>JAZKJV010009839.1:0-655973 GCA_037367405.1 Ottelia alismoides
TTTATTTTATTTATTATTATTATTTATTTTATCTTATTTATTTATTTTCTTATTATTTTAATTATTTTAATTTTTTCTTTTCTTTTTATTATTTATTTTTATTATTTACGTATTTATTATTTTAATTACTATTATTATTTATATTTATTTATTTATTCATTTGTTACTTCTACTTTAATTTGGTTTAATTATTTATTATTATTATTATTACTATTACTACTTGTTTTATAATAATTTTAATTTTTGATTTTTTCCTTTCCACGTGGCCGCGCCCCCGTGCGCCACGTGGCCTCAGGCTCTCCCTCCCCACTCTCATGCGTGACTTTTCCTCCTCCACGTGCTGCCCGCTTCCTGCTGTGGTGTGCAACTGCCCGCTTGCCTCCTACACACACACGCACGCACGCACGCACGCACGCACGCACGCACGCACACACACACACACACACACACACACTCTCTCTCTCTCTCTCTCCACCCCCACGATCTCCTTTCCCTTGTAGCCCGTGCGACCTCCGCCTCACGCGGTGGTGCGCCCCTTCACCCCTCCTCTTTTCCCTCTTCTCTCTTCCCCCTATCTTCACTCCTTCACCAACTACCACCACACAATCTAAAGTTTTGCGTCCCCCATCTTCAAATAACCAACGACTGCCCCACTCGCATGGCATCCACCAACACAGGGAGAGGGAGAGAGCGCCACCAGCTCCCTTCTTGACCATCTGGTGATAGCATGCCCGGGTCACCTTGAAGTGACGACGACGGTCTATCGTTCAACGCATGCATGATTCAGAGCTCCTCTTTGAGCTATGCTGTAGAGCTCAACCAGCCTTGCCGAGCATTGGATCTAACGCCAAGTCTCTTGGAGGCGACGACGGAGGATAACTCCTCCACATTCATGCAAATCTTCAGAGTTGCCTCACCATGAGCTTCTGCCTTCGCACTTCACTACTTTGTGTCATCGACAACCATTACAACAACCTCCCTACATGAAGCCGACCTCCCTCAACAAGCGGCTTATCCAACAGTGGACCGCCAGCACCACCATCACCTCCAGGTCTAGGGCCGCAGTCATCCCCAACCGCATCTTCGTTGTAACCGCCATGTGCGCCCGTGATCATCGTAAGCACACGCGCCCCCATGACTACTATCACCGCCACCTCCCTGTTACAACCTCAAGCTGCGCCACCACCACCGCTTCAACATCCAGTCTTCTTCACCACCCCTGATGCTTTTCCCTCCTCTGTAAAGCTTGAGCCATTAACGATGCAGCTCTAGTACGCATCACCCTCATCCACCCAGTTCTCCAACATCGAAGGAAAGAAGAGGGTTTGTACCTCTTCCCTTTTTTATTTTTTATTTTATTTGTGAAAATTACATTATTCCCCCATACATTTTCATAATTCAAAAGTGCCCTTGAGCACAGTTTGAGTTGTTTAATTAATTCTAAATTGCACGAATACCCTATGTTTGAGAATCAAATTTGATTGTATTTTTGGCATCATTTCATTAATGCAAAAATAACATGTTGTAGTCAATTAATTCTGTATCTCTTGGCTATTTATTTATAATTTGTGAGTATTGGATATAACCAAAATTATTTTGGAGAAAAATTCCTTAGTTTACCCAATTTATGGTCTTAAATTCATATTTAATTAACGCTTGCTCCAAAAATTATGCAAAAATCAAAGATGATGCGTCTAAATGTGTTTAATTACTACATGAATTGCATAAAAAATGGACGTGTCTTGTGAATAAAATAAATTGTTGAGTGATTTCTGTCATTGGTTTTTAATTAAATCCACGGACGATATTTTTGCGAAATTTCAAGTCTTCAAAGGAATGCCACATTATAATCTGTATTCCATTACATCTTTATTCTTATTTTATCCTTTTTTTCATAGGTAAATAAAAAAGTAGAATATAAAATAAAAAACCAAAACGATAATTTCCAATATCAGTATATGTATATATTAATATATAATGTAAATAAAATTGATTTTAAATTTCAATAGAATTAAATATTAATATAAAAATAGAATATGATATATATATAAATGAATATTAAATATTTATTGATATTAAGGATATATTCTAGAATTAGAAATATAATGATATATACTAATATATAAAGTGAATTATTATTAATTAATATTAGATAATTTAATATATGCCAATCACATACCAATCTAATTTATTAATAATAACTAATATACATTAATAATATAATAGTTAAACAAAAACAAAAAATTGGTTAACTAAAATACATGTGGTTTATTGAGTTTCTATGTACTATTTTATTGAGTTTCTATGTACTATTTCATCATGTTTCACTTCCAGTAAAAATTCCATTAATTTTGCACTCTGTTTGCATGGAAAATTGTTGCAAACATTTTTGTAATTTTCCATAGCTTAAAAAGCTTACATTTTTCATTGTTGCATTTTAAATCAAAAAAATATAAAAATTATAGTTTGCATTCATCATTAGATTAGATTTCTTGGAAAAATATAATTTGGCTAAATTGGATTAATTTTGTGTTAACTTTTAGTTTGGCTGAGTTGCTTGATTTCTTAAGAGCTTAATTCGGCTGCATTTTTGCATTGTTATTCAATTACATAAAAATACAAAAGAATACTTCCCTGAAAATCTAGCTTCCGGATGGCCTAAAAATTAACCTATGGAGACGGTAGCCTCTCTGAATTCGATCTTTGTCTTCCCAAGTAAAAAGAAATTTGACCGCTCGCTTTTAATGGGATAATTAATTTTAGTAGTTTTTGATTGATCTGGTAATTGCCCGACTACAACAAATTTGACATTATTAACAAGGGTAATTCACGGGTCGTCAAATGGCACCGTTGCCGGAGAGGCACGACTTAGGTTGATTTTTAGAAAATCTAGTTTTTAGGTCTTCCACCCCCGGGTGGTATGACTCTTGGTTTTTCTTGTGTATATTTCTCTATTTTTTCTAGATTATTTATTTATTTGTTTCGTTGGCTGTAATTTATTTGATTTTATTTTATTGAGTCTATCTCTTTGACCATCATATTATTTTTTTGTGTGACGGACCCGACGTGACAAAGCGACTACGTAGGTGGCCGAGCAATTCAGGAGCATTGGAGCCTGGATTTTTCTAGTGATAAGCAGACTAAAGGAATACATTAAAATTAAGATCGAGTCAAGCCATGAGAGAGTGTAGAGTCTAGGTTTTACTTCCTGCATTTATTTTAAATGTTGTAATAATTGCATATTTCTAGCGGATTCCTTTTGGGATCTCATGTGTGTACACAAACACTTAGACTTTATTTAGTGATGTGTCGAGACTTGTTTCACTCTCTAGCGAGGGTGAGGCTCGACTTGAGTGGCTCGTAGGTTAGACCTATACTTGCGGTAATTAGAGTTTTTATGAGGTCAATATTTCTTATGCTTGTAAAATCTCAGACTATACATTTTCACTTTACGTACCTTAGATCGTTCTAGCTTAGTCAAGTTCAATTCACTTCTTCCCGCTAATTAGAACTATCTGCTAGGTGCAGTTTCATCGTCTGCGTTCATTTAGCATAAAAAAATTTCAATTCTGTATTGCATCCCACATGTAGAGTGCAGGGATCACTGTAAGTCTTCTGAACTGGGCATGCATCATTGATTTTATCTTTGCATCGGCTTTTCATGACTCCCTTCCCCTTAGTTTTACGACTTAGGATTAAAGGAAATCATGTCTGTTCATTAGGCGTGCCTTGTTTGGTGGACTAACTAAGTGATAATACAATTTAAACTCGGGACTGCTAATTTGAATTGACTAAAAAAATTGCATAAAATTAACCCTTATTTGTGAGAGAGCAACCCTGTCATTGTACACATTGTATATTGATTGTTGAGAGGCAAGGAGACATCCCTAGGATAGTTCCCAATACCCGCAACTTAATCGCGCGTAAATGGATTTCTTGTTTTTCCACTTAACTAAAATCGAAAAGATAAAGATCGGAATTTTACGACTATCACTGAGTTAAGTTGGTGTAAACTAGGGTTTACTCTTGCGTTTGTTTTTGTGTCTGTTCGTGTGCGTTATTCCTATGTGTATCTACATGTTTTCCATTTCAATCCGCTTCCACTTCTTGATAAAGATGTCAGCTTATCGATATCTGTATTCAAATTATTCACATCATTTCTCCTCTACTGATTAACGAGCATCTTCATTATTTAACTCTTCCATCTCTCCACCCCACTCCGATCATAAAGTCAAACCTTCGACTGGTTTCTCCACTCCTTCACATTTCTCACCTACCCCACCTTCTTATACCCCGGATTCACTTCCACTCTAGGTTGGTTCACCTTATACCCCTGGAATCAAGGAATCATGTAGAGCAAGCTACTGCTGAGATAGATAAATGGTAGAATTATTTACCACCTCATACCCCTTTCTCGCCTCAAGTTGGGACTGGACAACAATTCACATATACACATCCCGACTTGACCTTAGAGTATAACATGGCCGATCGAACAAACCAAATGGAGAGGCTTGCACTATATGATCTTCCTGACTTGATTGACCCTAATAATCAAGCCCACATTGACGAGCATTCATATCACAGATTCGGAGAGCCTACACATGCACGGGCTCGGACTCATGAGCTAGACTCACAAGCCCCCCCATTCATTTACTCTATTATTAGATGCTTCGACCAATATCTACCATTCGGATGGCCCATACTTGACTCAACATTACATGCCAGAGTCTAGGTATGTTGAGTATGAGACTTCAGGATCTCAACATTATCCTCTAAGGGAACAAACTACTCCCATGATTGCTATGAGGAATCTTTGGAGGATAACATTTCTAGGATTATAAAGAGATATGAATTAATTGAGAATAAATATAGAAATGTAATCGACTGACGAATTTCATTTCATTCCAACTCAAGTATGGAAGTGGCGAATGAAATAAGTGGATTCAATGTTTAAAATAATCTAGAGGACACAAGGAAACACAACACGTTGCACAACCGGAGTCCATTATACCTCCCTCTTCTACTAACCACTCACCTTCCAATCTGGAGTCTGTACATCCTTCACCTATCAAAAACCACAACAAATCTAAAATCCCAAAAAACCAAAAAAATTAGAAAATAAATAAAAATTCGTAAAAATTGAAAATGAAAATGGCTTAAAAAATTTGGATCCTGCCCTGAGGGAAGCACTTGATGAGGAATTAATTTTTAAGATTCCCTTAATAAAGTCCATAGATCACTTCCTTGACCTCAAACGATTTGTGAGCAGTAAATTGATGCCTAAGAGGTCGGGAAATAAGAGGACAAGGATTAAGAAACACCTAGTGTCTATGGCCACCTCCTTGATGGTGGGGAGAAAGATCAAGAACCACAAAGTGAAGCAGTTGCTTAGGGTTGAATGCGAAATCAAAGATACTACCTTCACCCATGCTAGAATCGATGATGACTCATCGATAAATATCCTCCCGACCTTCGTGTTTGACAAGCTCAAACACAGGACAATCATAAATACGAGAGAGATCATTCAGCTGGCTGATCGATCTAAAAAACGGTTGAGAGGAACCAATTCAGTCATCATTACTTTCCAAGGTGCTTTACGCCAGGTAGCCTTCACATTCATTGACATTGAGCATGGAGGAGAGGTTACCCAGTCTCCGGTTATTCTTGGGAAGCCGTTCTTAGCCTTGGCTAAGTCGACTATATATTGTGAGACTTGAGAGATCGATTTTACAGCATTAGGAGCACTCCGACCGCACCCATTCTTTGACACACTCGACTCTAAGGTAACCCAAAGCTGTTGACAGTCATAACCATCTAGAGGTAGATGAGTCCCACCTCTCTACTACACCTGAGATACCGACCGTCGAGCCGATCATTGGATCAGAAACTTCCCACACATCCATGACTCCTGCTGCTTGCATCACTACTAATGCCAAGCCAATTGAGACCACTAGCACCCATCCGAGACGTGTGCTGACCCTTCAGAAATATTACAATCTATATGGTGACTCGTCTGATGATGAACCCATAGTCAGCACCACACCACATCCTGGAACTTCACCAAAGCAGACAACTTGGACTGAATTGACCCCACACAAAAACATAGTTGCTCCATCCCCTAGTCGGTTATCTAGTGAGAAGAAGTTGAGAATCGATTCCTAGAGGCGTTCCCCCCAACCACTCAAGGGGCGTCACTCTCCTCTCCTTCTCAATGCTTCAGGTTCTAGAAAACCGACTACGAAAGTTTCCTTCAATATACCAGAGAAGGAATTTTCTAAGGAGTCCTCATCGGTTCCGGATGAGGTGATTTATATGAGTGAGCTCAGTTCAGCTGTTCTTAAGCTCAATTTGAGCAAGCAGCCGTGTGTCGACCGTCGTTGGATGATCCCTTCAACTAACTATTCAACGACACATATGTATATTACCTACCTCCTCGCTCCCGCAAGAAGGCTCGCCACACACCTTCTTGATACTTGTATATTCTCACTCCTCCTTGTATAGATTTTCTTTCTTTTATTTCCCTCCCTCCCCAGTGATTCGTATCACTCACCCTGGCTCCATATCGTTTCATTTTATGGTTATACTAAGGATGAACAGATCCTAAGTATGGGGGGAGAGTGACTCTAGTCTCACGTTATTTTCTTCACCATTCTTTGTATATTCTTCATATCTCATCGGTTCTCACACTCACTCCTTTCCTAGACTTAGGCTAACCAGAGATTAAGTATAGGGCGAATCGTTGCCCACCATGTGTATATATTCATCCATTTCTCCTTTTGACCTCGTCTGCCCCATTTGTTTGCTCTTCTTCTAGGCAGGTCAACTTCTATACTTTTTCTTATTTTAACTCTCCTACGCTTAGAATGAGCTATGTCTTTTCCTCGCTTCTTGTGCTCTGAGGACATAACACATGCTAAGTATACGGGGCATGTATATATTACATATACTTTACCCATAGCTCATACTTTCATGTATTTTTGTATATATTATGCAATAACTAAGGGATGGGTAAAATTGGTAAAAAAAACTTTATGTAAAATACATGTATATTTCTATAATATGTATATTTTATAATCGTATACTTTGGTAAAATTCTTGCAAATAATACTTTTCCAAATTTATTGTAAAATGGGAGGTATACCAATAAAAAACTCTAAAAATAGAGGCTTCTTAATTACTCTTGTATATCATCCTTGCATTCATAAACAAATGTCTTGAATTTCATTCATATGCATTTCATGACATATGCATTTCATTTGCATATGTTTTATATGCAAAGTGGAAAGTTAGGGTTCAGAATAGAGTTATGAATAGAAGTCGAGGAAGGATTTGATTTGATCTTAATCTACTTAATTTCATAGGAACCTTATAGGAACTAGAATTAATACTTTTCAGGTCGAGTGACTTAATTCTTTGAGTCCACAAGACTATGATCACATGTCATCTTGATTGGTCTAAGTAGAATATTTCATGCATACACACGATTCTTTTAGACAGTGACCTAACTTGGACAAGCACCATTCACGTAGATCTTCATTGATGAGGTGGTGAGGAGGTAGAATCCTTTGGCTTGGAGTAGCACATGGGTGGAAACATTCGTCACCCTCTACGGAGGGTAGTGCATCTCAACCTAGTCTAGTGGCATTGACGTCTAACGATGGGATGCTGTGGGTTGTAATAAAACTTCAAAAGAGGGATAGTCTACTGGCTCAAGAGAAAAACTCCTTATGTATATGCAGCACTTATGTATATATCAAAAATAATCTCCAAAAAAGTTAGATGAGCAATAAGATAAAAAATCGAGTCGGAGAAGAAAAAAATGAATAAGCAAGGCATATGCTTTAAAGTCTCATACCAAGGAAGCCTGCAGGTGGAGACTTGGCTACACTGGTCAAGCTCCACGGATATGTGACTACACTAGTGTTAGCCATGTGAGCTCGAGGCAAACCATTCCTAAAATAAATGTTATTTTAACATTTGATTTATCAATAAACGTTATTAGTTCTTTTCACTCCCTTTCCGAGATTAAATGAATGAATGCACTATAAGGTCCCTCTGTACAATTAGGGTTATGTACCATGGCCATCTTAATAATCATACAACCATTGATTCAGTGATAGAATCATAGAGACTGGTGTTTGGATGAATATCTAAGGAGTTAGATAGAGGACTCATCAAGCATTGTCAGATGATTGTTAAGAGATGATCTCCAACCTGAGTAGGAGATGGCAATCCTTTCTCATTAGTCTAATATCTGACCGACCTCTTGATGCAGGTCCTCTACATAGGAAAAGAGTTTCAGAGGTGTCAGATTAGTTAGGTCAAAGAGTTGACTTAACGAGATCGAGATAACCAAAGTCCTATATCGTATACTGTCACGATATGGGCACACATCCTCTGATGGGAGACATATGTGTTACTATATGTCTATGTATGTACATTTGGCAGAGCAATAGGTTGATGACCTAATCAAGGTCTATACACCAGCGAGCTGGTGTGTATAAGAGGGCATATGAGTAATACGGTCTCTCAAAGGGATCATACATGCTCACTTGTGAACTGGAAGACATGACCTCACTCATGAGGTATTAGGACCGATCAAATTCCATGCATGGTCATCGTGCTTTGGAAGCGTGACAAGAATTTTTTAGGTATGATATATACTTTGTGAAAGCATATAATCGATACCAACTCCCAATGACCAAGACTGAGAAACTTGATGATGAAACACTAAAGATGACAGTGCTAAATTGATCTTTATCTTCGAGTTTACATAGGTCTTTCGGTATGCAGGATGTACAAGTATTAGGAGTACCTGAGGGTGATAAGATCATAAACGATTGTATAACCATGCCGCTTGCATTCCGAGGGAGTGATGAAACAAGTTTGGATTTTAGCGACTCCTCTTAGTAGAGAGTAATCTAATCTTGGTCCAAGTGTTGGACATTGATCTGAATTAGATTCAGATGCAATGAGAAGATTAGATTTACGGTCTTGATTTAATCAAGCATCTATGAGAGGTACGTGAGAACTGGATTTGAGATGTAATCTCAATATCCCAATCACTATACATGGAACATACAATCGCCCTGTCATTATCTCCAAGTATCTGCGGAGAAAGCGCATTATTCTTGAAAGGGTTCAAGAATAATTCCATAGTTGAATTATATCCAAGCATTGAGAAATGGATAATTAAATGTGATTTAATTATCATGGATAATGTGAATTTAATTCACATTGTTTCAATGCATGAGAATGATGATCCAATATAATTAAATGTAATTTAATTATTATAGATAAAAATAATGTGGATAGCAATATCCAAATTGTTCATAATATATTATAAATGTGATTTATAATGTATTAGAGAGAGCTTATTATGATTTTTTTTTGAATAATTATTGGTGTGAATTGGATTCAGATTGGATGATTAATTGAGAATGTAAATCACATTTTATTTTGGGTTGTGAATGTGATTCACATTTTCCCAATGGTAAGATTGCAATATTCACAAAATAATTATGAATTATTTTTGAAGAATAACTTACAACAATTGTTGTTATAAATATTGGAGATACATAGAATCATGCAATCTTGGAAATTGCTTTGAGATCCCCCTTTCTTAATAGGAGAGGGGACGACCACCAATTCCTGCAAGTAAAGGGTGGCCGTCCACTCTTCCTATATGGAAGGGGGAGCGTCCTTTCCATTATCTCTAAGTTTAATTGATTTAATTTTGGGATTAAATCCTATTTATTTATCAATATATATCTAATCTAAATTAAAATAATTGTTGTTGGTTTTACCAACAAAATTTTGGCCATTGAAAGAAGCACAAATCAATCTCATCCATTGATTTTGTGTAGTCCATGGATTGTGATCCATGGACTCCCAAAGTACTATATAAGAAAAGGCACCCCTTGCTCTTCTTGGTTACAAAAACAAGATCTCTCACCTCTCTCATTATCACACCCTCTCTCCTTCTCTTTCCTTTGGTGGCCGTCCACCTAAACCCTAGAGGAAAGAAGCCACCGTCGTCACTTTGTCGTTGTGCTGCCGCCTCAATAACCCTTGGTTCTCCATATTCTTTGGTGCGCTTCGCTCGCAAAGAAGACGTACTATCTCATCGGACGAGATCAGGAGTTATCTTGCTTACATCAACATCTTGGATTGCGAGAAGCACACGGTTCATCCCTGCGCTCGCAAGCGTCTCCTCCAATGATCGGACTTGAGATAGGAGATCTATTCTCTTAGAGGCTAGATCACAACCACACTACAAGATTATTCCTTTTATCTATTATGTGGTTTGAGATGAAATTATCCGAGAAGCGTTTTTGGATCATGTGCTTTCATCACATGATTTGTTTTTATATTCCGCTGCATCGAACAACTAGTGCGACTAGTCGTTCTTGTATACGATACAATCCTCACACTTTCATGATGTGCGTGAGGATTATTACATATTCTTCAAGTAGTATCAGAGCCTTAGGTCGAAGGTTTTGGATGCGATCCATAAACCTAGGAAGACTTGGGTTCATTAGGGTTTGCAAAAAATTTTATCGCATTTCAATTTTTGCATCTCTGTTTAGTAAATAATTTCGTCCCTGTTTTAAATTTTTAAACACAAAATAATCAATTTTGTTCCCCATTAAATAAGGAAAATCTGGGATTTGAGTTTGCATAATTTAGATTCCGTTTGCTCAAGTTATGCTCATTTTAATGAATATGTATCCACTGTTTAGGGGACTGCGAATCTTGATGTAATTAAGGAGTTAATTACAGTTTTGAAATACCTAGAAATGCGTGCAAATCATGTAGGTTCTGTTATAAATCAAATTAGCAAACTCTTGAAACTTAATTTGCAAAATTTCGATATAATTTGATTGAGATATGTTAATTTCAGTAAGTTGGGGTCACTGTTGGAAATTACATTCGTAATCAAGAACCTTGTGATTGTCATTTAATCGATTAGTGAAATTAATGGTTAATTTCCTGAAATAATTATGGATAAATATTTGAGAAATATTTGATTGATAATTATTTCCTTAAATGACATTGCCTTAACCAATAATTTATTAGATTTGATCTAGATTACAATTGGTTACACAATCATCTTTGCCAATAAACAAACTTACTTGAATAAGATTGGGAATTTCTTTACCAAATTTCCCTATAATCAAAATTATTTTTATTATTACTATATGGTATAACTTTGGTTGAAAAACCGATTATCATCTTAAGTACACAATGATCAATTTGGCATTATTCTTTCCCGAGGTAGATATGGTGCCTAATCGGGGAGCGCTGGGTTAACAGGTTGCACCGTGTGCGGTCTGTCCCACTCCCGTTGGTACTGGCCATGATAGTGGGTAGGGATGGGATAATGTAGGAGAGATCACGGTGTATTTTTCTAATTATTAAAATTCGAAATAATACGTACTTTGAGATAATACCATATTTTTCCAAGTAACAATCAAGTTTATTGATTGAATTGGATTGATAATTGATTAATGTGATTAAACTAGTTATATCCAAATAAAAACACTCTATCATGAATAGATGTGTATTTCTCTTGGAAGAATTAGTTATATGAATGTAATTCATGATAATTAATTATAATTTGAATATGAGGTGGAGGATCACATAAGTGACATCCATGGTCTCCCGTCAAGGCAAAGGGTTCCGTCACTAGAGATTGTATATAGGAGACGCCTGTTCGAAGTGACAAATCCTGCATACAAGCCATTTGGATCAAGATCTTTGCTTCTCGAAAGAGTAAGGATGCATGCGTAGTGACCCCAATATGGGATCCTCATATTATTGGTTCCATATTGGATTGGGCATAGCGAGTTGTATTCCTGTTGACGGTTGGTTCAATTAACAACAACTCAACATCACCTTAGGGGTGGTGGGCCCGGGTATTAAAGACCGAATTGGGAAATGCAAGTTGGACTTACAAGGCAGAATGTGTTCCCGTTTCTCTTTGTCAGAGTTATAGTTTCTCATATTATTGGGATATACAAAGATAAAGAGGAGATCCCAGTTCTTGCTAGAGATACAACGGTAAGTATATCTCTTGCTTTGAAAGTGATTAAGGGAATGTACTTTCAAAGTTGAAAAAACAAGACTAGTTTGATTAAATATTCCTTAATCATTTTTTTAAAATTAAATATATAATTATTTATATGTTATAATATAGTGCATTCTTAATTTCAGATGAAGTCCATGAACCCACTTAACAGACTTCTGGAGGTCAATAAATTGACCGGACCAAATTATTCGATTGGATCCGAAATTTGGATCTTGTTCTTTCGACTGAGCGCATATCTTATGTGCTGTCAAAGAAATTATACACAGACCCAAAGACTCCGGAGGAGGATAATATTGAGTATTAAACTAATCTTTATAAAGTTGTTATATGGAGCTCTGTCAGACCTTTGGATTATTAGTGTGGCGAAACCTTAATGGGAAATGGATTCAAAATCTAACAGCCTCCACGTTCCATAAGACTCCTATTCAGGTCATCTCAACAATCATGTCAGAATAAGTCTACATACATAAATTCTTATGACTATGAATCTTTACTTGTACTGTGTAAGTGAAATATAGCTCCCACCTCAAAAGTAGCAAAGAAACAACCTCTCTCAACAAGGTAACTCTAGTCCCCCGGTATAGCAGCTCTTTCCTCGAGGAGAGGGGATATCCCCTTCTAAGTTCAAGTACAACCAGCTTAAGAAGAGGAGATGGAGAAAATAATGGATGGTAACTAATGTATCTACCTATCCTTGGATGCATGACTAGTGTAGCCAAGTCATCCAGTTGCAAGCTTAAAAAAAATTTTCCTATACTTGTATATACACTCTGGCAGGCATTTTAATTTTCAATCAGCATGTCCACTTTTTGAGATTCTGCATTTTTTTGTTTTTTTATTTTTTCAAATATATATAAGTTGTAGCATGTACATAAGGAGTTTTTCCTCTTGAGCTAGTAAGCTATCCCTCTTTTGAAGCATTATTGCAACCCCCACAACATCCTATCTTTAGACCTCAATGCTACTAGATTAGGTTGAGATGCACTAGCCTCCCTACAGGAAGACGGATATTCCCACTAGTTGTTACATACTTGTGTGGTGCCCCAAGCCAAAAGAGTCTACCTCCTCACTACCTACTCCATGAAGAGCTACGTGTAAAGTGCTTGTCCAAGATAAGCCATGGTCTAAAAGAATCGTGCGTATGTTGTTAAATATTTTACTTAGACTACTTAAGATGACATGTGAACATAGTGTACTCAAAGAATTAAGTTGCTCGAAACTGAAAAAGTCTTAATTCCATTTCTTATAAAGTTCCTATGAGATTAAAAGAATTAAGGTCCAACTAAGCTCCATTCTTCAATTTTATTCCAGACTTAGTATAAATGTCAATATTATCCTGAAAAATGTACATGCAAATGCAAGGAATATATACAAAGCAATTTTTTTAAAAAATAAGAGAATAAGGGTTAGTAAAATATATGCTAAGTATATACACGGATTATACAATATTTTTATAAGAGGAATTTTTTCATCATTTTTTCATTCTTCTTCTTTTTTTTATTTTTTTTAAGATGGAAGGTGACTAAAGTCTATATACACACATGGATTTTACACATTTATATACATATCCCAATAATATACAAAAAATAATCACATTTTTATAGCCATGTAAAAGTACGAGTTATGACTAAAGTATATATACAATATATACGACACCCGCTATACTTAGCTCGAACTATGTCCTCGTAGTGACCAAAGAGCTACAAAGGAAGACATAACTCATGCTAAGTATAGAAAAGTGAAAAGTACACTATACAACAACTCAAAGAATGAATAGAAGTCGGTGATCCCCCCAATACTTAGGATTAATTAATCCTAAGTATAGAAGATTGTACAAAAGGGAAAAACCAAGGAAAAGGATTGACGGACTCAATGGCTCGTCCTGCCCCCCATACTTAGGGTAGAATAGTCCTAATTATATAATATTAATAAGATGGGGGACAAGCGAGAGATCAGAAGATGATATGAACAACATCAGTCATCCTCTACTTAGGGTAGAGTATCCCTAAGTATAAGCAACACCATGAGTGATGAACATGACGAATATGAACAACACAAATCATTTACCCCCTATACTTCGGATAAAGCACATCCTAAGTATAGCATATAAATACACATGGAAAGGGGTGAATGATAAAATAGAAGAAGAAAGAATGAAAAAAAGGATATACAAGAGGTAGTCAGATGATGTATCAGACACAGAAGATGGAATCAAAGAATCATCGTCTGATACCACAAATATAGAATCAACTATGGACAAGAATGTATCATGATGTATATATGGCTTCAGCAACTGTATGTTCACAACAAATGGTTGTGTGCCAAATGCCAACGCAGATATGACAATATTACTGTTGTCATGCATTGCTCTCACAATGAATGGTCCTGACCATTTGCTTTTCAATTTTCCTATAAACAGCTTCAACTTAGCATCAAATAACCAAACTTTCTGATCAAGAGAGAAAGTCTTCCTTCGAATGTGTTTGTCATGCCAACTCTTGACCTTCTCCTTATACATGAGTGAGTTATCATATGCAAAGTCTCAGAATTCAAGTAATCTATTCAAATCCAACTTCTTATTCTTTCCTACCATCTCATAATCACGATTGCATACACAAAGTGCCCATAAATATTTGTGAATTAATTCCACTGGCAGGTGGCAAGGCTTTCCATACATCAATCTATAGGGAGACATGCCCAAAGAAGACTTGTACGCCATCCAATAAGCCATAGAACTGAATAAAGCATATGGGACCACTTATTCCTTTCTGGATGTACAAGTTTTTGAAATATCATCTTGATCTCCCTATTTTAAGTTTCTACCAAGCCATTAGTCTGGAGGTGGTAAGGAGACGCAACTCTGAGCTCAATGGCGTACTCCTTCACAAGCTTCTTTACTTATCTATTAATGAAATGGCTTCCCTCATCTGAAATCAGTATTTTAGGGATCCTGAACCACACAATAATGTGGTCCTTGATAAAGGAACATATTGTACGACTATCAGCAGCTCGGGTGGGGATAGCCTCCATCCATCGACTAACATAATCCACAGCGAGTAGGATGTACTGATATCCATGACTGACAGAAAATGGGCCCATGAAGTCTATGCCCCAAGCATCAAAAATATCAGAAATTTGTATGTACCTTAAGGGCATGGTATCTTTAGAACCAACGAGTCCTCCCATTTTCTGATAGTCAGTACAACCTCAAACATACTTTGTAGCATCTTAAACAATGTGGGCCACCATTGGCCACTCTGTAAAACCTTTGTTGTCGTGTGCTTCCCCGAATGATGCCCACCAGATTCTAGTTTGTGACAAATCTCAAGTACACTGGTGTGTTTCTCCTAAGGAATGCACCTTCTCCAGATACAATCTGCACCCTCGCAAAATAGGTATGGATCCTCCCATTGGTAATAATGTATCTCTGACAGAAATTTGTCTACTTTGTACTTCGGCCAATCTTGTGGAACTTTCTTAGAGACAAGAGAGTTCACAATATCAGCATACCATGGGAGTGAGTTCACATATGAAATGGCCTCATCTTGAAAGGTTTCGGAAATAGGGATCATGTTCTGGTCAGAGAATCTGCATCCGTAATACGGGAAAGGTGATCTCCCACAACATTTTTCACTCCAGTTTTATCTCGAATATCTAAAATCAAACTCCTGGAGAAGAAGGATCCATCTGATAAGGTGTGGTTTGGCATCCTTCTTTGCATGTAAGTATCGTATGGCAATGTCATCCGTGTACACAATAACATGGGAACCGAGGAGGTAAGATGCAAATTCTTCTAGCCCAAACACAACTGCTAATATCTCCTTCTCTGTAAATGTGTAATTTCGTTGTCCTTCATCCAGAGTTTTTCTAGCACAGTGTATAGCAAATGGTATCCCATGCCTTCTTTGTCTTAAAATAGCTCCAACTGCAAAATCAGATGCGTTCGTCATGATCTCGAAAGGAAGAGACCAATCAGGTGGCTGTAGGACATGAGCACTAGTAACCATTTCTTTGATTTGATTGAATGCAAGGAGGACTTTCTCAGCAATCACAAACTCACTCTCCTTGCACAGAAGCTCTGGAAAAGGTCTGGCAATCTTGCTGAAGTCCTTTATGAATCGTTAACAGAATCCTACGTGTCCCAGAAATGACCTCAACTACTTCAAATTCTACAGTGGCTCTAACATGGAAATCACATTAATCTTAGTTGGGTCAACCTCCATACCATGTTTGGAGATGACATGGCCCAATACAATCCCATTAGTCACCATAAAGTGACTCTTCTCCCACGTGAGCACTAGGTTTACTTCACAGCAACGTTGAAGAACTCGATATAAATAAGCAAGACACGTGTCAAAAATATCCCCGTAGATCGAGAAATCATCCATGAATACCTCAAGGAAACTACCCACCATGTCGGCATATACGACCAACATATACCTTTGAAATGTAACGGGGGCATTACACAATCCAAAGGGCATCTGTCTAAAGGCGTAGGTCCCAAAAAAACAACTGAAAGTAGTTTTCTCCTGATCCTCAGGAGCGATAGCAATCTGGTTATATCCTGAGTACCCATCAAAGAAACAAAAGAACTCTTTCCCTGCCAACCTCTCAATAATCTATTCAATAAAGGGCGGCGGAAAGTGATTCTTCTCGGTGGCTGAGTTCAAGCGTCGATAATCAACACAGACACACCATGATGTAGGTACCCAGGTCAGAATCTCTTCACCACGGTCATTCTTTATGATAGTAATTCTGGATTTTTTGGGATCACGTGTAAAAGTCCGACCCACTTGGAATCTGAATTGGTATATATAAAGCCAGCATCACACCATTTTCTGATCTCCTTCATGACAACCTCCATTAGATTTGGATTTATACAACGGTGACATTCATGGGAGGGTTTACAGTCATCCTCTAGGTAGATATGATGCGATCACAAAGCTAGATTAATCCCACAGAGACCCTAAATATTCCATCATATGATTGAATATGATGGAATACATTTGACTGGAGCCTCTCTCAAGAACCTCTAGCATGTGAGATTCTTGTTCAACGGTCAACTGCGAGCAGAGGATGACGGGAAACATTTGGGGGGGCCTGCAAGGAAGGCATATTTCAACGTTGAAGGTAAAACCTTGAGCTCAAGTGGGGTTTGAATGGGCTCTATAATAACCTATGCTATTGTATTGGTAGACGGTATGTGATATGTACTCTTTGGACTATCCTCCTTGGCTACTAACAGCTCAGCAAGTAAAATCTTTGATAGATCTACAATAAATGTTTTCTGCTAGAAAGGAGGGGCTCATCAAGATGTTCATCATTTTCATCAGCTAACGGCTCAGATATCTCAACAATAATATCAGAAAGATGTCTCTCATCTGTGCATAACTCAGGAAATTCAACGATTGGCTCAGATATTTGTACCTCAGAACCCTCCGAAGGAGGCATATCATCAATAATCTCAGAAAAGTGTGTTAAAGGAATATCAGAAGGTGCCTCCAAAAACTCAGACTGATCCTTAGAAATCAGCTCAAATTTTCTATCAACAACTAACTCAATTGGATCACCAAGGGAACTCATGTCGACTGTGCTTTCCAGAGAGTCCTTTTAGGAAAGGAACTCGTGGGTATCTATGAAATCAGTGAAAAGATCCATCTCTCGGAGTTCAACAAAAATATCACAGTCCTCTAGCTCTGATATAACTTTATTTCTCTCATCAGCTGCTGGTGGCAGTGATGGTCTAGGATCAGAAATCATCTCAGTTTTCACCATGTCACTCTGAAAGTCAAAGATGATCTCTCCAGTATTGTAGTCAGCTATTGCTTCGGCTGTTCAAAGGAACGATCGACCTAGTATGATCCGGGTATGGAGTAACGATGCAGGTGTGTCCATAACAACAAAATTAACAGGGAATTTTCTTCCATGCACCGTTACAATAACGTCCTCTAAAATACATCTTGACCTCTTAATCGATCTATCAGCAAACTGAAGGATCATATTGGTTGTTTTAAGAGCCCCTAACCCAAATTCAGTTAGTAAAGAGGATGGCATGATATTAATGGAGGAATCGATATCGAGAAGAGTACGGTCAAATTCTTGATCAAAGTTATGGCAATGAGTGTGAGGTGCTCCCTTGTCTTTCTTTTTTGGTGGGAGATTGTTGATGGCATGAACTGTGGCCATGGTCAAGATGTGTTTTTCTGTTTGCTTTCGTCTATTTTTCCTTGGTTGAAGCTTTTGTGTACATGCCTTTTTCATTCCCTTTTTAACTGCAGGTATGTGTTCCATGGCCTTAAGGAGTGGAGTCTCTAAAAAGATGTTCTATATGATATCAACCACCCCAGAATCAGATATGGCATTTTTTAATTTTTGGATTTTTTTAGGTTTGAGAGCAGAAGGAAATGTCACAGAATCAAACGTTCATTTCCATTATTCAAAATGGAATCCTCATTTACAACAGGACAACCATAATCAGTCTGTACAGTGTTGTCCAAATTAAGTGAACGGAAAACAGAATCTAAAATAGAAAGGGATGCTACTATCGGTGAAGAGGAAGAATCCGCAACTAGTATGTTCTCTCGTGCTAATGGTGATCTACATCTTCCTCGTGAAGGTGAAGATGGTGGTGAATGCGGTGAAACTCCAGACTCGGGTGTTACTACACTTGGCCTCTCGGCTGCTGATGAAGGAGATGATGTGGAAGATGATGCTCTTTCAATGGTTCGATCTCCCAACCCCAAGTGGTGCATAGGAGGCTGTGATATCCTACCGCTCCTAAGATGAATGGCGTCAGATAAACATGTAAAATCAAGGGATATACCTGTCTCGGGTGTAGGTGGGCTATTGGATATATGCTCCTTGCATCTGAAATTATTGGGATTGGCTTCGACCTGTGTAGGGATTAGTGTCTTGGTGGTGGTCAGGTCGTCGATCCTCTGAGTCAGTTCATTCATGTTCTTCATGAGTAGTGCAAGTTGGTCCAATGCGAGATTCACCGAAGGGGCCTCTAGGAGCTCAATGGCCGACTGTCACTGAGATTGATAATGTGGAGGCTACCGGTAACCATACAGATTTTGATAGTGAAGAGAAGGAAAATATGGATATTGTCCATAACACGCAGTCTGTAGTTGGTTAGGATGAGGAAAATATGTAGACTGTTGTTATGGTTGGCCTTGTCTCCAATTTTGGAGCTGTGGTGGAAACTGATAGTGAGGTTGAAACTGATGGTACTGGTACTACTGATGTCTGCCTCCATGAAACTGGTGGGCGAGTCTCTGACCCTGTTGTGAACCCAACTGGCCATGCCCTGACAGACATGCTTGGTTTCTCTCACGGTCGAAGTAGATGTCGTTCACCTCTTGAATGATAGGTGGAGGTGGAGACTGCTACTCAGGAATGTAGGCAACTTCGTGTTGGTATGGAAGTATTTGTTGTGAATGTTGTTGGACCTGATCATGGGTCTGCACGTAGTAGACGTGTTGAACTGTGGATTGTTTTCTGCTACTCTGCTGGGTGGAAGAAGTTTTCTCCCTAGTAGAGGTGTTGATTGCTGCACTCACACTGTGGACTGCGTTGATAGTACTCACAAGAAGCTCCAGTTGCCTTTTTATCTCATCCAACTTGTCCAGGTTCTTCATCCTATGTTCGATCACTTGAAGCTTCTCAAGCTCCTTGGATCATTTCTCAATTATGTCTACTTTGGATAGGTGTTTTCCAATGATGGTCAGGTCAGAGTTGTCCACCCTATCCACTTCATGTGATGCCGTCATATTAATAGCCTTGTAGGGTACTGAATGGGAGGTGACAAGATGCTTCTAGAAAGCACGTGAAGAAGAAAGATCTTTTGAGCTCTCAGCCATCTCCTCAAAAATTTGATAAAGGGCATCCTCATCCTTGTTGAAGTGGCTCCCCCCACAAGCGGCATCTACCAGCTTCTGATTCTCTATACTTAAACTCCCAAAGAAATTTGGCACAAGGCTTGTCTTTGGAATATCATGATAGAGGGCACTTCTCTGTTAAGTCTTTAAATCTTTCCCACACCTCGTGAATAGACTCATGGGACATCTGGGAGAAGTTAGCAATCAGGGATCGCATTTGGTTGAGTTGTCTGAGCAGGTAATATTTATTCAGAAATGCAGACCTCAACTCTTTCCAAGTAGTGACAACCTTTCCGAAGTGGTTTAACTAATACAAAGCTTTTTCCATCAAACTAAATGAGAAGGCATACATCTTCACTACCTCTAATGGCACATTTGAGTACTATATCGTTCCATGAATGCGATCGAACTGTTGGAGGTGTACATATGGTTCTCCGTTAATATTTCCATGGTATATTTGGAGAGGAGGCAAAATAGTGGGCTTGAGATTGAAGTGCCCATGAATTACAGGGATTTGTATCCAAGAATTTGTCTATCCTACCCCTAGATTATAAGAATCTTTTAATGTAAACTTAGTCACAGGTTCTATCATTGGGTCTTTTCCCCATTCTCACATCCTCCATTGTTTCTATCCTCCCCTCTCCTATCTTGTCTATCCTAGCTCAGCTCGAGAATCATATCTCTCATGTGGTCCAAAAGTCAGTCTATTTTGTTAACTGGGCTCGAATCGACTAAATAGAGGTTAACATAGTGTTCATTATCTCATTTTGCTCCAACATGGTTCCCTTTCCCTTTGGTGGCATCAAGTGTCCAATGTCTAACTCTGAAAATGTGCATGATACTCGATTAGTCCTTAAAAATGATGGAGTCTCATATACTAGTTCGAGATTAGAGCCAATCTCAAATAGTGGGTTGATGGATGATATGAAGTGTGAAGTGGAGAAAAAGGAATATTCCAGAAGTGAGTCTCCCCAAATAGAAGGTGAACGTATTAGAGTGTAGAATGAGCTTGCAAAATCCGAAAGAGAAATACTCATGTCTGATATCTTCAAAATGAATAGGAAAGATGCGAGAGCATGAAGGTCAATGCAAGAGAGAAAATGATTGCAAGGCGCAAATTGCACGGAAGGATCTCTAGCACTAGAAATCAAAACACAATAAAAACCCCCCAATTCACCAACTCAATGCAATGTGAAGACCGTAAAGGTTCAGTCAATTATCTAGTCAATTTTTAGAGTTTGGGGAGAATACAATATTAGCAAGAGTTAACGAGCTGTTAGGTGCATGTATTTCCCTACAAACTGGCCCAATTAATAAGACTAGTTGCACCTACTTTCAGCTAGTATAGGAGTAAGTACGAACCGTAAAAATACGGCTACACATTACTTGAGGATAGAGCCTTTAACGGTGTCCTCTAAACCTCCCACTCTGCTAAGGAAATTTGGATCGTTTATCGGCTACCCGCATATCCTCACTGAGAAGTAGCTAATCATATTTGGAGAAACAATAGTCTATCTGAAAATCCCGACGTGTCTCTATCCTAGTGTTGTCCCTCTCTCACTTTGCTAATAAATCAAACAATGAGGGGTTACTCTCCCCAAAATAAGAATTTTTCCTTTATGTTTATTTTATAGTCGAGTTTTCTTTAGCAGTCCTGGTTTTAATAAATTATCACTTGATTTGAATATTTTTAATGAATCACCTAACGAGTGTCCAAATTCCTTTTTATTTTATGTGAGTGAAAACAAGGGAGGAAATCAGAAAAGCTAATGCGCGATTAAATACAACGATGCATGCAAGGGTTAGAGATGCTTACCTTGTCGCCAACACTCTACATGCAGGGTGATCCGCACATAATTTAAATATAGAAAAAATAAACTAATCTAAATGATGCAGATGAACCGTCCTAGAAATAACTTCTATTAGCGGGAAAGAACCGGTTAATTTGACTAAGTCCAAAATTCGCTCTACTCTATAGGTGCATAAATTCTTATTTAGAGTCTTTGGACCTAATTAATTACCAGGCTCATGAAAGTTAATAAAAAATCAATAGGTAGCTCATGAAATCCGTGTGGAACAAAGGAAAATAAGGCGATGAAAAGCAAAATCGGTGAGGTCAACCAAGTGCACTGGCACTTGGTGAAAAAAACCTCGTAAACAAGGTATATAGTGTCCTTTTACAAAAGTTCGAATGAAGAAATAAATGCTAAAATCTATCTAAGTCCAATGTTACAAATGATTGCTCTCATAACTCTCATGCTCCTCCTCCTACGCTCTCCTGTGGCTTTGGGGAGAATCAAGCTGCCTTCGCTTCACTAGAGTGCACCGACGCTCCTAAGAAAGTCACTTCAGCTCGTCAGGCCCTCGCAAGAAAGAGGAAAGAAGGAATGTGTAAGAGACACAAGTATAAAAATATGAGCAAGAAAAAATGAATTTGAATAAAAACAATTTTGATGAAAGAATGTAGAAAAATATAAATAGAAGTTTACAACCAAGAATAGTAGGTCAAATGACAAACCTAACTACCCTCATCGTGCCTCCCCGGCAACGACGCCTTTTTGTTAGAGCGCTTCTCTAGGGTTTTTATTTAGATGTATTATGAACAAGTGCCGTCGCAACCCAATCAAGCGTCAAACAAAAAATTAGTTAATTCTCAAGCCAAAATAAATACAAAAAATGTAGCAAGAGAATTTTGCTATTTAATTTATCAATATAGAAAACAATATCGAACTAAAGGAAACTACAAATTCCAAGGGTTGTTCTAATAATTGAAAACTCAATGAAAAGAATAAGGAACCTCATTATACCCTATGCTTAGTTTTCTTTTTTTTTTCTTTTTTTTTCTTTTTTTATTTTATAATTTTTTATTTTTAGTGGTTTTTAATTTTGTAAATTTTTAATTTTCAATAATATAATTTCCAAACAAAATTTATATACAGACACACACCCTCGGTGGTCGGCAGAGCTGCTCCCGGTGAGGGGACTCCATGGAGGGCGACAGTGTTGAGCGGGGTGGCGGTGGTGCTGCCGCTAAATTTTTTTATTTATTTTGAAGACTAACAAATGATTTTTTTGTACTTTTTTCATTTTGTCATGCGTACCTATAATAAAATAGAATACAAAAAATTGATTCGAGCATGACAGCTCTTTTTTACAAAAATCAAATCGAGAAAATGTGAGTGAGGAGGTTCCGTCGTTCATGTTGGATTAGAACTGTGTCTCCGTCCTCCGTACATGGCCGGAGGTGAGAGATCGTGAGAGATAGAACGTGAAGCGATGAGAAATCAGAAAATGATGTGAGATCGACAATCAGAGGCGAATCGAATCGTGATGAACAATTATGAACAATTAACTAAGATTACAAATAAATAATTACTATGAAATTGAAATTACAAATTACACAAATATTAACTTAGATAAAAGATGAAAAAAAATTTGGATCTCACTGTGGGAGCGGATGAATGTCGTGATGGCCTCGACGAAGGCCGAATCGATGTCACCGGATGGCTTGGAAGCTAGGCACCATTCTACCATAAGAGTGCTCTTGGATATTAGGCTCCTCTCACCAAAGGATTTATCAAATTGGAATGAGGGAGGAGTGGTGGAATTAAATTAATTTCATTAATGAATAAAATAATTTTCAAAATTATATTAATTAAATTAATAATAAATTCCAATAACTTAAGGAGCCACCTTAATGGTGGGTTAATGAAGGAATTAATAAAATTATATACATACAATATATTATTTACATAACTAAATAAATAAATCATTTAATCATTTTATTAATCTAAATAATAAAGTTTATTTATTTATTTTTTGTGGTGCTTATTTAAGTAAATTAATTATATACATATAATACATAGATATGGTACATTATACACATAGTTAAATAAGGAAATTATGTTATTTTATGTTATGTTCTATATTTTTTATTTTTTTAATTTAAATAACTATAATAAAAATATTTACAATTATTTAAAAATATATTATATGTAAAAATAAATATAAATAAATAAATACAATAAATAAGTGGTAAATTTGAAAATACCACCCCAGAAAGCCGTCTTTCAAACTGTAACTCCAAAAATTATGAAACCACTACCATTCCAAAGATAATTTAATTTAGAATACGATGGAAGTAAGTTTTATTCAATTCGAGATCATATGGAGCGGGAATTGGTCTTTCAATTATGCTTTACGACTTTTTCCAAATGTGCTTAGTTTTATTATATACATGATTTTATTTTCCAAGGTTTTTTATTTACAAGTTTGTTAAGAAAATTATTAAATTTGAGGTTAATTTATGGACAAAAAATAGTGTTATTTTTATACAAATATACACAGATAAATTCCAAAAAAAGAATGAAAAGTATTTACAAAGTAGTTTTTGGATTTTATGATTAAAGACCCTATCTCCCAATACTTTATTCCTGGTCGATCAGGTCAAGTCTTGACCTTCTCTTGGGGTTCGGGTCAGTCTGTATCTATTACATAGTCTTTTATTTTCTTTATTTTTATTTATTTCTTTTTTTTTAGATTAAAATAGTAATAAATGTACAATATTTACACACGGATGCAGGTTAGTAAGAATATGGATTTTGTAATATATACATGTGTTTTATAAGGGCTTTTAAGCTAAATAAATGACAAAGAAGATGAAATGCCTATTCATCATCCCCTTATAATTTATCTTTTCTAGTCCCTTAGCAAACACTTATTTGAAAGAATAAGTGAATAAAAGAAAAAGAAAGGAAAAATAAAGAAACTAAGATAATATTGAGTATTAAACTTATCTGCATAAATTGTAGTATGGAGCTCTATCAGACCTTTGGATTATTAGTGTGGCGAAACCCTAATGGGAAATCGATTGAAAATCTAACAACCTTCAAGTTCCATAAGATTCCTATTCAGGTCGCCTCAACAGTCAGGTCATAACAAGTCTACATACAAAAATTCTTATGACTGAATCTTTACTTGTACGGTGTTAGTGAAATATAGCTCCCCACCTTAAAATTAGCAAAGAAACAGGCTCTCTCAACAAGGTAACTCTAGTCCCCTGGTCTAGCAACTCTTTCCTCGAGGAGCGGGATATTCCCTTATAAGTTCAAGTAGTACCAGCTCAAGAAGAGGAGATGGAGAAAAGAATGGACAATAACCAATGTTACTACCTATACTTGGATGCATGACCAGTGTAGCCAAGTCATCCAGTTGCAAGCTTACAAAAATTTACTTTGAAGCTCTTCTTATTTTTATATACTAGTATATACACTCCAGCAGGCATTTTACTTTTCAATCAGGTCTGTCCACTCTTAGAGAATCTGCATTTTTTTTTTTTGTTATTTTTTCTAATATATACAAGGTGCAACATGTATATAAGTAGTTTTCCTCTTGAGCTAGTAGACTATCCCTCTTTTGAAGCATTATTGCAACCCCACAACATCCTGTCTTTAGACATCAATGCTACTAGATTAGGTTGAGATGCACTACCCTCCCTAGAGGAAGACAGATATTCCCACTAGTTATTATATACCCGTGCTCTACCCTAAGCCAAAAGATTTTGCCTCCTCACTACCTCCTCCATGAAGAGCTATGTGTAGAGTGCTTGTCTAAGATGAGCCATGGTCTAGAAGAATCATGCTTACATTGTTAAATATTCTACTTAGACTACTTAAGATGACATGTGAACATATTCTTATGGACTCAAAGAATTAAGTCGTTAGGACATGAAAAGTCTTAATTCAATTTCTCATGAAGTTCCTCTAAAATTAAGTGGATTAAGGTCCAACTAAGCTCCATTCTTCAATTTTGTTCTAGACATAGTTTAAATGTCAATATTATCTGAAAAATGTACATGCAAATGCAAGAAATATATACAAAGAATTAAAAAAATAAGAGAAATAGGATTAGTAAAATATATATATGTATATACACGTATTATACAACATTTTTATAAGAGGAAATTTTTTTCATCATTTTTTCTATCTTCTTCTTTCTTCTTCTTTTTTATTTTTTAAAGATGGAAGATGACTAAAGTCTATATACATACATGGATTTTACGCATTTATATACATATCCCAATAATATACAAAAAATAATCACATTTTTATAGCCATCTAAAAGTACAAGTTATGGCTAAGTATACATACAATATATATGTAACCAGCTATACTTAGCTCGAACTATGTCCTTATAGTGATCAAAGAGCTGCAAGGGAAGACATAACTCGTGCTAAGTATAGAAAAATGAAAAGTAAACTATACAACAACGACTCAAAGAATGAATAGAAGTCAGTGATCTCTCTTATACTTAGGATTAATTAATCCTATGTATAGAAGATTGTACAAAAGGGAAAAGCCGAGGAAAAGGATTGACGGACTCAACGGCTCATCTTGTCTCCCTATACCTAGGGTAGAATAGTCCTAAGTATATAATATCAACAAGTTGAGGGACAAGCGAGAGATCAGAATAATAAAAACAAAAGAGACGATATGAACAACATCACTCCCCCTATACTTAGGGTAGAGTATCCCTAAGTATAAGCAACAACATGAGTGATGAACATGACAAATATGAACAAGACAAATCATTTACTCCCCTATACTTCGGATAAAGCACATCCTAAGTATAGCATATATACACACGGAAAGGGGTGAAAGATAAAGTGGAACAAGAAAGAATGAAACAAAAGGATATACAAGAGGTAGTCAGATCATGTATTAGACACAGAAGATGGAATCAAAGGATCACCGTCTGATACAACAGATATAGAATCAACTACGAACAAAAATGTATCATGATCTAGTTATGGCTTCAACAACTGTCCGTTCACAGCAAATGGTTGTGCGTCAGAGGCCAATCCACATATGACAATACTACCGTTGTCACGCATAGCTCTCACAATGAACGGTCTTGACCATTTTCTTTTCAATTTTCCTGGAAACATCTTCAACTTAACACCAAATAACCAAAGTTTCTGATCAAGAGAGAAAGTCTTCCTTCGAATGTGTTTGTCATGCCAACGCTTGAACTTCTCCTTAATTATGAGTGAGTTATCATGTACAAAGTCTCGGAATTCCGGTAATCTATCCAAATCCAACTTTCTATTCTTTCCTGCCTTCTCATAATCAGGATTGCATACACGGAGAGCCCATAAAGATTTGTGAGTTAATTCCACTGGCAAGTGGTAAGTCTTTCCATACACCAATCTGTAGGGAGACATACCCAAAAGAGAATTGTACACCATCCGATAAGCCCATAGAACTGAATCAAGCAGCTGGGATGAGTTCTTTCTATCTGTACGTACATGTTTTTGAAATATCATCTTGATCTCCCTATTTGAAATTTCTACCAAGCCATTAGTCTGGGGTTGGTAAGGAGACGCAACTCTGTGCTCAATGGCGTACTACTTCACAAGATTCTTTACTTCTCTATTAATAAAATGGCTTCCCCAATCTGAAATCGGTATTTTGGGGATCCGAACCATGCAATAATGTGACCCTTGAGAAAGGAACACATTGTACGTCAATCAGCGGCTCAGGTGGGAATAGCCTCCACCCATCAACTAACATAATCCATGGCGAGCATGATGTCCTGAAATCCATGACTAACAGGAAATGTGCCCATGAAGTCTATGCCCCAAGCATCAAAAACATCAGAAATCTTTATGTATCTTAAGGGTATGGTATCTTTGGAACCAACTATTCCTCACATTTTCTGACAGCCAGTACTAGCTCAAACATACTCTGTAGCATCCTTAAATAATGTGGGCCACTGTAGGCCACTCTGTAAAACCTTTGATGATTTGTGCTTCTCTTAATGATGCCCACCATATTCTAGTTTGTGGTAGTGCTCAAGTACACTAGTGTGTTGCTCCTGAGGAATGCACCTTCTCCAGATACAATCCACACCCTCGCAAAATCGGTTTGGATCCTCCCATTGGTAATAATGAATCTTTGACAGAAATCTGTCTACTTTGTACTTCAGCCAATCTTGTGGAAATTTCTTGGAGACAAGATAGTTCACAATATCAACATACCATGGGAGTGAGCCACAGTCAATGGCCTCATCTGGAAAGGTTTCAGAAATAGGGATCATGTTCTACTCAGAGGTTTCCGCATTCGTGATACGGGAAAGATGATCTGCCACAACATTTTCACTTCAAGTTTATCTCGAATCTTTAAAGCAAACGCCTAGAGAAGAAGGATCCATTTGATGGATAGTTTGAGCTGATTTCTGAGGATCAGACTGAGTTTTTGGAGGCACCTTCTGATATTCCTTTAATAGACTTTTCTTATATTACTGATGATATGCCTCCTTCTGAGAGTTCTGAGGTACATATATCTGAGGGGTCTGGATCGACTCTATAATAACCTATGCTATTATATTGGTAAACATTATGTGATTTCTACTCTGTGGACTCTCCAACTTGGCTACTAACGGCTCAACAAGTAAAATCTCTGATAGATATCCAATGATTGTTCTCTACTCAGAAAGGATGGTCTCATTAGGATATTCAACATTTTTATCAACTAACGTCTCAGGTATCTCAGTAATAATCTCAGAAAGATGTCTCTCATATGTGCATAACTCAGGAAATTCAATGAGTGGCTTAGATATTTGTACCTCAAAACTCTTACAAGGAGGCATATCAACGGTAATCTCATAAAAGTGTGTCAAAGGTATATTAGAAGGTGCCTCCAAAAACTCAAACTGTTTAGTTATTTCCTACCTTTTATTATCTACATAAATTATAAAAATATTTGAATTTTTTATAGAACACAAAACATGTTTTCCATATTTTGTAAGTATTTTTATATATTTTTCACGAATGTCTTATTTGTAGTTCCTAATCTATATATTTTGTCTCTCTTATACTGTCTTATCTCTCGTTTGTTGATATGACTTATCTATTGTGTGTCTATATACATGTTCTTTCATTTATTTCCTTCATTATTTATTTATTGAGTCAATTATATGTTCTCCACATGAGCTTGGGGTGAACCATTCCTACAATAAATGTTATTATGATCTTTGATATATTAATAAAGGTTATTGATGTATTTTACTCCATGTTTGAGATTAAAATAATGAATACGCTTATAAGGTGCCTTAGTACAAATAGGGTTATGTGCCATGGCCATCTTAATAATCTAACAGCTATTGATTCAATGGTTGAATCTTAGAGGCTGGTGCTTGGATGATATCTATGCAGTTAGATTGACGACTCATCAGGCACCGTTAAATGATGGTTAAGAAAGGATCTCCAGCTTGAGAATGAGATGGAAATCCCTCTCTAACGGTCGATATATGACCGACCTCCTGACGTAGGTCCTCTGCATAGAAATAATGATTCGTAGGTGCCAGATAAGTTAGATCAAAGAGTTGATATAATGAGATCGATATAACCAAGACCTATGCCATATACTGTTACAATATAGGCATGCATCCTCTGACCGGGGACAGATGTATTACTATGTCTATGTGTGTACATTAGACATAACATTAGGTTGATGACCTAGTCAAGGTCTATACACTGGCAAGCTAGTTTGCATACAAGGGCATATGAGTAATACGATCTCTCAAAGGGATCATAAGGTTCACTGTTGAACCAGAAGACATGACCTCACTCATGAAGTATTGGGACCGATCATATTTCATGCATGACCATCTTGCTTTAGAAGCATGACAAGAATTTGTAGGTATGATATATTCTTTTGGAAAGCATATAATCGATACTAACTCCCAATGACCTAATGAGAAACTTAATGATAATATCTTGAAGGAAACAGTTTAAATATGATCTAAAACTTCAGGTTTATTCTAGGTCTTCCAGTATGCAGGATGTACAGGTATTAGGAATACTCGAGGGTAATGTGATCATAAACGATTGTGTAACCATGACACTTCCATTCCGAGGGAGTGATGAAATAGGATAGGATTTTAGTGACTCTTCTCAGTAGATTAGTAATACAATCTTCGTCCAAATATTAGACATTGATCCGAATGTGATTCGGATGCAATGAGAAGATTAGATTTATTGTTTAATAATCAAACATTTTATGTATTTGAAATATGATCTCAATATCCAAGTCACTATAGATGGAATGTACAATCATCATGTCCTGATCTCCAAGTATCCATGAAGAAAGCACATTATTCTTGAAAGAGTTCATAAATAATTCCGTTGTTGGAAATGTATCCGAGCATTGGTAAATTGATGATTAAATGTGATTTATTTATCTTGAATAATATGAATATGATTCATATTATTTGCACACATGAGAATAGTTATCTAAGATAATTAAATATGATTTAATTATTAAGGTTATGATTAATGTGGATATCAATATCCATAATAATAATAAATATTATAAATATGATTTATAATAGGTTGGAGAGATTTTATTGTAAATAGTATTTACAAATTAAATGTCTATAGTATTTGGATTCACATGAACAATTAATTATAAATGAAATTTATATTTTATTTTGGATGTATGAATATGATTCATAATTGGCAATATTATGAGTGAAATTATCACGGAATAATTTGGAAGTTTTTCAGTGAATAATTATCCAACAATAGTTATTGCACATGTGGAATATATGATGAGATGTGAGATCTTAATATGATTGCAATGAGAGAGCCTCTTTACCATACAAGAAGTGGATGGCCATCTTGAGTCCTAAAACTTGGTGGTCGTCCACCCTATGTATGGAAGGAGACTTGCTCTCCTTTCAAAAAATCCATTTTTATTGATTTAATTTAAATTGAATGATTTAATCTTCAATAAATTTAATTTATTTTTAAATAACTATTTTTGTTGCAAAATTATGCAAAAAGATTATGGCCATTGATTGAAAGCACAAAATAATCTACACCATTGATTAAGTGTGCACATGGATTGAGATCCATGGATATCCAATTTGTTATAAAAGAAAGGCTAGGCCTTGCTCTTTCTTTACACAACAATTTCAAGAGAAACAACTCTCTCTCTATTTTCATACACGTCCAAGGTGTCTCTCTTTCAATATTGTGGTCATCCACCATATTGGCCTAGAAGGCCTCCCAGTCGTCGTGACACTGTTGTGTTGCCGAATTGATTGCTCGTGGATCTCGATATTCTTCAATTCATCTTGCTCATGAAGATGGCTACTAATTTCCTGAGATGAAATCTAGAGACTCTACGCTTGTATCATCAACTCGGATTACGGGAAGCACGTGTCTCATCCATGCGCTTGCAAGTGAATCCTTCATGGGATCAGACTTTAGACAGGAGGTCTCTTCATATAGAGCCATGTGACCACAATCACACTTTAAGAGATAATCCTTTGAATCATTTTTAATCTTGATGAAATGAGTTGAGAAGTATTCTCATATCATGTGGTTTCATCTATTTAAAAATCTTAAATGACGTTGTATGTTGCGAGTAGTATGACTAGTTGCCTTAGATCGCATTTGATGTGATCTTCATGCTCTGTGATATACTAAGACTAAACCTTAACCTTCAAGTGATATCATAACCATGATCGAAGGTATTTGATCTGATCAAACCTTAAAGTAAGGTTTTGTATATCGGATGCACGAGGACTCATTGTGTATGCATAAGATGCATATTTCGAATTGTTTTTTGCTACAATAAAAAACTAATATTTATGAACTATTTGGATAATTTTTTTGGATAATAAAATGTATTTAAAATGCCAAATTATGTCCCCAAATTAGTTGTCAATAGTTGGCACCAAAAATGCATAAATTAAAATTTTGAAAAGTTCCTGCAACGATATTCTTTTTATATGTAGTCATGGATATGTAATAAATTATTTTTTTATTGTTTCTCCATCATGAAATATGAAATAAATACTTTATTTAAGTAGAGAATTAAAGCAGCAAACCACTTGAATTTATTCCGCATAATTTCGACTGTATTTTCCCTAGATATTCCATATTTAATGGAGATGGGTCAGATGGAGATTAGATTATCAAGAGTACATTCTTAATGTGTTTTTCATTCAATGTAAATAAAGGAAATTATTAATTTAGCATGATTAAATTGATACTTAATATTTACATAAATATTTTATTAAATATTAATCACAATTAAATGATTGTTTTATGACAAAAATTCTAGTTTAACATATAATAGTTGTAAGTTAACTTTTACATGCAAAACATGTTTGCATGATATAACTAGAAATTTATGATCTTTAAAAATATTTTAAGATGCATAAGATTTCTGAGTGATTTTTATATATGTATCATGCCGGTCACTGAAAAATCCTATTTTCACCAATTTAATCTAATCATATTAATGATTAAATTTAATGTGTTCGTTGCAGTCGGGTAAATTCGAGTCAATCAAAACCGCTTTAATTAATATATCAATTAATATCGAGCGACAATTTTTATTTTACTTGGGGTAAGCCCAAGGTCAAACTCAGGGAGGCATCTTGCTCCTTAGATTAATTTAAAGTCGATTCAGATGCTAGGTTTTCAGGAGAATATTTTTATGATTTTTTTATGCAATTTAAGAAAATGTATTGCAATCCAGGATAAATTCAAGGGTTAAAATGTGAATATGGTCAAATAAAGTCAAAAATTATAAAACTTGGCCAGAATGTCAATTATGATGAAATGAAGCTACCTTGATTTTTTGGAATGTTTGGACTCTACATGAATTAACTACAATTTAAGTGTGAATGCAGGGTGGTTTTTGCAAAATTAATTTTAATAAATACCAAAATAATTTTTTTTCAGAAACTAAAATTATCCTAGATGACTCTATGTGAAATGAATCCAGGAAAATTACTCGATCCCAAAAAACTATTTTTTGACTTATTAAAAACCAATTAAGCGAAATACCAATTAGATTTTTTAGACCTCATTATGCGTGTGATGATTTTTGGCACGAAGTAGAACTACTCAAACTCTAGGTATTGTGAATTTTTGGTAATTTTTGGATATATGGCTACTTTAAAATAAATTTCAGAATAAGTATTACGTAAAATATGCAATATTTCTCCAAATTAATTTTATTAAATAAACCAAGGCTCACAAAAATGTAACTATTTTTCACAATGATAAAACATGAGTTTTCCAACAATATGCAATTTTTAGAATGAGAAATTGAGACTAAATGAAGGTTTAAAATGATGCCCAAAGACAGGGGCCTAATTGCAATTACAGAATTAAAATGGATGTAAGAAAAATGCTGACAAGGACTTAGATGATATTACCTATACCCATATGGGTATTTATGCAGTTTTCTAAGGCTGCACGTGCGTTGCACGTGTGCTACAACTGGCAGGGACTCTGGTGCAATTCTCCTAAACCTCCAAGGAAGATGTGTAATTTGTCTAAATGTATGTAAATATCATGCACATAAGGAGAGTGAGCCTTCTTCCTTCTCCTGTAGGAGACCTTTGGCGGGTGCCTGATAGAGATGTGAGCGTGAGGGTCGCTGCGCCCGTGGCTAGGCTGCTGGTGGTGGGAGTGGTAGGGAGCTCCGGCCGCAGGTGGCTGCGGCGTGGGGTCATGCGGCGGAAAATGGCTGGTCGGTGAGGGAGCGACGTGTAGGTAGCTGTGACACAAGATCGTGTGTTGAAGAGCGTGAGGGAGGCAGCTGGCTGACGCACGCTTGAAGGATGTCCTGCAATCTTTGGCGATCTTGAGGGGGGGAGGGGAGCGCAGAGCTATGAGTAGGTGAGGAAAGTGTTGGGCTAGCGCGCAGGAGTGGTGAGCCCGCTTGTAGCGAGGGCGAGCTGAGAAGCGGAGAAGATGATGACTGTGGATTCGATATTGCGTGCAAGTTGGCAAGGTGGTGCGGTGGAGGACTTTCTTGAGCTGGCGACGAAGCAGTTGGCCACCTTCGTCGACACGCGACTGGAGGTGGCTGTCATTACTGTTCTCTTAGAACCAAGCATAGTGAGTGGATGGACTGTTGAATAGCGGTCCATGACTGCCAAGATCGGTCGACTGGACCTCGTGATGGGGGAGGAGAGTGGTCACGCATGCGCTGGGGAAGCGGAGGACCGTCGAGGAGGTGATGCAGTGGGCGGTTGTCAATGAAGAAGGGAAGAAAGAGGGGAACAGGGGAACTTCCCCTGTAAACAGGGGAGTTTCTGAATTTGTTCTCATGCAGTAAATTTTTTATTAAATGGTTCACGAAAAATCCTCAAAAAATTAAATAAAAATCACCATTACATCTGTAATGGTTGATTTATCCCTGAAAGTGTAATTTGTTTGGTGATTTGTGGGACAGATGATGATGGATCAAAGAGAGAGGGAATAGAGGTAGAGAAACAGAGGAAGAAGATGATGAAGAAAATATGAGAAGGAGGAAGATAAAGAAGAAAGACGCTACCTGGAGGTGTGGACGGTGACATGCCTATGGAAGGAGAAGCTGAGGCTTCTCCTGTCGTCAATCAAGAGTCGGCCAAGCGACAGTTGTAGGCAGCAATTGCGAGTTGACCAGCAAGCGCGGGGGTGGTTGCGGCGGAGTCGTGAGGGCACAGCCGTTGCATGCAGGCTAGTGCACGGACACAGAGAGGAAAGGGACAAGGAAGGTCACGTGCCAGGCAAATGACCTGGAGGAGAGAGAGAAGGCGCCACGTGGCGTGCTCGGGAGCGGCCATGTGGCATATATTTAATTAATTAAAATAATAATAATAATTAATTTAAAAATAAATAAATAAAATAATAAAAATAAAATAAAAGAAGTAAAAAATAATAAAAATGGGTGACACATGGCAGCTCCAGGAACTACCACGTGTCGTTCCCAGAAAAAACCAAATTTAAATTAAAAGAAAAATAAAAAAGAAATATCAAAAGAGGTCAAATCAAAAAGTGTCAACAACAATTGCTCATCTCGACGAGATCTTCAACTTCCATGAAGAATCAAAAATCAAAGGTAGTCATCTGTATAAAATATATTTTTGGGTGGTACCTTATAGATATAAAATACCACATTTTTATCTTTTGCAAAATTTTTGTCTTTTTTTAATAATATAAAAATAAAAAAATTCAGGAAAAATATGTAACAAATATTTACAACTTATTCTATTTTAGATTTTTAATATGTAAGAAAATAAAAACATAAAATACAAGGGCAAAAAGATCAATATGTACAATATACAATAGGGGCCCAAAACCCAAGTTTCACTTACGATATCCGATTTTTATGCAATTAGTCTTGTTTTGAAGATCTTTGAATGTATATTATTTTAAACGTGAGTAGACCTAAATCAGACATTGTATGAGAGAGATATGCACATTTTAAGGTTCATAGTCTTAAACTTAGATTTGGGTTTTATTGGTCAATTTTACTAGTTAGTATTTTTTTGATATTTTTCTTTTATTAGTGTTAGTAATGCATATACTATAGAGTTGATTTAATTGGATTTGGAGTTAGTATAAAATATATACAAATAGGTGAAATATGGAGAATATACAGGTGATTTTTACAAGGAAATTAGCTCCTTTTAATGCGAAAAATGCATGCTAAAATGCAGATATTATTAATGCATCCATGAATGAGAATTATGCAATATAAGTGATGAAATGCTGCTAATTTCTCAGGAACAAAGCTCAATTTTCAACTTTTAGAGTGATGAATCACAGATTCATCAACCCCTCATACTTAAACCTTGCTCGTCCTCGAGCAACTAAAATGAAATACAAAAGTGAAATGATTTTGGATTCCTTATCATGGTCATGAACAAAAGGTGAAAATGGAGCTTGACTCGACCTTTGGATTAACAGTGTGGCAGAACCTTATTGGGATCTGAATTTAAGACCCAACGGCCTTTATGTTCCACAAGTCTTTTATTTAAATCGCCTCAACAGTCAGGCCAGAACAAATCCTCATATGCAGATTCTGATGACTATGAATCTTACTTGTACTCTGTATGTGAAATATAGCTCTCCATATCAGAAATGGCAAAGAACCGGCCTCCTCTAACAAGGTAACTCTAATTCCCCTGTCCAGTAACTCTATCTGCGAGGAGCGGGGTATTCCCTTCTAAGTTCAAGTGCAACCGGATCAAGGAGAGGGGGTGGAGAGAAGAATGGACAGTAGCCAGTGTAGCTACATATCTTAGGATGCTTGACCAGTGTAGCAAAGTCATCCAGCTACAGGCTTCTATGGTATGTGGCTTTGAAGCATATGCCTTGCAAACATAAAGACTCCGACAGGCATTTTATTTTCAATCAGACTGGTCCATTTTTTGGAGTTCTCTCTCTCTCTCTTTCTCTTTTAAAAAAATATACAAGGTGCAACATGTACATAAGGAGTTTTTCTTCTTGAACTAGTAGACTATCCATCTTTTGAAGCATTATTGCAACCCATAGCATCCCATCCTTAGACGTCAACACCACCAGACTAGGTTGAGATGTACTTCCCTCCATAGAGGAGGACGGATGTTTCCACCCGTATGCTACTCCAAGCCAAAGGATTCTACATTCTTACCACCTAATCAATGAAGAGCTACGTGCAAGGTGCTTGTCCAAGTTAGATCACTATCTAAAAGAATCGTGCACATGTATGAAACATTCTACTTAGACCAGTTAAGATGACATGTGAACATAGACTTGCAGACTCAAAGAATTAACTCTCTTGACATGAAAAATCTTAACTCCAATTCCTATAAGATTCCTCTGAAATTAGGTAGATTAAGGTCAAATCAAATCCATCCTCGACATCTATTCATAACTTGGTTCAGAACCCACTAACTTTTCACTTTGCATATGCTAGATATGCATATGAGATGCAGATGACATGCTATGAAGTGCAAGACATTTTTTTTCACAATGCATCGATGATATGCAAGATTATATAAGAAGCCTTTATTTTTTTTCTTTTCTTTGTTTTAATTTTCTGATATACCCCTATTTTACAACAAATTTTACAAGAGTATGTTTATTACAAAAATTTACAACATATTATACACGTATTATACAAATTATACAATATACATACTAGTATACGATTTTTTTTCAATTTTTACCACCTCGTAATTATTGCATAATATATACAAAAATACGCGAAAGTACGAGCTATGGGTAAAGTATATATGTAATATATACATGCCCCCTATACTTAGCGTGTGCTATGTCCTCAGAGCACGAAAAGCGATGAAAAAGACATCGTTCGTGCTAAGCGTAAGAGAGCTAAAATAACAAAAATTATAGAAGTCGCTTAATCCCCCTATACTTAGGCTTTGGCAGCCTATGTGTAGAAGAAGATAAAAAATGGGGCGAATGAGGTTTAAGAGGGGAAATGGATGAGTATATATACATGATGGGCATCGGTTCCCCCTATACTTAGGATCTGGTCAGCCTAAGTATAGGACAGGAGAGAGTGTGAGAACCGATGAGATCTAGAAAATATACAGAGAATGGTGAAGAGACTCGGGTCACTCTCCCCCCTATACATAGGATCTGGTAATCCTAAGTATATCCATAAAATGAAATGATATGGAGCCAGGACGAGTGATTTGAATCACAGGGGAGGGAGGGAAATAAATATATATACAAGGAGTGCTTATGTACAGATAGATCATGATCTGAATATTTTTGATGTTGTTGATGGCTAGAGATTAATGTTGCAAGGCCTCATGTGCAGCTCTATGTGTGTCTTCTGAGTCAGCCTCACGCATGAAAGCAATCTCCTCAACACGGACTAACTGTTCATTAGTTTCGACAAAGTATTTCAACAATTGTCCATTAACTAGGGATGTTTGTGCTCCATCTGTAAGATCTGAGATCTCTACACATCCACCGTCGTGCACTGCACGGACTATGAATGGACCGGTCCACTTGGATTTAAGCTTCCCTTGGAAAACCTTTTCTTCAGCCTCGTATTGAATAACCATATCTTCTGTCCAGGAACAAAGGTCTTTCGTTTGATAAATCTACTGTGCCAATGCTTTACCTTATCATTGTACACCAAATTGTTGTCATATACTCGGTATCTGATCTCCACAAGTTCATTCAGATCGATTTCTCTCTGTTTCTGCCCTAGGAGTGTGTTCCAATTGACCTTCTTGATTGCCCATTCGGATTTATGCACTAACTCTGCAGGCAAATCGCTCGACTTCCCAAACACCATTCTGAATGGGGAGGTTCCTATTGGTGTCTTGTAAGCTCTCCTATAAGCCCAAAGGACCTGATCCAAGATCTGAGACCAATTATTCATGTCTGGGCGGACAAGCTTCTGTAATATGGTCTTAACCTCCCTATTTGACCTCTCTGTCATGCCATTGGTCTGTGGGAGGTAAGGACTAGCGACACGGTGTTCGATGTCGTAATACTTTATGAGTTTCTTCACGTCTCTGTTCACAAAATGGAAACCCCCATCGGATATCAACACTTTGGGGATCCGAAACCTAGAGATGATATGATCTCTGATAAATTTACAGACAATCCTGCTATCTGCGGCTCTAGTCGGGATAGCCTCCTCCCACCTTGATAGATAATCCACAGCAAGAAGGATATATTCAAAACCATGGCTAACCAAGAATGGACCCATAAAGTCGATGCCCCATACGTCAAAGACATCACAAATGATGACAGGCTGCATTGGCATCTCATCCTTGGAACAAATGGTTCCTCCCATTCGTTGGCATACAAGACATGACTTCGTAAAGGTGAGAGCATCGTGAAACAGAGTCGGCCAGTATAAGCCACATTGTAAAACCTTACATGCGATCCTCTTCCCGGAATGGTGTCGTCCTGCCTCCAGACTATGGTAGAAAATAAGGATACTCTGATATTCATCCTGAGGAATACACCTCCCCCAGACACAATCTGATCCTTCAAAGAAAAGGATCGGATCCTCCCAATGGTACTGTCTAGCATCCGACTTGAGTCGGTATATGTTTCTCTTGGGCCAATCTTCAGGAACTTTCTTGGAGACAAGATAGTTCACTATATTGGCATACTATGGGAGTGAGTCGGTACAAAAACCGACTCGTCTGGAAAGGGGTCTCGAATAGGTGTATCATCAGAAGTATCAAGAATTTCGAGACAGGAGAGGTGATTAACTACTACGTTCTTCTTTCTAGGTTTATCTCTAATGTCCAAGTCAAATTCCTAGATAAGTAAAATCCACCTAAGAAGACGTGCCTTCACGTCCTTCTTTTCCATTAAGTATCGTAGTGATGTATGATCTGTGAACACAATCACCTTAGATCCGATGAGATGAGATCTGAACTTATCTAAGGCGAACACTACCGCAAGCATCTCTTTTCGGTAACTGTATAGTTACGCTAGGCGAGATCATGCACTTTGCTTGCTTAGTGTATGGCAAACGGGACACCATCCTACCTTTGTCCCAACACAGCCCCAACAACAAAATCTTAGGCGTCCGTCCTTATCTCGAAAGGAAGAGACCAATTTGGGGCTTGTAGGATCGGGGCGTCCATGATCATCCCGTGAAGTTGCTTAAAGGCAACAAGACTTTTGTGATCTATAATGAACTCCACGTCTTTGCCTATAAGCTCAGTTAGTGGTCGGGCGATCTTTGAAAAATATTTGATAAATCTCCTGTAAAATCCAACATGCCCGAGGAATGACCGCAATTGTTTTACGATGGTTGGTGGCTGGAGTCATCTGATCACGTCCACCTTGGCAGGGTTAACCTCCATTCCTCTCTTAGAGATGACAAGCCCCAACACAATGCCCTCCGTCACCATGAAGTGACTTTTCTCCCAGGAGAGCACCAGATTGACCTTACAACATCTTTTGAGGACTCGATCCAGATTTCTAAGACATGAATCAAAGGAATCACCGTGGACCGAGAAGTCATTCATGAAGACGTCCAGGAATTCGCAGAACATCTCGGCGAATACTACAATCATGCACCTTTGAAATGTACCGGGAGCGTAGCATAACCCAAAGGGCATGCTCTTGAAAGCATAGGTACAAAAGGGGCATGTGAATGTGGTTTTCTCCTGATCCTTAGGAGCGACAACTACTTGATTGTAGCCCGAGAACCCATCTAACAAGAAGAAGAATTCTTTTCCCGCTAATCTTTCTAAGATTTGATTGATGAAGGGTAAGGGAAAATGATCCTTCTTAGTCATGGAATTTAAGCATCTGTAATCCACACAGACATGCCACGACATGGGTACTCATGTTATGATCTCCTCTCCGTCCTCATTGGTGGTTGTCTGAATTCCTGGCTTCTTCGGGACAACATGAATAGGTGGCACCCACTTGGAATCGGAGATGGATAAATAAAACCCACGTCACACCATTTCTTAATCTCCTTCTTCACGACCTCTCGTAAATTTGGATTCAATCTGCATTGGAATTCACGAGAGGGTTTAGCTTCATTCTCAAGGTAGATATGGTGCAAACACAAAGCGAGATTTATCCCGTGGAGATCGTAGATGCTCCATCCTATTGCCTTGTGGTTTTTCTCCAGGATCTCTAGCAAGCGAGATTCCTACTCCTCGGTCAATCGTGAACTGATGATGACCGGAAATTTCCTCTCTTGTCCTACAAGGAAGGCATACTTAAAGGTTGTTGGTAATGGTTTGAGCTCAGGCAAGGTGTGGTCATCGAGGAAATCTAGCTCAATCAATTCTGGCTATGTGCTGCCAGTGGCTGGATCTGTCTCTGAAGTAACTGCTACCAACTCATTCAGCTCTAGTGTCAGATCGTCAAAAGTATCCAAGCAATCGGCGAAAGCCACATCTGACTCATCATCCTCATATTCTGAATGTCCTGAAGAGGGAAGGACTGATAGGTCCATCTGGGCCTCTGTGTCATCGAAGATGTAGGGGGATGCATTTACTGTATGATCTGCTCTAAGTTTGTTTTTAAGGATCTCGCAAACTGTCTCATGCACAAGATTCTCTCCAGCAGAAGGGACTCATCGGTGCTAACTGGGTTCTATGTCCATTGCCCAACGGTGTCTACATAAACACAATCTGCTTCTGACGAAGTGTACTCTGTGTTAGATTCGAAATCTGGCCTCTGCCACCTTTTCTGCTTCATCTCGAGTTCCTCATCTCTACCTGGAGTTTGGAACTGAATATTCCTATTTTATAATCAAATAAGACCACTGTTGTTTTAAGGAAGGGACTTCCGAGAATGATCTGGGAATCTCTCCAATTTCGAGGGGTCTCCATATCAAGGACTGTAAAGTCCACCATGTAATTCCGACCCTCGACTTTGATGATAATGTTACTCAATTCTCCCTTGGACCTCTTGATTGATTTATCTGTAAAATGGAGTAAGGCTTTAGATTTCCTAAGAGGTCCAGATTTAGCCGCTCATAAAGGGTTGTGGGCATCAGGTTAATTGAGGATCCATTGTCTAGGAGAGTGCGTGCAAATGCAGTGTCATCGACATGACTCACCACATAATGGGCACCCATGTCCCTTCGCTTCCTTGGAAATGCATTCTTGATGGCGCAAGTAGTGGCTACTGACAAAATATGTTTCTCAACACGGCTTTTGATTTTTCTGCTGACCCTAGTAGGTGTGCATCTCACCTTAAGGTACTTCTGAAATGCAGGTGTCATATCCACATACTTATCAAAAGGGATTCTGACTTGATATACTTATTGCAAAATTCGACCATGTCAGGGTAATTTTTTTGGATTCTTTTGGTCTTCTTTTTTCCAACCTTAAGGTCATGGGGGAAAGGGATTATTGATGACAACTCATATTCTTAAACTGAAATGCTTTCATTCAAACGAGAAACTGAGTTCTGTACAAGACTGGGACTCTGACTCTGACACTGGCTCGGACTGGAAAGGAATTCATGTAACGAAACAAGTGATGCATCCACCGCTGCTCTTGGTGCGTCCTCCTCAGATGGAGGTGCGGGATCTTCATCCGGCTCGCTTGATTCATTGTTCGTGTTCCTCTCCTTCTTCTTGCCATTTTGTTTTGAGGACTTGAAAATCCTCTTATTCTGTTGATGTCGATGATGGTGGTGGGGATGCTGCTCCTCTGCCTCCAAGTTCTCCTCAGGTAGAGACTTGGTGGCGTCTTCCTCATGTACACACGCCTGATCAGATACGGTCACGGTCCTTCCACTCCTGAGGGACATATGATTAACATTATTGTATAAAAGGATCTCATGTTCAGATAGAGAATAATCTGAATAATGTACCTGATCGCATGGTCGATGCTGACCCTAGTGCAAGCTATTGGGGTTGGCCTGAACCTGGGCGGGAATTGGGGTCTTTGGTGCCATCTGCTGATCCTGGTGGCATGAGACACGGTTCAGATCTATTCTTATATCCAGGTAATCGTTCTGTATCTGCTGAACCCTATCAGTCAAAGTCTAGATGGCCAAGGTGACAGACTCCAATTCACTAGTGGGCGGGGCCTGCTGTAGCTGTTGATTAGAGGGTGACTGATTTGGCTGTCTATACTGGCCTTCCTCGTACTGCTGTGGGTGGGACGGTATGGTGTAAGGTGGTGAAGGGCCTTGTTGGCCCGAGGGAAATGTGCTTTGTTGTTGGTGCTGCTGAGGCTAATATCCTTGTCCTGGCCGGGATTGTACAAAGTACGGTGTAGGGACAGAGCCGATTTCTTATTAAGCTAGGGAAGGTCGGTGTTGCTGACCATTCCCTATCCCTGACTGTCTGCTGATGGTGCATGTTTGTACCATAGCTCGTTGATCTCAAACACCTGCATAGGCTCCTCGTAGACTGACTCCACCTGTGGGGGTGCATGCTGCTCCTGCTGAGTGTATTGCTTCTCCTCAACCCAGTTGCTCTGAGGCCCATGTACCTTCTCCTGTACTAGATGAACTCGATGTACATGTACAAGTGGTGCAGAAGGGGAAGGTAGTCGTATCTTAGCTACATTCTTTGTCAATTCCTCCACTTATTTCGACAATCGTGAAAGCACCTCAAGGTCAGTGACCCTCTTGTGGATATGTTCTACCATGGTGAGCTTATCAGCTATTATCCTCATGCTATGTATTAGATCATCTGTCAGATCTAGTACAATCCTCCTAGATGTGTCATTAGATAGGCTTGAGGGAGACAACTGATAGGCCCTGGTGGCCTGAGATCTGCCTGTTTCTGTCATCTTCTCTAAGATCTTCCATATGTCATCTTTGTTCTTATTCAGATAGCTACCTCTATAGAATGCACTCACTAACCCCTGAATTTTGGACTAAGATCGCCTTGATAATGCCATGGCAGGGGCATTTTTGTGTCAAGTCATTGAATCTATCCCGGGCTTCATGGAATGGTATGTTGGGACCCTGGGAAAAGTTCACAATCTTCGTCCTCATCTGATTAGTTCTAATGAGTGGGTATAACTTCTTCAAGAATAAATCTTTAAATTGCCTCCAGATTGTACGTCTAACTCTAAGATTCTTAAGCCAATGGGAAGCCTTATCTTCTAAGTCAAACGGGGTAGCCTTCATCTTGATGTAATCTTGTCCAACCCTAGGATGGCTATGATTGTTACACACCAACTCAAAGTCTCTCAAGAAAGCATATGGTTCTTCTGTAGCATTTCCATTGAACTTCAGTAGCAGACTAAGGAAATGGGGCTTCAGCTCAAATGCCTCTGGGTTACTTCTGGTAGGAGCCAACTATGCATCTCATTCTCAACTGGATTGTAGACATCAACCATCAGTCTATCTATTCCACCCTCTTCAATCACTTGTCCCCTCTTCAAGGACTTGATGCATAGGATCATCTCTGTGTTCCTCTTCGTCTGGATTTTTCTTAGGCATCTTGGTTTTAGGTTCGTCCTCTTCTCTTCTATAAATAATGTGGTATAGGTTAGGGGACGTAGTAATGAAGACATTCTCACCGAGGCGAAGGTCTTCCTCGGTGATATGAGAGGAGAGAAAAGGGATGGTTTAAGGGTGAGCATCCCGGAAGTGAGGGATCCCGAACTCAAGAGGGTCATGAGCTCGGGTTGGCCCAAGTTATGCTCGGACCGATGAAGACGTACTTCATGAGGGGTTCAATGAGAGATTTGTGAAGCTTGAGTAAATATCCCCCCCAGTCAGTCATCTTTGATGACAACAAGAAGAATCGAGAGCACAAGTGTGTAAAGATAGGATGAAACTCCTACCTAAAGAAAGCAAATGAACCACAAACTCTAAGTACACACTCAACACGGTGAAGGCCCCGAAGCCAAGTTCGATTAATCTGGTTGATTTTAAGTGTGATTTTTCAGGCAAATCGCAAGGATTACGTGGCCTATAGGGAAGTCGGCTCAAAGACGAATGTGTCTCCCCTATTTAACATATCGCCTAAGATACCAACACCCTTCCTTTCTTCGCTCCTATCACCAGCTAAGAAGTTCAAGGACCTGCCCCTATCTACTACCGAAGTAGGCGGATGATGACGAAGCTTATAACTTCACCCCAGAGGGTTACTAGCAACTTTTCACAGTGCACCGCTATTTCACCCCTATCTACCTGCCAAAGCATGCGAAGGCTACTTGGCACTGGTCAATCGAACCTCAAATAGTTCAGCATGAGATATTTGTTGGGATCGGGGTACATGATATGGAAGGTGGGGATTTTAGCTCTATCCTAGGGCGTGCACACACACTCTGTACCCTCACTCAGCCTGAAATCAAGGTCAGGGTTATTCTCCCACAAATAGAATTTCTGATTTTATGTTGAATTGTTTTGGGTCAATTTGTTTAGCAGTCATGTTTTAAGTTAGATGACCACTTGATTCGTCCAACACACAAGGCATGCCTATCGTCCAGTCCCAATTTCCTTTAATCCTAAGATAGAGAACCAAGGGAGAAAGAATCAAGAAAAGCTGATGCATGATAAAAAGATGATGTATGCTAAGTTCAGAAGACTTATAGTGATCCTCGCGCTCTACAACGGGATGCAAAACAGATTTGAAATTTTATCTAAATGAATGCAGTCTATGAAAAGCTGATCCTAGACAAGCAGTTCTATTAGCGAGTGAAGAACAAGTTAAATTTGGCTAAGTTCTGCGGTATAAGTTTGTCTTTTAATGGTGAAGTGTGGTCCTTGATATTACGAGCACAAACCGTCCTATGAAAGCTCTAAGAGCCGCGAGTGCAGGTCCTATCCTATGTTAATCAACCATACAACACAGAGACTCTTTTTATTATTCACTTACATGCACGAGAACCAAAACAAGAATCCTTGTAAATGCAAACTCTTTATTCACAATTCTCTCAAAACCACTCGGTTCAAATCGATGCAGTTCTTCGGCTCGCCTGGTGAATCGCCTTCGATGCCTCATTTTCCTCGCACAAAATAAACGATGGTTAGTGAGAGAACAACACAAAATAAACAAATACTAAAAATAAATAGAAAAAATATTCACAAGAAAAACCGGGAATCAGTCTACCCAGGGATAGAAAACCTAAAATCTATATTTTCTAAAAATTAACCTAAGTCGTGCCTCCATGACAACGACGCCATTTGAAAAACCCTATTTTTACCCTTATAATTAAACCGGACTAACGATTAAATTTAATGTGTTCATTGTAGTGGGGTAAATCTGAGTCAATCAAAACCACTTTAATTAATATTTCAATTAATATCAGGCAATAATTTTTATTTTACTTGGGCAAGCCCAAGGTCGAACTCAGAGAGGGAGCTTTCTCCTTATATTAATTTAAAGTCGATTCAAATGCTAGGTTTTCAAGAGAATTTTTTATTGTTTTTTATGCAATTTTAAAAAATGCAATGCAATCATGGATAAATTCAAGGTTTAAAATGTGAATCCGGTCAAATTAATTCCAAAAATTCTCAAACTTGGCCAGAATGTCAATTTGATGAAATGAAGCTCCCTATTTTTTTGAATTTTTCGACTCCATATGAATTAACTATGAATTAAGTATGAATACATGGTAGTTTTTGCAAAATTAATTTTAATAAATACTAAATCAAATTATTTTCATAAACTAAAATTATCTTAGGTGATTCTATGTGAAATCAATCCAGGAAAATTACTCGATCCCAAAAACAACTAATTTTTGACTTTAAAAATCAATTAAGAGAAATACCAATTAATTTATTTAGATCTTGTTATGCGTGCAAATATGATAATTTTTGGGCATGAAGTAGAACTACTCAAACTCTACCTATTGTGAATTTTTGGTAATTTTTGGAGCAAATGCTACTTTAAAATCAGATTTAGAATAAGTATTGGGTAAAATATGCAATATTTCACCAGATTATTTCTATTAAATAAACCAAGGCTCGTAAAATTGTAACTATTTTTCACAATGATAAAACATGAGTTTTCCCACAATATGCAATTTTTAGAATGACAAATTGAGACTAAATAAAGGTTTAAAATGATGCCTAAAGACAGGGGCCTAATTGCAATTACAGAATTAAAATGGAAGTAAGAAAAATATTGACAAGGACTTAGATGATATTACCTATACCCATATGGGTATTTATGCAATTTTCCAAGGCCGCAAGTGCGTTGCACTTGTGCTCCTGCTGGTAGGGACTCGGGTGCTATTCTCCCAGACCTCCAAGGAAGATGTGCAATTTGTCCAAATGTATGTAAATATCATGCACGTGAGGAGAGTGAGCCTTCTTCCTTCTCTTATAGGAGACCTTTGGCAGGTGCACTGATAGAGATGCGGGCGTGAGGGTCGTTGCACCCATGGCTAGGCTGTTGGTGGCGGGAGTGGTAGGGAGCTTCGGCCGCATGTGGTTGCGGCTTGGGGTCATGCAGCGGCAGACGGCTGGTCGGTGAGGGAGCGACGCGTAGGTGACTGCGACGTAGGATCCTGTGTCGAAGAGTGCGAGGGAGGCAAATAGCTAGCACACACTTAAAGGATGTCCTGCAATCTTTGGCGATCTCGAGGGGGTGGGGGTGGGGTGGTAGCGTAGAGGTATGAGTCGGTGGGGAAGGCACTGGGCTGGCGCGCGAGAGTGGAGAGCCTTCTTGTAGCGATGGCAGACTGAGAAGCGGAGAAGATGGTGACTGTGGATTTACTATGGCGTGCGAGTTGGCAAGGCGGTGCGGTGGCGAAGTTTCTCGAGCTGGCGACGGAGCTAGTGGCCACCTCCGCCGACACACGACTAGAGGTGCCTACCGTTACTGTTCTTGTAGAACCAAGCATAGTGGGTGGATGGAGTGCTGAACAGCGGCCGATGGTTGCCGAGATCGGTCGACTGGACCTCATGATGGAGGAGGAGTGTGGCCGCGCACGCGCTGGGGAACAGAGGACCGTTGAGGAGGTGATGCAGTGGGAGGTTGTTGATGAAGAAGGTAAGAAAAAGGGGAACTTCCCCTATGAACAGGGGAGTTTCTGAATTTGTTCTCGTTCCGTAAATTTTTGATTATATGGTTCATGAAAATTCCTAAAAAATTTAAATAAAAATTACCATTACATCTGTAATGGTTGATTTATCCGTAAAAGTGTAATTTGTTTGATGATTTGTGGGATGGATGATGGTGGATCAAAGAGAGAGGGAATAGAGGTAGAGAAACAGAGGAAGAAGATGGTGAAGAAAATATGAGAAAGAGGAAGATAGAGAAGAAAGAATCTACCTGGAGGTGTGAACGATGATTTGCCAGTGGAAGGAGAAGATAAGGCTTCTCCTGTCGTCGCTCAAGAGTCGGCCAAGCTCGAGCTCAGCAACTCGTGAAGATCAGAGATGCAGTAGAAGGATCGAGCCTTCTGGATCTCGCCAAGGATAGCTGCTTATCAACGCTCTACAAGTAGGCTGCGATTGCTGTCACCAATGCGGGTGGGGGATTGGGCTCTATCTCTAAGGAATATGGTGGATGATTGCATTGGAATGGAGGAGATCCTTTTTAAAGGAGGTTGGCGATGGTGGGGTATGCGAGAGAGATGGAGCGAGTGGTGCGCGGGACGCGAGGTGTTTGTGCATGGGTATGGAGTAGAGAGAACGTGGGGGAAATGGGCGTTGTGCGCAGCAGGTACAGGAAGCAGTTGCGAGTTGACCGGCAAGCGCGGGGTGGTTGTGGTAGAGTTGTGAGGGCACGACCGTTGCATGCGGGCGGGTGCGCGGGACAAGGAGAGGAAAGGGACAGGGAAGGTCACGTGTCAGGCATGTGACCTGGAGAGAGAAGGCACCGCGTGGCGTGCTCGGGAGCGGCCACGTGGCGTTTATTTATTTAATTAAAATAATAATAATTTAATTAATTAATAAATTAATTATTTAAAATAAAATAAGTAAAAAAATAATAATAATGGGTGACACGTGGCGATTCCAAGAACAACCACGTGTCGTTCTTAGAAAAAACCAAATTTAAATCAAAAGAAAAATCAAAAAGAAATTTCAAAAGATGTCAAATCAAAAAGCGATCAATATAAAATTGCTCATCTCAACGAGATCTACAACTTCCGTGAAGAACCGAAAATCAAAGGAAGTCATATGTACAAAATGTATTTTTGGGTGGTACCTTATAGATATAAAATACTATATTTTTATCTTTTGCATTTTTTTTATCATTTTTAAATAATATAAAAATCAAATAAAATGAGGAAAAATATGTAACAAAATTTACAACTTATTCTATTTTTTAATTTTTAATAAGTAAGAAAATAAAAGGATAAAATACAATGGCAAAAAGGTCAATATGACAATATACAATAGGGGCCAAACTCAAGTTTCACATACGACATTCGATTTTTATGAAATTAGTCTTGTTTTGAAGGTCTTTGAATGTATAGTACTTTAAAAGTGAGTAGACCTGAATCGAACATTGTGTGAGAGAGATATGCACATTTTAAGGTTCATAGTCTCAAACTTGGATTTGGGTTTTATTGGTAAATTTTACAAGTTAGTATTTTTTTGACATTTTTTCTTTATTAGTGTTAGTAATATATATACTATAGAGTTAATTTTATTGGATTTGGAGTTAGTATGAAATATATACAAATAGGTGAAATATGGAGAATATACATGTGATTTTTACAAGGAATTTGGCTCCTTATTTAATGCGAAAAATGCATGCTAAAATACATATATTATTAATGCATGCGTGAATGCTAATTATGCACAATAAGTGATGAAATGCCGCTAATTACTCAGGGACAAAGCTCAATTTTCAACTTTTAGAGTGATGAATCACATATTCATCAATCACCACGAGCATGTGACTGATAAAATCTCTTAGTCCAATTTGTACCAATTGTGTTGTCTTGAATTGATTTGGTGATTGTGTCTAGGCTATGGATATGCTAATGGGTTACTTAATTGGTACCTTGCACTGCAATGGAAGTGCTCCTAGTTAGCATTATGTGTCTGACCTGGCTTAATCTATTTCAAGGATGGGTAGCATGAGAAGTCTCTGCGTACTTTAAACAACTAATTGGAGTAATACAATTTTACAGTGTGAGGGTGTGTACTATATAGTAATATAAAGAAAACCTCAATTGTTTGTTGGTTGTATTGTATTGATAATTGATTTAATATAATTATGTCAATTAGATCCAAATTAAAATGAACACTCTATGATAAATAGAGATGTACTTCCCTTGGAAGAATTAATTATGTGAATATGATTTATAATGATTAATTAAATTTAAATGAGATATGGAAGATTATGTAAATGATATCCATGGTCTCCCATCAAGGCGAAGGGTTCTGTCATCATGGATTGTATGTTGGAGATGCCTATCCGAAGTGATAGCTCCTACATACAAGTGCACATGGATCAGGTTCTTTGCTTCTTGAAAGAGTAAGGTCGTATGCATAATGAAACCAATATTTTTCCCCATACAATTGAGGTGGTAGTGGATTGCGCATAGCGAGTTCTATTCATGTTAATAACTTATTCGATTAACAACGAGTCGTCATCACCTGAGGGGTGTTGGGTACGGGTGTTAAAGACCAAATTGGGAAATTCAAGTTGGATTTGCAAGCCTAAATGAGTTCCTACTTATTTTTACCCAAGTTACAATTTATCATATAATTGAGATGTAACAAAGGTAAAAAGGATATCCCATATCTTGCTAGAGATATAGCGGTACCTATATCTCTTGCTTTGAAAGTTTAATAAGGGAATGTACTTTGAGATTTTAAAAGATAAGACTAATTTTATTAATAATTTTAATCAAATAATTTAAATTTGAATATATAATTGTTTATATGTTTTAATAAGTGCATTCTAAATCCTAGAAATGAGATCTACCAACCCTCTCAGTAGGCTTCTGGAGGTCAACCAATTGATCGGACCAAAATATTCTGATTGGATCCGTAATTTGGAGCTTGTTCACTATGCGAAGCGTATCGAATTATGTGTTCACTGAGATAAGCATACAAACCCTATATCAATGAAAGAATTAAAATTTAACAAACAATTTAATTAGGATCACTCACTGGTTTGATGTTATATTCCGGGGTCTCTGTCTAATGTGCTTCGGAAGCAACATATGTACATAGAGAATGCTCATGATATAATGTTGAATCTAAAAGAGATGTTCAGTGATGTGAACTGCATAGAGCGCAATTGAAAGCATGGGTTCTGGAAGAGTCTGGCCCAACAGGTAAAGAAGAAGAGCCAAAGTATTGACTCATCTTCTCAAAATTCCACACATCTGACATCCATTAAAATAGATGTATGTCACCACTGCAAAAGGCCAGGGCACTAGAAAAGTGTTTGTCCAAATTATGTTAAAATCTTAAAGAAGGGTAAAATATACTGGTGACATACATTCTAATATGATTTGGACAAACATGTATTCTAATATGATTTGGCATCAAAGACTTGGATCAATAGTTGATAAAGGACGGACCCTCAGATTTTCTACACGCCCAAACTATCTCCCCTTCGTCAAGATTTCTGGTCTCCTGAAATAGATGCAACAGATTACACACATGAACAAAAGCACCAGAATCTATGACTCAACTACCTTCTCATCCTACGACAAAAATCATTCTAATATGATTTGGCATCAAAGACTTGGATCAATAGTTGATAAAGGACAGACCCTCAGATTTTCTACATGCCCAAACTTTACCTATCTGTTAACATTGCATTCGAGGTAAAATGACCACAGCACCTTTTTTTGTATAAAGGTTACATGATGTGAGGGTATTCTTGACCAAATACATACGGATGTATATGGTCTCTTTAGTACTGTGATCTAAAATGGATATCGATATTATTTGATATTTATTGATGACCATTCACGATGTAGGTTTATCTTCCTATTACGTTGTAAATCTAAAACCTTTGAAAAGTTTAATGAAATCTTGACTTTGGTTGAGAACCAAACCAATAGGAAGATTAAACGGATTCGATATGACCGAGGTGGCGAGTACCTCTTAAATGAATTTAAGGAATACCTCAAAGAGAGAGGAATTGTATCCAGTCTCACTCCTCTAAGAACTCCCCAAATAAATGTTATTGCTGAAAGATGCAACATGACCATCATGATATGGTCTATTCAATTATGAGTAAAGTACATTTACCTCTTAGTTTATGGGGATATGCAGTAGAGAATGTAATACATACCTAAACAAGATTCCAAGCAAATATTTACCTAAAACCACTCACGAGATTTGATTTGGTGTTGGACACTTGAGGATTCGTGGTTGTGTGGTCCATGTGAAGAACATTGATGTAAGTGAGTCAGAATCTCGCACTCGAGAGTGCTACCACTTGAGAGTGCTACTTCATTGGGTATGTAAAGGACAGTATTGGATACCAACTTTATGACCTTGAGACTCAAAAGGTTTTCATCTTTAGAGATGTGAAATTTTTGAAGGATGACATGCTTAAGAGTCAAGACAGAAGTAAAGTAAAGGAATTCGTTGAATCCCTTGAGGATATTGAGCTTCATGAACCAGAAACTGAAGATGTCAATAAAGATAAAACACATGTACCTCTTTGAAGGAGTTTGAGGGTGGTTGTACCACCTGAAAGGTATGGATTCCATGTGTCAGGTGAAACTGATAATGATCCAACAATATTTGACGAAGCACTCGTGGATCATGACATGGATAGATGTATGCTATCAATGAAGTCTGAAATAGACTCCATAGTAAAATACGAGGTACTTTATTACTAAGTCTGGCTTTCATGGAAGCTTTAACAATTTACGGGTTGGTCATGGCATTAGCACTTTGTATTCTTTTTATATTTTATATTAGAGCATGTCACCACTCAGACTCGAACCGAGATGCTCATGGATAGATGTATGCTATCAATGAAGTCTGAAATAGACTCCATGTACAAGAATGGTGTATGAACCCTAGAGGATCCACCTAAAGGGTAAAATCCATTCGGTGTAAATGGATCTTCAAGAGAAAGAGGGAACCTGATGGGAAGGTAGAGACCTTAAAGGCACGGCTCATACACATAGAGAAAAGGCATCGACTACAATGAGACATTCTCTTCTGTGGCTATGCTAAAATCCATTAGGGCACTACTAGCTATAGCTACATATCCCGAATACGACATCTAGCGGATGAACATCAAGACAACATTCCTAAATGGATACCTCAAGGAGGATATATTTATGGAGTGGCCCTAGGACTTCATAATAGAGGAAGGCAAAGTTTGCAAGCTGAAGAAATCCATCTATGGGCTTAAACAAGTTTCTCGAAGCTGCAACATCTAATTTGATGAAATCATGAAGAGTTATGATTTTTTTCAAAATCGTGATGAACCAAGTGTATACAAGAAGCTTAGTCATAGCATCATTATGTTCATCATGCTTTGTGTAGATGAGATCCTTATCAATGGAAATGTTATAGGGATGATGGCTATTGTTAATATTTGGTTGTCTCATACCTTCGAAATGAAAGATCTTGGAGAAGCCTCTTATATCTTGGGTCTGAAATTGTTCAAAACATAGAAAAGAGGATTTTGGGATTATCACAACATGGGTACATTAGGAAGATCTTGGAATGTTTCCATATGGAGAATTCCAAGAAAGGCATCCTTCCCTTAAGACATGGTATACACCTATCTAAGGGATGGCTCCTCAAAGTGTTGAGGATGAGAAAGTTAATGCCGGATGCCCTTACACATCAACTGTGGGAAGTATAATGTATAACATGATGTGCATAAGGCCAGATGTCTGTCATGCAGTGGGAGTGGTAAGCCATTACTAATCCTACTATGGAGAGAAACACTAGAATGCAGTGGAGAGAATCTTTAAGTATCTAAGACGAACACAATATTACATCTTAGTCTATGGAGATGGTGATCTCCAAGTCTTAGGATACATAGACTCTGACTTCTAATCTGATATAGATGACCGCAAGTCAACTTCATGGTTTCTGTTCTTGTTGAACGGTGGTGATGTGAGCTGAAAAAGCAAGAAGCAGGACACTACAGCCGATTGAACAACAGAAGCCAAATACATTTCCACATCAGATGCTATAAAGGAGGTTGTATGGTTGCTTGAGTTCATCTTGGAACTTGACGTAGTTTCCTCTGATATTCCCATCCCACTATTATGCGATAACATGAGATCCATAGCTCAGACGAAGAAACCCATATGGCATCAGAAGAGCAATCACGTGAAAAGGAAATACCACATCATTAGAGAAATTCAAAAGCATGGTGACATCATCACCACCAAGATGGCCTCTACCGATAATGTTGTTGATCTCCTTAACAATCCTTTACCTCAAAAGGTTTTCGATCAGCATGCAATGAGCATAGGTTTAAAGATTGTACCTGAATGTTTCTAAGAGCTTGTGGGAGATTGTTAGTCATGTGAGCTCAGGGTAAACTATTCCTACAATAAATGTTATTGTAATATTTGATATATCTATAAAGGTTGTTGATTTATTTCACTCCTTATCGAGATTAAAAGAATGAATGCACTTATAAGGTCCATTAGTATAATTAAGGTTATGTACCATGGCCATCTTAATAATCATACAGTTTTTTATTCAATGGTTGAATCATAGAGGCCGATTCTTTTATGATATCTAAATAGTTAGATTGATGACTCACCAAGCAGCGTCAAATGATTGTTAGAAATAGGATCTCCAGCCTGAGAAGGGGATGTTAATCCCTCTCTAATGGACGGTATCTGATCGAACTCTTGAAGCAAGTCCTCTGCATAGGAATAGAGATTCGAAGGTGTTAGATAAGTTAGGTCAAAGAGTTGACTTAACGAGATTGAGATAACCAAGACTATGTTATATGTTGTAACAATATAGGTACGCATCCTCTAACCAGAGACAGATGTATTGCTATATTTTTAAGTATGTGCATTAGGTAGACCATTAGGTTGATGACCTAATAAAGGTCAATACACTAGCAAGCTGGTGTGCATACATGGTCATATGATTAATATGATCTCTCAAAGGGATCATAGGTTCACTACTGAATCGGAAGACATGAGGTCACTCATGAGGTATTGGGATCCGTGAAATTCCATGCATGGTCATCTTTCTTTGGAAGCATGACAAGAATTTGTCGGTATGATATATGCTTTTGGAAAGCATATGATCGATACCAACTCCCAATGACCGAATGAGACACGTAATGATAAAACCCTAGAGTAGACAATTTAAATATGACCTAAACTCGAGTTTATTCTAGGTCTTCCAGTATACATGATGTATGAAGTTTAGAAATACTCGAGGGTGATAAGATCATAAAAATTGTATAACCAAGACACTACCATTTCGAAGGAGTGATGAAATAAATTTGTATTTTAGTGACTCCTCTAAGTAGATTAGTGATCTGATCTTAGTCCGAATGTTGGACATTAATTTGAATGTGATTCAGGTGCAATGAGAAGATTATATTTACAAATTGATTTAATCAAACATCTTTGAGATGTCCATGAGATCTAGATTTAATATATGATCTCAATATCTAAGTCACTATACATGGAATGTATAGTCGCAATGCCCTTATCTACATGTATCCGCAGAGAAAGCACATTATTCTTGAAAGAGTTCAAGAATAATTATGTTGTTGGAAATGTATCTATGCAATGGAAAATTTATGATTAAATGTGATTTAATTATCATGAATAATATGAATATGATTTATATTATTTAGATATATGAGAATAGTCATTTAAGATAATTAAATATAATTTAGCTATCGAAGATATGATTAGTGTGGATATCAATATCCATAATAATCATAAATATTGTAAATGTGATTTATAATATGTTGGAGAGATTTTATTGAAAATAGTATTTGCGAACTAAATGTTTATGTGAATTGGATTCACATTGAACAATTAATTGTAAATGCAATTTACATTTTATTTTAGATGTATAAATATGATTCATAATTGTCAATGACATGACTGAAATTATCACAAAAAATGAAATTAATAAAGGATAATTATGCAACAAAGTTATGGCACATGTGGAATATATGATGAGATATGATATTTCAACATAATTGGAATGAGAGAGCCTCCTTACCATACAAGGAGTGGAAGATCGCCTTGAGTCCTAAAACTTGGTGGTCATCCACCCTATGTATAGAAGGATACTTTCCGTCCTTACAAGTAATTCCATATTTGTTGATTTAATTTAAATAAAACTATATTGATTGATATTCAATATATTTAATTTATTTTTAAATTAAATATTTGTTGTTGCAAATTTATGCAACAAAATCATGGCCATTAATTGAAAACACAAAACAATCTACATCATTGATTATGCATACACATGGATTGAGATCCATGGGCATCCAATTTGTTATAAAAGAAAGGCTAGGCCTAGATCTTTCTATACAACAATTTCAAGAGCAACAACTCTCTCTCTCTATTCTCATATATTTCCATGGTGTCTCTCTCTCCTAATATTGTAGCCGTCCATCTTATTGACCTAGAGAGACTCACAGTCAAGGCAGTGCCGCATTATTACCAAATCGACTGCTCGTGGATCTCTGCCTTCTTCGGTGCATATTGCTCGCGAGGAAGGATACCGATTTTATGAGAAAAAACAAGAAGACTTCGTGCTCAGATCATCAACTCGGATTGCAGGAAGCACATGTCTCATCCACACGTCCGTAAGTGCATCCTTCGTCGGATCGGACTTGAGGCAGGAGGTCTCTTCATTTAGCGACACACGATTACAATTACGCTTCAAGAGGTGATTCTTTGGCTCGTTTGTGATATTGATGAAATGATTTGAGAAGTGGTCTCATATCATGTGATTAATCTATTTAAAAATTTTAAATTTCATTGCTTGTTGCATCTAGTATGACTAGTTTCCCTAGATCATATTTGATACGATCTTCATGCTTTTGTGATGTGCTAAGGCCTAATTCCAAGCCTTCGTTACATATATGAAACAAACATTGAGTAAAAAAGAACTTCTTATTAGTTCTCTTTTATCTCCACCTTGGGACTTGCCTAAGTAAATCCACAAACCTTACTATATATCGTTTATTTAAATCCAGTGAGTCCATTATAATATACTAACAATTAATTCGTTGGAATTAACACTTAGTTGAAAAGAAGTATTAGCTAATGTGTCAAAAAAGGCTTGATAGTTTGACTAGGAGCTTCCTAAGGATGAATTCCCCACTTGAAGGGGAAGTCGTGTGCCGTAGTATTTAATTTGATTGCGTAGGATTGGGGGAGGGTATGCAGGCCCTTGGACCAATAATATTATGTGGACTTCCGCTGTCTGAAGGACATCCATTTTAGGAGGATGATTGTTGAAGATGAGGATAACACTTGTATATTTTATGGGCTTGGAAGGGCAAAATATCTAAATGTAACGTTTTTAGTCCCACTTAATGGAGAAAATGGGTGGAAATTAACACAAGATTATACCATGTAATGGTTAATAAGCATTTAGGGTTCCATGTGTAATTTAGAATTATGGATGGTTGAACGTGTGATTATGAAAGTATACAAGGTTATGGATGTAAATATCCCTTTTTCTTACTTCTTTTAATTTTTTCTAAAAATTTTCCAAAATCTCTTAGGATAGTTTGTAGTATTCTAAGGCCAACAAATATTTGAATCTTATTTTTTTGTATTTTAATACATGGCATTGATTTCACATTGCCTTATTTTATCCATAGTCCCATGTTTAATTTAACTTCTTCTTTCTCCATGCTTTTAAGAACATGAAAATCATATAAGGTTATTGGATTCCATTGTGTTTCTTATTTGACTATTTACACATAATTGTACCACTAAAATTCTCTTCCCTAATTAAAAACCATTTAATCAAGTCAAAAAATAAATGCTTGTGTGAATCACACATTTCTTCTTCTACAACACAACATTACTAACATGAGATAAAAAGTGTTTGCATTTCATGAGGCAAACAAGCGAGGCAAGCAAGTGAGCAAGCAAGAGAGGAGCTCGAAAGATCTATGGTGTATCAAGTCAATGCTAGAATCAGTGCTTGCTAAAAAGTTTAGTTATTGTACTTATAAGAGTGGCCCGACTAGAAGACAGACATATTACTTTGCGTTGAGGAGAAGAGATCGGTTGTGTTGCAAAGACTGCAAAATAATCCCATGAGAGAGTTTGATGACCCAACATTGTTTGTTAGTCATGGATGTGCAAATAAGAGGGATGATAAAGAAAAAGGGGTTCTCATGAATACTAAAATTTGATATGGAATTTTCAATTGAAGCAATCAAGCTTCAAGGAGAAGGCTTTAGAAGACTTATCTTGGGATTGTAACAAGAGTGCAAACAAGATGGAGGCGGTGGCATCTTGTATCCGAAGGGTAGCCAAAGAGATGCTAGATGAGTCAAAGGGAGGAGCTCCAGGCCAAAAGGAGGCTTGGTGGTGGAGTAGAGGGGTGCAAGAGAAGTTCAAATTTAAAAGAGCTTGCTTTAAAGCTATGTCTAAAGATAGAATAGAGGAATCTATCACAACTACAAAATAGCGAAGAAGAAAGCAAAGAAAGCTGTAAGTGAAGCCATGTCAAAAGCTTATGAAGTTTTGTACAAAAATCTCGATTCTGAAGAGGGTCAGAAGGTTATATTTAGGTTGGCCAAAGTAAGAGAAAGAAAGACCAAAGATCTTTTTCAAGTGAGATGCATTATGGATGATGGATGTATGTGTTTGTTACTCATAAGGATAAAGAGACTATATCGAAGTAGTATTTCCATAAGCTTTTCATTGGGAAAGGAAATATAGAGATCACTTTGGGAGATCCAGATAGTAGTGAAAGTTACTTTAATCGTACAAGCTATAGAAGAATACAAAGCAAGAAAGTAGAGGAGATTTTGAAGATTATGAGACCTGGGAAAGGCATAGGACCTAATGACATTCCTATTGAAGTATGGAGATTTTTAGGTGAGCGTGGTTTGACTTGGCATACAAATTTATTCTTGTTATTTGACGAAGCAAGAAAATGCCTAAATATTTGAGGAGAAGCATCGTGGTGCCTCTTTATAAGAACAAAGGAGACATTCAAAATTGTTCAAATTATAGAGATATCAAGATGATGAGTCACATTATGAAAATTTGGGAATGTGTGATCGAAAGAAGAATGAATCAAGTTTCCAAAGTAAAAGAAAACCAATTCGGATTCCTGGCAGGTCGCTCAATCATTGAATCCATCCATTTGTTAAAGAGAACGATGGAGATTTATAGAGATAAAAGAAAGAACCTCCATATGATTTTCATTTATTTGGGAAAGACTTATAATTCCGTCCCATGAGAGATATTATAGAACGTTTTGGAGAAGAGATAAGTACATGTCATATACATTAACCTCATAAAGGATTTGTATGATAGGGCTTCATCTTATGTTATAATCCAGTCTCGGAAGAGTGATTATTTTGACATCAACATATGTCTGCATCAAGGTTCAGCTTTGAGTCCATTCGTTTTTACTTTGATTACGGACATATTGAGAAGTTACAATCAGGATGAGAAACCTTGGTATATGTTATTCTTTGATGATATTGTGTTGGTTGATGAGACTAGAGATGGAGTAATGAGAAGCTTGGGGTCTAAAGACATGCATTCAAGACTAAAGTATTTCATATAAGTAGGGCTAATATTGAATATATAGAGTGTACTTTTGATGGAAGCAATGGCAATGGAATCGAGGTGAAGATTGGTGACGATAACATTCAGAAGAGGGATTCTTTTAAATATTGGGGATCTATTTTACAACATGATGCGAAAATTGATAGAGATGTTACTAATAGAATAAATGCAGGTTGGCTAAAGTGGAGAGGAGCCTCTATTATTCTTTGTGTAAGAATATTTCTTTGAAAATGAAAGGGAAGTTTTACAAAGAAGCCGTGAGACCTGCTATGCTCTATGGATCTGGATATTGGCATATAAACCTAAGACATGTGCAGAGAATGACATTAGCAGAAATAATAATGCTAAAGTGGATATGTTGACACACATGTAAATATCATATTCGGAATAAAGCAATCAGAAGAAAAGTTGGTATAGCTCCGATCAAGGAAAAGATGCATGAAAATTGCTTAAGGTGGTTTGGTAATTTGTAAAGGAGATTGGCCGATTCACCAATTAGGAGATGCAAGTTTTGGGATGTTCAGCAGTTAAGAGAGGGCGAGGAAGGCCCAAGAAGTGTTGGAATGAAACTATACGAAGGAGTATTTGTTTTTTTATCTAAGTCTGAAATTGACCCAAAATAGATCTGAATGGAGGAAAAGAATTCATGTAGCTGACCCTACTTAAGTGGCAAAAGGATTTGTTGTTGTGGTGGTGTACATGAAAGTAGTGTGTGTGTGTGTATACATGTGTCTAAGTGAGGGTGTTTAGTTCTGTGCTTGTGTGCTTTTGTATGTTCGGAGTAGCAATAAATAGTACACTTTTAATCAAATTCTACGATCTTGGGTTGTCATACTATTCATGTTATCCTAGATACTTATTATCACGGTTTGTTGAATATTTTATATTGTGGGAGATGTAGTTAAATTACACGTCTTATATCATCACTTTCCACGATTGTCGAGATGGGACCTTAGAAATATTAACCGATCCAATCATAATCCAAACCTTCAAAGATGTAAAATTAGATGTCATTCTTTTGAGAAGAACGTGAAGAGAAAGATAGAACAATTCCAAAAAAATAGGTCATCTCTACCATCGTTTATATAAAAGTTTACAAAATAATGTAACAAAAATGTAGTTTTTTTTAAGTTTGGCTTCAAAGAAACATTTGTGTTGTTAAGATCTAAATTGAATAATTTTCATGGGTTCAGTTTTGATTTTTGTTCGATACTGTGATCCATCCTCGCTAGGATATGGATACTTGACAAACCATTTCCATGCACATAAGTTCCACATTCGAGATACACTCAAGCAGGAGAAAATAATATAAAGGTGGACATTTAAAAAATCTTCCTTTCCATATAATTTCCATTCCTTCACATATGATCCATGAAATAGTTCATGTCCACAAAAATATATGTGTATGCATTAATGATGTCCACACCCATATACATAAAATTTCTCTGGAAAGGAACTACAAGTAAAAGCAGTAAAAGTGTAAAAATATTTTAATATTGAAAGAAGGTATAGCTACTCCAAAAAGTCTCCTAGTCACAAGCCGCTCACCGTTGCGGCTTCTCCTACACACCTACCAAATCTATGTAGAGGGGTATGTTATGAGAAATTACACAGTACAACAGTAAAAGTATAGCAAAAGTAAGGTACTAAGTAAAGTGTACAAAAGAAACAACAAAGTAACATGCCCTCACTAAAAGAACAACTCTCATATCTTTTCATTTACTTCCATTATTCAAGCATTGTCGATATTCTTGAAGGAGTTCATAACTCACACATCACGAAAACACGGAAATAGCAAATCAAATTTGCAAACAAAGGTGTTCATCATATGACCATAGATACAATGCACAAAAAAAACTTTAATTGCAAATACGATACTACATGGTATAGGAAATATTTTTCAAACTAGTTTAAATGATAGCGGAATACCTTTTAAAGAGTGATGATCTAAAATAAGAGATCTCCTAATTGTTGAAGAGAGGTAGGATGTCCAGATTGGTTCCTCTCTTAAGCCCCTGATAAATAATTGTAGTTGAAAGGAAAAGTCAAGTGCATATGTTCTAATTGATCAGTCTTATGGGAAGCCCTATCAAAAAGTGATTCCACCTTGATGAATCTGAAATCACCCTCATTATGTTTGTCATTTTTATGTTGTAGTTGGGCAATTAGAGATAAATAAAAAATAAACAAACTTAATAAGAGCGGTTTTATGTTTATTTATCCTGGGCAAGACCTAGGGTCGAACACAAGGTGGCAAAGGAACAACCTATGTTTAAGTCTATCAAAGTTCATGCACAGTTTTACGGTGGATTTTTTTAGTATTTTTAATGCAATTTTTGAATGCAAATGCAAATGCGGGCCAAATTTAAGGGTGAGAAAATTATTATCAATTAAATGAGGTTGATCGTGAATTAAGAATCACATGCCATAATGTCAAGAAATAGTTGTACTACAAAATGCTAATTTTGAAATAAATTATAGAACAAAGTCAGGGGTCTAGATGCAATATAGAATAAAATAAAAATATGCAAGGATACGGATGTGGATACCTAGACCTGAGAGGGGCCTTGTGCAAATTTCCCAAAGGGGCATGACATGTTGCCTCCTGTAATTTAAAGGTCTTTCGAGTGTTGGACTGCAATTTTTCCACCCCTGCGTACAGATCACATGTTCCTTCCCTACATGTGCACCTCACGTGAGGAGGGTCTCGGGCCTCATGCCCGGTGGGTTATAGGTGGCTGGCGGAGCACGGACAAAGGAGGGTCGCTCACAGGGCAACGGAACTAACAGTGATGATCTGAGGAGCGGAGCCCCCAATGCTGGTGTTGAAGAAGAGCTCGATCTGGACGGAGCCTGGAAGCTCGGGGAAGGCAAGGCAGAGGTGTAGCTTGGTGATGAGGCCTCACAGCCCCTGAAGTCGATGAAGATGGTCCTCAAGTTGAACATGAACGTCAACAGAGGTGGTCAGTGGTGGTGCGTTGATGGATAATAGTGGGGAAGTTTGTCCCTGTGTTGGAGGAGGGCTGCTAGAAGATGGAACATAGGAGCGGTTGATGGAAATGGAGCGCGATGCTTGACTCCGACGTTCAGGAATGATGGTGCTCATGTTAATGAAGAACGACTAGAATGTGGAACTGTTGGAGAAGGGGCCCCATGCGGATCGGCAATGGGAGGAGTGGTTCCTAGTCAGTGCAGCGTGGTTGGTGAAGGCTTCGGACCGAAGGTGGAGTAGAGGGGTACCATCTCAACTACCGAACGATGATTGGAAGTGGTGGAAGGATGGAGGTGAAGAGGGGGATGTGCGGAGCGAGGGTGGATATGGTGAATGAGGAGATGGATCGGGAGGCGAAGGATGTACTTGGAAGAGAGGAAGCTCGACGGTATGCAGCTGAAGCGCAGCAACAACCCTTAGCGACACTGCGACAACATCGGAGGTGATGTCGGATCACGCCACACAAATGAGGACGGCTGGTCGGGCGCTGTCACTGCATAAAAACATCAGGAGCTCCTTTGCTATGCTTGGAAAGATGGATGATGGCAATGGTAGCCGACGATAGGTTTTTAAAGGGATTTCAACCCCCGGTAGTAAGGAAAGGGCAACAGTGATGGAGTACTCGGTTGGATCTGGAGACGCGATGATTGGGGATACGATGACTGTTGATTGGCGGTGTGATTGGATCGGAGAAGATCCGTGACAATGACTGTAAAGATGGAAAGGGGGAGATCAACGATGGTGGCACGATTTGGGCGAAAAATATGGAGGTGGAAGATGCGAGGAGGGTCGTCCGATCGATCGAGATCAGATGACCCTGATTTGGCCATGCGACATACATAATTTTTTTATTTGTATAAGTTTTTAATTAATTTAAAAAAAATAAAAATGAATTTTGAAAATTCCAAAAATGGGTGACACGTGGTGGATCCAGGAACTGTCACGTGTCACTCCCAAAAAATGGAAAATCTAAAAGAAAATAAAAATAAAAAAGAAATAGCAAACGATCTCGTATCAAAAATATTTCTTCACAAAAATTGCTCATCTCGATGAGATCTACAACTTTTATGAAAAGACTAAAACCAAAATAGGTCATTTCTACAAAGTGAATTTTTAGGGATACTTTATGTACATAGAATACCTAGATTTTTTTATTTTGTAATTTTTTATCACTTTTAAATAAGATAAAAATTGAGATAAAAATTACGATAAAATAAAAGGTAAATATTTATACTTTAATCTATTTTTTGGATTTTTAAAAAATAAAATAAAGGAATAAAATAAAGTACGATAAAGATGACTTTTGTATAGATTGTTAGTGAACACTCAGACTCTGTCAATTTCTTTAATTTTGGTTTTCTTTTAGGTTGTAATTTTTACGCATTTTAATAAGACTTTTGTCATAAAGGATAAATAAAAAAATAAAATGAGTTAATAATTTACATAAAATAATATGTCAAAATCAGGTAAAGTATGTAATTTACAAAAGAGGCTCAAAATCCAACTTTAAAATATGAACTCTGATTCACTTGAACTTGGTCTAGTTTTGAAGGTAATTGAATGTAATTAGTTCAAAAGTGAGTACAATCAAATCAGACATTGTATGAGGAAGATATCAGTGTTTTAGTTCGATTGTTCTAAAATTAGGGTTTGGCTTTATGGCCCATTTATTTCTATTAATGGTTTTTTTGTATTTTGTATTTATTCTTGTTAGTAATATGTACACAATGGAGATAGTTTCAGGTGATTTGGAATTAGCATGAATTAATTAATAATTAGGAAAGTTAACTTATTTTACCAATTGGGCTGGGATTTTTGGCTTCTTATTTAATGCCATGATGAATGATAAAATGCAATTATTATTTATACATGTATGAATGTTAATAATGGAAATTAAATGATGAAATGCCAATGTATTTTGGGGAACTGAGCTTAATTAATCTCTTTTAGAGTGATGAATCACATATTCATCAACCCCCTATACTTAAACCATGCTCGTCATCGGCATTAGAAAATGAATGATTTAGTCGGACTAATCCATGACTGTACATGTGGAGTACAAGACTTGATCAATTGAAGAACTCTCGGTTTTAGTGATCCCAAAATTTTGAGTTGAACAAAGCATTAGTCAAAAGGTATACAACTTCTAGCTCTGAGACTCTCTTTGTTTACATATATAGTAAGGATATGACATTTAGTGTGGATTGTAGTCACAAGAGTAGAGGCAAAACATCACCCAAGGTCCCAGTCCAAGAGACTCTCCTAAGGACCCAATCCTCAACACATAGGGAATAAATCAGTTCGTGCAAACATTCCACCGTCTCTTTAGTTGTTAGTCTTAAAAGTATAGGTGGAAGTCCAGTTGATGGAGGGCATAGGATTGTGTAATTTCTTCTCTCCCTCTTGTTAGAACAAGGATCCACTCGAGTGTCTTATTAACGCAACACATGTATTTTAGGTTGTTGACTAGTGCATCCATCAAGAGAGCTCAGAGTCGTATGCACTTGTTTTCCTAGGAGTACATCGGGTCGTGTCTCTTTTGAGTACTTATCATACTGTCAACACCCAGACTTATATCACTATACGATGCAAAGCTCTTTTTGTTGAGCGATTATTTTTTTCGGGGACGGTAGATTAATTGATGAAAAGTGAATATGGTCCTTGTTCTTCCCCAAAAACCCGTGCTCAACAAAAGATTATTTTTTTTAAATTTTTTTGCTACTTATTAACCTGTATAGCGGATAGGGTCGAACTCAGGGAGGCTACAATTCCCGAGGGTTATTCAATTAATCAGAACAAATTAAAAGAAAGCAGGAATCTCAAAAGACAACTATCCTTGGTTTTTGTGATTTTTTTATCTTTTTTTTTTATTTCTAAATTTTTTATATTTTCTGATTTTCAAATTTTTAGATATTTTAATTTTGATTTTTTTTATTTTCAGAAATAATGCAACGCAATATAAACAAGGTAAAAAAATACGCACACCAACTCTTTCTACAATTTTTAGTTATGCTAAAAATGCTCAGAAAAATTCAAAAAAAATATTTTTGGATTTTCAAAGTTTTGAAATGTTTTTGAGAATTTTTATGGAATTTTCAGATGTTTTTGTATTTTTCTAAAATTCAGACAATGAGGAAACAAGAAAATGTGGACAGCCTGGAGTAATTTGCAATTTAAAAATTTTTTAGGCCCAAAACTCCTTGCTACTAATTTTAAGATAAACTACAAAACAATATCTATAAACAGGAACTGGAATCACAATTTTTGGATTTTTGTAGAATTTTTTATAATTTTTATAAGATTTTTGATATTTTCAATTTTTTGGGGTTTTATAAATGATCAAAGCATGAAAATTGGTCAGAAATTAAAAGACAGTGAAATAAAACTACTCTAATTTTTTTTGGAATTTTTAGAGCTATTTTCGAATTTTTATGAATTTTCGAATTTCAAGCAAGAAAAAATAACATGTTTTTGATTTTTTAATAATAATAAATGAAGGCAAAATCCAATGAAAATTTTATGCTAGGAAGTTAATCACATCAAGCACATAGCATAATTTTCGCAAAACTTTTAGAGCATGAGAAACATTTATTTAATCATAAAGATCAAGAAGTTCAGTTGTTCTGCAGTTCAGGGATCCAAACATAAATACTCAATGTTCACGCAGCAAATAGAGGACAAAAATAATCAGGAGAAAATATGTGCAAATTTACCAATATATCATGTGCTGGGCATGTGCTTCAGGAGCTCTGGAGGGATGTTCTTGTAAATATGAGATCTTCTGGGGCGAAATTAAAAGACAGTGAAATAAAACTACTCTAATTTTTTTTGGAATTTTTAGAGCTATTTTCGAATTTTTATGAATTTTCGAATTTCAAGCAAGAAAAAATAACATGTTTTTGATTTTTTAATAATAATAAATGAAGGCAAAATCCAATGAAAATTTTATGCTAGGAAGTTAATCACATCAAGCACATAGCATAATTTTCGCAAAATTTTTAGAGCATGAGAAACATTTATTTAATCATAAAGATCAAGAAGTTCAGTTGTTCTGCAGTTCAGGGATCCAAACGTAAATACTCAATGTTCACGCAGCAAATAGAGGACAAAAATAATCAGGAGAAAATATGTGCAAATTTACCAATATATCATGTGCTGGGCATGTGCTTCAGGAGCTCTGGAGGGATGTTCTTGTAAATATGAGATCTTCTGGGGCGAAACTGTAATTTTCCCCGTTTTTTTTAAATGAACCAAAACCCTAGATGGGGTTTCGTTCTTTCCACAGCAAAAGGGGGCCAACAAGGGCAAGGGGGCCGAAGGGGCGCCGCCCCGCGACTGCTTCTTCCACGCGGGCTGGCGTCAGAGGGGGCAGGTCCTTACGGCGGGGGTGCGGGCGGCTTCAGCAGGAAGAGGACGGGAGGCCCTCCGCCACTGGGCGGTGTCGCGCGGTGGAGAGGCGGCCTGAGGGGCACGCAGGCGCGCGGTGGTCGCGGATGTCGGCGGCTTCACGGGCTGGCGCGTGCGTGGAGGAGAGATGGCGAGGGCGGTCGGGGCCACGGCGGCGACGAGCAGGTGCTGGAGGGGCGCGGCGATGCCGCGTGCTGTTGCGCTGCAGAAGGAGGAGGGAGGAGCGGGGCCGGCGGTGCGGCTTCAGGCGTTGCGCCGCTGGGAGCACCACCGTGGGAGGCGGTTGGGGCGGATACGGCAGGCGACGCCGAGTGGCACGGTGGAGTTGGAGGGGCGGCGGCGCCTGGGGGCTGCCGTCCCTTCTGTTGTTTTTTTTTGTTTTTTTGTTTTTTTTTAATTTTTTATTTTGTAAACAGTGACTGATACTACAAAAAAATCTTTTTTTTATTTTTTTTGTAAATCCGAAAACAGGAAATAAAAATATAAAGAAATTCTTTTTTTTTATGTTTTTATTTTTTTTATTTTTATATTATCCTGCAAAACAAATGTTAGAGAATAAAAAGAGAAAATTTTTTTATTGTTTTATTAATGGTCTTGCAAAACAAATGTTAGAGAATAAAAAGAGAAAAATTTTTTTATTGTTTTATTAATGGTCCTGCAAAACAAATGTTAGAAATAAAGAAAATTTTTATTTATCTACAAAATTGGAATGTGGATGGGGATTCGACGAAAGTGGAGGATTAGAATCCGATCTCCGGCCACCGAACGCGGTCGGAGTTGATAGATCGTGAGAGATAGAAATCGAACGCGTGGAGATCAAGATGATGAGGTGAAATCGAGTCGGTGGCGGATAAAATCGAGATGGAGATTTTAATGATCTAGAAGAACAAAATGACAATAAAAAATGCGATAAAATAAAGAGCGATTAAAACTACAATAACAATGCAAAGAAAAATACGGATCTCACCTTAGGAGCGGAAATGTATCGTGATCGCCTCGACGAAGGCCGTCGCGCTGTCACCGGACGACTCGGAGGCTAGACACCTTTTCTCGACAAGAAGACTCTCAGAGATCGGGCTCCTCTCACCAAAGATTGATCAAGTTGGAATGAGGGAGAAGGAGCCATATAAATAGAAGAGATGAAATTTGAATTTTTTAAAGGGATAATGGAGATGAAAAATCAAAAATGAATTTTTGAATTTTTTTTGGTGGGAGGGAGATGAAATTTGAAAAAAAAATAAAAAAGAGATAAAACTAATTACAAAATTATCTAATTTTTTTTGAATTTTCGTCACTTACTTAATTTGAATTAAAAAATGTTATTTTTTTTATTTTTTTATGAAGGTTAATTAAAAATAGCAACTATATACATATACTATATACATATATGACAATATATACAAGGTTAAATGACGAATTAGCCCCCTTTTTTGTGTTTTAAGAATTTATTATTTTTTTTTAATTTTTATTTTTATTAAAAAAAATCAGTTTGGTTTAATTTACAATATATACAAATATAATATACACAAAATACATGGGAAAATTGCACAAACCACCCCAGAAAACCGACTTTTCATCCGTAACTCCAAAAATTATGAAAATACAGCCATTTTGAAGATAATTTGATTTCGAGTTCAATGGAACTGAGATTGATTCGATTTGAACTCATATGGAGTTGGAATTGGTCTTTCAATTAGTGCCTAGTGGCTTTTTCCAAGTGTGGCTACTTTTATTCTGTACAAGATTTAATTGTGCAATCAATTTTAGTAGTTAGAACACATTTTAATTTACAACTTTGATTTTGAATGTTATTTGATTTGAAGTCAATTAAGGTACAAATAAATTAGTGTCAGTTTATACAGACTTATACAAAATGAGTGAGGACACATTTTTTTTTGAATTTTCTGGTTGAGGACTCTATCTCCCCCTACTTTATTCCTGGTCGATCAGGTCACGTCTTGACCTTCTCTCGGGGTTTGGGTCAGCCTGTACACAGTCTTCCTTTTTTTTATTTTCTTGTCTTTATTTATTTTTTTATTTTCTTTTCTTTATTTTTCCTTTCTTTCTTTATTTATTTATTTTAGGTTAAAATTAGTTAGAAATGTACAATTTTTACACAGATGCAAGTTAGTAAGAATATGGAGTTAGCGTTATATGCAGGTGTTTTATAAGGGATTTTAAGCTAAAATAAATGAATAAAGATGACGAATCGCAGATTCATCAGGTGCTAGCTTGACTCCCGATCCTAACAGCTTTGGTCCAAGTGGACACTTTGAAATGGTTGGGAGCGCTCACCTTTAGTGGAAGCTCTTCGAATTTGTATTTGTAATGAGAGAGCTTTTCTTTGTATGTGAACGAGAGAACTTATCTTGAAATTTATTTCAGTGGTGGTTGGCTTGCTCCACTGCTTTTACCAAGTTGGTGCACATTGATCAACAATTAATTAATTTTCATCACACCCTGGAACATAGGTTTTGCATCAAGAGATTAGTACAAGAACCTTGTTCTCATACTGGCTGAATGTGTTGACTCTCAAGTTTCATGAAGCTTCATCGATTGTATCCCATCCTTGAGAATAATAAAATCAGATCCAAACTCAAATCCCTCATCCCAGTTCCTCAAGTGAAATCCCAACTCATATCATCATAATTGTAGTCATGCAAGTGAGGTGCTGAACATATTCTTTAAGGTAGAGACTAAGTATGCAATATAGCACACACATCTTTCAAACTAGAGAACTTTTAATAATTAATTCATAGACCCTAATGACTAAGCTTGGTTTACTCTGAATCTTAAAACCTCATAAACCAAGTGTCCTTGAACTTCACAAGTCTTGTGTGAGAGTGTAGGTGTCAGGGATACATCCAACTAAAGAATGAATGGATTGATGAAATGTTGAATGAAATGCAAGTGTGCAGAATGTTTTCTTCTTCTTTTAAGAGTTTTTATGCAAAAATGAATAGGAAGCCATTTTTTAAAAAAATTGGTTGGACACAGACAATGTTAGTTGCAAAACTCTTTTTTAGAATGAATAAAAACCAGTTTTCAGACACAATTTTTCAACCACAATGTTAGTGCAAAAATTTTAATTTTTTTCAGATTTACAATTTTACAAGTTAGTTACACATACCATAAATAAGACATAGACTTACATGAATGTACGAGCTATATGTAAAATATATACAAAGTATATACACACCCCCTATACTTAGCTAGTGTTATGCCCTCAGAGCACAAGAAGCACAGAGAAGACATATCTTGGGCTAAGCATAAGAGAGTGAAAAAGAAAAAGAAATATAGAAGTTGGTATGCCCCCCTATACTTAGGTTGTGAACAGTCTAAGCATAGAAGAAGAGCGAAAATGAGGCAGACAAGAGAAGGTGTGGATGAGGAGAGTATCTATAGAAGGCATCGGTTCCCCCCTATACTTAGGCCTTGGCCTAAGTAGAGGAAGAAGATGTAAAAGGGAACCAATGGGTCGAGGGGGAGGGTGCTGATGATTAAGGAGGTTTTCGGTAGATCTTTTTGTGAGCATGTGGTGGGAGGTCATGATAATAGGAAGAAGATGTAGCCGATGATTCCCAATCATTGTCAAATTTATCCTCAAAAGATAATATTGGAAGGTGTATTGATGGGAAGAAGATGAAGAAAATGAAGTAGATGATTCACAGCCATCATCGGAGTTATCCTTAGAAAAATAGTACTAGAAGGTGGAGGCACTCCAAGTATTCTTGTTCTTAAGTTATTTTCATATAATGTCTTAAGTCTTGTGGTGAAGCGATTCGTCCTCGGATGATGAATACTCTGAAGCACCAGTCTCAGACTGGTGATAAGAGATTATTCTGGTATATCTAATGGGACCAGAAGAGTGGACTCTGGAGGAATAGTGAGGGCCAGGAGTCGTATGCTTGCTCAGATAGGGCTTCAAAATCACCGAACTAAGCTCACTCATGAAGACCACCTTGTCCGGACCTGACGAGGAATCCTTAGAGGATTCCTTTTCCGGTATTTCGTAAGCAACATTCTTAGTCGATTTTCTAGAACCTGAAGCAATAAGAAGAGGAGGAGACCGACACAGCTTGAGGTGCTCGAGAGAATGCCTCGAGGAATTAGTACTCTTCTTCTTCTCACCAGATAATTGAGTATATGAAGGAGTAACCGGTTTAATAGGATAGGTCAAGTTAGTCCTTTTTGTTTGAGAAGGTGCAGGTCCTTGTGGTCGAGTGTTGACCATCGGTTCGTCATTAGATGAATACTCATTATAGTATTCCTCCATGGTCCGCAGACATCCTGCATATGTGTTCTCAGTTGGTTGGGCATTGATGAGTTCTTGTGTCAGTAAAGCAATCAGAGGAGATCTTGTCCGACTCAGGGTTAGCCCTTGATTGTGTGTTATCATTAAAATCAAATGAATAATCATTTAGATGGTAAAATTCTTGCATCAGGTGCTCCTCTGTAGGATCTGTCATGGTAGTGGTGGGGGTGCAAGTAGTGGGAAATGAGAGGATTAGGGAAATTGTTGATCCAACAGTCGGCTCAACAGTCATTATCTGAGCTGTAGCAGTGGGGTAGGGCTCTTCTACTGCTTGATGGTTATGGTTGTTGATGGTTTTGTGGGTCACCTTAGAATATCGTGTTTCCTCAAAGACTGTGTGTTGAAGTTCTCCCAATGTGGTGAAATTGATTTCCCGAGTTTCTCAATCTATAGTTTCCTTAGACAAGGCTAAGAACGGGTTTCCAAGAATGATTGGAACTAGGTGAACTCTCCTTGATGCTCAATATCAATGATCGTGAAGTCCTCCTTGAGCAGAGAACCTTGGAATGTAGTGATGATTGAAATAGTTCCTCTCGACCATTTTATAGATCGATAAACCAATTGAATGATCTCTATTGATTTCCTTACTTGTTCAAGTTTGATCTTGTCAAACATGGTGGTCGGAAGGATATTGCCTGGTAAGTCATCATCGATTCGGGCATGGGTGAATGTGGTGTCTTTGATTTCATAGTCAAATCTAGGCAATCGCTTCACTCTGTAGCTCTTGGTCTTTCTCCACATCACCAAGGAGGTGGCCATTGATAATATGTGTCTTTTAGTCCTTGTTCTCTTCCTGCCTGACTTTTTTGGTATCAACTTACTCATTACAAAACTTTTAAGATCGGAAAAGTGTTCAATGGCATGTATCAAGGGAATTTCAAAAATCAATCTCTTATCCAGTGCTTCTTTCAATGTAGGATCCAAATACTTCAAATCCTCTCCACTTTCATTTTTTATGGTTTTTCTCTGTTTTCATTTTTTTGAGTATTTTTGAGTTTTTCAAGTTTTTTTGTTTTTTTTGGTGTGGTGTATAGATGTAGTGCTTTCCACGGCTGGGGAGGGGCTTTAATGTGCTGAGTTAGAGTCATCCCTAAAGGAGTAATATGTAGAGATGTCACTGTCAGAGTTGTCCCTAGAGTGTATAGAGTTTGTGGGGTTCTGAGTGTCCTTTGGGTTTTCAACTTGAGATCTAGCCATTTCATCTTCCATTTCATCCATGAACTAGACAGAAATTCTCTCAACATATCATATCTCCATCTTAAATTGTCATCCTTTAAAAACTTTTCATTATCAATCATGGGCTGAGGGAGGATTTTTCCGAAATCTATAGGTCTCATACTCAGCATATATTGACTCAGACATGCAATGTTGGGTTGAGTAGAGTCCATTTCCATGGTCGTGATTGGTTGGATCCTCATAAGGTGGAGTCAACATACAGGGTTCATGTGTGCTAATATCATCAGGCCAAGCCTCGGTATGTGCAGGTTGTCTGAAGGAGTGGTATAAAGGTTGGTCAATAGGGATTTGATCATTATAGTCAATCCAATATAGATGATCATCAAGTGTGCTCCATCCGATTTGGTCGAGTCACCATGTTATTTTCGAAGGTCAAGGCAAGATGTGGATTTTTGAAGTGTTGTCCTATCCCAACAAAATTGTGATGAGAAAATGAAGTCAGTTGGGGTTGGTGTCTCTGCCAGTCGCTTGTTTGAATAGTAGATTGCTCTTCAAATGGTTCATGAGTTCTGACGAGAAATCAAGAATAAGACGGGTCATCCCATGATGGAAGTTGATCATGTGTAGAAAAGGGTGGGGGAGGTGGTAAATATTAAGAAGTGTTGAATTTGGTCGAATGATTTGAGTAAAATGGATTGGAATTCATAGAGTGGACCGAATTCATCCGTAGGTGAGAGTCTCCCGCGAATGTTGGTGGATGTCTGGAGGAAAAGGGTTTAGATGATTGGGGTTTAACCGAGAAGAAATAATCTGGTGAGTACGAAGACTAATCTCCCAACATCTTAAAAAGAGTTTGATGTGGTGAAAGAATGGATCGTGGTTGAAAATGTGTGAGTGCACAGGATACTCACAAGGGAAACCCTAATCTCTATAAATCAAGAAGAGAGAGTGATGGCACAAGTGTGTGGTTTTCGATATGTGAACTCAGTTCAGGCACATCAATGCAAACACAATACAAACCCCAAGTTGACCAACTCATGCAGTGGAGACCGCAAGAGTCTAGCCAATTATCTTGTTAATTTTAATTGGTGATCATTTCAATCTTAGAGAAGAATTAGCGAGTTGTTAGGTGCTAGAATTTTTCCTAAAGACTGGCATAATTTCGTACGGCTAGTTGCGTCCACTTTCAGCCAGTATGGGTGTAAGTACGGACAAAACAGCTACTCGTGTTACTTAAGAACGGTGCCAATCGCATTGTCTTTTAACCACCCCTTTGCTAAGGGAGATCGTAGTTCCCCCACTGAGAAGTAACTAGTCATTTTTAGAATCAGTAGTTTGGATGAATATTCTAGAGCTTGTCTCTATCCTAGTGTATGTCTCTCACTCTCCCAGAAAAATAAATAAATCCAAGTATGGGGTTATTCTCCCACAGGAATTCTTGATTTCATGGTTTAATTAAAGTTGACCTTGTTTAGCAATCCTAATTTTAATTTAAGCGATCACTGAAGAATTAGAGCATAAATACATGTCTACCATCCAGTATCAATTTCCTTTAGATCTTAAGTGACAAAACAAGAGAGAGAAATCGAGAAAAGCTGATGCATGGGAAAAATAATGATGTATGCTCAATTAGAAGACATACATTAATTCCTCGTAGTCTTCATGTTGATGCAATACAAGAATTGAAATTATTCTAGATGAGATGCATGCTAACAAATCTCACCTAGCAGAAAGTTCTATTAGTCAAGAAGAATTGAGTTAGATTTTAATTAGGTTGAACGATCTAAAAGTATGTCTCAATTAAGTGAAGTGTGGTTCTAGGTTCTACGAGCATAGACAAATAAATCCTAGAAGCTCTAATAACCATGTGTAGGTCTAACCTACGAGCCACTCAAGTCGGTTCCCACCATCATCAGAGAGTGAAAAAGGCCACAACACACCACAGAGAAAAGGTTCAAGTCTTGATTACACATGCGAGATTCCAAACGAAAACCGCTATAAATGAGCAATTATTACAAATAATTACAAAAAAAAATAATGCTGAACATAAACCCTAGACTCTATGCTCTCTCACGACTCGACTCGATCATAATTTTATGTGACTTTTGGCGTGTTGTAGAGATGTGTCAGTTTCCTTGAAAACTACTCCAAATACATCTGGTACTTCGTACAAAAATAAGAGAGAAAATGTAAGAGAGTTTACACAAAGATCAATCAAAAATAAAAGATAGAAAATAACTGTTGAATAAAAAAATAAATGCAAATAAAAAATCGAAAATTTACAGTAAAGACTTGGGGGCCAAAATACCCAAATATGCTGAAAAACTAACACTAAATTTCTAGACAAAATCATTAGTCATTTGCCTCCCTGATAACAGCATCATCTAATGAATCGCTAAAACCCTATGTTAATTCCTACGAATTAAATGTGTCATTTATGTTCTTATCAGGCAATTAGATATCAATAAAAAATAACCATTTAATTAAATAATCAAACTTAATCAGAGTGGTTTTATGTTTATTTATCCTGGGCAAGCCCCTGGGTCAAACTCAAGGAGGCAGAGGAGCAACCTAGGTTTAAGTCTTCATGCACAATTTCCAAGGCGGATTTTTTATTTTTAATGCAAATGCAAATGCAACTGCAGCCAATTTTAAAAATGAGAAAATTATTGTCAATTAAATGATGTCCAAAAATCAAAAGGTTGGTCAAGATGTTAAAAATGATGAAATAAATGCATTGTAACTTTTTTGAAATTTTTCAATGCAATATGATTATTTTATGAATTAATGAATGCAGGTAATGTGAATAACAATAATGAATTATAATAAATATTTATCTTATGTATGTTGAAGGAATAAAACTTTCCAAGGTAGATCTATAAATGAACTATCTAAGAAAAATCCTAAACCTTAAAAATGTGGAGTTTAATACCTATAAAAAATTAATTACTCAAATTCACAAAATTATTTTTACAAAATGAAATATCTATGCATATGTGATGATTTTTAGGCACAATGTAAAATACATCTAGATTTATTATTGTTGATTTTTTGGTAATTTTATGAGCAACCACCAATCTATATGAATTTTGAAACACAGAGTGGGCAAAATATGCAAATTTCGACAAGATTAATTATTACTAATTAACCACATCACAAATTAAGAATCACATACCATAATGTCAAGAAATAGTTTTACTACAAAATACCAATTTTAAAATAAATTAATGATGCAAAAATGAGGTTCAAATTATAGACCTAGGGGTCTTGATGCAATACATAATAAAATAATAATAATATGTAAGAGTAGGGATGTGGATACCTAGACCCAGGAGGGGTCTTGTGCAAATTTCCCAAAGGGTCACGTGCTACGTACTTGCCTGTAGAGCGACGGGGTGTCTCCTACAATATGGAGGTCTTCTGAGGTGGACTCCAATTTGTCCAGCCCCACGTACAGGTCATGTGTTCCCTCCCCGCATGTGCACCTCACGTGGGGAGGGTCTCGGGCCTCATGCCAGGTGGGTCGTGGGTGGTTGGCAAAGCACATGCGGAGGAGGGTTGCTTGCAGGGCAACGCAACTGACGATGATAATCTAGGGAGTGGAGCCCCCAAATGTTGTTGTTGAAGAAGAGCTCGGTGTCGACAGAGCCTGGAAGCATGGGGAAGGTGAGGTGGAGGTAGCTTGGCATTGAGGCCTTACAACTCCTGAAGTCAATGAATGCGATCCTCGAGTCGAAGATGAACGTCAACAGAGGTAGTTGGTGATGGTTTGTTGATGGAGAACAGTGGGGAAGTTCGTCCCTGTGCTGGAGGAGGGTTACCGAAAGAAGGAGCATAGGAGAGGTTGATGGCGATGGAGCATGATGCTCGACTCTGGTGTTCGGGAGTGACGGTGCTCATGTTGATGAAGAACGGATGGAAGGTGGAGCTGTCAAAGAAGGGGCCCCTCGCGGACCGCTATTGGAGGAGTTGTTCTTTGTCGATGAAACGTGATTAGCGAAGGCTCCAGACTGAAGGTGGAGTAGAGGGGTAGCATCTTAACTACCGAACGATGATCGAAAGTGGTGGAACGACCGAGTTGAAGAGGGGGATGTGCGAAGTGAGGGTGGAGATGGTGAAGGAGGAGATGGTTTGGAAGGCAGATGATGTACTTGGAAGAGGAGAAGCTCGACGGTTGATGAATCTACATTTCATCATCTTTATTCATTTATTTTAGCATAAAATCCCTTATAAAACACATGTAGATAATACTGACTCCATATTCTTACAAGCTTGCATTTGTGTGTAAATATTGTACACTCATTACCATTTTAACCTAAAATAAATAAACAAAGAAAGAAAGGAAAAATACAAAATAAAGAAAAGAAGAAGAAGAATGTATATATGTAATAGATACAGGCTGACACAAACCTTGAGAGAAGGTCAATACTTAACATGATCGGTCAGGAATAAAGTAGGGGGAGATAGGGTCCTTGATCGAAAAATCCAAAATGTGTACTGTGTATATTTGTATTTTACACTATTTTATTTGTACCTAAATTGACCTCAAACTGAATAATTTTCAAAAGAAAAGTTGTAAATAAAAATGTTTTCTAATTAATAAAAAAGTTTGCAAAATAAAATCATGTAAAGATAAAAGCAACCATACTTGGAAAAAAAGCCACTAAGAGATAATTGAAAAACCAATTCTGGCTCCATATGAACTCAAATTGAACCAAACTCACTTCCATTGTATTCTAAATTAAATTATCTTTAAAATGGCTATAATTTCATAGTTTTTGGAGTTATAGTTGAAAAGTCAATTTTCTGGGGTGGTTTGTGCAATTTTACAATTTATTTATACATATTGTATTTGTAAATATTTTTACTAATTATTTAAAACAAAAATAAAAAAATAAAAATTTTAAAACAAAAAACAAACTAGTTTCCTTATTTGACTATGTATATAATGTACCATATTTATATAGTATATGTATATAGTTGTTATTCTTAAATAACCACCACAAAAAATAAAAATTTAACATTTTTATTCAATTTAATTGAGTGACGAAAATACAAAAAGATAATATTTTTGTAAATAATTTTAACTTCATCTCATTTCAAATTTCTTCTCTTATCTCTTATATTCATTCAAAATTTCAAAAAAAAATCAAACTCCACTCTATCTATTAATATGGCTCTCTCTCCATCATTTCATCATGATCAACCTTTCATGAGAGGAGACCGATCTATGAGAGTCTTCTTGTCGTAGAAGGGTGCCTAACCTCCGAGCCGTCAGGTGACAACGAGTCGGCCTTCGTCAAATTGATCGTGGTCTTTTTCACTCCTAAGGTGAGATCCATTCTTTTTCTTATTTTTAAACTAGGATTATTCGTAGTTTTTTCGCATTTTTATTCCATTGTCATTTTTTATCCAGATCTTAGAATCCATCACGAGCTTTATTCACCTTCGATTCTGATTTTTCATCTCACTTTCTCGATCACTACATGTTCTTTTCTACCTCGCATGATCTCTCACCTCCGAGCATGCACGGTGGTCTGAGGTCCGGTTCCATCTTCCATTTTCCTCAGAATCGCACTCGATCACATCTTCCGTTCTAATTTTGGGATCGAGCTGTCATTCTCGCATCCTATTTGTTTATAAATAAAAAAATCTTTCTTTTTGACATTTGTTTTGTAGGATAAATAAAAAACCCCAAAAAATAAATAAATAAATTTAAAACAAAGCTCAGCAATATCTGTTTTTGAAATAAAAAGTTTTTTTCCTTTTACTCTTTACATTTGAAAATTTAAAAAATATAAAAATTTTTTTATCGTCCCCGCGGCTCTGTCGTTGTCGCCTCTTGTACCCCCCACCATCGTCTATCTCAGTCGTCGCTCTTCATCTACCATCAGTGCTGCTCATCCCTTCAGTCCTTACGCCATCACCTTCCTCCACCGATCCGCCGCAGCCACCTACGGCCAGGCGCGCCATCACCATCAACCACTGCGAGTGCTGACCTCAGATCGTTGTGAGCCCACGCCAACCTCGATGCCCCGCGCTCCTCTTGGAACTACCGCCTCATGGCTCACATCCCGCGCCTCCACCTGATCTGCCAAAGAAGAACAATCTCCTCTGCAAAGAAGCCTCGAGCGTCCACCAGCATCGCAAACTGTCACGACCGCCAGCACCCCAAGCTCCTCCTCGAACCGTCACCTCGCGGCTCGCATCCCACGCCTCTGCCTGATCCGTCGAAGAAGAACGATCTCCTCTGCTAGAGAAGCCTCGAGCGTGCACCAGCATCGCGAACCACTGCGACCGCCAGCACCCCGCACCACTTGCAACCACCACGCGTGCATCCTTCCAAATCCGCCTATGTAATCAGGAGTTCAGCCATCATCGCCGCACCATCTCACCGTCGTCGCCGCTTGAAGCGACCATCTGCTTGGAGTCCACTACCACGACCGTCGCAGCCGCCGATCGCCAGTCCATGAAGTCGTCTCCCGCAGCTTGGAGGAGAAGATCAAGGACGGCGGTACCCCCTCCTATGCCCTTTTTTGTTTGAAGAGAGACAGAGCAAACAGAACCCTAGGGGGATAAGAAGAAAAATTAGGCAAATTACACATCCTCCCCTAGAGTTTCCAAATTTCGCAAAAAAAATCATGCTCCAAACGCACGTGCAGAATACGTTCTAACTAGGTAATTTGTGTTTTCTTTTTTGTTTTTATTCATTTGTACATTTTAATTATGAAACTTTAAACATTCACATTTTAGTCCATGTTTTTTCAAACTTTAGTTTGCTTGCTCTTATCATTAAAATAAATGTTTTTGTAGCTCAATAAATTCCCCAAAAATCATGCTATGATCTTGATGTGTGTATCTTTCTAGAATAAATCTTTCATTGCATTTTAAATTCATTTATTTTTATTAAAAAATCAAAAATAGTGTTTTTCTTCCTGAAATTCAAAAAATCATAAAAATTTAAATATTGCTCTAAAAATTCCAAAAAAAATAGATTAATTTTCTTTTATTATATTTTAATTTCTATGCAAATTTCGTGCATTAATTCTTTTAAAAGACCAAAAAATGAAAAATATCAAAAATCTTATAAAAATCACAGAAAATTCTACAAAAATCCAAAAATCATGATTTTGCTTCCTGTTTGTAGATATTTGTTTATACTATAGCACAAAAATAAGTTCCAGGAGTTCTGGGTCAGTTAAAATATTTTTAAGTTTCAAATTACTCCAGGTTGTGCATGGTTTATCATTTTTGCCACTGTTTGATTTTTAGAAAAAAACAAAAATATCTTAAAATTTTACAAAAATTTCTGAAAACATTTAAAATCCTTTAAAACCCAAAAAAAATCTCTGGATTTTTTTAGCATTTCTAACTATTTTGAAAAATACAAAAAGAGTGTGGTGTGCATATTTCTTCACTTGTGCATATTGTTCCTTTTTTTAAATAAAGAAATTGCAAAAATTAATATCACTAAAAATTTAAAAATCTGAAAATAAAAAATAGAAATAAAAATTAGAAAATTTAAAAAGACAAAAAAATCGTAAAAAATCAAGATAGTTTGCATTAGATCCCCTTTTCTTTTAATTGATTTTCGATTATTTGAATAACCCTTGGGAATTATACCCTCCCTGAGTTCGATCATGTCCGCTATACAAGTAAATAAGTAGCAAAAAAATTCTCTCGCTCACATTATTCTTGTAATTATGTTTGTAGCTTGAGAAGAAAAAAATATTTATTTGTGCCAGGAATTTTGGGGATCGCAACGACTTTATACCAATAAAAACCAATCCTCAATAATCATGTGTCAACAAAATGTCGACAGTATTAGAAACAGATTTTTTATAAGGGATTTTGTCATCTGATGCATAGCCATTTGTTGGGAACGGACAGTTGCTGAAGCCATATCTAGATCATGATACATTCTCGTCCGTCATTGATTATGTATCTATGGTATCAGATTATGATCTTTGATTCCATATTCTATATCTGATACATGAGCTGACACCCTTTTGTATATCCTTTCATTTCACTCTTTCTTCTTCTGTTTTATCATTCATCCCTTTTCTGTGTGTGTGTATGCTATACTTAGGATGTGCTTTATCCTAAGTATAGGGGGTGAATGGTTTGTGTTGTTCATATTCATCATATTCTTAACTCTTGTTGGTGCCTATACTTAGAGATACTCTACCCTAAGTATAGGGGGTGATGTTATTCATATCGTCTTTTTTATATTTTTTTTCATTGAGTATGTACATTCTCTGCATCGAATTTCCTCTTTTCTACAGTCTTCTATACTTAGGATTACTTGATCCTAAGTATAGAGGGGATCACCGACTTCTTTTCTCTTCGAGTTGTTGTAGCATATGAGTCTTTTCACTTTCTATACTTAGCACGAGTTATGTCTTCTTTTGTCGCTCTCTGATCACTATGAGGATAAGTTCGAGCTAAGTATAGGGGGTGTCGTAATATAGTGTATATATACTTTAGACATAACTTGTACATTTAATGTTTACTTTTTAGGGATATGAATATAAATTCATAAAATCCATGTGTGTGTATGTATAGACTTTGATCACCTTAAAAAAAACAAAAAAACAAAAAAAACAAAAAACAAACAAACAAACAAAAAAACAAAAAAAACTTGTATATAATTGTATATATTTTACTAACCCTTTTTCCTTTTTGAAAAAGAAAACTACAAAACCAAAAATCTATAAAAAGTTGCATAAATATCTCTTTTTGCATATGCATCTTTTTTTCTTCCTTTTCTAAAAACCCATAAAAAGTTCAAAATTAGAAAATTGTTTCAAAAAATGCTTTATTTTTGCATTGTACATATTTCTTACATTTGCATGTGCATTTTTCAGCAGAGTATCGACTCTTAAACTAAGTCTGGAATAAAATCAAAAGAATGGAACTTAGTTGGGCCTTAATCCACTTAATTTCATAGGAACCTTATACGAACGGAAGATAAGACTTTTCAGGTCCTAGTGACTTAATTCTTTGAGTCCATAAGACTATGTTCACATGTCATCTTGATTAGTCTAAGTAGAACATTTAACAACACATGCATGATTCTTTGATACCGTGGATTATCTTGGACAAACACTCTACACGTAGCTCTTCATGGAGGAGGTAGTGAGAAGGCATAATCTTTTGGCTTGGAGTAGCATGAGGGTAGTACATCTAGGCAGAACCTCTCGTCTTACTCTAGGGAGGGAAGTGCATCTCAACCTAGTCTGGTGGCATTGAGGTCTAAAGACAGGATGTTGTGGGGTTGCAATAATGCTTCAAAAGAAGGATAGTCTGCTAGTTCAAGAAGAAAAACTACTCATGGACATGATGCACCTTATATATATTTTCAAAAAAAAGGAAAAAATGCATAATCTCCAAAAGTGGGCAGGCTTGATTGAAAAGTTAAATGCATGCCGGAGTGTATATACAAAGACTAAAAATAATAATAAGAGCTTCAAAGTCAAATTTTTGTAAGATTGCAGCTGGGTGACTTGGCTACACTGGTCATGCATCCAAGGATAGGTAGCTACACTGGTTACCGTAAATTCTTTTCTCCATTTCCTCTTCTTGAGCTGGTTGTACTTGAACTTAGAAGGGAATATCCCTGCTCCTCGAGGAAAGAGTTGCTAGATTGGGGGACTAGAGTTACCTTGTTGAGGGAGGCTGTTTCTTTGCTACTTTTGAGAAGGGGAGATATATTTCACTTACACCGTACAAATAAAGATTCATAGTCATAAGAATTTGTGTATGTAGACTTGTTCTGACCTGATTGGTGAGGAGACCTGAATAGGAGTCTTATGGAACTTAGAGGTTGTTAGGTTTTAAATCCATTTCCCATTAAGGTTCCGCTGCACTAATAATCCAAAGGTCTGACAGAACTCCATACTACAATTTTATGATAAGTTTAATACTCAATATTGTCCTAATTTCTTTATTTTTCCTTTCTTTTTCTTTCTCTTTTTATTCACTTGTTCTTTCAAATAAGTGTTTACTAAGGAACTAGCAAAGGTAAAGCATACGGGGATGATGAATCTGCATTTCATCATCTTTATTCATTTAGTTTAGCTTAAAATCTCTTATAAAACACATATATAATACTAACTCCATATTCTTACTAACTTGCATTTGTGTGTAAATATTGTACACTCATTGCCATTTTAACCTAAAATAAATAAAGAAAGAAAGAAAGGAAAAAAAGAAAAAAAAGAAGAAGACTGTATATATGTAATAGATACGGCCTGACCTGAACCCCGAGAGAAGGTCAAGACTTGACCTAATGGACTGGGAATATAGGGGCAGATAGGGTTATTAATCAAAAATATCCAAAAAATGTGTATTTTATATATTTATATCTTACACTATTTTATTTGTACATAAATTGACCTCAAACTTAATAATTTTCAAACAAAAATTGTAAATAAAAATGTTTTCTAATTAATAAAAATGTTTACAAAATAAAATCATGTACAAAATAAACGTAACCACACTTGGAAAAAAGCCACTAAGCGATAATTAAAAGACCAATTCAGGCTCCATATGAACTCAAATTGAACCAAACTTAATTCCATTTTATTCTAAATTAAATTATCCTTAAAATGGCTGTGATTTCACAGTTTTTGGAGTAACGGTTGAAAAGTCAGTTTTTTGGGGTGGTTTTGCAACTTTACCATTTATTTGTACATATTGTATTTGTAAATATTTGTAAATATTTTTGCTGATTATTGAAAACAAAAATAAAAAAATAAAAAATGTTAAAACAAAAAAAAAATAATTTACTTATTTGACTATGTAAATAATGTACCATATGTATATAGTATATGTATATAGTTCCTATTCCTAAATAACCACCACAAAAAATAAAAAGTTAACATTTTTATTCAATTTAATTGAGTAACAAAAATACAAAAAAATTATTTACAAAAAATTCAAAAATTTAAAAGAAAAGAAAAATAAAAAAGAAATAGCAAACAACCTCGAATTGAAAAGTTTTCTTCACGAACATTGCTCGTCTGGATGAGATCCACAACTTTCATGAAGAGATCAAAACAAAATAGGTCATTTGTGCAAAGTGACTTTTTTGGGGGTATTCTATGTACATAGAATACCTTAATTTTTGGATTTTATAATTTTTTATCATTTTTAAATAAGATAAAAATTGAGTAAAATACTATAAAATAAAAGGTAATTATCTTCACTTTAATCTTTTTTTGGATTTTTAATAATTAAGAAAATAAAGGAATAAAATAAAGTACGATAAGGATGACTTTTATACAAATTGTTAGTGAACACTCAGACTCTGTCAATTTCTTTAATTTTGGTTTTCTTTTAGTTTGGATTTTTGCACATTTTAATAAAACGTTTGTCATAGAAAATAAATGAAAAGGAAATAATATAAAAAGAGTTAATTATGTATATAAAATAATAGGTCAAAATCGGGTAAAGTACCCAATGTACAAAAGAGGCCCAAACCCAACTTTCACATATGAGCTCCGATTCACTTGAACTTGGTCTTGTTTTGAAGGTAATTTAATATAAATTAGTTTAAATTTGAGTAAGATCAAATTGGACATTGTATAAGGAAGATATCCGTGTTTTAGTCCGATTGTTCTGAAATTAGGGTTTGGCTTTATGGCCCTCTTATTTCTGTTAGTGATTTTTTTTTATTTTTAATTTATTATTGTTAGAAGTTAGCTTATTTTACAGGTAAATTGGGATGGGATTTTTATCTTCTTATTTAATGACATGATGAATTATAAAATGTAATTATTTATACATGTATGAATGTTAATAATGCAATTTAAATGATGAAATGCCAATGAATTTTTGGGAACCGAGCTAAATTAATATCTTTTAAAGTGATGAATCACATATTCATCACTCCTATCATCTCTGGTCATGCGTAGCTTTTCTAGCAGACATGACGATGACTCACATTGCTTACTGTGAACTAGATATCTACTTATCCTCGAAGTTGTCCACATAAAGTAGATTATCACATAGATATCTATCTCATGATTTCATCATGCAGAATCAAGTCTTTCTTCACGTGCTCGAAGCGCAAAGAAGAATGCATCTTCTCTCATGATTTGTCAAGATAATGTAGGAGAAGAAGAGGGGACAACTAGGATTTGTTGGGGGAGATGGGGTGGACATCCAAAGGAGAGTCTTCAACTCTCTTTTATCATTTGCTTCTCAAGGCAATTTCAGGTCTCTCTCTTGGAGATGAATGAATTTTTTGATTAAAGGGAAAGAGAGGTCAAACCCCTTTGTTTACACCTTAGTGGACATCTCTTAAGGAGTCATACTCCTAAAGGGGATGTCTACCATAGTAGCCCTTGATTTGATTTGAATGGCCATAATTGATTCCTAGTACTCCATGTTATGGGTTACTATTTTGTTAGCATTATCATTCAAAATAAATCCAAGAATAAGAGAGTCCTAATAGGAGTTGGAGGAGCCAACCAACTTGGCTCCACCAACAATGGTGGACGTCCATGGTAGACCCACCATGGAGCTCTCTTATTTCAGTTCCAACTAGGACTTGAAATTTAATTTAATTATCAATTATATATCTGGGATATTTATAAAAGTATCCTCCCAACAAATGACTTCAATTCATTATACCAATATAAAATGTAAATCTATTTATATTTGTATACATTGTTGGAATCGTATTCATCTGTGCCTTGAAAATAATATATGTGAATCATACTCATGTAAATGGTAATTATTATGAATCAATATTCATATAAATTAACATCCAATAATGTGAATCATATTCACACAAATCCTTAATAATTATACTTGTGGCAATAAGAATTATTATCATAATTTCGATATCACAATGTACGAGCCCTAGTCCAATAAGATTCCTGAGCAACTATCATGGATACTTATAGATAATGTCCAGGAGATCATATTATCCATGTATAGTAGCTTGAAATTTGGATATCCGTCTAATTTCAGGGTTTAAACATTTATGGCATGAGCATTTGGATCAATTTCTAATTGGTTTCATTTCAATTTCCGTAGAAATGAGTTCCACTTCCATTTCTGTTTCTAATCATATATTCAAATCTTTTGGAGCTTAGAAATGGGTTATAGAAAGAGTCCATTTCCATTTCAACACTTGGACCTTTAAATGAACACCATAAATGGGTTTCATTTCATGAGACTTAATCCAATTAAATTCAACCATTTAACCGCAAAATGGAGTCATAAAATCCATTCGACTTTATCACTCCCTCAAAATGGAAGTTTCATGGTATATGATCTATTATAAATGCAGTAACCCAAAGTATTCCCAATACTCCATCATCCTACATACTTGAAGACTATAATAAACCTGAACTTCAAACGCTTGTTTGAATGTCTCCTCCCAGACTATATCAATAGATTTCTCAATCGATAATTTGAGCGACAATATTATTCATATACTTTCAAAATGCAGATATTAATATTTTTGAATTCATGACCTTTTTCATAAACAAAACAATCATGCATGGAGTTTTGTTTGACCCCAAATATCTCATGAGTGAGCTCTGCTTTCGGTTCAACAAGTATGAACCCGATATGATCCCTTTGAGATACCATACATCTCATATGTTCTTATATGCACATCAATGCACGGGTTTATGGATCTAGCTAGGTCTTCAACCTAATAATATTTCTAATGCACATATGTGGACATATAGATGTATATCTGTCTCCGGTCAAAGGATGTATGCCTGATCATGACGGTTTTGATTTAGGTCTAAAATTATCTCGACCTCGTCAAGTCAACTATTTGACTTATCTTTTCTGATACCGTCAAATCTCTATTCTTAAGCAGAAGACATGCATCAAGAGGTAAGTCAAAAATCAGTTTGTAGAAAAAGAATACCATTGAGATCAATCTTGAATATCACATGATGATATCAGTTGTGTCATCAATCTAATGCCTTATATTAACAACTGCATGGTATTCAAGATGACCACAATACATAATCCTAATTGTACATAGGGACCTCTAATTAAGTGCAAGAACAAACACTCAATTCAGATGATGAAAAGCAATAACTTTTATTTCATTGAAGGGTTGCCAAGGTCTTACAAGTCCAACGAGTTTATGATCTTAATCCATGTGGGACATCATGTTATGACTCTAAGGCACTTAGTGACTTAGGGTTGGGGTGCCTCTGTATGCATGCAACTAGTGCATATGCATCATAACTAAGTTTCCAACACATCCACTAGCTTCTTTATCCCATATGTGCAATCCCATAATCATACCAAGTGTTGCACTCATCAAATTTGGATTCCAATCACAAGATATCAACACCCATGCGAAGCTATCGCAAATCATCCAAATCCACTACCCATCAGTGAAGGTCCATGATGGCATGGGATACGATTCAGTGCACCGATCACCAAGATCCCCTAAATCGTAATCAGAACACGCACCGGCTACCCCAGATCCTCCTTATATGTAAGAGAACTAGAACGGTACAATCCACCTTTGATAACTACAAATATCAGAGCTCCCCTCTTAGAGATACCTCCCATAGTACTAACTAATGTCGCTACACCAATTAACATCCAAGTGTTAACCCTAAGTGAAAAAACAAAACATATACTACCAGCCATGACTACTTGGCTTGCACATTGAGTAACATGGCAAACATTGTCAAATCAGCACCTTGATGTGTCAAATAACATGCCCCCAATCAACACAAAATGTAGGGTTTATGATCATCTATGTTTCTATCTAGGGCCCCCGAGGGTGCATACCCCTTCTTTGGCGATGCCTACTCCACTATCCTCATGCTAATTAAGAAGATCATTATGGCATGGAAAATAAAGACACGAAGGGAAACACATCTGCTAACTCATGAGATGAAACTCAGATCCTGGATCCCCTGAAATTGTACATAGGATGTTCAAGATGCTCGCACTCACCAAATCTCACTGCATCTAGTTTTAATTAATTTAATTTAGGTTGGACCCATTTCTTTCATTTATAAACACATTATAATTAATCCAAACATTTACCAAATATTACATTGTCCTAATTGAGTACAATTTTCATAGTTGGATTTAATCATTTTTAAAATTTAAATAAATACATTGTCCTGGAATGATTGATCATTTCAGTTTATTGATCGATCAGTACTAATCAATTAACATTAAGATCATGATCGGTCAAATTGGGCACTAATTATTGATCAATCAAAATGGCATGATCGATCAGCACTGGTCGATTGAAATTACTACGCGATCGATCAGCTCCAATCGATCAATATAATCCATTCAATGATTATGCCAAGGACAGAATCGATAATGGTTCTGTTAGTGTTCCATGAAATCACTCCAATTGACAATCTAAACATACCCCATGTTCCAGATGTTACCACATTCATTCACATGCACACAATATATCATCGGAAAAATAACAAATGTGATGTGATTCGATACAAGTTTCACCTCAAAACTCATCCAAGTACGAAATAAACAGCCCCATGGTAGTATACGACATCCCTAACCCATGGTGCGAAAAACACATGGATCTAACAACGAAGGAAGCTCGAGACCGAACCTACAGGAATGTTCTCCTGTGACCTTCCTTCGCTCAGAACGAGAGTTCCGCAATATTTTGCATAATACATGTGTGTCCACATCGATCCTTGCATCAAGATTTATGAAACAATGTCCTCTAATCCTCAATCGGTAGGCGAAAATCTTCTCCAATGACAGAGCTCCGAATGAAGGGGAGGAGCTCCAGCAAGGGTTGCGGATCTGACTAACCAAGACCACATGACTCCCCCTTATATAGGGTCAAGCCCAATCAGATCCAGATCTAGGTTCAATAGCTGCAACCCAATCTTATTTTGTGCATAATTCTCACATTCAAGCTCCAATTTTGATGTTATTGGGCTCATCAGAAAGATCTCAACAAGTACTGCAAGCTAGAGTGATCATTTTCTACTTTGAATATTGGATCAGGTCAGAAACCTAAAAAGAGTGGAGTCCTATACTTTAGGATCTTACAAATAAAATATGTTTACAATGTTGTCACTTCTAACAATCCCCTTCAATTTAATGATCGCTGAAACAACATATTGAATACATAGTAAAAAGATGCTACAAAAAGAAGTTCACCATAAGTATGGCTTCATTGAAAATTGATGAGGTATTCATAGTTGAATGTTAACATGATAGAGAAAACCCTTTAACACTTTGATCTCGCATGAACTTACAACTTACCTCAAGGCATTACACCTAAATTATAACTAAATTATAACTCTATGAGATCAAAAAGTAGAACACTTCCTAATGACATTCTTCAGAATAGCATAAACAAGTTATGTTTATTCAATTATAGCACAAGATGATCTCTCTCTCTCTCTCTATATATATATATATATACACTTGGTAAAGGAGCATGATACAATGTTCAAAAAAGTGAGGATCATGTTGGCCAGTGGAGCCACTACAAGAAAAGGTGTGAATGGCGTACGCGCGCGGATGAGCATCTGGAGAGCACTTATGTTCGCCCGACCTTAGGCGAGCACTTATAGAACACATGTGCTCGTCCAACCTCCTCGTCCACTGGAGTTGAGAGGTGTGGGGCAGGTTGGCGTGTGTCAAAAGATGGGTGAGCACCTATGTGTACTCGCCAGTGCTTGTAGATGGAATGCATGCGTGTATAGGGACTTCATTCTTCACATTTTCTCCTCCGCAAAATCTATTTTCAATGATCTTTGGAGAGGTTTCATCGCCTCTAATGAGCATTCGTTGTCGCTCTCTCACCAACTCTCCCCTTCCTTGAGGTATTTCGACCACTCCTCTACTTTATTTTTTATTTTTGTTTCATATATATGAAGGAATGTATGGTTTAGGGTTTTCTATTTGTAGTTTATTTTTCACCAATGTATAGTTGATTTTAATTTACTTGTTTGTTGATTATGTAATCATTAATTTGATATGTATAGATGATTTCATCGTGGATTAGTATAGTCTTTGCAAAATCAGTTTGTGTCTAAGGTGTATGATGAAATGCTTAAACCTAGTTATTGCTTGTAGTCAACTTGTACCAGACTGTTTTTTAAGAAAAGAAAGTTGTATAAATGATATGATATACTCTTTGTGATGTGAAGTTCTTTGAATTGTTTGATGTGAAGTTGTGTTAATGAGAATATAAATGTTATATTTCATTATGAAATAGTATTGTTTATGCAATATATGTTATATATAAGGGGTGTGGTGAAATGACTTGAAATGTTTATTGTTTATAGTTGACATGAATTGACTATTTTTTAATGAAAAGGAAAGTGTATATATGATATGATAGATTGTTTATGATGTGAATGTGAAGATGTTTTATGTAAATGTGCATAGATGTGGATGTTAGGATAGTATGTGAAGGTGTAGACATATGATGTGAATGTGAAGTTGTTGGATATGAAGGTGTATAGATGTGAAGGTGATGATAGTATGTGAAAGTGTATAGATGTTAGATGTGACTGTAAAGGTGTGTAGATTTGATTTTGAAGGTAGCATGTATATATGTGATGGTATGATGGATGAACTATGTTCATTGTTATACAAACTCCAAAAGGTGTAGATGTGTAGGTATAGATGTATGATGTAAATGTGAACTTGTATGAGGTCAATGTGAAGAGGTATGATGTCAATGTGAAGGTGTAAGATGTGAAAGTGTAGAGGTACAATGTGAGTGTGAAGGTGTATGATGTATTAATGTTCACTATATAATCATGTATGTGAGGGTTTCAAATGTGAGAATACTACGTGTATTTGTATTTATGTTAAAGTGTGTGTGTGTGTGTGTACGTATGAAGGTAGTATGTGAATGGAGTATGTTATGTGTGGGTAGCTCGAGGTTTGTGCCTATAATTATGTAGGTGTATGAGTATTTGTATACATGATTACTTCCGGATAAAAAGATTTGTTGTGATAATTTATTTATCACATTAAACATTAATTAATGTATCTAAGTGCGCCGTAATAATTTTTAATTAGGTAGATAATAAAGTCAAAACATTAATTGACTGTTATATCGCACAAAATCAATCACACATTGTATGTCCCTCCACAATGGGTGGTGCATCTCTGCACACCGAGAGGCGTGTGCAACACATTGGAAGATTTCAGCACTTCGAAATTGTTGTATTTTATTATTTATTTCACAAAACTATTGGACTCACTTCAGGATGATATATCATGGTCCATTTTTCATGGATTTTGATGTTTGTAGGTGGAAGAAAGATTTTTTTTGCAGGTACATTCCCAATAATGGTTAATTAAACACTTTGTTTCGGCAGCATTTTAGGGTCAGGTAGCTTTGTATCTCCTTGTGAATCAACCTAGTATGTGTAAATGCTCGTTCAATATAAATGAATAAATATTTTACGGAAATCTCACGGTTCTCATTTGTAGCACATATAAATGGATGGCATAAGGTAAACCTATAATATTGCATTTATGTTGGATTTCCTTAGTTTGAAGGTCCTGGACTAAGGGGTCCATAAGGATTCAGACATTAATGTAAGGCGATCGTTGTCACATGTTGCGATTTATATCTGAGGATAATTCTACCGCATGACCCCTTCCTCTTCGATATACCAAATCAATCATAATCTAATCTTAATATTGTCACTCCAGTGATAGTTTTAAGAGTTTATTATGATTGATTTTTGGGGTATACTGAAGGGGTGTGGGGTTATGCTGCCAAATTTTCCACAGATATAAACTAACATGTGGCAACAATCATCTTGTAGTAAGATCGAATCCTTATGGATTGGCTCAAGTGATAACTTAAATAAAACACTTCTCCTTTCATCTCCTAGAACTAATGTAAAAGGTTTAGGTCAAAGATGGATTAGGATTTAGATTTTCTATGTATGTTTTTTGAAATAAAGCCTACGATAAATCTTCCCCTATCATCCGACCTCTTAAACTATTATATTCAGATGACAATGATGGCCAATAAGGGGTGGATGTACAGGTGTGTACATGATGACTGTATTTTAGATACTTTCCAAAGAGACGTTCAAATATTTTCGGAATTTGCTTACGCCCAAGGTTCCAGTGTTGTGGGTTAAGATGGTAGTGTCTTGTGTCCTAGTCAAAAGTGTCATATACTCAAAAAGAAATCTAAAGATGAAGTTCAGTCACCTTTATAAAAATGATTTTATGGAGAGTTATCATATTTGGTGGAGGCACTGAGAGTCCATTGATTATATGGACAATGAAAGAAATGGTTTGGAGAATATTAATCCATTTGTAGAAATGGTCGTGGATGTTTATGGTCCACAGTTTAAACCCCGATTGTCCTCATGAAGAGGAATTGTACAGTGAGTTAAAAAATTCTACGAGTTGTTGAAAAAGCAAAAGAGACTTTATGCTCAAGTTGTAAGACTTATTCAAAACTCTCAGTAGTTTCGTAGCTTCTAGCTATGGAGATGGGGTATAATATGACTGATCGAAATGTTGATGCTATGTTTGTAAATCTGAAGAAAATGTTACCCGAAGATGCTGAATTACGTGGAAATTATAATAAAACCAAGAAAATATTGCAGAGGATGGGTTTAGTAGAAGTTAAGATAGATTGTTTTATAAATCATCATATTTTATATTAAGGTGAACATGAAAATTTGAGACGTTGTCCAGAATACGATGAGCCAAGATTTCAGGACTCAACTAAAAGTGAAAAGAAGGTTCCTATGAAATTTTTACGTTATTTTTCATTGACATCGAGATTGAAGCGATTATATTATTTTAAGGAAACAACTAAATATATGTTATGGCATGCATAGCATAGTCATGAAGAGTATATGGAACATCCATTAGAGTCTGATTGTTGGAAAACATTGATTTCTACTTCCCCATAATTTTGAAATGAAAGAAGGAATTACATTGTTAGTTTATGTACAGACGGATTTAATCCACATGGTAGAAGTAAATATTAATCTCGTTGACCTGTAATTACAACATCTTTCAATCTACCTTCCTGGTTGTGTAACAATAGACAATTCATGTTTTATCACTATTAGTGCCAAGGCCTGTCCATCTAGGAAAATTCATCAATATATATTTACATCCTCTTGTACATGAGTTAAAGAATCTTTGGATCAATGGATTTGATATATACGATGCCAATAAATGTCAGACATTCAATATGAAAATTTCTCTACTCTGAAAAATAAAGAACTTCTAGCTTATGGAATGTTATCTAGATGGAGTACACATAGACGAAAAAGATGTTCTTATTGTATGGAGAATACAAAATTTTTTCAACATCAACATAGTCGAAAGACATGTTTTTTATTATCATAGATATTTTTTCTAAATATCATCCGTACTGGAGACAGAAATAAACATTTAAGAGAAATACAGTTGAACTATCATATCATCCAATAATTAAGATTGATGATATGGTATTATAATATTTAGTGGAATTTGAAAATTCTACCTTGAGAAATGGAGAAAATACACAACTCTATATGGTTTTGGTGATACTCATAATTGGACTCAGAATAGTATATTTTAATAATACCATAATGGAGAAATTTTTTGATACGACACAATTTAGATGTTATGTATATCGAGAAAGATATCTTTGATAACATATTTTATACAGTTATGAATGCACTGATCATACAAAAGATATAGTAAATTCTCATCGTGATTTAAAGACATTTGCAATCATCCATAATTATATGTAAGGGATCTCAATAATTGAAGGGTCAAATTTACAAAAGCGAAGTGTACATTGGATAGAATCAAGTGAAAATGTATGTGAAGAGGCTAGTAAATTGAAATTTCCAAACGGATACGCATCCAATCTTTCAAATCTAGTCGATTTGAAAAGTTTTCTTTTAAAGGAATAAAGAATCATGACTTCCATGTATTTATGGAAAGACGGTTACCAATAGTATTCAAAGGATTGCTACCAAAAAATATTGTCGATATTCTATCCGACATCAACAGATTCTTTCAGATTGTAGCATCCTCATGCATTCATCAGGAGGAGATAGAGTATATATGAAAAAATATTCCTATGATTATGTGTAATATGAAAAAAATGTTTCTGCCGACATTTTTTGATGCAATTGAGCATTTGATGATTGTTCTTTTATACGAGGCGAAAGTTAGCAGGCTCATTAAGTACCGATGGATGTATCCATTACAAAGATATGTGTTTATACTATTTTCTTACTTTGATATTTTTTATTATCAAAAATACATGAGTCGTGATACATAGGTTCATGTTCTTCCTAAAAAGAAAAATGCAAAACTAAAATAGAGTCGAAGGATCCATAAGTTCTCAATATACATATGAAGAAGTAGCAACATTTTGTGCTAGATACTTCTCTGACGATTTCGAAACAATCCACAATAGAGTGAGTGGTAATGATGCAATTTACATTGATGAAGAATCTAATATCAATGTGTTTTGTCAATCAACTCAATCAATAAGAAAGGCTAAGGAGCATCTACTATCAAAACAGGAGAAATAGGTTGTTGAATTATGTGTATCAGACAACTGTGAGAAAATAACACCATATATTGAGTATGTCTCTGTCTCTAGTATTTTTTATAAAATTTAATTATTTCTTTGTCCTCAATTTTAATGTATGTGCATTTATTTTAGGGAATTCAGGAAGAAAATTGTTAAAGAGAACCCTACGTATGGAGATGATCAAGTTGTAAGCACATATAGGATACAATTTCCAGAATGGTTCAAGAACCGAACAAAATAATTTAATGATGGTGTATGTGATTTTAAAATAGTTTTCAAAAGATCCCCTATATATGGTTTGGCCATACAATTGTTATTAGAGTAATAATTATCAGTTTCATACCCCAAATTCTGGTAGCAACTTAACCACTCAAAATTACGGAGTAATGGTTCATGGATCTTGTTACGGGGAGGATAATTTGGACTATTATGGAATCTTAAAGGAAGTTTTTTAAAGTTGACTACAGTATTACATGTCTAAACAAATTTGTTCATTTTTTGTGTGATTGGCACGATCCAAAAGAAGGCGTAGTGATCGATAGGAGGAATAATGTCACTGATGTTATACATCGAAAAATATATATGAATATTTGAACCATTCATTCTTACTTCACAATGGACCAAGTGTGTTATGTTCTGTAAGTATCAAAGAAGATGACAAATGTAGATTTTTTCACGGTTGTTAAGATAAATTATTGAAGTTGTGTATCTAAAGAAGATGCTCTTGTATACGATGTTTCAGATGAACCTTTTACACCTACTTATAAGAGAAATAATATACCAGTTGTAGTTTCAATCATTGACTATATTCGCTTGGACGATAATGAGGTGATACATGTTGATTTAGTAGAAGATGTGGAAATTACAATTGAAGATTCAGACAACTCCACTTTCAATGAAAGTGATTATAATTCATCAGAATCGAATGACGAAGATTAACAATTAAGATTTGATAAAGTAGAATAAGTTCTTATATTCCATCATAAATTTTTTCTGTAATAGTTTTATAATTAACTTTGTATATTGTCATTATAGTTATGGCTTGTTTTACACGTGGTAGCTCATAGGGATCTCACTAATCCAGTCGTTCATCGAGTTCACAGTCCCCCATCTTCTAGTAGGAAACAGACCCGCCCGCACTTTCATGACCTCTTTCTGAGGAGGCTCGATAGATTGTGGCCTAATACGAGTCTCTTGGTTATTTTCATCATCCATCATATGGAGGTGTATATGTAGAACCATCGCTTGCATCCGCACCCGAGCCCTGCCCCTACCTCAATTCTTATGTGCCCATCCATGGATTCAGATTCTCCTTCTTCTGCACATGCACATCTGAGTGTTAACGTGCATGTACCGATTGGGGGTGGGCATACTTTAGAGTCCTTTCCGTTACTGGAGATTTCTTTAGATGCGAGGTAAAAATCATTTGTAATTTATTATTATATTTTTATATTTATTCTCCTAATATAAAATTTAGTTTATAAATTTTTTAGGATTTTGTTAATAGCAACAAGGTTTCCAAAGAGATAACAAACATTATAAAGACGCAATTTACTATCACAGAATTTTGGTGGTGTCTCATTCCCACTACTGAGCAGGAGAGATTGTTCGAGATATTATTAGTAAGAATGGCAGTTTACAGATTTAGGTGATAATTTTACAACTCCTTTAGGTAACTTTGTTATTAAATTTTTTAGAGTTGTTATAGTTTTGTATTTGGTTTGAGGAAAGAAGCTTATCGTCGAGCATTTATCTATTTGATAGAGAAGAGAATGAGCGACACTTTTTTAAGGCAAGAAGGGACTTACATGCAAAGACGGGTCGTGAGAAGATGGACTTTGGGATATGAAGAGATTCCCACCCACATGGAGCACAACGGAAAGGTAATGACTTTCTTATATATATTCATTATTTTATATTCCTATTATATTTATTACAGATGGGTTTGTTTTTGTGATGGTTTTATTTCCTTTGTTGAGTTTGCAAGGAGGTCGATAGCGGGAAGGATAAACTGCCAGAAGTAGAAAATTAGGTTGACCAATGGCTCAAACAACCACAATCAGATTAGAGTTGAGTTGGTATTTTCGAAAAAAAATCAATCCTCTATTTGTATCTCTAACTTGTGATAGATATAAGTTTTTTTCAAAATAAACTAAATTTCTTTTCAGACTTCTAGGTTGGAAAGAGAGCCATCTTTTCAGGAGTAGTGGTTCAGGTCCCACATTGGTGGGATGGAGAGAGAGTCTCAATGATCCACTCCTGAAAAAGGAGAAATAGTGGTGAGTGTTTCAAAAGTCTATCAAGTTATATGCTATTTTATAAATACATGTTATAATTATTTTCTACTTCTTTTTCAGGGTCGATATATGGCTCTAAGTGCAGAGAAATGATGTGGGACTCTTGAGGATGATCAACCCCCATTTGATAAAGCTGTTGGAAACAGGTATAATAAAACATTAACGTATTCGACTAATTACTCTAATTATATCTACATTTTTTACAATCAAAATTCTTATAGGCATTGGAGGATAGGGATGTTGTCACGAACCAGAAACATACACTTGGTGGTCTGCCTCCATATTATGTGGAGGAATATCGTCATTCATATTCTTCTTATGGCCAAACATTATATTCACAACTGTAATCATCACAACAATCACCGCAAATGGAGTCCCAGATGGCTATGATGGTGGAGCAAGTGACCAAGCTGCGGGAAGAATTCTCAACTTACATGTAAAAATTCTCCTTCTGATGTGTAATATATTAACAATTGATTAATTTCACACAATTATCTTATATATCATTTACTTATAGTTACAAAGGCATGCATCCTAGTATCATGAGGAGATTGAAACTAGTGATAATGAGGAGAATGACCCAGAAGAAGAGGCACACATTGATAAGTCCCTAATTGGCTATCTTAATTTGTATTTGTTGTAATACGGCCAATCAGCAACTTTTCAAAACCAAGTGAGAAGATCTCTATGAAGAGGACTTGGCTTTAATTTATCCTGGATAAGTCTAAGGTCGAACACAGGGATATGAACTATCAATACAATTAATTAAAATTAATATGTATGTTAGGTGATTAATGAAGTTATCTAGGTCAAAAAGAACAACAAAATAATACAACATATGACAGTATGAATAAGATGCATTTTATTTAGTTTTGATGCAAGTTAATAATGAACAAAATGATATTATATGAATTAAATACAAAAATGTTTATAGAGATATAAAATATGCTATTAATTAAATGCATAAATCAAGCAATACATATATATATTATCAAAAGCAAAGTCCAACTGTTGAATTATACATATGTTAGAATCAAGATAAGGTAATTTTATATGAAGAATAGAATCTATGTCATCCTTAATTAACCAATCACTATTTAAATGTCAAGTCAGAGAAAAAAATTGTACCACATCAAAGAGAATCAAAATAGCTTTGCAGCAAAATTGAAATCACATCAATCGGACTAACATTGCTCAAGATATAACATATTTAATATATAGGCATAAGTGCCATAAAAACTTAAATAAAATAACACAAAACATCACAGATAGGTCCATGTAGGGACTGAACTGCTATAAAAAATCGCTACTCATCTTTATAATTAACCCCCTACGCTAGGGGCATTTTTTAAATAAGAGGAGTCGAGGGGTGACGAATCCTAAAATGCACTGCTTAATTTGTGTGAATTATCATACGTTAGTGTCATTTCGTTGTAGGCGGGCAATCGGAGTCGGTCAAGAAATAACCACAAGAATCTAGTCAATTTTAATCAATGTGGTTTTATGTTTATTTTACTTGGGAAAGTCCCAAGGTCGAACTCAAGGAGGCAAAGGAACAACCTAAAATTTTTTCTATCAAAGTTCGTGCACAGTTTTCAATGTCGTCTTTTTTTGGTATTTTTAATGCAAGTTTGGGATGCAAAATGCAACTTTGTTCGATTTTAAGGACTAGAAAATGAATATCAATCAAAAGATGTCCGAAAAAAATAAAACTTAGCTAAGATGACAATTATAATGCAAGTTTAGGATGCAAAATGCACTGTAATTTTTTTGGAATTTTTGGATTCAAGATAAATATTTTATGAATTTATGAATGCAAAAGATGTGAATTTCAATATTTAGTTATAATAAATATCAAAGCTTCTTTTTTCTAAGAGATAAAATTATCCAAGATCTATCACTATGTGATGGATCTCAAAAAAATCCTAAAGCTCAAAAATACAAGATTTAATACCTATTAAAAATTAAATGTTGAAATATGCAAAACGATTTTTAGGGGACAAATGATGCATGCAAATGCAATTCTTTTTGGGCACGATGTTGCAAACGACTAATTCTAAAATCCTTGATTTTTGGTAATTTTCAAAGCTATGGTTAATTAGTTATGAATTTTCAAGCAAAGAATGGGCAAAATATACAATTTTCCACAAAACAATTAATTATTAATTGATTACAGATCACTAAAATGTCAAACATATTCCATAATGTAGAAAATTAATTGAAGAACATCATTCTATTTCTGATAATAAAAATAATGCAATGTAAAGGTTTAAAATGAAATGGGAACACAGGGGTATTACTGCAAATGACAATAATAAAATAATGCAGGGGGATTAATTTGTAATTACTGGGACTATGAAGGGGTAAGTTCAAAATTTTCAGGTGGTCATGTACGCCGCACGTGACCTATGGACGGTAGCGGTGCTGCTGTAATTTGGAGGTCCTCCTAGGGCTTCTTTGTAAATTGTCGTGATCTCCACGTGAATATCACGTGTGGGGGTGCTTCCTGGAATACGGTCAACCCCTAGGGAGGTCTTTGCAGTTGTCCACCCAATGCACGTGCCAAGCACGTGAGCGGGGGTCTCAGGCTTCGTGTCCGATGTTGGCTTACGGAGGGGAGGGGCTGAATAGGTGGAGCAACACCGCCTCCTACGGCGATCGATGGTGGAAAAGCTCACGCGGAGGAGTGGCATTTGACGGTGGAGAAGATGCTTCTGATGTCGATGATGGTGAGGCATCGGTGGAGTAGACGAGTGTCTTGGGCGTTGTTGGTGAAGTCTGTCAGTGCATGCGGGACCATCGATGGAGAGGCGGAGCAACGTTGTCGGAGAAGAACGACGGAGTGGAGGTGGTGACTAGCCGACACAAGGCCGGCTGTCGTCGGGGGTGTAAAGCACCGTGAGGTTCGGCTGAAGGTGGGGGACCTGGAAGCAAGGTCTAGTCCTAGTGCGGTGGAGTGCAGCTGTACGTCGGGGTGGTCAAGGGCTTTTGACAGTCGATCCTGTGGAGATGTCGGAGGAGTGGAGCTCTGATGTTGGTGAGCATGTATGCTTGACGGGGATTACCGGAGGAAGATGGGTAGATGGCGACGAACAATGGGTCGATTCAGATGATAGCAATGAGAAGGGGGAGGAGAAGCGAGGAAGGAGTACCTGGAAGGGAAAGCTCGACGGCCTGGCGTAGGGAGCCAGAGCAAGCACTCATGGTAGGGGGAATTGCACGATGCAACGAACCCATTGGGGTTCAGATCTAGCCGGAGGAGTTCCCAGGGCTGTCACCACTGAGGACGGGTTGCTCTTTGCAGGGGTAGATTGGCAGATGAGGATCAACGAGGCAGAGGGCAGTGGTTAAATAGGAGGATAGGCCGGTGATGGAAAGGGCGGGGGCGAGAAGAGATTTGACGGCGATCTGATGCGAGATTTAAGGGGGTTCGATGCCAGCGGGATGTGATGGTGATGATTAGATGCGACGGCAAGGAGTAGATTGGTGGCGCGTGACTCGTGAGGATGGAGATTGCGGTGAGTGATGAATCTCGGATTCACCACTCTAAGTCTCATTAATTAACCTCAAGTCCCTCAAAATCAACTGCATTTCTACTTTTATTTCGCATAATTAGCATTCGTGCATGATTTCATAAGAAATGCATTTTAGCATTAATTTCTGCATAAAATAAGAAGCCAAAAATCCAAGCCAAAAATAACCTGTAAATAGCCTAACTTCCCCTATTTTTTAACTCCTCCATGCTAACTCTGAATGACACAAAACCACATCCACTGTGTGCACGTCACTAACAAGAATAAATGAAAAATACAAAAAATCACTAACCCAGTTAAGTGGACCAAAAACCCAAACCCTAGTTTTAGGATTTTCGGACTAAAAGCCAAATATCTTCCCCATCCAGTGTTTGATTTGATCCTACTCACTTTTGAACTAATGCACATTCAATTACCTTCAAAACAAGACCAAGTTCAAGTGAATCGGAGCTCGTATGTGAAAGTTGGGTTTTGGGCCTCTTTTGTACATTGTATATTTTAGCGGTTTTTTTACCTATATTTTATGTATATATTTTCTTAATCCATAATAATCCAAAAAAATAGATTTAGATGTCTTTTATTTATCTTTGATTTCTCCATATTTTTCCGGATTTTTATCTTGTTTAAAAAATTAGAAAACCCTAAAATCAAGGTATTCTATGTACATAGGATACCCCAAAAATTCACTTTTTACATTTGACAGATTTTGGCTTTTATGTCTTCATGAATTGTAGATCTCGTCAAGACGAGCATTTTTCGTGAAGGAACTTTTTCGATATGAGGTCGTTTACTATTTCTTTTTGATTTTACAAATTCTTTTTCTTTCGATTTTTCCGGTGCTAACACGTGGCAGCCCCATAGCCCACCACGTGTCAGTAATTTTTGGGCTTTTTAATTTCCGTTTTTATAAAAAAAAATTATTAAAAAAATATTAAAAATAATAAAAAAATTATTAAAAAAACCACGAACGTGCAGCGCTCGTGCCACCCCCGCACGCGCACTGCACGTGCGCCCCGCACCCTCCCTCCTTAATCGACCCAGCCACGTGTCATGATCCAGGCCGTCCGATCTCGGCCGATCGGACGACCCTTGAACATCGTCCTCCTGCGCCCCCTTTGACCGCTCCGCCCCTCCGCGTCTTCCGCAACGGTCGTCGCCAACAACCCCTGCCTTCTCCGCCTAACGCCCTCCGTTATCCCCGCACCGGCCGACCACCCTCTCCTCTATTTAAGAGCACGACCGCCCCTCCTTGCAACCCATCCTCCTCTAAGCCCTCAAGCTCCAAGGACATCACCGGTGGTGACAGCACCGGTGAAATCACTCTGACGGCGAGATCCAAGGTCTCTCGACCTCGTTGCATCACGGCGACCTTCCGTCGTTAGTGCTTAGCTCCAGCCCTTCGCGCCGTAGAGCCACCACCTTCAACACATCCTACGACACCACTGCTCCGCCTCGTCTTCACCGTCAACTCCTCCAGCAGCCACGACGTCAACCACCACGCTACTTCATCACAGGTCTTCATCGAGCTTCTTCGACAACCGACAAACCACCGCCGCAAGCTCCGTCGACTTCAGCCGTCTCCGTGCCTTCATCGACTACCACCGCAGGCAGGGCCTTCTTCATCGCGCCACCGGAGCTCCGCCAGCCGCCTCGCTCCGCCTTGGCTGATCCACCAACGACGATCGCCTGGGCCCATTGCTCTGACCAGCACCACCGCAGGCAGGGCCTTCGTCATCGTGCCACCGGAGCTCCGCCAACCCCGCCACTCCGCCGCTCACCGGGCGCGTGAGTCCCGAGGCCCTCCCACGTGCGGGGCACGTGCGGGAGGGACCGCCCACGACAGCGTGACGTCAGCCCAGGTCACGTGCTTTGCACGTGACCTTAGGTAATTTACACGCACTCCCCCAAAGGATTTCCATTCAGCACATCAGTCCAGGGTCACGTGCATTGCACGTGCCCCCTTGGGCAAATTGCAAGCAGCCCCAGCCTCTTTCCATATTTGTGCGCCAAGTCCCGCCTCCAGAGGGCACGTGCCACGCACGTGCTCCTCTGGGTAATTTGCATCACGCCCCCCATAATCTAGGTAAATAACATTAGGTCCCCCACTGCATATTTTATAGTTATTTTATTTACTGTTGTTTGCATTTATACCCTTGTGTTCCCCCTCTATTATGAACCTCCTCTCTACATTATTTAATTTTTAAAAATTGCACTGTGTTCGTCATATAATTCTCTACATTTTGACATACTGTGGGTATTTTTGTGATTGATGGTTACTTCATAATTAACTGTTTGGTGAAAATTTATATATTTTGCCCATCTTATGCTCTGAAATTCATAGTTGATTAACCTTAGCTCTAAAAATTCCCGAAAATTCATATATTGTAGAGATTATTTTGCTTAACTTTGTGCCCAAAAATCTTTGCATTTGCATGCATAATTTGTCCTGTAAAAATCATTTTGCATATTTTAGTGTTTATTTTTTAGTAGGTATTCAACCCCACATTTTCGAGGTCTAGGATTTTTCGGAGATCTAGCACCTTGTGACAGATCTTAGATAATTTTATATCTTGAAAATAAATAGGTTTAATATTTATTATAATTAAATATTGAAAATCATTCTGTTTGCATTTAAAAATTAATAAAAAATTCATATTGCATCCAAAAATTCCAAAAAAAATACATTGCATTCATTTCATCATATTCTACATTGTGGCCAATTTTCATATTTTTCGGACATTGTTTGATCGAAATTTACATTTTAGTCCCTAAAATAGGCCAAAAGTGCATTGTTCATCCCTTTATTGCATTGAAAATTCCAAAAAAAGACCGCCTCGAAAACCGAATACGAAATTGGATAGACATAATTCTAGGTTGTTCATTTGCCTCCTTGTGATCGACCTTGGTACTTGCCCAAGTAAAATAAACATAAAAACCACTAGATTGAAATTGAATAAAATTTGTGGTTATTTCTTGACCGTTTCCGATCGCTGCCTACAACGAACGACTACGTTTTATTATTTTCACACACGAATAAAGATAAAAACACATTTTTAAAGCAACAATTTCCGGAATCGTCAGATGGCGCCGTTGCCGGGGAGGCAAACGGCTTAGATTTTGTGTTTTGAAAAAAAAATTTCAGTTTTTCGAATTCGGGTAGTCTGACCCCCGAATATTTCATTGTAAATTCCATAATTTTTTTCCAGCATTTATTTTCTTATTTTATTATTTTTTGAGTCACTCTCTTACATTATCTCTCTCTTATTTTTCTTGCGAGGTACCCGGCGCACGTGGAGCGGTTTTTCAAGAAACCGACGCATCTTCACCGACATCCGAAGAAACCGCAATTAATTTAAGATTGAGTCGAGTCGTGAGAGAGCGTAGAGTCTAGGTTTTAAATTTCTGCAAATTTTATTTTCTGCTCATTTATAGCGGTGTCCGTTTGGACTCTCGCGGGTGTAAAAAGACTCTGAACTCTATTTGTGATGTGTCGTGGCCTGTTTCACTCTCCGGTGAGGGTGGGGCCCGACTTGAGTGGCGATTAGGATAGACCAGCACATACGGCTCTCAGAGCATTTTTATTTTTTGATTGTGCTCGTAGGATCTTAAGCCACACTCCACTTTAATTGAGACGCACATAGATCGTTCAACTTAGCCAAATTTAACTCAATTCTTCCCCGCTAATAGAATTTTCTGCTTAGGTGCGGTTTTTCATCGGCTTGCATACATTTAGAGTAATTTTTTAATTCTATCTAGCATCCCACATGAAGATTGCGAGGATTCACTGTAAGTCTTCTAACTGAGCATCCATCATAGTTTTTCGCGTGCATCGGCTTTTCCCGAATTCCTCCTTCTTGTTTTATCACATAAATCTAAAGGAAATTGGGACTGGACGGTAGACGTATATTTGTGCTCATTTAAATTCTTCAGTGATCACCTAATTAAAATTGGGACTGCTAACTATAGCCGATCTTAATAACCCATAAAATCAAGAATTTTTGCGGGAGAGCAACCCCGACCTTGGATGTTTATATTTGTTTTGTGAGCGAGAGACGACACTTAAGGCTAGAGCCCAAATCCGAAATTTCAGCTCGCTAAATTTTTGCCAAGATTGATTTATCACCAACTAAAATTGAAAAGATAATAGCCGAACTCTTACAGCTTCATTGTGTGAGTTGGTGAACCCGGGGTTTGAATTGTGTTTGCATTGCTGTGCGTGAACCGATTTCAAGATCAATAGCCGCACATTTGATTTCTCTTGACTATCCCGTGCAATCACCTCTCCTCTTTTCTTGATAATGGAACTCTTGTCCAAAGACTCTCAGATCCAACCTCCCATTCCTTTCAAAATGACTGAACACCCATAGAGCTATACTATGAAAATGAAATTGTCTCATTTAGACCCAAATCAACCAAATCCTCTCCTTTCAATAGTCCTCCAACATTCGTGGAAGACTTTCACCTGCGGATGAATTTAACCTCCTCATTGAATTTCCATTCGAATCATCCAACCACACATGACCATCTACCATCTTGGACTGAACCACCTTATTCTCAGTTTCTTGCCAATGAAACATTTCAAAATCAAAATCCCTTTGAGTCTCATGACTGGCAAAGAAACCCAACCCAGATGGAAAGACATGCACTGAATGATCACTGGCATTGGATTGACCACGATAGACCCCTCGTCAGACATGAAACTCATACAGAGGACTGGACTGACCTCTTAGAAACACATAAACCATGTATGTTGACTCCACAATATCAAAGTCTGACCAAGCATGATCAAAGGATTGAACTCCACTCAGATCAAATACACATGCCTGGACCATATGAGCAGCCTCCTTCCATTCATTTTGAGGAGAAATTTTCAGAAAATAATGATAATATATCAGATATTCCAAGATATTCTCCTCTCAGAACAAACGAGAAAATGGAAGATGAAATTACCGAACACATACTGACTGCTCCCATGATTAATCATGAACCAAATTTTGAGGATGATATTTTGAGGATAAATAAGAGATTCAATTCAATAGAGGATAGATTTCAAAAATTCACCGACCGATTAATCTCATTCTATTGTGGCTCGGACAGTAAAATGAATGAGGAAATGACTGGATCTGAATTGAAATTTCTTAGGATATTCAGGGACCTAGGGACGATTCTGAAAATGACTATGTCGTTGACCCTCACCCTGAACACCAGAGCCCCTTTTCACCTGAAGAACACCCCACACCCCCACACCACCCAGAAAATGCCAAAAAATGGAAATATTTGAAAAGCACAAAAAAAATTAAAAATTTAGAAAATTTCATAAAAATTGAGACTGAAGACGATCTAAGGAATTTGGATCCAACTGTACGGGAAGCACTAGGAAAGAAATTGATTTTTGAACTTCCCTTTCTACAGGCCATTGAAAACTTCCCCGACCTTAAAAGATTTTTAACGGAAAAATTAACTATGAAAAAGTCGGGCAGGATTAGAACCAAGACCGAGAGACATATATTGTCAATGGCCTCCTCCTTGGTGTTGAGGAGAAAAACCAAGAGCCGCATAGTGAAGCGGTTGCCCAGATTTGACTGTGAAATCAAAGACACAATTTTCACCCATGCTCGGATTGATGACGATTCACCGATTAATATCCTCCCGACCTCTGTATTTCACGAACTCAAACTCGGACCGATTCGGAAGAAACGAGAGATTATTCAATTGGCGGACCGATCTGTAAAGCGGCCGAGAGGAATCATTTCTGTCATCATGAAATTCCAAGGTGCTCCGCTCAAAGTAGAATTCACGATCATTGATATTGATCATCAAGGAGAATTCACCCAATCTCCAAACATTCTCGGAAAGCCATTCTTGGCATTGGCCAAGGCGAGTATTGATTGTGAGACTTGGGAAATCAATTTCACGGCATTGGAAGCATTTAGATCTGACCATATCTTTGAGGAACCACGATCTTCTGAGGCAACCCACGAAGTCCCCGACAACCGTAACCATGAAGCGGTAGAAGAGCCCTACCCCACAGCCACACCTGAGATAGCGGTTGTTGATGAGACTATTGGTTTAGAAAATCTCCCCCCTGCTCCATTCCCAACCGCTCTCACCATGGAGAATCATGTATATGAATCATATGATCCGGAGACTTATGCATGGGCACACCCTGGGTCAACTACTCTGACTACATGGATTACATCAACTCGACACAGGAATGCGCCAACATCGAATCAATTGAGAAAGAACATGCAGAGACTCTCCCCAGTATTTCAATTCTCGCGGATCTCAAAATAGACAAATCTTTCTACTACGATCCTGAGACATATGCATGGTCACACCCTGGAGCAACATTCTCTGAATATCTTGACCAAATCATCCCAAATCGAGAGTGCTCAAACATTCGGGAGACTAAGAACAAGCACGCAAATCAAGCACTAACCAAGGAGAATTTCAATGGTTATTCATCTGGATACTCAAGTGAACTGACACCTTCACGACGAAATAAAAAGAGAGTCACCTTTGACCTTTCGGAAGAGGAATCAGTTGATGATCCCTCATCAGGTCCGGAAAAGATGGTCTACATGAGTGAAGTCTGTTCGGCAGCCCTAAAGCCATATCTTCGTAAGGATCCAAAATTCAATTCTCGTTGGACAACTCCCGTTCCTAACTACTACTCATCCAACGCTGATGCATTTGAGACATATGCATGGTCACACCCTGGAGCAACATTCTCTGAATATCTTGACCAAATCATCCCAAATCGAGAGTGCTCAAACATTCGGGAGACTAAGAACAAGCACGCAAATCAAGCACTAACCAAGGAGAATTTCAATGGTTATTCATCTGGATACTCAAGTGAACTGACACCTTCACGACGAAATAAAAAGAGAGTCACCTTTGACCTTTCGGAAGAGGAATCAGTTGATGATCCCTCATCAGGTCCAGAAAAGATGGTCTACATGAGTGAAGTCTGTTCGGCAGCCCTAAAGCCATATCTTCGTAAGGATCCAAAATTCAATTCTTGTTGGACAACTCCCGTTCCTAACTACTACTCATCCAAAGCTGATGCTCCTGCACTCTTCAAGTACACTGGAATTATTTCATATGAGCTGACTGAGACTGGTGCTTCTGAGTATTCATCTAAGGACAAACTGATTGACCCCAAGAAGGAACGAAGTCTGAGGAAACAACTGAAGAAACAAAAAGACCAGAATACTTGGAGTATGTCCACTTTCAATTACTACTCCTCTGAGGATAACTCTGATGATGGATATCTTTCATCTGACTCAAACACTTCATCTATTATCCATCATGATTTTTCTTAGGATGACACTAATCATAGCTGGGAATCATATGCTTCATCTCCGTCTCATCATTACGATCCCCTACCACAGGCTCACAAGAAGATCAGCCGAAAACTGCCTTAATCATCGGCTACCCACCCTACATCCCGACCACATCGGTCTCCTTGTGCAACTTCTTCCTCTACTTAGGCCAAGGCCTAAGTATAGGGGGGGACCGATGCCATCTGTATATATCATTCCTCTCCTAACTCTCGATCGCTCCATTTCCACCATTCTTCCATACTTAGGCTAATCAGAGCCTAAGTATAGGGGAAACCAACACCCATCTGTATATACTCTCCTCATTTCCTGACCGCTTTTCTTTTCATTTTTTTCCACTCCCTTATGCTTAGCCCGAGCTATGTCTTCCGCTTCTTGTGCTCTGAGTACACAGCACTCGCTAAGTATAAGGGGGTATGTATATATACTTTGTATATATTTTACCCATATCTCGTACTTTCGTGTAAGTCTATATGTATTTACAGGGTGGGTACTAACTTGAAAAAAAACAACAAATAAGCACACACAAAAAAGGGTTTTCTACTAACACTAACCGTGCCCAAAATTTTTGAAAAAAAAAGAAAGCTTCTGATTCCATTTTCTGCATAAAAAATCCCTTGCATAAAATGTCAAAAATAAAAAAAAATTCAAAAAAATATGGCTGCATTGCACACACCTGTACTTCATCCAACATCACATGCATTTGCATCTGTGAAAAGTCATTGGGTTCTGAACCGAGTTATGAGTAGAAACTGAGAGTGGTCTAGACTTGACCTTAATCAACCTAATTTTCAGAGGAACTTCACCGAGAAATAGGATTTTAAGAGCTTCAGGTCTTTTTGACTTAATTCCTTAAGTTCCACATGACAATGTACAGCGTTTGACTCTTAGTGTCTAACATGCTCTCTTCATTCTGGGTACAACTCTAGAATAGGGAATTAATTCGCACTCTCGTACAATGCACTTAGCTCAACCCAGACGGGATGTTGGAAGACTGTGTGAGTCTCTTTTCTGGTAGCGTGGAAATCTAAAGATCGGAGTACGGGTTGAAATAAAGCTTCGGAAAAGGGATGGACGGTTGGGCACAATTTTTTCTAAGATCCCAAAAAATGTACGGAACAAAAAGATTCTATATCCGTAGGGGCACAACAAGATCCAAGCAGAACCACCAAAAATTCCAAATACAAAGAAGCAACTACAAAATAAAATCTGACCAAAAAGGTCCAAGCTTCAAGAAAACCTGCAGATCTTGGTGGAGACTCGGCTATCTTCACAAGGAGAGGTGACTACACTGGCCACTCTCTAGTTCTTTTCTCTTTCTTCTATCTTCTCCCTCATTCGATTGTGAACACATCACGGCAGACCTAAGAAGGAAATACCTGACTCCCTGAGGACGAGTTACTGGAGAGGAGAGGAGCATGGTAGTCTGGTATTCTAGATGGGAAGAGCTAAAACCCTTCACACACTTGAGTCGGTTATTAAATGTTCATAGGGTATACTTTGGGAAGAGGATTGATCTAAGATGACTTCTGAGTCGAAACTGTGACAATGATGTGTAGAACTTGAGGGCTGTTGATTTTAAAATTCTAAGTCTCACAGAAGTTCCGACACATTATTAATCCAAAGGTCGAGTTTAGTTTCACTTTCACCTTCATGGTCTTGGTATGGAACCCAGTCTCATTTCACTTCATGGCATTTCTTTTTGATGCTCAGGGACGAGCATGGTTTAAGTATAGGGGGATGATGAATCTCGGATTCACCATTCTAAGTCTCATTAATTAAGCTCAAGTCCCTCAAAATCAACCGCATTTCTGCTTTTATTTCTCATAATTAGCATTCGTGCATGATTTCATAAGAATTGCATTTTAGCATTAATTTCTGCATAAAATAAGAAGCCAAAAATCCAAGCCAAAAATGACCTGTAAATAGCCTAACTTCCCCTATTTTTTAACTCATCCATGCTAACTCTGAATGACACAAAACATCCACTGTGTGCACGTCACTAACAAGAATAAATGAAAAATAAAAAAAATCACTAACCTAGTTAAGTGGACCAAAAACCCAAACCCTAGTTTTAGGATTTCCGGACTAAAAGCCACATATCTTCCCCATCCAGTGTCCGATTTGATCCTACTCACTTTTGAACTAATGCACATTCAATTACCTTCAAAACAAGACCAAGTTCAAGTGAATCGGAGCTCGTATGTGAAAGTTGGGTTTTGGGCCTCTTTTGTACATTGTATATTTTAGCGGTTTTTTTACCTATATTTTATGTATATATTTTCTTAATCCATAAAAATCCAAAAAAATTAGATTTATATGTCTTTTATTTATCTTTGATTTCTCCATATTTTTTCGGATTTTTTTCTTGTTTAAAAAATGAAAAAAAATTAGAAAACCCAAAAATCAAGGTATTCTATGTACATAGGATACCCCAAAAATTCACTTTTTACATTTACCGATTTTGGCTTTGATATCTTCATGAAAGTTGTAGATCTCGTCGAGACGAGAATTTTTCGTGAAGGAACGTTTTCGATATGAGGTTGTTTACTATTTCTTTTTTATTTTACAAATTCTTTTTCTTTCGATTTTTCTGGTGCTGACACGTGGCAGTCCCATAGCCCGCCACGTGTCAGTCATTTTTGGGCTTTTTAATTTCCGTTTTTTATAAAAAAAATTATTAAAAAATAATAAAAAAATTATTAAAAAAACCACGCACGTGCAGCACACGTGCCACCCCCGCACACGCACTGCACGTGCGCCCCGCACCCTCTCTCCTTAACCGACCCAGCCACGTGTCATGATCCAGGCAGTCTGATCTCGGCCGATCGGACGGCCCTTGACCATCGTCCTCCTGCGCCCCCTTTGACATCTCCGCCCCTCTGCATCTTCCGCAACGGCCGTCGCCAACGACCCCCGCCTTCTCCGCCTAACGCCCTCCGTTATCCCCGCGCCGGCCGACCACCCTCTCCTCTATTTAAGAGTACGACCGCCCCTCCTCGCAACCCATCCGCCTCTAAGCCCTCAAGCTCCAAGGACATCACCAGTGGTGACAACACCGATGAAATCACTCTGATGCCGAGATCCAAGGTCTCTCGGCCTTGTTGCATCACGGCGACCTTCCGTCGTTAGTGCTTAGATCCAGCCCTTCACGCCGTAGAGCCACCGCCTTCAACACATCCTACGACACCACTGCTCCGCCTCGTCTTCACCGTCAACTCCTCCAGCAACCACGACGTCAACCACCACGCCACTTCATCACATGTCTTCATCGAGCTTCTTCGACAACCGACAAACCACCGCCGCAAGCTCCATCGACTTCAGCCGTCTCCGCGCCTTCATCGCCTACCACCGCAGGCAGGGCCTTCTTCATCGCACCACCAGAGCTTCGCCAGCCGCCTCACTCCGCCTTGGTTGATCCACCAACGACGATCGCCTGGGCCCATTGCTCCGACCAGCACCACCGTAGGCAGGGCCTTCGTCATCGTGCCACCGGAGCTCCGCCAACCCCGCCACTCCTCTGCCGCTCATCGGGCGCGTGAGTCCCGAGGCCCTTCCACGTGCGGGAGGGACCGCCCACGACAGCGTGACGTCAGCCCAGGTCACGTGCTTCGCACGTGACCTTGGGTAATTTACACGCACTCCCCCAGAGGATTTCTATTTAGCACATCAGTCCAGGGTCACGTGCATTGCACGTGCCCCCTTGGGCAAATTACAAGCAGCCCCGGCCTCTTTCCATATTTGCGCACCAAGTCCCGCCTCCAGAGGGCACGTGCCACGCACGTGCCCCTCTGGGTAATTTGCATCACGCCCCCCATAATCTAGGTAAATAACATTAGGTCCCCCACTGCATATTTTATAGTTATTTTATTTACTGTTGTTTGCATTTATACCCATGTGTTCCCCCTCTGTTATGAACCTCCTCTCTACATTATTTAATTTATTTAAAAATTGCACTGTGTTCGTCATATAATTCTCTACATTTTGACATACTGTGGGTATTTTTGTGATTGATGGTTAATTCATAATTAACTGTTTGGTGAAAATTTATATATTTTGCCCATCTTATGCTCAGAAATTCATAGTTGATTAACCTTAGCTCTAAAAATTCCCGAAAATTCACATATTGTAGAGATTATTTTACTTAACATTGTGACCAAAAATCTTTGCATTTGCATGCATAATTTGTCCTGTAAAAATTATTTTGCATATTTCAGTGTTTATTTTTTAATATGTATTCAAACCCACATTTTCGAGGTCTAGGATTTTTCTGAGATCCATCACCTAGTGACAGATCTTAGATAATTTTATATCTTGAAAATAAATAGGTTTAATATTTATTATAATTAAATATTGAAAAACATTCTGTTTGCATTTAAAAATTCATAAAAAAATTCATATTGCATCCAAAAATTCCAAAAATATTACAGTGCATTCATTTCATTATAATCTACATTGTGGCCAATTTTCATATTTTTCGGACATTGTTTGATCGAAATTCACATTTTAGTACCTAAAATAGGCCAACAATGCATTGTTCATCCCTTTATTGCATTGAAAATTCCAAAAAAAGACCGCCTCGAAAACCGAACATGAAATTGGATAGACATAATTCTAGGTTGTTCCTTTGCCTCCTTGTGATCGACCTTGTGACTTGTCCAAGTAAAATAAACATAAAAACCACTAGATTGAAATTGAATAAAATTTGTGGTTATTTCTTGACGGCTTCCGATCGCCGCCTACAACGAACGACTACTTTAATTATTTTCACTCGAAGATAAATAACTCTTTTAACTCGGCGTTTACGGATTCATCAGTGAGGCACGTTGGAGAGGGATTCGCGAGCACCGCTGCCTGATCGGGAGGGGGAAGATTATGTACAGGGGTCGTCCGATCGGCCGAGATCGGACAGCCCAGATTGTGACACGTGGCGCCTTTTTATTTTTATTTTATTTATTTTTTATAATAAATTTTTTTAATTAATTGTTTATAAAATATATGAAAAATAAATGTTAAAAAGGGTGACATGTGGTGGCTCCAAGAGCAGCCACGTGTCAGTCCCATAAAAATCGAAAAATAAATACATTAATAAATACAATTAAAATAGTAAATGACTCGGATCGAAAAATTTTCTTCATGAAAGTTGCTCTTCTTGATGAGATCTACAACTTTCACGAAGATGCCAAAACCAAAATCGATCGTTTGTGCAAAATGGTATTTTTGGGGTATCCCATGTACATAGAATACCTTGATTTTTGGGTTTTATAATTTTTTTGTCATTTTTAAACTAGATAAAAATCCGAAAAAAAATTGGATAACATCAAAGATAAATATTTACACATTAATCTATTTTTTTATTTTAATTAAGTAAGAAAAAGAAGAAATAAAATAAAAGACGAAAAAGACAATTTTTGTATAGACAATTAGTGAAGACTCGAACTTAGTTAGTGTTAGCAATGTGAGCCCGAGGCGAACCATTCCTACAATAAATGTTATTGTGATAAATGATTTATCAATAAAAGTTATTGATTATGTTTCACTCCCTTTCTGATATTGAATGAATGAATGCACTATAAGGTCCCTATGTACAATAAGGGTTATGTATCATGGCCAACTTTATAATCATACAGCTGTTGATTCATTAATTGAATCATAGAGGCTGATGTTTGGATGAATATCTAAGGAGTTAGATAGAGGACTCATCGAGCGTCATCAAATGATTGACAAGTGATGATCTCCAGTCTGAGAAGGAGATGACAATCCTTTCTCATTAGGTTGATATCTGATCGACCTCTTGATGCAGGTCCTCTGCATGGGAATGGTGATTCAGAGGTATCAGATTAGTTGAGTCAATGAGTTGACTTGACGAGATTAAGATAACCAAAGACCTATGATGAAAACTGTCACGTCACAGGCAAACGTCCTCTGACCAGAAACAAATGTATTTATATATGTCTAAGTGTGTACATTTGGCAGACCAATAGGTTGATGACCTAACCAAGGTCTATACACCGGCGAGTTGGTGTGCATGTAAGGACATATGAGTAATATGATCTCTCAAAGGGATCATACATGTTCACTTGTGAACCGGGAGACATGAGCTCACTCATGAGGTATTGGGACTGACCAAATTCCATGCATGGTCGTCATGCTTTAGAAGCATGACATGAATTTGAAGGTAAGACATATGCTTTGTGAAAGCATATGATTTGTACCATATCCCAAGGACCAAGATTGAGAAACTTAGTGATCATATCATGAAGATGACAGTGTAAAAGTGATCTATATCTTCAGGATGATCATGAGTCTTCCAGTATGCAGGATGTACAGGTATTAGGAATACCTGAGGGTGATTTGATCATAAACGATTGTATAACCATGATGCTTCCATTCCGAGGGAGTGATGACACAGGTCTCGATTTTAGTGATTCCTCTCATTAGAGAAGTGATCTAATCTTAGTCCAAGTACTGGACATTGATATGAATGAGATTCAGATGCAATGAGAAGATTAGGTTTACGGTCTTGATTTAATCAATCATCTATGAGAGGTCCATGGGATCTAGATTTGAGATGTGATCTCAATATCCAAGTCACTATACGTGGAACAATACAATCGTCATGTCCTTATCTCCAAGTATCTGAGGAGAAATAGCATTGTTCTTAAATGGTTTAAGAACAATTCCATAAGATCTAAGCATTGAGAAGTTGATAATTAAATGTGATTTAATTATCAAGATGTATGAGGAATTATCCAATATAATTAAATATGATTTGATTATTATGGATAAGAATAATGTGGATAGTAATATCCAATTATTCTTAATATATTATAAATGTGATTTATAATATATTAGAGAGAGTTAATTATAATTTATATTTGTAGATTAATTATCAATGTGTATTGGATACACATTATCTAATTAATTGAAAATGTAAATTATATTTTGTTTTGGGTTGTGAATGTGATTCACAATTTTCCAATGTCAAGATTGCAATATCTCCAAAATTAATTGAGAATTATTGTTGGTGAATAAAATTCCAACAAAAGTTGTTGGATAAATAATAGAGAGAAAATCAAGGAGATATGCAATCTCATGGAAATCCATGAGATTGCCCTCCCCATATGGAAGGAGGTGGTGGCACCCAATTCCCTTGTGGGATTGGTGGCCGTCCACCCTCTTTTATGGGGATGGATGATCTCCTTTGTATTTCACTCCTTATTTGATTGATTTATTTTTGGTATTAATATATATTTGATTTATCAAATATATTTAATCTAAATTAAATCACAAGTTGTTGGCTTTTACAAACAACAATCTTGACCATTGGATTGACATAAATCAATCTCATCCGTTGATTTTATATGTCCCATGGATTGAGATCCATGGATCCCAAAACCCTATAAATAGAGAGTCATACCTTGCTCTCTATTACATGCTATTGTAGAACATCTCTCTCTCTTTCTCCTCTTACACGCCAACCCTCTCTCTCCCTCTTCTTGTGGTCGTCCACCATACCCTAGAGGAGAGACTCGTCGACACCCACGCCATCGCACTGCCGCTTCGACGCTCTGTGGTTCTCCGTCTACTTGGAATGCTTCGCTCATGAAGGAGACGTTCGATCTCATACGACGAGATCAGGAGCAACTGTGCTTGGATCAACTTGTTGGATTGCGAGGACAACGCGACTCATCCCCGCGCTCACAAGCCATTACTCCGACGATCAGCCTTGAGACAAGAGGTCTCTTTTCTTAGAGACTCGATCAACCACGCTTCAAGAGATATTGCATTATACTTGTTGGGGTTATAGATGAAACGATCTGAGAATCGTTCTTGGATCATGTGGTTTCATTACATGAAAAAATTTTAAATTCCACTGCACCGAACAACTAGTACGACTAGTCATTCTCCGTCATATCCGATACGACGCTCACGCTTCCATGATGCGCTTGAGGATTTTTCCATATCGTTCAGTTAGTTTCTTTGATTTCAAGCTCAGTTTGGATTTAGATTTTTACACATTTTAATAAAAACTTTTATCAAAAAAAATAAAATAAAAAGAGTCAATTATGTACATAAAATAATAGGTCAAAAACTGCTAAAATACAAAATGTACAAAAGAGGCCCAAAACCCAACTTTCACATATGAGCTCCGATTCACTTGAACTTGGTCTTGTTTTGAAGGTAATTGAATTTACATTAGTTCAAAAGTGAGTAGGATCAGAACAGACACTGGATGAGGAAGATATCAAGGTTTAAGTCCGAAAATCATAGAACTAGGGTTTGGGTTTTCAGTCCATTATTTTGGTTAGTGATTTTTTGTATTTTTCGTTTATTATGTACACAATGGAGGTGGTTTTGGGTCATTTGAAGTTAGCATGAATTAGTTAAAAATCGAGGAAGTTAGGCCATTTACATGTCAATTTGGCTGGGATTTTTGGCTTCTTATTTTGTACGAAAATAAGTGATAAAATGCAATTCTTATCAAAACATGCATGAATGCTAATTATGCACTATAAATGAATAAATGTCAATGAATTTTAGGGATTTGAGCTTAGTAATGTCTTTTAGAGTGATGAATCTGAGATTCATCATGGGGGCAATGCTGCAAATAAACCACGCCCACACATATGAGGCACACACCCAGGACTCGTCGCAATTCTGGAGAAGTACAGGCACCTTAGCTCTAAAATACCCAATCCTTCAATACTTCATGCTTGAAGCACACGCGTGAGGCTCGAGTCAAGGCTTGGTTGGTGTAGGTGCTTCGAGCCCACGTGGGTGGCATGAAGTGCTTCAAACATGCCTCAGTTCCACTGAGGCCGGCGGGTAGGATCCGAGGAACTGATGACATATGGGCTATCCAATTGCTTCTTCTTCATCTAATGAGCTCTGCTACATGTGGAGGCGAGGATCTAGTATCGTGTGAATCCCCTTATGTCTCCTCCTTGCTCCTCATGCCACGCAAAAGATCTTGGGACCTTCCGGGAGAGATCGCAAAGTCATGAAGGGTTGACGAAGAGATGTTAGGCTCTAAATATTTGGCTCGAAGGTTGCTCGTCGGTGTGGAATCTCTAGAATGGAGACATGCATGAAGATCCGACCATTGAAGGATATAGGACCTGCAAGCATTAGAAGCTAGTAAAGAGAGAGAGTGTGGGGTTAGGGAGTGGAGTGAAGGCCAATAGTGCAAAGAGGTGGTGGCATGGATGGGTCTTCTCCACCATAAACAGAGGAGAAGGATCGATGTGGTCAGGGTCTGGAAGAAGGGGAACTGGTGCGTGAAACCACTCGTGTGAATCTAGGATTCACGGTGAAGGTCAAGGTCTATTTGGGATTGGGTAAAGTCATATGTACACTTGTGGAAAAATCAAGAGAAAATCAAATGAAATCAAAGCCAAGCTTATCAGGAGAAGTGAAGAGTATCGCCGACGGTCGATGGGATTAGGCTGAGATCCTAAATGGGTCTATGGTCTTCGCTAGATCCATCCAGACATGATGGAAAGATCGATCGGTCAAGGAACGATCATGGCATGGCCACTCTTACCATGGGTCACATCGAAATAGGGTCTCTATCGTCATGCCAACATTCCATCATCTCCATGTCATGTAGTGAAGGCGAGGGTTGGGGGATTCTTCTCACAAATGTGGATATCCACCAAATTGAGCAGCGAAGGGTTATTTGAAGTAGAAAAGATGGTGGTTCTAGGTAGTCTTCATCGAGACTTCAACCATCGCGGGGATGTGATGGAGATTAGGAAGTTAGGGTTAGGATTAGAGCACGGAAGAGGGAGGTTGGTGAAAATGGCATTGGAAGGACGTAGAGAGGTTGACTGAGGGAGATAGAGAAATTGAGGGAAGTTAGTGTGGTTTCCATCTTCGCACCCCTTGGAGAACGTAGGCCGAAGGTTAACAAAAAGCAGCAACCATTGGATAGTGTGATCCAAATGTTGAGGAAGGGGTGTGGATGAGCGGTTACGATGTGCTTTGATGGGATGAATTAGACAGACAAGGCGAGGGCGATGATGGGGTGTTAATGGTCGTCTGATCAAAATGATCAGACAACCCAAAGAAATAGATGGGAAGGTGTATTAGGATGGGTCACTTGCTAGGAGGAGAAGGTGCCATGTGGCCCAATAGGAAAAAAAGAGAAATGAAATAAATCTATATAATTCAAAATAAAATAGTCGAAAATGTCAAATCAAAAGTGTTAAATCTAAAAGTTGTAGATCTTTTCAAGATCCGCAGGTTTCATTTAGAACTCAAAGTGAAAATATATCATATATACATAGTATTATTTTTGCAACATTTTTAAGATATTAAAAATACTTATTTTAATTCTTTTATTATTTTTTATATTTTTTATTTATGTTTAATGTTAAATATAATATATATATAGTATTAAAATAGTTTTTATTTGATTTTTAATAATAAGAAACACAAAAAAATGGCATAATAATATATTTTTTATTTATATGCAATAATTAAGATTAATTAAATGCAAGTGATTAATTGTTAAGATTAATTAATTATTAATTATTATTATTAATGAATTTCTTAATCTAGAGGGATAATAAATCAATATTATGATGACATATTTGGGATTTATCACACATATACATCAGGTTCATAAGAAGGAAAAGGAGAAGAATAAATCAAAATAAAGTTTGATTTCAAAGAATAAATGATTCATGGGCTTATAGATATTTAATTATAAAATTTAACATGTTTTCACATTTGTAGGAATTTTTATGTATGTTTCATATAGATGATGTTATAAACCTGTAGAATTATTAGAACATCTATATTCATAATACCAAGTTCTAGTTCTCTTAAATCATTTAATTATATTAGGTATACATGTTATATATATATATATATTGTGTCTATTCAAAGTAAATTTTACAGGTATAACGAGACATGGGGTACATGGCACATTACATGTGCTAATTCAATTCTAATAAACATATGCGGCGGTTTCTATGCATGTTTTACAAGTTCGACAATGCGTCAAAATCCTATCGATCTTATATATTTTTTTACGGATAGATAGTATGAACGAGCACATATGCTATCCAAGTGCACTATCTTTGCTTGCCTGCTTGTCCACAGGCGAGGCCTTGGACGACCATAGTGTGCACGTCCAGAAAGCAGGCGAGCACTTCATGATCACACGTGCTTACCCGCTGACCTTGCATCCAAGCGATCAGTGAATACGGTTTGGGCGAGCACATGTGCTCATCAAGTGTGAAGACCCCAAAACCCAAGTAGGGACTTAACCGCAAAATTCAGATGGATCTGATCTTAATTGCAAATCTGATTTTATTCCAATCTCCAAAAAAATATATAAGTCGGCCATTGTGTAGAGCTCGTCGATATCTTTCCAACGAGTCTAGGAACGTAAAAATCTGACTTCGGGACCCCGAGTTACAGCTATTTTAGCGAGGAGGGGTACATGTCATATGCGGATCCGAACCCGGATCTAAATCCGGGCTGGACCCATATAACCAAACCCTTCCTTTCGGGAAAACACTCCAAGACACTCAAAACTTTGCCCTCAAGCTCCAGCCCTCTTCTTCCACCCTCTCCCTCGCCGGAGCGTAGCCGGAATGCCTCGGGTCAATGATCCGAGACCACCTCCACGTAGGGAAGAGGAGGACATCCTCGTGGACGGTTTCATCTCGCAATCGGGGCAATGACCACGCCGTTCTTCGTGGGTGAAGCAAACAAGGAAACTCGTTACTTGAGGTACGACAGTCCCCTCCCTCTTGCTGTGGGTTCCACACGATTTAATCCTTATATTTATGTGGTTGAATCCTTATAGAGCCATCAAATTTTTATAGGTCTATGAGTAAATTTTGACTATTGTTCTTTTATACAGACTTTTGAGTCATTAGTCTGAGAGCATGGTAATTTAATATCAACTCAGCTATTTTGTTTTGTGCACTCTTCGATATTTGTTCACAGTTTACAAGTGCATTGAGCAACGGTTATCTCGTAAAATATCATTGTCGCCTTCCTGCATTCAAGTGGAAAAAGATCTATCTAGTGTTGTATCAACATTCATTTGTTGTATTCTATAAAGAGATCTGTCGCTAACTTGCTAGTAATTATGTAGGAAATGACACGCATTCTGTAAAAAAAACTTTTTACTAGCTTTCTAGTAATATCTGTTGAAAATGGTATGCATTCTGAATATATTATATACTTTGTAAAAGCTAACTTGCTATGATTTTCAGTAGAAACTAGTATGCATTCACAGAATGCCTTCATTTTATATTATGCAATGTGTTTTCTGTAAGACTCTGCATAAAATGCTTCATATGTATATTTTGTCTAAAGCATTTATGTGAGATTATTATAATTAATTTGCTTGCTCATGTCATCATATGACTTGCACGACTGCTTGTTGAATTTTTATTCTTTACCAACTGTAAAGATGATATTCGGTCATTGGCTAAAAGAACACGAGGCCAAGCACAATTTGTCGCAACTCTTCTTCTCAATGGTGCAAAATCTGGTTGATCTATGAATTTATGTTTTCTCGTATTTGTTTTTGCCACAGAAAATCTTTGACTTAGCTGGAGAGTGATCTGCTAAACAAAACATGAATATTGTAGCTTCTAGCCATTGATCAATTAGCAAAGAGAGGAGAAGTTGAACTATGTATTGTCTACAGATTTCCTCATCTTTTGATTGGGATTTTCTTTCAAGTTTCAACACGACTCTTCTTGTGTGGTCTCCTATTTAAGTGGCATGTGGGTAGTGGGGTAGCTGCCACCAAGGGAGGGGCATGCACCCTTGGGGCCCCGAGTAGAAGCCTATATGACCGCGATCCCAACTGCTATTGTAGTTGCGATGGTTGGAGGGCGTGCTGCTTGGCACACCGAGGTGCTAATCTGACGATATTGGTCTCGCCACTTACGTGCTTTAGTCCAGTGCAGCGCGAGCCAAGTAATCATGATTGGTCGGCTAGTGTTTCGCTTGTCACTTAGAGTTAACACTCATGTACGGGCCAATGTAGGCCACAATTGTTGGTATTTCGAGTGAGAGCACTAAGAGGGGAGTTCTGGGAAATGTGATTTAATGAAGTTGGGAATGAGATATAGTTCTCCTAGGTATAAGGAAGATCGGGTTGTCACGGTTATTCACGGGTTGAAATCTAAATTATGAATCGGAAGTATCATTGGGAAGTTGGGCTAAGTGGACGTGTTGGGAACTTAGTTAGGATGCATTGTACCTACCTCATGCCTACGGAGGCACCCCAACCCTAAGGCATTCTTTTTGCCTAAGAGTCATAGTGTGAGGTCTCATGTAGACCAAGACCACAGACTGTGCATGAAGCTTGGTTACTCATATCCATATCTAATAATAATAACTCGAATGTAATTCTTTGTGAGATCAGGTTATCCAATTTCATTCTCTTTTGCAGATATTTAAATTATATCCTGCATTTCTTTTTGTATAGTTTTGTTTAAATCGTAATAGGCAAATTTACTCAAAATGTACCTACGTGTGGATTCGCAGGTTTGCAGCAGTGATTTATTGAAGGCACCATCCTTTTTGTACGGCTTCACCCCTTTTTACGGTACATTGGTTGGTAGTTCTTTTACTGTTTCATGTGCTTAGTTCTTTTTCAGAGACATGGCATGTAAGTATAACTGTGGACATCTTTATTATGCTTACATGTATATTTTAGTGGACATGGAAATGGACAATGAGATGAAATGGAATTGATGTATGGAATTTATTATTGGAAATACAACATGTTGTGAACAGGTTGAATGCAAAACGAGGAAAAGAATTTAATTCTAATGCATGTTGCTATTTTTTCCTACCTTTGTGAATGTCAAATATTCAAATGTGGAATGTATGTGCGTGGATTGGTTTGCCGAGTACCTAGATCCTAGAGAGGATGGGTGTTACAGTTCGGTATCAGAGATGTGGTACTCCATTCCAATTGATGCATATCATTCCTCATTGGTATTTGAATATTGGATAGTGTGAAAGTCTTTTGACTCAACATGAGTCCACAGGAGAATAGCGCGATTGCATCCAAGTTCTAGTATAGGAGTCTTTTCACTTTTCTGTACTTAGCACGAGTTATGTCTTCCTTTGCTGCTCTCTGATCACTACAAGGACATAGTTCAAGCTAAGTATAGGGGGTGTCGAATATTTTGTATATATACTTTCAACATAACTCGTACTTTAAAATATGATTATTTTTGGAATATGTATATAACTTGTAAAATCCACGTGTGTATATAGACTTGGGTCACCTTTCAAAAAAACAAAAAAAACAACAACAACAGCAAAAAACAAACAAAAAAACAAGAAAAACAAGAAAAACAAAGACACAAAAAAAACAAAACAAAACAAAATCCTTGTATATACTTGTATATATTTTACCAACCCTTTTCCCTTTAAAAAACCTAAAAAGTACTAACCAAAAGTCTATAAAAATTTACATAATTTCAAAAAAAATCTCTCTTTTTACATGTGCATCATTCTTTCTTTCTTTCTAAAAATTCATAAAAAGTTCAAAATTAGAAAATTATTTCAAAAAAAATTTTGCTTTATTTTTGCATTGTATATATTTTCTTGCATTTGCATGTGCATTGTTCAGGATAGTATTGACATATAAACTAAGTATGGAATAAAATTGAAGAATGGAGCTTAGTTGGACCTTAATTCACTTAATTTCAGAGGAACCTTATAAGAATTAGAGTTAAGACTTTTCATGTCCTAGTGACTTAATTCTTTGAGTCCATAAGACTATGTTCACATATCATCTTGATTTGTCTAAGTAGAATATTTAACAACACATGCATGATTCTTTCATATCGTGGCTTATCTTGGACAAGCATTCTAAACGTAGCTCTTCATGGAGGAGGTAGTGAGGAGGCAGAATCTTTTGGCTTGGAGTAGCATATGAGGGTAGTACATCTAGGAGGAACCTCTCGTCTTCCTCTAGGGAAGGTTGTGCATCTCAACCTGATCTAGTAGCATTGAGGTCTAAAGAAAAGATGCTATGGGGTTACAATAATGCTTCAAAAGAGGGATAGTATACTAGTTTAAGAGGAAAAAACTCCTTATGTACATGTCGCACCTTGTATATATTTTCAAACAGAAGAGAAAATGCATAATCTCCAAAAGTGGACAGGCTTGATTGAGAAGTAAAATACCTGTCGGAATGTATATATAGGCGAAAAAAAGAAATGATAAGAGCTTCAAAGTAAAATTTTTGTAAGCTTGCAGCTGGATGACTTGTCTACACTGGTCATGCATCCAAGGATAGGTAGCTACTTTCGTTACCATCCATTCTTTTCTCCATCTCCTGTTCTTGAGCCGGTTGTACTTGAACTTAGAAGGGAATGTCCTCACTCCCCGAGGAAAGAGTTGCTGGACCGGGGGACTAGAGTTAAGCTATATTTCACTTACACCATACAAGTAAAGATTCATAGTCATAAGAATTTGTGTGTGTAGACTTGTTCTGACCTGACTCTTGAAGAGTCCTAAATAGGAGTCTTGTGGAACTTAGAGGTTGTTAGGTATTAGATCCATTTCCCATTAAAGTTCCGCCATACTAATAATCCAAAGGTTTAACAGAGATCCATACTACAATTTTATGAAGATAAGTTTAATACTCAGTATTGTCCTAATTTCTTATTTTTCCTTTCTTTTTATTCTTATTCACTTATTCTTTCAAATAAGTGTTTGCCAAGGGACTAGCAAAGGTAAAGCATAGGGGGATGATGAATCTGCATTTCACCATCTTTATTCATTTATTTCAGCTTAAAAACCCTTATAAAACACTTCTATATAATACTAACTCCATATTCTTACTAACTTGCATCTATGTGTAAATATTGTACATATATTATTATTTTAATAAAATTAGCTAAACAAATAAATAAAAGAAAAATAAAGAAAATAAAAAAAGGAGAAAAAAGAAAATAAAAAAGAGATTGTATATATGTAATAGATACAGGCTGACCTGAACCCCAAGAGAAGGTCAAGACTTGACCTGATCGACCAAGAATAAAGTAGGGGGAGATAGGGTCCTTAATCAGAAATCTAAAAAATGTATTGTAAATATTTTTCTACATATATTTGTATACTTACGTTATTTTATTTATATATAAATTGACCTCAAATGAAATAATTTTCAAAATAAAAGCTGTAAATAAAAATGTTTCCTAAATAATAAAAATATTTGCAAAATAAAATCATGTATAAAATAAAAGTAACCACATCCGGAAAAAGTCATAAAGCGATAGTAGAAATACCCACTCTGGCTCCATATGAAATCAAATTGAACCAAACTCACTTCCATTGTATTATAAATTAAATTATCTTTAAAGTGGTTACGATTTCATAATTTTTGGTTACGGTTTGAAAGAAGGTTTTTTTGGGTGGTTTGTGCAATTTTACCATTTATTTGTACATATTGCATTTGTAAATAATTGTAAATATTTTCTAATAATTATTTAAAATAAAAATAAATAAATAAAATCTTAAAACAAAAAATAAACTAATTCCCATATTTAACTATGTATAAAATGTACCATATATATAGTTAAATCCCTTAAATAACCCTTACAAAAAAGTTAACATTTATTATTTAATATAATAAAGTGATGAAAATAAAAAAATTAATTATGTAAATAATTTTAACACTAATTCCTTTTCTTATCTTTATCTCATTTCAAAATTTTTTCTTATCTCCTATCTTCATTCGAATTTTTGAATTTCAAACTCCATTCTTTTATCTTCTTTCATGTATTTCAAATACTTCGTACAGTACCAAAGAAGTTCTTAGGTGTGACTCCATAGATGTCTGATCATTCGCATGATTCGGTTTATGTCAGCACTTCTGAGCTACAAGAGGAAATGTATGTCAATTACCTCCCCTGGCGTGAGAGACCCACGGATACCGGAAATACTAGACTGACGTGTTTGAGGTCCTGTTTTCGGAAGCCCCGAGAAAATCAAGAGAATTATAAAAATAGTAGTTGTGAATCGGGAAAGGGCAAACTGAGGTTAGGAGTCAAGAGGGACCCAAGGCCTTTGCCTGTTTAGAATTTGCAGAAGACATGTGACCGATTGCTTTCCTGTGGTGCATGATTTCGAGACCAAGGTCACTATAAGGCCCTGGTCTGACTGCTATTGATTCGATAATCCGAATGAATTATTGGGGACAGACTGACTAGAAAAACAGTAGTAAAAAATCATCCAAATATCTAGTTCTGTCCTGAATACCTAGTTGTGGTAGTGACGACTTGACTTTCACGATATATGGGGGGCTATGGAATACACTATTGTGGTAGACAAAACAAAGGATTCACCTGCTACATGACAATATCTTGCTCCTTACACAAGAGCTGATCTGGCTGAAGATTTGATTAGTTTGATATATTGAACGACATACTGGAAGAATTGATGATGATCTATCCTCTTATCGTCAAACATCTCTTCTATTAAGAAGACCCCTGGACGTGAAGCTTATCCGGGAGATGTTTTTTATTTGCATACATGCCATTTAGAAAGAATTGTTTCATTCAGTTCGAACTTAGGTTACAGAAGTATGACCGCTTTACCAATAGTGGAAACTCAATCTAGAGACTAATAGGATTTCAATTACAGACATCCTATCTGCCGATCTATTCAATGCTGGAATACAGCCTGCTTGGGTATTTCTGTCTCCCGAGTGGGATCCGCGGCTCAAATTCACAAATGAAAATGGGAATTAGCTCAATTCACGGAGTTAGAAGTCAGAGTTCCAAAACTTAATATGGCTCCTCCTCCCTCATTTCAATTTGATCAATTTTTGGTGAGAGGAGCCTATTCTCCCGAGAGCCATCTTGTTGCAGAAGGGTTCCAAGCCTCCGAGCCGTCCGGTGACAGCGAGTCGGCCTTTGTCGAGGCCATCATGGCATTTTCCACCCCCACGATGAAATCCATATCCCTTTATTTCTCAATCCTTTTTTTAGATAATTTTAGGTTTAATTTTCATCTTTATTTCATCGTCTATTTTTTATTCTAGATCTTAGATTTTAATTCTTAATTTTCCATCAAGATTCGATTTGCCATCGATCTGAATTTTTCATCTCATATTCTCGATCTCCCCACGTTAACATTCTACCTCACGCAATCTTCCAACTTTGGCTGTGTACGGTGGTCGAAAACACGAATTCGATCTTCTGATTCATTGGATCCGCATCCACTCACATTTTCTGCACTTGATTTTGCACCAAGACGTCGTGCTCAAGTCAGATATCATTTTTTACTTATATTTAATTTGCTAGAATAAAAAATAAAAAAAACAGTTGCTACCTTTTCAAAAAAATTATTAAAAAATTAATATATATATATATATTTTACTGTTTCGGTTTTACAATAAAAAATAAAAGAAAAGAAAGCAGCAACGCGGCAGGCGTCGCCCTTCCACCGACAAGCGGTGCCCACCGCTCCTCCACCGGTTGTCAGCATCCTCCGCAGACCTCTGTCGCCGCAAGTAGAAACCGTCGCATCACCACCGCAAAGGCGTGTGTTGCCCGCAGCGGCCCTGCCTAGAGAACGCAGTTTCCTGCCTTCGCGAGGAAGCACCTTCACCCGTCGTCGTCCTTGATCATTCACCGTTGGAGAAGCACCACCATTGTTCACCGCACGCCGACTTCCACCGTTCGCCACCCCCATCGTTGCAGCCACCTCCGCGGAGTTCCCAACGTCGCTGCACCCACTCGTGCGACCCTCCTCCGCGACCACCTGCAACGGCTCTCCATCCTCAACACACGTCGTCATTTGCTGCCTTCATACGCGTCATGCGAGGCATGCCGCCACCTGCTCCAGTCGCCATCATCCGCGTGAGCTGCCTAGAACCGCTGCCACGTGCCTCTCGCTTCACCGCTGAGGCCCTCCAACCTTGGGCCACAAGAGGGGCGGTGCAAGCACCTCCCTTCTCTTTGCGTGAACAAACAGAGAGAAACCCTAAAGGGATAAAAGAATTTATGCGTAAACTACATTCAAGTCTACAACAGTTTTCAAAAATTACAAAGAAGTCATGCCTGCCAAAGCCCCAATCACGTGCAATGCAAGCACGCATTGGGTAAATTGCATTTTTTTCTCCTTTTTATTTTTGTTACTTTCTGCTTCAAAACCAATAAAAAATTTTATTTCAATCCCTGTTTATCAGACTTTATTTTACATGTTTCTGCTCATTAAAATAAATACTTTTGTTGGTCAATAAATTTTGTAAAAATCTTGTGATGCTTCTGATATGTTCCTCTTCATTGTATAAAAATTTCATTGCATTTTAATTTTATTTGTTATTATTAAAAAATCAAAACATGGCATTTTTCCCTGTTTGAAATTTGAGAAATCATAAAAATTTGAATAATGCTTCAAAAATTCTAAAAACATTAGAGTAGTTTTATTTTTGTGTGTTTAATTTCCTATCCAATTTTCACACATTAATTATTTATAAAACTAAAAAATACAAAAAAACTAAAAATCATAAAAAAATCATATAACATTATAGAATTATCAGAAAATGTGATTTAATTTCTCGTTTGTAGATAATTTCCTCTAGTTTTAAGAAAAATAATCGCTGTAATTTTTTTATTTCATTCATTTTTTTAAATTGTGAAATAATCATGTGCGCTCGCCATTTACATTTTCTCCTATTTTTATTCATTTTCAAAATCCTAAAAAAAGCTTAAAATCTTTAAAAATTTACAAAATATTAAAAAAATATCAAAAACACAAAAATAATTCATTTGGACATTTTGAGCATTTTTGTCATATTTGAGAAATCCAAAAAATGCATTCCTTTCGTGAATACATATACTTAGAGAAATAATTGTTTTTGAAAATTAAAAAATGCAACATTAAAATCATTAAAAATTTGAAAAATCAAAAAATAAAAAATTAGAAATAAAAAAAATTAAAATATAAAATTTTCACCAAAACTAAGGTAGCATCCCTGAGTTCGATCTAGTTGTTATACAGGTTAAATTAGTAGCAAAATCTCCTGCCGCATTCTCTTGTTATTATTGGCTTGAGAACAAAAAAATATTTTTTTGTTACAGGATATTTGGATTGCAATGACATTGCAATTATATCAGATTTTAAAACCCAGAAAATATCGCTTAACACATTTGTAGACAGCCGGGACAATTCAAAGCCCAATGCCCTTTGTGTGCCAGCAGCTCAGGTGCGCAGCAGCAGTAGAGAGGAAGATCAACTGGGTCTTCCGAGCAGTTTCAGAGATCAGGATCCCACCAAGGAGGCCATGACTTCCAACGAGCCCTACAGCAGACAGCCAGTGTTGCGAGATCTAGTACACCACGACGAGGCCAACTGAATGTAGTGACACAAGAGTAGGCTCACGCATATGGATCGATCATCAGAGGTATGATTTCATCTCATGGGACATCTTTGCATGCATTGTTTGATTCAAGGGCTACACATTCCTTTCTTTCACATTATATGATGCCCACATTGGGCAAGTCGGTGATGGAGGTTTCATCCCCGTACTACATCAAGGGCCCATGGGGGCCAATTCTTCATCATCCGCCAAGAAGTGAAAGATGTGGTTGTGCAGATAGGTGGGCATGAGATGCCCATATTCTTGTTGTTGATATAGTTAGAGGATTTCAATGTCATTCTGGGCATGGACTGGTTAAAGAGGCACCACGCGTACATGGACTGTTCTGGGAAGACGGTGGTCTTCCACTTAACTGGAGTGATGCCGTTTCAGTTCGATGGACACACATTTTATGGCGGGATTGAGTGCATCTCCACCTTGGGGGCACAACAGTTTCTTACCTAGGGTTGCATAGGTTACCTTGCATGCGTGGTAGACTCAGCAGCACAGGACCAGATGGTAGAGGATGTTAGAGTTGTGTGTATTTCTAGACGAACTGCATGTATTACCTCCAGTACAAGAGATAGAGTTTGAAATCACACTATTACCAGATACACAGGTGATCTTTATCCCTCCATACAGGTTCACACCAGCTGAGCTCAAAGAGCTCAAGGTACAGGTGCAGGAGTTGTTGGAGAAGGGATTCATTTGCCCCAGTACATCACCATGGAGAACACCAATCCTCTTCGTGAAGAAGAAGGATGGATCCCTAAGGCTATGCATAGACTATAGGCAGTTTAATAAGAGAACGGTCAAGAACTGTTTCCCACTTCCCAGGATAGACGATCTATTTGACCAGTTAGAGGGAGCAGCAGTGTTCTCTAAGATTGACATGTGGTCGTGATGAATTTGCATTTCATCATCTTTATTCATTTATTTTAGCTTAAAATCCCTTATAAAACACATGTATATAACACTAACTCCATTTTTTCCTAACTTGCATCTGTGTGTAAATATTGTACACTTATGAGCATTTTAACCTAAAATAAATAAATAAATAAAGGAAAATTAAAGGGAAGAATAGAAAAAAAGAAAGAAGATTGTATATATGTAATAGATACAGGCTGACCCGACCAGGAATAAAGTAGGGGGAGATAGGGTCCTTAATTAAAAAATCCAAAAAAAATATGGGTGTTGTGTATATGTGTATACTTACACTATTTTATTTGTAAATAAATTGACCTCAAATTAAATAATGTTCAAAACAAAATTGTAAATAAAATGTGTTCTAATTAGTAAAAATAATTGCACAATCAAATCATGTACAGAATAAAAGCAACCACACTTGGAAAAAGCCACTAAGCAATAATTGAAAGACCAATTCCGAATCCATATAAACTCAAATTGAACCAAACTCACTTCCATTGTATTCTAAAATAAATTATCTTTAAAATGGTTGTGATTTCATAATTTTTAGAGTTATGATTGAAAAGTCTGGTTTCTGGGGTGGTTTGTGCAATTTCACCATTTATTTGTACATTTTGTATTTGTAAATATTTTTAAATATTTTTTCTAGTTATTTAAAATAAAAATAAAAAATAACAATTTTAAAATAAAAAAACTAATTCCCTTATTTAACTATGTATATAATGTACCATATGTATATAGTTGTTATTCTTAAATAACCACCACAAAAAATAAAAAAATTAACATTTTTTATTCAATTTAATAAAGTGACCAAAATACAAAAAAATGAAAATATTTTTAACACTAATCTCTCTCTTTATCTTTATCTCATTTAAAATTTTCTCTCTTATCTCTTATCTTCATTCAAAATATCAAAAAAAATCAAACTTCATTTTCTTTATCTATTAATATAGCTCCCTCTCCCTCATCTCAACTTGATCAATCTTTGGTGAAAGGAGTCCGATCTCCGAGAGTCGTCCTTTCGCAGAAGGGGGCCTAGCCTCCGAGCTGTCCGGTGACAGTGAGTCGGCCTTCGTTGAGGTGATCACGGTCTTTTCTGCTCCTAAAGTGAGATCCACATTTTTCTTCTCTTGATTTTAATCTATGTTAACTTAGTTTTTATTCCTCATATTTTTATTTTGTTGTCAATATTTTATCTAGATCTTAGAATCTATTACGAGTTTTATTCACCTTCGATTCCGATTTTTCATCTCACTTTCGCGATCTCTACATGTTCTTTTCTTCCTCACACGATCTCTCACCTCTGACCACGCACGGTGGTCGGAGATCCGGATCCATCCTCATTTTCTACCGGATCCCCGTTCATGCATCCCCTTTTTATTTTTGGATCGAACCGTCCTGCTCGCATCCTAATTATTTATAAATAAAAAATAAAAAATATTTTCCTCTTTCTTTCTAACATTTGTTTTGTAGGAAATTAAAAAAACAAAAAATATAAAAAAATGTTGCAGTTCATGTTGTTTCTAAATAAAAAATATTTTTTTTATTTCTTTCTCTTTTTATTAGAAAACAAAAATATAAAAAAATCGACAACAGGCATGCCTGCTCCAGCCGTCGGCGTGCCTGTTGCCATCCTTCGACCATTCGCACTTCACCGCAGAGCCACATCGCCGCAGGCGCGCGCCATCGACACCTCCCTTCACCACCGACTCCCGTCGCGCTACTGACAACCGACGTCCATACCGCCCAGCCATCAGCCCATTGTCTTCCTCTATCACCATTGTGAGGCGACACCAGCCTACGTCGCTCCTCATCGTCGCGTCGCGGAGAGGAATCTCACGTGCCATCGGCTCCGCCGACATCTGGAGCACCCCTCTCTACCAACATCTGGAGTGCCCTTCTCCGCCGCAGGTCCTTCCGCCCTTCTCCACCCAACGGTGCCCGAAGCCCTCTTCCGTGCTTGCCATCACCTAGGAGTAGACACCTGACGCCTCCGCCGCATCAAACATCGTCGCAGCAACAACCGCACTTCTTCGCCAGACCGCCAACTCTGATTGCGCTGCCGCCCGTGTGCTTTGGAGAAAGGAAGAACGGCAGTGGCGACCCCTTCCCTGTGACTTTGAAGAGGAACAAAGGATGCCACGGCCCAAAGAACCTTAACTAATATTTTATTTTGGCAAATTACAAAGAAGCCCTTCGTTATTTCTAGATTTGCCAAAGTGTCCCACAAAGTCTTATTCTGATGGTAAATTACCATCAAGCTCCTGGATTTTCTGCTAAATACAAAAGAAGAGCTCCTTCTATCCAGAGCATCACGTACGCAGCATGTATTTACTAGGTAAATTACCCTTTCCGCCTTCTATTTGAGTTCTTGTTAATTTTTCTTTCAAAAACTTCGAATAATTGCAATTCAGTCCCTATTTTTCATACTTTAAACTGCAAGTTCTTTTCAATCAAATAAATAGCATTTGTGCCTAAAAATTCCTATAAAATTAAATTAGACTCTGTTGTGAACATGTTCATTATGTAAATTTTGCATTGCTTTTTATTTCATTTGATATTATTAAAAAATAAAAAACAATGTCATTTTCTCTTCCTGAAATTCAAAAATTCATAAAGATTTTAATATTTCTCTAAAAATTCCAAAAAAAATAGATTATTTCCCTTTTATTGTCTTATTATTTCTATCCAATTTCTGTGCATTAATTCTTTTCAAAGCCTAAAAAATCTTAGAAAAATCATAGAAAATTCTACAAAATCTAGAAATAGTGATTTCACATCCTATGTGTAGATATTTATTTATATTATAGCAAAAAAATAATTGCCAGGAATTTCGGGTACTTAAAATATATTTAAGTTGCAAATTACTCCAGGTTGTGCACTGTTTATTATTTTTGCCACTATTTCATTTTTTGAAAAATACAAAAAATCTGAAAATTCTACAAAAATTCCCAAAAATATTTCAAAGACTTTAAAACGCAAAAATATTTCTCTAGATTTTTTTGAGCATTTTTTATATAACTGAAAAAAAAGGGTATGGTGTGCGTATTTCTTTACTTGTGCATATGGCTCCTTATTTTCTAAAATAAAAGAATTGCAAAATTAAAATCATTAAAAATTTGAAAATCAGAAAAATAAAAAAGATAAAAAAGATAAAAGTTCACAAAAATCAAGATAGTTGCATTTGAGATTCCCTTTTTCTTTTAATTGATTTTCGATTAATTGAATAACCCTCAGGAATTGTAGCCTCCCTGAGTTCGATCATGTTTGCTATATAGGTAAATAAGTTGAAAAAACATTGATCTTGCTCCACATTATTCTTTGTAATTATTTTGCAGCGATAGAAGAAAAAAATATTGTTTGTTTGAGCTGGGAATTTTGGGGATAGCAATGACCACTTAATATAATTAAAACCAATTCTAGAAAATCCTGTGTCAACGAAATGACGTCATTGCCGAGGAGGCACGGGGAGGGTAGTTAGGTTTCTCTTTTGACCTACTATTCTTGGTTAAACATATCTGTTTATATTTTGCCACATTATTTCAATGTTCATATTCACTGTATTTATTTCATTTTTCTTCCTCTTATTTAATAATTGTGTTTCTTACACATTCTCTCTTTTCTTTTTCTTAGGAGGGCACGTGGAGCGAAGGAGGCGATCCTAGGAGAGACGAAGCACCCAAGCAAACTGGAGGCAGCTTGATTCTTCATCGAGCCACAACATAGCGTGAGAGGAGAAGAAGAAATTAAGGAGACCAAAAAAAGACTTTTTTATTTTTTTTTCAAACATTTAAACCCTTGAAAACGGACATTCATTTGTTGCGGGATCTGTTTCACCAAGTACCGGTGCACTTGAGGGACCTCACCGATTTTATTTTCATCGCCTTATTTTTCTTTGTTTCATGATGATTTCATGAGCTACCTATTGATTGCTTTAATTAATTTGCTTGATCCAGGTAATTAGTTAGGTCCAAACACCCTAAACAAGAATTTTGTACCTATAGAATAGAGCGTAATTGGACTTAATCAAATTAACATGTTCTTGCCCGTTAATAGAAGCTATTGTTAGGACGATTCACTTGCATTTGCATATAGGTTAGTTTATCTTTTTGTATTTAAATTCTGTGCAGATTACCCCACATGTAGAGTGCTGGTGACAAGGTACGCATCTCTAACCCCTACATGCATCATTATGTTTAATCGCGCATTGGTATTTCTAATCTCCTTCCATATTTTCACTCACATAAGTTAAAAAGGAAATTGGAGACTTGGTAGGAGATTCATTGAAAATATTCAAACCAAGTGATAACTGCCTAAAAATCAGGAATGCTAAAGAAAACTCAACCCTAAAATAAGCGTAAGGAAAAATAATTGTTTTGGGGAGAGTAACCCCCGTCTTGTTTGATTTATCTGCAATGAGAGAGCGACCCGTACACTAGGATAGAATCACACCCAAACTCTCATTAGACGACTGTCTTGTGATTAGTTGTTCTCCAGTGAGGACTTCATTGGGTAGCCGGTAATCGTTCTGGGATTTCCTTAGCAGAATGGGCAGATCGGGTAGTCGGTAAACGGTCCGCACCCATGCTGGTTGGGAAAAACTAGTTGTGAGATTGGGACAGTCTCCTGGGAGCATTGGGTTCCAAACAGCTCGCTTTAACCAATCTGATAGATTGTATTTTCGCCAAACTCTAAAAATTGACAAGATAATTGACTGAACCTTCATGGTCTTCACATTGCGTTGAGTTGGTGAACTGGAGTTTGTATTGTGTTTGATTACTTGTGTGCATACCAGATCCTTCTGCGCATTTACGCCTTTTTTCTTGCATAGCTTGACTTGACTATCGTGTTCTCTCGATCCCCATCTTTTGTTTCGTAGATGGCCAACTAGGTTATTTTAATCAGATCTTCACGGACTTCTCGCACTCTCCAGCCGATCCACCTTCCTTTTTCCAGGAGGACTTTCCTCCAGATTTTTGTGCATATCCTCCTAACTCATTATTTCAGGAATCGGACGATGATTTTGACCCACTCTCATTCCACTCACCCGACCCGGTGATTTTGGAGTCACCTTTCATGGTGTCTACACTTGAGACCCTGGATCAGATGATGGAGTATATGAATTGAAGGATTACCAATCTATTTAACATAAATAAGAGCCAGAACGTTGCTCCACTATTTGAGGATATGGATTCACTTGAGGATAACCATGAGAGCTTGCAATCGCCCAAAATACAAAAAAATGAGAAAATTTAAAAAAAAACAAAAATATTTGGGGAGACACATTGTTGATTCATTTTATGAGGAGAGGTCACCCATGTCAAACTATTTTCCCACACAGTCATCCACCACATTTCCCAACTTTGATCCTGAGGATTCCACTATACCAACTGCTCTTGGCAATCCTCGTGTATATGCTGATTCTGATATCCTCCCTTGTATGGAGGAGATTCAAAAATTCAAAAAAATATTGACTGAACCTGAAGTGATGGCCACCATTCACGATATCATTAAAGATCAACTTCATGAAGCCATGACCCATTTATCTGCTCCTCAACACAAGAAGAGAAAGCGGAGGAGCAGATCTGAGCGCCACGTCTTGACCATGGACACTGCCTACGCCACCTCTCACCGTCCGCATTTTAAGAAAGGGAACACTGGCACACCTCTTGTGAGTTGCTCCATATCTGACTATTCTTGTGATAACACTCTCCTTGACAGTGGTTCATCAATCAATATAATTTCTTTCTCTATGGTACAGTCTCTTCATCGTGGGCCTCTCAAGAAAACCAGGATGATAGTTCAATTTGTTGATGGATTTATCAAGAGGCCAGAGGGTTTTCTAGAAAATGCTATCAATTTTATTCAGGGCATGAACTTCACTTCTGATTTTGTCGTATTGCCCATGGAGACCTCCACACTTGTGGAGCACCCTCCAATCATCATGGGATTACCTTTCGTCACCTCTGCGAGAGCCGTTATTGATTATGGATCTGGAGAGATTCCCTTCCCTTTTGATGTACGGAGCGATGTGTTGATCCCTAAACCCACTACTGACTAGAGACTTGCATCCCATGAGAGTGTGCCTGTGTCAAGCAACACCAAGGACCTTGACCTTGACGATAATATCACAGATTCTTGTTATATGATGGATGATACTAAGACCCAAGAATTCTTCTTTAAGGAGCAAGACTCAGAAAGCATAGACCTTGGAGTCCCCTTTCTGGTATGTGGAGATGCATTGATGATATCCGCGGGATTTACACGATAGACACCCTAGAGCGGAAGGCGGACTCTAAGACTAGACATGACAGACATGATTTGACTACTTTCACTTATGAGTTCATTCCTATTCACCCTGATTTAGATGAGACTGATAAGGCCAAATTTGATTTGATTGCTTTTATAAGGGAATTTGGGCCTTTTGATAAAGATGATGATCCAGTAGAGGCTCGCTAGGCTAAAATTGATCCTAGTTTTCTCTGATAATGATTTCGAGCCTTTTTACTTTGATGTTCGACAGACTTCCCATGCTGGACATGACCAAACTACTTCCAATAATTGATTCGTGCCTGCACACTCTGAGATTGTTGAGGATACATTCTTGGTCGATCCTGATCAGTTTATGTCTAATGATGACCCCAATATCGACCTACACCTTGTCAGATCCATACGTCAGTGGTCCCGCAAGAAGGTTCGTTTTCGACCTTCTTGACCTTTGTACATCTACTCCTATTGTATATCCTTTCGTTTCATTCTTTCTTCTTCCCTTTTATCATTCACCCTTTTTCTCTATGTGTGTATGCTATACATAGGATGTTCTTTATCCTAAGTATAGGAGGTGAATGATTTGTGTTGTTCATATTCGTCCTTTTCATCACTCTTGTTGTTGATTATACTTATGGATACTCTACCTTAAGTATAGGAGGGTGATGTTGTTCATATCATTTTTTTATTATTTTTGAGTTCGTACATTCTCTGCATCGATTTTCTCCTTTTTGTATAGTCTTTTACACTTAAGATTACTTGATCTAAGTATAGGGGGGATCACCGACTTCTATTCTTTTCATTTTCTCTTTGAGTCATTGTAGCATAGGAGTCTTTTCACATTTCTATACTCAGCATGAGTTATGTCTTCCTTTTCCGCTCTCTGATCACTATGAGGACATAGTTCGAGCTAAGTATAGGGTGTGTCGTATTAATTGTAAATATACTTTAGACATAACTCGTACTTTTAAATATGTTTATTTTGGGGGTATGTATATAAATCCATAAAATCCACATGTGTGTGTATAGACATTGATCACCTTTCAAAAAAATAAAAAATAAAACAAACAAAATACAAATAAAAAAACAACAAAAAAAACTAAAAAAACTAAAAAAACTAAAAAAAGAAAACAAACATATCTTGTACATGCTTGTATATATTTTACTAGTCCTTTTTCCTTTTTGAAAAAAAACTACAAAACCAAAAATCTATAAAAAGATGCATACAAAACTCTTTTCGCATGTGCATCATTTTTCCTTGCTTTTCCAAAAACCCATAAAAAGTTCAAAATTAGAAAATTGTTTCAAAAAATGGCTTTTTCCATTGTACATATTTCTTGCATTTGCATGTGCATTTTTCAGGATAGTGTTGACATTTAAACTAAGTCTGGAATAAAGTTCAAGAATGGAGCTTAGTTGGGCCTTAATCCACTTAAATTCAGAGGAACCTTATAAGAACTGGAGTTAAGACTTTTCAGGTCCTATCTTAATTCTTTGAGTCCATAAGACTATGTTCACATGTCATCTTGATTAGTCTAAGTAGAACATTTAACAACACGTGCATGATTCTTTTAGACCATGGCTTATCTTGGACAAGCACTCTACACGTAGCTCTTCATGGAGGAGGTAGTGAGGAGGTAGAATCTTTTGGCTTGAAGTAGCATACGAGGATAGTACATCTAGGAGGAACCTCTCATCTTCCTCTAGGGAGGGAAGTGCGTCTCAACCTGATATAGTGACATTGAGGTTTAAAGATAGGATGCTGTGAGGTTGCAATAATGCTTCAAAAGAGGGATAGTCTGCTAGCTCGAGAGAAAAAACTCCTTATATACATGTTGCACCTTGTATATATTTTCAAAAAAAAGGAAAAAATTGCAGAATCTCCAAAAGTGGACATACCTGATTTAAAAGTAAAATGCTTGTCGGAGTGTATATACAAGGATAAAAAAAGAAGAAATTAATAGGAGCTTCAAAGTCGAATTTTTATAAGCATGCAATTGGATGACTTGGCTACACTGGTCATGCATCCAAGGATAGGTAGCTACAATGGTTACCGTCCATTCTTTTCTCCATCTCCTTTTCTTGAGCTGGTTGTACTTGAACTTAGAAGGGAATATCCTAGCTCCTCGAGGAAAGAGTTGCTAGATTGGGTGACTAGAGTTACCTTGTTGAGGGAGGTTGTTTCTTTGCTACTTTTGAGATGGGGAGCTATATTTTACTTACAGCGTAGAAGTAAAGATCATAGTCATAAGAATTTGTGTATGTAGACTTGTTCTGACCTGACTGTTGAGGAGACCTGAATAGGAGTCTTATGGAACTTAGAGGCTATTAGGTTTTAAATCCATTTCCCATTAAGGTTCCTCTACACTAATAATCCAAAGGTCCGACAGAGCTCCATACTACATTTTTATGAAGATAAGTTTAATACTCAATATTGTCCTAATTTCTTTATTTTTCCTTTATTTTTCTTTTTATTCACTTATTCTTTCAAATAATTTGCTAAGGGACTAGCAAAGGTAAAGCATAGGGGATGATGAATCTGCATTTCATCATCTTTATTCATTTATTTTAGCTTAAAATCTCTTATAAAACACATGTATATAAAACTAACTCCATATTCTTCCTAACTTGCATCTGTGTGTAAATATTGTACACTTATTACCATTTTAACCTAAAATAAAGAAAGAAAGAAAGGAAAAATAAAGTAAAGAAAAGAAAAAAAAGAAGACTGTGTATATGTAATAGATACAGGCTGACCCGAACCGAGAGAAGGTCAAGACTTGACCTGATCGACCATGAATAAAGTAGGGGGAGATAGGGTCCTTAATCAAAAAATCAAAACAAATGTGTGTGATGTGTATATTTGTATACTTGCACCTATTTTATTTGTACATAAATTGACCTCAAATAAATAATATTCAAAACAAAAGTTGTAAATAAAAATGTGTTCAAATTAATAAAACTAGTTGCACAATCAAATCATGTACAGAATAAAAGCAACCACGGTAGGAAAAAACCTCTAAGCGGTAATTGAAAGACTAATTTTGGATCCATATGAACTCAACTTGAACAAAACCCACTTACATTGTATTCTAAATTAAATTATCTTTAAAATGGATGTGATTTCATAATCTCTGGAATTACGGTTGAAAGTCAGTTTCTGGGGTGGTTTGTGCAATTTTACCATGTACTTGTATATATTGTATCTATGAATATTTGTAAATATTTTGTTAATTATTTAAAATAAAAATAAAAAAATAAAAATTTTAAAATAAAAAACTAATTCCCTTATTTAACTATGTATATAATGTACCATATGTATATAGTATTTGTATATAGTTGTTATTCTTAAATAACCACCATAAAATAAAAAAAATTAACATTTTTTATTAAATTTAATGATGTGAAGAAAATACAAAAAAATAATTTTTGTAAATAGTTTTATCACTAATCTCCCTCTTTATCTTTATCTCATCTCCCTTATCTCTTATCTTCAATCAAAATTTCAAAAAAAATTCAAACTCCATTTTCTTTATCTATTAATATGGCTCTCTCTCCCTCATTTCAACTTGATCAATCTTTGGTGAGAGGAGCCTGATCTTTGAGAGTTTTCTTGTCGCAGAAGAGTGCCTAGCCTCTAAGTCGTCCGGTGATAGCAAGTCGGCCTTCATCGAGGTGATCACGGTCTTTTCCGCTCCTAAGGTGAGATCCACATTTTTCTTCTCTTGTTTTTAATCTATGTTAACTTAGTTTTATTCCTCATGTTTTTATTTTGTTGTCAATTTTTTATCTAGATCTTAGAATCTATCACGAGTTTTATTCACCTTTGATTTTGATTTTTCATCTCACTTTCGTGATCTCTACACGTTCTTTTCTACCTCGCACGATCTCTCACCTCCGACCATGCACGGTGGTCAAAGATCCGGATCCATCGTCATTTTTGTCGGATCCCTGTTCACGCATCTCGTTTTGATTTTGGGATCGAACCGTCATGCTCACATCCTAATTTTTTATAAATAAAAAAAATATATTATCTTTCTTTCTAATATTTGTTTTGCGGGAAATTAAAAAAACAAAAAAAATTAAAAAAAAGGATAAAAAAATTTTACCATTCTTTTTGTTTCTAAATAAAAAAATAATTTTTATTTATTTCTCTTTCTATTAAAAACAAATAACAAAAAAATATAAAAAAATCGCCAGCAAGCATGCCCGCTCCAGCCGTCGGCGTGTCTGCCGCCATCCTTCGATCATCCACCCTGCGCCGTAGAGCCATACCGATGCAGGCACGTGCCATCGACACCTCCCTTCACCACTGACTCCCGTCACGCTACCGACAACCGATGTCCACACCGCCCAGCCATCAGCCCATCGTCTTCCTCTGTCACCGTGAGGCAGCGCCAGCCTTCGTCGCTCCTCATCGCCACGTCGCGGAGAGGAATCTCTCATGCCATTGGCTCCGCCAACATCTGGAGCCCTCCTCTCTGCCAACATCTGGAGCGCCCTTCTCCATCGTAGGTCCCTCCACCCTTCTCCACCCAATGGTGCATGAAGCCCTCTTCCGCGCCCGCGATCGCCTGGGAGCAGACACACGATGCCTCCGACGCATCCAACACCGTCGCGACAGCCACCGCACTTCTCCGCCAGACCGCCAACTCTGATCGTGCTGCCGCCCGTGTGCTTTGGAGAAAGGAAGAATGGTGGCGGTGCCCCCTTCCCTGTGACTTTGAAGAGGAACGAAGGATGCCAAGGCCCACATAACCCGAACTAATATTTTATTTGGGCAAGTTACAAAGAAGCCCTTCGTTATTTTCAGATCTGCCAAAGTGTCCCACCAAGTCTTATTCTGATGGTACATTACCATCAATCCCCTAGAGTTTCTACGAAATACAAAATAAGAGCCCCTGTCAGCCAGAGCATCATGTACGCAACACGTATTTACTGGGTAAATTGCAGCTTTTGCCTTCTGTTTTAGTTCCAGTTAATTTTTCTTTTAAAAACTTCGAATAATTGTAATTCAGTCCTTGTTTTCTAGACTTTAAGTTGCAAGTTCTTTTCATTCAAATAAATAGCATTTTTTCCTCAAAAATTCTCATAAAATTAGACTTATGTTGGGAATAGGTTCATAGTATAAATATTGCATTGCTTTTTATTTACATTTGATATTATTAAAAAAAACAAAAACATTTTCATTTTCTCTTCCTGAATTCAAAAATTCATAAAGGTTTGAATATTTCTATAAAAATTCCAAAAGAATAGATTAATTCCATTTCATTGTCTTTTAATTTCTATCCAATTTTCATGCATTAATTCTTTTCAAAACCCCAAAAAATTAAAAAATACCAAAAATCTTTGAAAAATCATAGAGCATTCTATAAAAATCCAAAAATAGTGATTTCAATTCCTATGTGTAGATATTTGTCTATATTTTAGCATAAAAATAATTACCAGGAGTTTTGGTACTTAAAATATTTTTAAATTGCAAATTACTCCAGGATGTGTATTGTTTATTATTTTTGCCACTGTTTGATTTTTAAAAAAATATAAACATCTGAAAATTCTACGAAAATTCCCAAAATATTTCTAACACTTTAAAACCCAAAAATATTTTCTCTGGGTTTTTTGAGTATTTTTGATATAATTGAACAATACAAAAATAGTGTGGTGCGTGTATTTATTTACTTATGCATATTGCTCCTTATTTTTGAAAATAAAAAAATTGCAAAATTAAAATCACTAAAAATTTGAAAATCAGAAAATAAAAAAAAAGACAAAAGACAAAAGTTCACAAAAAACCAAGATAGTTTGCATTTGAGATTCCCTTTCTCTTTTAATTGATTTTTGATTAATTGAATAACCCTCGAGAATTGTAGCCTCCCGGAGTTTGATCATGTCCGCTATACAGGTAAATAAGTAGCAAAAATATTTCTCTTGCTCACCTTATTCTTTGTAATTATTTTGCAGCGAGAGAAGAAAACATATTATTTGTTTGAGCCGGGAATTTCAGGGATCGCAATGACAACTTAATATAATTAAAACCAATCCTCAAAAATCATGTGTCAGCAGGTCAGGATACCATCAGTTGAGGATCAAAGAGGCCGATGTAATGAAGTATGCATTCCGCACTAGATTTGGCCACTATGAGTTCTTGGTGATGTCGTTTGGACTCAGGAATGCACCTGCCACATTCATGGATTTGATGAACTGGGTCTTCAGTCTGCATTTTGCCAGATTCATGATCATGTTCATTGATAATGTTCTAGTCTACTCTCATGATGAATACAAGCATGAGTCTCATATTTGCACCATGCTAGAGATGCTCCGAGAGCACCAGTTGTCTGCTAAATACAACAAGTGCGAGTTTTGGCTTTCTGAGGTGGCTTTTCTAGGCCACGTGGTTTCAGGGATGGGGGTGTCAGTGGATCCCGCCAAGATAGAGGTAGTTGTGTATTGGGAGCGGCCCACGTTGGTTACAGAGATTCACAGCTTCCTTGGTCTTGTCGGGTAATACAGGAGGTTTGTCAGAGGGTTCTCTTAGTTGGCTTTACCCCTCACCCAGTTGACGCAGAAGGATATTGTATATATGTAATAGATACAGGCTGACCCGAACCCCGAGAGATGGTCAGGACTTGACCTGATCGACCAGGAATAAAGTAGGGGGAGATAGGGTCCTTAATCAGAAAATCTAAAAAAATGCGTTGTAAATATTTTAATATGTATATTTGTATACTTACATTATTTTATTTGTATATAAATTGACCTCAAATGAAATAATTTTTAAAACAAAAGTTGTAAATAAAAATGTTTCCTAAATAATAAAATTACTTGCAAAATAAAATCATGTAGAAAATAAAAGTAACCACATCCGGAAAAAGCCATAACAAATACCAACTTTGGATCCATATGAACTCAAATTGAACCAAACTCACTTCCATTGTATTCTAAATTAAATTATCTTTAAAACGGTTATGGTTTCATAATTTTTGGAGTTATGGTTTGAAAAAAGGTTTTTTGGGTGGTTTGTGCAATTTTACCATTTATTTGTACATATTGTATTTGTAAATAATTGTAAATATTTTCTGATAATTACTTCAAATTAAAATAAATAAATAAATAAAATCTTAAAACAAAAAAATAAACTAATTTCCATATTTAACTATGTATATAATGTACCTTATGTATATAGTTAAATCCCTTAAATAACCCTCACAAAAAATAAAAAAAATTAACATTTATTATTTAATATAATAAAGTGATGAAAATAAAAAAATAATTATGTAAATAATTTTAACACTAATTCCCATTCTTATCTTTATCTCATTTCAACTTTTTTTCTTATCTCTTATCTTCATTCGAATTTTTGAATTTCAAACTCCATTCATTTATCTTCTTTCATGTATTTCAAATACTTCGTACAGTACCAAAGAAGTTCTTAGGTGTGACTCCATAGATGTCTGATCATTCGCATGATTCGGTTTATGTCAGCACTTCTGAGCTACAAGAGGAAATGTATGTCAATTACCTCCCTTGATGTGAGAGACCCACGGATACCGGAAATACTAGACTGGCGTGTCTACGGTCTTGTTTTCGAAAGCCCTGAGAAAATCAAAAGAATTATAGAAATAGTAGTTGTGAATCGAGAAAGGGCAAACTGAGGTTAGGAGTCAAGCGGGACCCAAGGCATTTTCCTATTTAGAATTTGCAGAAGACCTGTGACCGATTGCTTTCCTGTGGTGCATGATTTCGAGACCAAGGTCACTATAAGGCACGGGTTTGACTGCTATTGATTCGATGATCCGAATGAATTATTGGGGACAGACTGACTGGTAAAATAGTAGGATCATTAAAAAAAGGGCAAAATGACTGATGTCTTTATGTAGCTATCCGTCAAAAATAATCCAAATATCTACTTATATCCTGAATATCTAGTTGTAGTAGTGACGACTTGACTTTCACGATATATGGGGGGCTATGGAATACACTATTGTGGTAGCCAAAACAATGGATTCGCCTGCTACTTGACAATATCTCGCTCCTTATACAGGAGCTGGTCTGGCTGAAGATTTGATTAGTTTGATATATAGAATGACATACTGGAAGAATTGATGATGATCTATCCATTTATCGTCAAACGTCTCTTCTATTCAGAAGACCCCCTGGACGTGAAGCTTATCCGGGAGATGTTTTTTATTTGCATTCATGCCATTTAGAAAGAGTTGTATCATTCAGTTCGAACTTAGGTTACAGAAGCATGACCGCTTTACCAATAGTGGAAACTCAATCTAGAGACTAATGGGATTTGAATTACAGACGTCCTATCTGCCGATCTATTCAATGCTGGAATACGGCCTGCTTGGGTATTTCTGTCTCCCGGGTGGGATCCGTGGCTCAAATTTGCAAATGAAAATGGGAATTAGCTCAATTCATGGAGTTAGAAGTCAGAGTTCCAAAACTTAATACAACTTCTCCTCCCTAATTTCAATTTGATCAATTTTTGGTGAGTGGGGCCTATTCTCTGAGTCATCTTGTTGCAGAAGGGTGCCAAGCCTCCGAGCCATCCGGTGACAGCGAGTCGGCCTTTGTCGAGGCCATCACGGTATTTTCCACTCCCACGGTGAGATCCGTATCCCTTTATTTCTCAATCCTTTTTTTAAATAATTTTAGGTTTAATTTTCATATTTATTTCATCTTCTATTTGTTATTCTAGATCTTAGATTTTAATTCTTAATTTTCTATCATGATTTAATTCGCCATCGATCTCAATTTTTCATCTCATATTCTCGATCTCCCCACGTTAACGTTCTACCTCACGCAATCTTCCAACTTCGGCTACGCACGGTGGTCAGAGACACGGATTTGATCTTCCGATTCGTCGGATCCGCATCCACTCACATTTTCTGCACTTGATTTTGGACCAAGACATCCTGCTCGAGTCGGATGTCATTTTTTATTTTTTACTTATGTTTTATTTGCTAGAATTAAAAAATTAAAAAAATATGGTTGCTACCTTTTCAAAAAAAATTCCTAAAAAAATCATATATATATATATATATATATATATATAACTTTTACTGTTTCGGTTTTACAATAAAAAAGAAAAGAAAGCAGCAATGCAGTAGGCGTCGCCCTTCCACCCACAGGCGGTGCCCACCGCTCCTCCACCGGCTGCCAACATCCTCTGCAGACCTCTGCTGCCGCGAGTAGCAACCGTCGCATTGCCACCGCAAAGGCGTGTGTTGCCCCGCAGCGGCCCTGCCTGGAGAATGCAGTACTCCTGCCATTGCGAGGAAGCACCTTCACCCACCGTCGTCCTTGATCATTCACCGCTGGAGGAGCACCACCATTATTCATCGCGCGCCGACTTCCACCGTTCGCCACCCCCATCGCCGCCGCCACCTCTGCGGAGTTCCCAATGTCGTCGCACCTGCTCGTGCGACCCTCCTCCGCGACCACCTGCAGCAGCTTGCCATCCTCAACACACGTCGCTATTTACTGCCTTCACTCGTGCCGCACGAAGCATGCCGCTGCCTGCTCCAGTCGCCGTCATCCGTGCGAGCTACCCAAAAACGCCGCAATGTGCCTCCCACTTCACCGCTGAGGCCCTCCAACCTTGGGCAACAAGAGGGGGAGTGCAAGCACCTCCCTTCTCTTGGCGTGAACAAACAGAAAGAAACATTAAAGCGACAAAAGAATTTATGCGTAAATTACATTCAATTCCACAACAGTTTTCAAAAATTACAAAGAAGTCTTGCCTACCAGAGCCCCAATAACGTGCACTACATGCACGCATTGGGTAAATTTCATTTTTTCTCCTTTTTATTTTTGTTACTTTATGCTTCAAAACCAATAAAAACTTTCATTTCAGTCCCTGTTTATTAGACTTTATTTTACATATTTCTTATCATTAAAATAAATACTTTTGTTGGTCAATAAATTTTACAAAGATCTTGTGATGCTTCTGATATGTTCCTCTTCATTGTGTAAAAATTTCATTGTATTTTAATTTTATTTGTTGTTATTAAAAAATCAAAACATGGCATTTTCCCTGTTTGAAATTTGAGAAATTATAAAAATTCGAATATTGCTTCAAAAATTCTAAAAAAATTAGAGTAGTTTTATTTTTATGTGTTTAATTTCCTATCCAATTTTAACACATTAATTATTTATAAAACTAAAAAAATGCATAAAAACTAAAAATCATAAAAAAATCATATAACATTGTAGAATTATCAAAAATGTGATTTAATTTCCTGTTTATGGATAATTTCCTCTGTTTTTAAGAAAAATAATTGCTATAATTTTTTATTTCATTTCATATTTTTAATTGTGAAATAATCATATATGCTCGCTATTTGCATTTTCTCCTATTTTTATTCATTTTCAAAATCCTGAAAGATACTAAAAAACTTTGAAAATTTACAAAATAGTAAAAAATTATCAAAAACACAAAAATATTGTATTTGGACATTTTGAGTGATTTTGTCATATTTGAAAAATCCAAAAACATTCATTCCTTTCATGAATAAATTTACTTTGAAAATAATTAATTTTGAAAATTTAAAAATGCAACATTAAAATCATGAAAATTTTGAAAAATCAGAAAATAAAAAAATTAGAAAAAAAATTAAAAGATAAAATTTTCACAAAAACTAAGGTAGCATCCCTGAGTTTGATCTTGTTGCTATACATGTCAAATTAGTAGCAAAATCTCTTGTCGCATTCTCTTGTAATTATTGGCTTGAGAACAAAAAAATATTTTTTTATTATGGGATATTTAGGTTGCAACGATATTGCACTTATATCTGATTTTAAAACCCAGAAAATACCGTTTAACACATTTGTAGACAGCTGGGACATTTCAAATCCCAATGCCCTTTGTGTGCCAGCAACTCAGGTGCGCAGCAGCAGTAGAGAGGAAGACCAACTAGGTCTTCCGAGCAGTTTCAGAGATAAAGATCCCACCAAGGAGGCCATGACATCCAACGAGCCCTACAGCAGACAGCCAGTGTTGCGAGATCTAGTACACCACGACGAGGCCAGCTGAATGCAGTGACACAAGAGTAGGCTCACGTGTCTGGATCAATCATCAGAGGTATGATTTCAGCTCATGGGATATCTTTACATGCATTATTTGATTCAAGGGCTACACATTCCTTTCTTGCACATCATATGGTGCCCACATTGGGCAAGTCGGTGATGGAGGTTGCATCCCTGTACTACATCATGGGCCCATGGGGGCCAATTGTTCATCATCCACCAAGAAGTGGAAGATGTGGCTGTGCAGATAGGTGGCATGAGATGCCCATGTTCTTGTTGTTGATATAGTTAGAGGATTTCAACGTCATTCCGGGCATGGACTGGTTAGAGAGGCACCACGCGTGCATGAACTATTCTAGGAAGACGGTGGTCTTCCACTTACCTGGAGTGATGCCATTTCAGTTCGATGGATACATATTTTATGGCAGGATTGAGTGCATCTCCTCCTTGAGGGCATAACAGTTTCTTACCCAAGGTTGCACAGGCTACCTTGCCTGCGTGGTAGACTCAGCAGCACAGGACTAGATGGTAGAGGAAGTCAGAGTTGTGTTTGAGTTCCCTGATGTATTTCCAGATGAACTACCTGTATTACCGCTAGTACAAGAGATAGAGTTTGAAATCACACTATTACCAGATACACAGGTGATCTCATCCCTCCATACAGGTTCACACCAGCTGAGCTCAAGGATCTCAAGGAACAGTTGCAGGAGCTGTTGGAGAAGGGATTCATTTGCTCCAGTACATCACCATGGAGAACACCAATCCTCTTCATGAAGAAGAAGGATGGATCCCTAAGGCTATGCATAGACTACATGCAGTTGAACAAGAGAACGGTCAAGAACTGTTACCCACTTCCTAGGATAGATGATCTATTTGACCAGTTAGAGGGAGCAGCAGTGTTCTCTAAGATTGACCTGTGTTCGTGATGAATTTGCATTTCATCATCTTTATTCATTTATTTTAGCTTAAAATCCCTTATAAAACACATGTATATAACACTAACTCCATTTTTTCCAAACTTGCATCTATGTGTAAATATTGTAAGCTTATAACCATTTCAACCTAAAATAAATAAAAAATAAATAAAGGGAAAATAAATAAAAGAACAGAAAAAAAGAAAGAAGATTGTATATATGTAATAGATACAGGCTGACCCGAACCCCGAGAGAAGGTCAAGACTTGATCTAATCGATCAGGAATAAAGTAGGGGATATAGGATCCTTAATCAAAAAATCCAAAAAAAATGTGGGTGTATTGTATATTTGTATACTTACACTATTTTATTTGTACATAAATTGAGTCTATAATTTAATAATGTTCAAAACAAAATTGTAAATAAAAATGTGTTCAAATTAATAAAAATAATTGCACAATCAAATCATATACAAAATAAAAGCAACCACACTTGGAAAAAGCCACTAAGCGATAATTGAAAGACCAATTTCGAATCCATATGAACTCAAATTGAACCAAACTCATTTCCATTGTATTCTAATATAACTTATCTTTAAAATGGTTGTGATTTCATAATTTTTGGAGTTACGGTTGAAAAGTCGGGTTTATGGGGTGGTTTGTGCAATTTCACCATTTTTGTACATATTGTATTTGTAAATATTTCTAATATTTTTTCTGATTATTTAAAATAAAAATAAAAAAAATTAATTTCCTTATTTAACTATGTATATAACTTACCATATGTATATAGTGTATGTATATAGTTGCTATTTTTAAATAACCACCACAAAAAATAGAAAAACTAACATTTTTTATTCAATTTAATAAAGTGACGAAAATACAAAAAAATGTAAATATTTTTAACAATAATCTTTCTCACTTTATCTTTATCTCATTTCAAATTTTCTCTCTTATCTCTTATCTTCATTCAAAATTTAAAAAAAAAATCAAACTCCATTTTCTTTATCTATTAATATAGCTCCCTCTCCCTCATTTCAACTTGATCAATCTTTGGTGAGAGGAGTCCAATTTTCGAGAGTTTTCCTTTCGCAGAAGGGGACCTAGCCTCCGAGCTGTCCGGTGACAGCGAGTCGGCCTTCGTCGAGGTGATCGCAGTCTTTTATGCTCCTAAGGTGAGATCCACATTTTTCTTTTCTTGTTTTTAATCTATGTTAACTTAGTTTTATTCCTCATATTTTTATTTTGTTGTCAATATTTTATCTAGATCTTAGAATCTATCATGATTTTTATTCACCTTCGATTCCAATTTTTCATCTCACTTTCACGATCTCTATGTGTTCTTTTCTACCACACACGATCTCTTACCTCTGACCACGCACGGTAGTCGGAGATCCGGATCCATCCTCATTTTTCACCGGATCCCCGTTCACGCATTCCGTTTTGATTTTGGGATCGAACCGTTGTGCTTGCATCCTAATTATTTATAAATAAAAAATAAAAAATATTTTCCTCTTTCTTTCTAACATTTGTTTTGCGGGAAATTAAAAAAAACAAAAAAAATATAAACAAATAGTTACAGTTCCTGTTGTTTCTAAATAAAAAAATATTTTTTTATTTCGTTATCTTTTTTATTAGAAAACAAAAATATAAAAAATCGATAGCATGCATGCATGATCCAGTCGCCGGCGTGCCCGCTACCATCCTTCGATCATTCGCGCTTCCCCGCGGAGCCACATTGCCGCAGGCGCGCGCCGTTGACCCCTCCCTTCACCACCGACTCCCGCTGCGCTACTGACAACCAACGTCCACACCACCCAGCCATCAGCCCACCGTCTTCCTCTATCACCGATGTGAGGCGGCGCCAGCCTGCGTCGCTCCTCATCATCGCGTCGCGGAGAGGAATCTCACATGCCATCGGCTCCACCAACATCTGGAGCACCTCTCTCTGCCAACATCTGGAGCGCCCTTCTCCGCCACAGGTCCCTCCGCCCATCTCCACCCAGCGGCGCCTGAAGCCCTCTTCCGCGCCCGCCATCGCCTAGGAGTAGACACCCGACGCCTCCGCCGCATCCAACATCGTCGCAGCAGCCGCCGCACTTCTCCGCTAGACCGCCAACTCTGTCCCACTGCCGCCCGGGTGCTTCGGAGAAAGGAAGAACGGTGGTGGCGGCCCCTTCCCTGTGACTTTGAAGAGGAACGAAGGATGCCATGGCCCACAGAACCCTAACTAATATTTTATTTTGGAAAATTACAAAGAAGCCCTTCGTTATTTCCAGATTTACCAAAGTGTCCCATAAAGTCTTATTCTGATGGTAAATTACCATCAAGCTCTTGGAGTTTCTGCTAATTACAAAAGAAGAGCCCCTGCTAGCCAGAGCATCGCGTGCACAACATGTATTTACTGGGTAAATTGCCCCTTTTGCCTTCTGTTTGAGTTCCTGTTAATGTTTCTTTCAAAAACTTCGAATAATTACAATTCAGTCCCTGTTTTCCATACTTTAAGTTGCAAGTTCTTTTCAATCAAATAAATAGAATTTGTTCCTAAAATATTCTCATAAAATTAAATTAGACTCCTGCTGTGAACATGTTCATTGTGTAAATTTTGCATTGCTTTTTATTTCCATTTGATATAATTAAAGAAACAAAAACAATGCTATTTTCTCTTCCTGAAATTCAAAAATTCATAAAGATTTTAATATTTCTCTAAAAATTCCAAAAAAATAGATTAATTCCCTTTCATTGTGTTTTAATTTCTTTCCAATTTCCGTGCATTAATTCTTTTCGAAACCCAAAAAAATGAAAAATACCAAAAATCATAGAAAAATCACAGAAAAATCTACAAAATCCAGAAATAGTGATTTCACTTCCTGTATGTAGATATTTGTCTATATTATAGCATAAAAATAATTGCCAGGAGTTTTGGGTACTTCAAATATTTTTAAGTTGTAAATTACTCCAGGTTGTGCATTGTTTATTATTTTTGTCACTATTTGATTTTTAGAAAAATACAAAAAAATCTAAAAATTCTACAAAAAATCTCAAAAATATTTTAAAGACTTCAAAATGCAAAAATATTTTCTCTGTATTTTTCTGAGCATTTTTTATATAATTGAAAAATAGAAAAAGAGTATGGTGTGTGTATTTCTTTACTTTTACATATTGCTATTTATTTTTGAAAATTAAAAAAATGCAAAATTAAAATCACTAAAAAATTGAAAATCAGAAAATAGAAAAATTTAAAAAAAAAAGATAAAAGTTCATAAAAACCAAGATAGTTTGCATTTGAGATTCCCTTTTTCTTTTAATTGATTTTCGATTAATTGAATAACCCTCGGGAATTGTAGCGTCCCTGAGTTCGATCATGTCCGCTATATAGGTAAATAAGTAGCAAAAACATCGCTCTTGCTCCACCTTATTCTTTGTAATTATTTTGCAGCAAGAGAAGAAAAAAAATATTGTTTGTTTGAGCTGAGAATTTTGGGGATCGCAATGACAACTTAATATAATTAAAACCGATTCTCGAAAATCCTGTGTCAACGAAATGGCGTCGTTGCTGAGGAGGCACGACGAGGGTCGTTAAGTTTCTCTTTTGACCTACTATTCTTGGTTTTACATATCTGTTTATATTTTACCACATTATTTCGTTGTTAATATTCACTGTGTTTATTTCATTTTTCTTCCTCTTATTTGATAATTGTGTTTCTTACACATTCTCTCTTTTCTTTTTCTTACGATGGCACGTGGAGTGAAGGAGGCAATCCTAGGAGAGACGAAGCAACCAAGCAAAGCAAAGGCAGCTTGATTCTTCACCGAGCCGCAAGATAGTGTGAGAGGAGAAGAAGAATTGAAGGAGACCAAAAAAAGACTTTTTTTATTTATTTTTTTCAAGCATTTGAACCCTTGCAAACGGACATTCATTTGTTGCGGGGTCTGTTTCACCAAGTGCCAGTGCACTTGGGGGGCCTTACCGGTTTTGTTTTCATCGCCTTATTTTTCTTTGTTTCACGATGATTTCATGAGCTACCTATTGATTGCTTTAATTAATTTTCTTGATCCAGGTAATTAGTTAGGTCCAAACACCCTAAACAAGAATTTATGTACCTATAGAATAGAGCATAATTGGACTTAGTCAAATTAACATTTTCTTGCCCGTTAATAGAAGCTATTGTTAGGACGATTCACTTGCATTTGCATATAGGTTAGTTTATCTTTCTATATTTAAATTCTGCGCGGATTACCCTATATGTAGAGTGCTGGCAACAAGGTATGCATCTATAACCCATGCATGCGTCATTATGTTTAATCGCGCATTGGCATTTCTGATCTCCTTCCTTATTTTCACTCACATAAGTTAAAAATGAAATTGGACACTCGGTAGGCGATTCATTGAAAATATTCAAACCAAGTGATAACTGCCTAAAATTCACGACTGCTAAAGAAAACTCAAACTAAAAATAAATGTAAGGAAAAATAATTGTTTTGGGGAGAGTAACCCCCGTCTTGTTTGATTTATCTGCAACGAGAGAGCGACCCGTACACTAGGATAGAACCACACCCGAGAGATACTGTGGAGAGTTTTAGAGAAGAGACAAGTACATGTCCTATACATTAATCTCATAAAGGATATGTATGATAGGGCTTTATCTTGTGTAATGACCCCGACGGGGAAGACTGACTATTTTGATATCAACATTGGTTTACATCAAGGTTCAACCTTGAGTCCATTTCTTTTTACTTTGATTATGGACGAGTTGACAAGTCGCATTCAGGATGAGTTACCTTGGTGTATGTTATTTGCTAATTATATTGTGTTGATTGACGAGACTAGAGATGGAGTAAATGAGAAGCTTGAGGTTTGGAGACATGCATTGGAGACTAAAGATTTTTGTATAAGTAGGGCTAAGACAGAATATATGGAATGCACCTTTGATGGAAGCAATGGTGAAGGAATCGAGGTGAAGATTGGTGACGATAACATTCAGAAGAGAGATTCTTTTAGATATCTGGGATCTATTTTGCAACATGATGGGGAAATTGATGGAGATGTTACTAATAGAATAAATGCAGGCTAGCTAAAGTGGAGAGGAGCCTCCGCTGTTCTCTGTGATAAGAAAATTCCTATAAAAATTAAAGGAAAGTTTTACAAAGCAGCCGTGCGACCTGCTATGCTTTATGGTTCTGAATGTTGGCCTGTGAACCATAGACATGTGCACTGAATGGTTGTAGCAGAAATGAAAATGCTAAGATGGATGTGTGGACATACACGTAAAGATCGGATTCGGAATGATGCAATCAGAAAGAAAGTTGGTGTAGCTCCGATCGAGGATAAGATGCGAGAAAACCACTTAAGATGGTTTGGTCATTTGCAAAGAAGGTCAACTGATGCACCGGTTAGGAGATGCGAGTGTTGGGATGTTGAGCCGGCTAAGAGAGGGCGAGGACGACCCAAGAAGTGTTGGAAAGAGACTATACGAAGGGATCTTAGTTTTTTGGATATAAGTCCGAGATTGACCCAAGATAGATCTGAATGGAGGCGAAGAATCCATGTAGCCGACCCTACTTAATTGTGGGAAAAGGCTTTGTTGTTGTTGTTGTTATGTCTTGTGATTAGTTGTTCTCCAGTAAGGACTTCATCGGATAGCCGGTAATCGGTCTGGGATTTCCTTAGTAGAGTGGGCAGATCGGGTAGCCGGTAAATGGTCCGCACCCATACTGGCTGGGAAAAACTAGTTGTGAGATTGGGACAATCTCCTGGGAGCATTGGGTTCCTAACAGCTCGCTTTAACTACTCTGATAGATTGTATTCTCACCAAACTCTAAAAATTGACAAGATAATTGACTGAACCTTCATGGTTTTCACATTGCATTGAGTTGGTAAACTGGGGTTTATATTGTGTTTGATTGCTTGTGTGCATACTAGATCATTCTGCACATTTACGCCTTTTTTCTTGCATAGCTTGACTTGACTATCGTGTTCTCCCAATCCCCGTCTTTTGTTTCGTAGATGGCCGACTAGAGTTATTTTAATCTGATCTCTGCGGACTTCTCGCACTCTCCAGCCGATCCACCTTCCTTTTTCCAGGAGGACTTTCCTCCTGATTTTTGTGTGTATCCGCCTAACTCATTATTTCAAGAATCGGACGATGATTTTCACCCACCCTCATTCCACTCATCCGACCCGGTGATTTTGGAGTCACCTTTCATGGTGTCCACACTTGAGACCCTGAACCAGATGATGGAGTATATGAATAGAAGGATTACCAATCTATTTAACATAAATAAGAGCCAGTACGTTGCTCCACTGTTTGAGGATATGGATTCACTTGAGGATAATCATGAGAGCTTGCAATCGCCCAAAATACAAAAATGAGAAAATTTAAAAAAAAAACAAAAAGATTCGGGGAGACACATTGTTGATTTTTTTTTGAGGAGAGGTCACCCATGTCAAACCATTTTCCCACACAGTCATCCACCACATTTCCCAACTTTGACCCCGAGGATTCCACTATACCGACTGCTCTTGGCAATCCTCGTGTATATGCTGATTCTGATATCCTCCCTTGTATGGAGGAGGTTCAAAAATTCAAAAATATTGACTGAACCTGAAGTGATGGCTACCATTCACGAGATCATTAAAGCTCCACTTCACGAAGCCATGACCCATTTATATGCTCCTCAACACAAGAAGAGAAAGCGGAGGAGCGGATCTGAGCGTCACATCTTGACCATGGCCACTTCCTATGCCATCTCTCACCGTCCGCATTTTAAGAAAGGGAACACTGCCACATCTCTTGTGAGTTGCTCCATATCTGATTATTCTTGTGATAACACTCTCCTTGATGGCGGTTCGTCAATTAATATAATTCTTTCTTTATGGTACAGTCTCTTCATCGCATAAAAAACTCTTTTCGCATGTGCATTGCTTTTCTAAAAACCCATAAAAGTTCAAAATTAGAAAATTGTTTCAAAAAAATGGCTTTTTCCATTGTACAAATTTCTTGCATTTGCATGTGCATTTTTTAGGATAGTGTTGACATTTAAACTATGTCTGGAATAAAGTTGAAGAATGGAGCTTAGTTGGGTTTAATCCACTTAAATTCAGAGGAACCTTATAAGAACTGGAGTTAAGATTTTTCAGGTCCTAACTTAATTCTTTGAATCCATAAGACTATGTCCACATGTCATCTTGATTAGTCTAAGCAGAACATTTAACAACACATGCATGATTCTTTTAGACCGTGGCCTATCTTGGACAAGCACTCTACACGTAGCTCTTCAAGGAGGAGGTAGTGAGGAGGTAGAATCTTTTGGCTTGAAGTAGCATACGAGGGTAGTACATCTAGGAGGAACCTTTCATCTTCCTCTACGGAGGGAAGTGCGTCTCAACCTGATCTGGTGGCATTGAGGTCTAAAGACATGATGTTGTGAGGTTGCAATAATGCTTCAAAAGAGGGATAGTCTACTAGCTCGAGAGGAAAAACTCCTTATATACATGCTGCACCTTGTATATATTTTCAAAAAAAATGAAAAAATTGCAGAATCTCCAAAAGTGGACATGCCTGATTGAAAAGTAAAATGCCTACCGGAGTGTATATACAAGGATAAAAAAGAAGAAACTAATAAGATCTTCAAAGTCAAATTTTTGTAAGCATGCAGCTGGATGACTTGGCTACACTGGTCATGTATCCAAGGATAGGTAGCTACACTGGTTACCGTCCATTCTTTTCTCTTTCTCCTCTTCTTGAGCTGGTTGTACTTGAACTTAGAAAGGAATATCCACGCTCCTCGAGGAAAGAGTTGCTAGACTGGGGGACTAGAGTTACCTTGTTGAGGGAGGATGTTTCTTTGCTACTTTTGAGATGGGGAGCTATATTTCACTTACAGCATACAAGTAAAGATTCATAGTCATAAGAATTTGTGTATGTAGACTTGTTCTAACCTGACTGTTGAGGAGACACGAATAGGAGTCTTATGGAACTTAGAGGCTCTTAGGTTTTAAATCCATTTCCCATTAAGGTTCCTCCACACATAATCCAAAGATCCGACAGAGCTCCATACTACATTTTATGAAGATAAGTTTAATACTCAATATTGTCTTAATTTCTTTATTTTTCATTTCTTTTTCTTTTTATTCACTTATTCTTTCAAATAAGTGTTTGCTAAGGGACTAGTAAAGGTAAAGCATAGGGGGATGATTAATCTGCATTTCATCATCTTTATTCATTTATTTTAGCTTAAAATCCCTTATAAAACACATGTATACAACACTAACTCCATATTCTTCCTAACTTGCATCTGTGTGTAAATATTGTACACTTATTCCCATTTTAACCTAAATTAAAGAAAGAAAGAAAGAAAGAAAGAAAGGAAAAATAAAGAAAATAAAAGAAAAGAAAGAAGACTGTATATATACAATAGATACAGCCTGACCCAAACCGAGAGAAGGTCAAGACTTGACCTGATCGACCATGAATAAACTAGGGGGAGATAGGGTCCTTAATCAAAAAATCAAAAAAATGTGTGTGATGTGTATATTTGGATACTTACACTATTTTATTTGTACATAAATTGACCTCAAATAAATAATGTTCAAAACAAAAGTTGTAAATAAAAATGTGTTCTAACTAATAAAACTAATTGCACAATCAAATCATGTACAGAATAAAAGCAACCACGATAGGAAAAAGCCACTAAGCGGTAATTGAAAGACCAATTTTGGATCCATATGAACCCAAATTGAACAAAACTCACTTCCATTGTATTCTAAATTAAATTATCTTTAAAATGGATATGATTTTATAATTTTTGAAGTTACGGTCGAAAAGTCAGTTTCTGGGGTGGTTTGTGCAATTTCACCATTTACTTGTATATATTGTATTTTTGAATATTTGTAAATATTTTTCTAATTATTTAAAATAAAAATAAAAAATAAAAATTTTAAAATAAAAAAACTAATTCCCTTATTTAACTATGTATACAATGTACCATATGTATATAGTATATGTATATAGTTGCTATTCTTAAATAACCACCACAAAAAATAAAAAAAATTAACATTTTAATATTAAATTTAATTAAGTGACGAAAATATAAAAAACATAGTTTTTGTAAATATTTTTATCACTACTCTCTCTCTTTATCTTTATCTCATCTCTCTTATCTCTTATCTTCAATCAAAATTTCAAAAAAAATTCAAACTCCATTTCTTTATCTATTAATATGGCTCTCTCTCCCTCATTTCAACATGAACAATCTTTGGTGAGAGGAGCTCGATCTTCAAGAGTTTTCTTGTCGCAGAAGAGTGCCTAGCCTCTGAGCCGTCCAGTGACAGCGAGTCGGCCTTCGTCGAGGTGATCACGGTCTTTTCCGCTCCTAAGGTGAGATCCACATTTTTCTTCTCTTGTTTTTAATCTATGTTAACTTAGTTTTATTCCTCATATTTTTATTTCGTTGTCAATTTTTTATCTAGATCTTAGAATCTATCACGAGTTTTATTCACCTTCGATTCCGATTTTTCATCTCACTTTCGCAATCTCTACACGTTCTTTTCTACCTCGCACGATCTCTCACCTCCGATCACGCACGGTGGTCGGAGATCCGGATCCATCCTTAATTTTCGTCAGCTCCCGTTCACGCATCCCGTTTTGATTTTGGGATCGAACTGTCATGCTCACATCCTAATTTTTTATATATATATATTATCTTTCTTTCTAACATTTGTTTTGCAGGAAATTAAAAAAAATATAAAAAAGATAAAAAAATTTACTGCTCTTGTTGTTTCTAAATAAAAAAAATTATTTCTTTCTCGTTTTATTAAAAACAAAAAACATAAGAATAAAAAAAAATCGACAGCAAGCACGCCCGCTCCAGCCGTCGACGTGCCCGCTGCCATCCTTTGATCGTCCTCCCTTCACCACGGAGCCACACCGCCGCAAGCATGTGCCATCGACACCTCCCTTCACCACCGACTCCCATCGCGCTACCGACAACCGATGTCTACACCGCCCAGCCATCATCCCATCATCTTCCTCTATTACCGTGAGGTGGCGCCAGCCCGCGTCGCTCCTCATCGCCGCGTCGTGGAGAGGAATCTCTTGTGCCATCGGCTCCGCCAACATCTGGAGTGCCCTTCTCCGTCACAGTTCCCTCCGCCCTTCTCCACCCAGCGGCGCCTGAAGCCCTCTTCCGCGCCCGCCATCACTTGGGAGCAGACACCCGACGCCTCTGACGCATCCAACACCGTCGCGGCAGCAACCACACTTCTCCGTCAGACTGCCAACCCTGATCGTGATGCCGCCCGCATGCTTTGGAGAAAGGAAGAACGGTGGCGGCGCCCCCTTCCCTATTACTTTGAAGAGGAACGAAGGATGCCTAGGCCCACAGAACCTTAACTAATATTTTATTTGGGAAAATTACAAAGAAGCCCTTCGTTATTTCTAGATCTGCCAAAGCGTCCCACCAAGTCTTATTCTATTGGTAAATTACCATCAAGCCCCTGGAGTTTATGCAAATTACAAAATAAGAGACCCTGTCAGCCAGAGCATCATGTATGCAACACGTATTTACTGGGTAAATTGTACCTTTTGCCTTCTATTTTAGTTCATATTAATTTTTCTTTCAAAAACTTTGAATAATTGCATTTCAGTCCCTATTTTCCAGACTTTAAGTTGCAAGTTCTTTTCATTCAAATAAATAGCATTTGTGCCTCAAAAATTCTCATAAAATTAAATTAAACTCATGTTGTGAACATGTTCATTGTATACATTTTACATTGCTTTTTATTTCCATTTGATATTATTAAAAATAAAAAAACAGTGTTATTTTCTCTTCTTGAATCCAAAAATTCATAAAGATTTGAATATTTCTATAAAAATTCCAAAAAATAGATTAATTCCATTTCATTGTCTTTTAATTTCTATCCAATTTCCGTGCATTAATTGTTTTCAAAAACCAAAAAAAATGAAAAATACCAAATATCTTAGAAAAATCATATAAAATTCTATAAAATCCAAAGATAGTGATTTCAGTTCCTGTGTGTAGATATTTATCTATATTTCAGTATAAAAATAATTGCTAAGAGTTTTGGTACTTAAAATATTTTTAAATTGCAAATTACTCCAGGATATGTAGTGTTTATTATTTTTGCCACTGTTTGATTTTTAGAAAAATACAAAAACATCTGAAAATTCTACAAAAATTTCCAAAAATATTTCAAACACTTTAAAACCCAAAAATATTTTCTCTGGGTTTTTTGAGTATTTTTGATATAATTGAAAAATACAAAAAGAGTGTGGTGCGCGTATTCCTTTACTTATGCATATTGCTCCTTATTTTTAAAAATAAAAAAATTGCAAAATTAAAATCACTAATAATTTGAAAATCAGAAAATAAAAAAATAAAAAGTCAAAAGTTCACAAAAAACCAAGATAGTTTGCATTTGAGATTCCCTTTTCCTTTTAATTGATTTTTTATTAATTGAATAACCCTCGGGAATTGTAGCCTCCCTGAGTTCGATCATGTCCGCTATACAGGTAAATAAGTAGCAAAAGTATTTCTCTTGCTCCACCTTATTCTTTATAAATATTTTACAGCGAGGGAAGAAAAAAAATTATTTGTTTGAGCTGGGAATTTTGGGGATCGCAATGACAACTTAATATAATTAAAAGTAATCCTTGAAAATCGTGTATTAGCAGGTCGGGATACCATCAGTTGAGGATCAAAGAGGCCGATGTAATGAAGTTTGCATTCCGCACTATATATGGCCACTATGAGTTCTTGGTGATGTCGTTTGGACTCGGAAATGCACCTGCCACATTCATGGATTTGATGAACTGGGTCTTTAGTCTGCATTTGGACAGATTGGTGATCGTGTTCATTGATGATGTTCTAGTCTACTCTCATGATGAATACGAGCACGAGTCTCATCTTTCCACCATGCTAGAGATGCTCCGAGAGCACCAGTTGTTTGCTAAATACAACAAGTACGAGTTTTGGCTTTGTGAGCTGGCTTTTCTTGGCCACGTGGTTTCAGGGGCGGGGGTGTCAGTTGACCCCGCCAAGATAGAGGCAGTAGTGTCTTGGGAGCGGCCCACGATGGTTACAGAGATTCACAGCTTCCTTGGTCTTGTCGGGTAATACAGGAGGTTTGTCAGAGGGTTCTCTTAGTTGGTTTTACCCCTCACCCAGTTGATGCAGAAGGATGCCCCATTTATCAGGAGCGACAAATGCCATTGAGCTTCCGAACGCTCAAGGAGCAATTGACTTCTGCACCCATCCTTACCCTTCCTTTTGGTACCTTGGACTTCACCATGTACACAGATGTTGTGTTCATGCAGCGTAGACAGGTTGTGGTGTATGCATCATGACAGCTGAAGAACCATGAACACAACTACCCCACTTATGACTTGGAGATTGCGCTCGTAGTCTTTGCATTAAAAATATGGTGTCATAATTTGTATGGGTTACATTTTAGATTTTCACAAACTACAAGAGCCTCAAATACATTTTTTTATCAGAAGAAGTTTAATATGAGGAAAAGGCAGTGGATGGAACTACTAAAAGATTATGATTGTACTATCTCCTACCATCCTGGTAAGGGGAATGTGGTAGCAGACACCTTGAGTAGATGAACATATACTGAGGGTTCGACAGCCTGGTTGCGGATTGGGATGTGCTCACTACACTTAGTGAGTGGCATCCATTTGAGGGCACACCCGATGCAGTGACAGTGCCAGCCAAGTATAGCAGCTTGTGGGACAGGATTGTTCAGGGACAACAGACAGATCCGAGGATCAAGGAGCTTTACCACAGGTGCTTGAAGGATGAATTCGATGGATTTCAAGTCCTTGAATCCATCGTATGGAATGGGGACCGTGTGTGTGTCCCATATGACAAGGAGCTGAGGAGAGAGATCATGGATGAGGTGCATAGCTCGAGACTTTCCAAACATCCAGGTGACACCAAGATGTACAGGGACCTTCGCTAACACTTTTGGTGGGAAGGCATGAAGAATGATGTAGCCGAACATGTTAGCATATGTCTTACTTGCCAGATGGTGAAGGCAGAGCACCAGAGGCATCTTGGTTTACTGCAGCCTCTTCCCATCCTGGTGTGGAAATGGGAGAGCATCTCCATGGATTTTGTCACATCATTGTTGTGCACCCCTAGAGGGCATGATGCGATATGGATCATCATTGACTGATTGACCAAGTCAGCCCATTTCATCCTGGTCAACATGACATATACACCAGTACAGCTAGCCAAGTTATGCATTTAGCACATCATTCGGATGCATGGGATACCCAAGGAAGTAGTTTCAGATAAAGATTCTCGTTTCACATCACGCTACTGGGGAGAATTCATGAGAACCTTGAGAACCTAACTACGCATGAGTTCAGCATACCATCCACAAACGGATGGGCAGTCCGAGAGGACCATTCAGACATTGGAGAACTTGTTGCGGGCTTGTGCAATTGAGTGGAAGGGATCCTGGAAGGATCACCTTCTGCTAGTTGAGTTCACGTACAATAATGGCTATCATGCAGGTATAGGCATGGCACCATTTGAGGCATTGTACGAGAGGCGGAGCACCACTCCTTTGTGTTGGCAGCAGGTGGGTGACAACACTATGTTCACCCCGTAGATCATTAAGGAGAACTCCAGGATGGTGGAGACTGCTAGGAGGAAATTGCTGACCGCACAGAGCCGTTAGAATAGTTACGCCGACCGACGGTGTAGAGACCTTGAGTTTTAGGTATGTTTAACCAGTGAGTAAATGTTGACTGCTGATTGTTCTTTTATACAGACTTTTGAGTCATTAGTCTGAGAGCATGGTAATTTTAATACCAAGTCTTGATATAGTGAGACATTCTCCTTTGACCTTCTCAGTGGCCTTCGTTTTCTTTTTCCTACTTATCAATTCTTGGGTTCGGATTTGCACTTCTGTCATTTTTATTCCTGACCCGAATGGAATGACGAAATTTAGGAACCTAGGTTTTAGTTGGATCAGAAAAATGGTAAGTCTTTGTTCGAGAGTATTTTCTAAGAGACTGGTTATATTAGAGGATAAATATTCGATCATTATTTTATATCATCATTCTCTTATCTTTTAGTCTATAGTATCTTTTGATGTTCCATTTGAGATTATGCATGAATGTGGATTCTGTTTGATCAACTCAGCTATTTTTTTTGTTCGCTCTTCGATATTTGTTCATAGTTACAAGTGCATTGAGCAACGGTTATCTCCTAAAATATCATTGTGGCCTTCCTTCGTTCTAGTGGAAAAGAATCTAGCTAGTGTTGTATCAACATTCATATGTTGTATTCTGTAAAATTGCTAACTTGCTAGTAATTCTGTAGGAAATGATGTGCATTCCATAAAAAAAACTTTTACTGGCTTGCTAATAATATCTGTTGAAAATGGTATGCATTCTGAATATATTATATAATCTGTAAAAGCTAACTTGTTGTGGTTTTCAGTAGAAAATTGTATGCATTCACGGAATACCTTCATTTTATATTATGCAAGGTGTTTTCTGTAAGATTGTGCATAAAATGCTTCATATGTATATTTTTCTAAAGCATTTATGTGATATTATTATAATTGATTGGCTTGCTCATGTAATCATATGACTAGCACGGCTACTTGTTAAATTTTTATTCTTTACCAACTCTAAAGATGATATTCGGTCATTGGCAAAAAGAACACGAGGCCAAGCACAATCTGTCGCATATCTTCTTCGCAGTGGTACAAAATCTGGTTGGTCTACGAATTTATGTTTTCTCTTATTTGTTTTTGGCACAGAAAAGCTATGGCTTAGCTGGAGAGTGATCTTCTAAACAAACAATGAATATTGTAGCTTCTAGCCATTGATCAAGCAAAAAGAGGACAAATTGAACTATTGATTGTCTACAAATTTCCTCATCATTTATTGGGATTTTCTTTCAAGATTCAACACGACTCTTCTTGTGTGGTCTCCTATTTAAGTGGCATGTGGGTAGTGGAGTAGTTGTCACCAAGGGAGGGGCATGCATCCTTGGGGCCCCTAGTAGAAACCTAGATGATCGCGATCCCAACTGATATTATAGCTGCGGTGGTTGTGGGATATGTTGCTTGGCACACCGAGGTGCTAATCTGACGGTGGTGGCCTCGGCACTTTCGTGCTTTAGTCCGGTGCTCGAGCGCGGGCCAAGTAATCATGGTTGGTAGGCTAGTATTTCGCTTGTCACTTAGAGTTAACACTCGTATATTATAGCCAATGTTGGCCACATTGGTTGGTATTCCGAGTGAGAGCACTAAGAGGAGAGTTCCGTGAAATGTAGTTAATGAAGTTGGGAATGAGATATAATTCTCCTGGGTATAAGGAGGACCGGGTTGTCACGATTATTCGCTGGTTGAAATCTAAATTGTGAATCAGAAGTACCATTGGGAATTTGGGCTAAGTGGGCGTGTTGGGAACTTAGTTATGATGCATTGTACCCCACCAGATGCCTACGGAGGCACTCCAACCCTAAGGCATTCTTTTGGCCATAGAATCATTGTGTGAGGTCTCATATAGACTAATACCACATACTATCCACGAATCTTTGTTACTCATATCCATATCTAATAATAATAACTAGAATGTAATTCTTTGTGAGATCAGGTTACCCAGATTTTCTTTTATCTACGTGTGGATCCACAGGTTTGCAGCAGTGATTTGTTAAAGGCGCCATCCTTTTTGTGCAGCTTCACCCTTTTTTGTGGTATAGTGGTTGGCTATTCTTTTATTGTTTCATGTGCTTAGTTCTTTTTGAGAGACATGGCATGTAATGTATAATTGTGGATATCTATATTTATTCTTTCATTTATATTTTTGTGGACATGAAAATGGACAACGAGATGAAATAGAATTGGTGTATGGAATGTATGAATGGAAATATAGGTTGTTGTTGATAGGTTGAATACAAAGGGAAAATTTTTAATTCCAATGCATGTTGCTATTTTCTTCTGCTTTTGTGAATGTCAAATAATCAAATGTGAAATGTATGTACGTGGATTGGTTTGCCAAGTACTCAGATCTTAGAGGGGACAAGGGTCACATCTAGTGCCTTAGCGTGCACTTAGCGAGCCAATATGTGCATGTCAATTCCGCTTTTCTTGTAGTGAGCTCATAATACGAAAGAAAGTCGCTATATTTAGAAATTAATTCATATTGTATGTGCCATAAATAACATAAATCAGTCATCTTGCATTTAATTCAATTATCAAATTTTACAAAATTTGTAATTATAACTGTTATTTCGATGCTTAGAGGTGCAACTTATATTGTTTAGGCTATCATAATAAACTAAAATATCTAGAGATAGATATCATTGCTAATATTTTTATGGAAGCTAGATGGAAAGTTCTAAGTATGATCCTTGAGATTCACAGCAACCATTATATTCATTGTTAATGATATATACAATGGTAATTATCCATTTCCTTTTACATTAAAGTTTATATCAGTAGTTTCTCATTTTTCAAATGTCAATAAAAAATTCTTAAAAAGTGAGCGTGGATCTTATAATAGGATTCGATCTCAAAAATCAAAGTTAATCTTACCATTAGTATTTTGTTATTATTATTATTAATAATTTACCATCAAACAGGTATAAGACGAATCTTCTAAAACTCCACCTTGTTGTAATGTTATTAATGTAAAATATGTCAGGAGACATTTTCTTATTATAATAGTACAATGATTCATGAGGTTTATTCTTAACAGGATCGGTGGGAAGAAGGGTAGGATGCGTCCCTCTTCAAGAAAGTTTAGGTCCACCGTGATTTTGGTGTAAGAACTGCCATGTGTACAATTATCATAGTAGTTGTCAACATTTATTTTATTTTATTTGTAGTTCATGATTAAATTTGAATGGATGCATCTTTTGATTGGTTGTCATTACAATGGTGGTTACCTTATTGGATAAGTAACCATAATATTTCTAAATATGAATTGAAGTCCCTTCTCCCTCAACTAATTTTGTAAGAGGATCCATTGCTAAGGCATTTTGAGGAAGATTGGGAAAAAGAAGAAATCATACGGTGGCTTCATGTAGCTGTTTAATTTTAAGATCTATCGGTTAGTACCGAAGCAATCCTTTTATTAACCATTGGATATAACACCCAAATGTCCATTTATTGTCATGTACATAGCAATCCTTTTCTACCGTCATGGGCAAATGAATATACTCTCCCTTTTGTTAACTATTTGCTCGGATTGGACCTGTTTTGTACTGCAACTAAGATGATTTTTTCTGGGATTTTGAATTAAAGAATCTTATCTCTTGTTGGCCTGGAAAAGGAACCGAGGAACAAAATATAGGTGATTTGTTTTGGTTAAAGTTGTACTCTCGGGATTTATTTATCTGCCATTTTATTTTCTCCAAGATTGAGACTGCTCTGTTTTCGTAATTTTACATTGATCTTGTTGAAGAATGATCTTGGTGGACTATGTTTAGTACCACATCTTGGAGTGGTGACTTTTGGTCACATTGGTGGGGCTATATAAAGAGCCCCACACCCATTGTAACCTTTGAGAAAGTTAATTGAAAAATCAGCCCTTTGAGGCGGTTCTCCCGTGGTTTCATCCCGCTCCTCACGGAATAGGGTTCCACGTAAAATCAAAGTCTTCTTTGTGTTTTGTTCTTGCTTTGATCGCTTCCGCATTTTATATTTCAACATGGTATCAAAGCAAGTCGATTTTGAGATTTCATTCCATATTTTTATTCTGAGTTGCAGAAGTTTGTTTTTCGGATTTCTTATTCGAGATTCTGAGATCAATTGAGATCACGCCATTGTTTTCATGCTGCAATATTGCAAGATAGAGATCATGTTTTGAAGAACTCAGATCTGTTCTTCACGGCGGCATAGCTGGTGCCCTAGTTTCCAATCGTTGTGTTGTTCCTGCTCTTCTCAGCCCTTGCGCGGAAACCCCTGCGCGTGTGCGCGCGACACCGCCTGCGCGCGGCGTCCCCTGCGGCTCCCCCCTGCGCCTCCGATCTCCTGCAGCCCCCTTGGTGGCTACCCCATGCGAAGCTTCTGTGCGGTTCTCTCCTGCCGCTCCTTGTGCGCAACCCCCCAGGCGCCCTTCTGCGCGTGTGCTCCCTGTACGAAACCCCTTGGACCAGGAAACCCCTTAATCCTTCCTCCTTGTCAGGGCGCATGCCTTGCCACTCCTGCACGGCGGCGATCATCTCATCAGATCGGCGCACGTCCATTCTCTCCATGATCTGCAACGGTGGTGACGAGACCTCTCTTCCTGACGAAGGCGACCCCCAACTCCACTACCTTTGTAACCTTTGAGAAAGTTAATTGAAAAATCAGCCCTTTGAGGCGGTTCTCCCGTGGTTTCATCCAGCTCCTCACGGAGTAGGGTTCCACGTAAAATCAAAGTCTTCATTTATCTTGTTCTTGCTTTCCGCATTTTATATTTCAACATGGTATCAGAGCCAATCGATTCCGAGTTCGTGATCAATTTTGTGATCAATATTTGATTCTGTTTTGTATCAAGTTCAAGCTGCGTTTTTTTATTTGTCTGATTTCATCAAGATTGAGCATTTTAGATTCTAAATGTTCTTAAGACGATGTCCACTAGGGGTGTAATCGAACAGAACCTGAGCGAACCAACCCAGGTTCGGTTCGGTTCGATTAGCATGCTTCAGGGTTCGGGTTCGGTTCGATTCGATAAAATAAAATTGTGTTCAGGTTCGGTCCGGTTCGATTAAGGTTCGTAAAGGTTCGATTCGTTAAAGGCTCGTTTTGGTTCAGGTCATAAATGTTTGGTTCGGCTCGTTAAATGTCCGTTTTGGTTCCGATCGTTAAGGCTCGGTTCGGTTCGTTAAAGCTTCGTTTTAGGATGAACATTATGAATTTGAAATCTTAAGCTTTCATTGCTACTCGTACAAAATGTATTTTAATAATACCAACTTGAATAGACATTTTAGCACAAATATAATCATGAATATTTCATTTATAGTGTAGAAGCCATTCCTAAAAAATATTAGATAATACAAATAAGATATTATTATAGTGTTAAAATATTAAATCACAAATGTGACTGCTCCCCTTAAGATAGTAAATCAAAGTCTGTGCTCCCTTTAGGAGCAACAAACAAACAAATAATAAAAGCAAACAAACAGATAATACAAATGGCACTGCTCCCCTTAAGATAGTAAATCAAAGACCGCGCTCCCTTTAGGAGCAACAAGCAAACAAATAATAAAAGACATAAACACAGATTAGCAGAAACTATATACTAATCAAAAATATATGATGAAAGTTACACATACAAAGCATTTCAATATAGCAAACTGCAATATAAAGAACAGTTCTATATAGAAAGAAATAACAATATAAAGATCAGTTCATGAATGGCTTGATACAGGAAAAAAGGCAGCTGAACTCCAAGAAAATCATATGCAAGAGATGGTAGACATACATGTTTGACAAAGAGAGGCGAGTCCCCGCTGCTATGGAGGATGCGTGATGCGTTGTTGATGCTGAGGAGGGGTTGGTCATTCACCACCAACCGTCGTTGATGTGTCAGTCGGCCGTCCGACGTTGCTAAGGAGGAGGGGAGGTTCGTTGGTTGGCGTCCGCTATTGTGGAGGAGGAGAGGCGTGTAGGTTGGCATTCGCTGCTACGGAGGAGATGAGGTCGGTTGCCGTACGCCGCTGCGATGGAGGGGGAAGGAGATGGAGAGCCCTAGAGGTTGGTGAGGGAGAGGAAACAAGAGGGGCGGCAGCAATCTGTCTCGTGGTATGTCCGTAGGAAATGGGGGGAGATTAGGGTTTCACATGTTTTTAGATTGGGAAAATTTCATATTCTAATCCGTATCTATTCATAAATTTGAAAATTTTTAAATAACCCTTTGATTTTTGAAGAATCAAACATAAGATATGATATAAATACCGTGGGAGTTGTTACTTTGGTATAAGCTCCAAATTCTTAGATAATATTATATATATGTGTGTGTACATTTACATATATATATATATATATGTGTGTGTGTATGTATATATATCGAATTTTTAACGAACCGAACCTGAGCGAACCTATGATTTTAAGGTTCGGTTCGTTTATTTAATCGAGCCTAAACTTGTGTTCAGGTTCGGTTCGTTTAATTTCGAACCGAATCTGAATCGAACTTTTATCGAGCCGAATCTGAGCGAACATGGAACTTGAGGATTTTTTGACAGCCCTAATGTCCACATACTCGTTCTTGAGGGCATGGGCCCAGACATGATTCTTGTCGTGATTCCGGCCATTGACATGCTGCATGATTCCATCAACGACATCAATCGTAGATTGCAGTGATTCCGTCGTGGCAGACTGCCATCGACATGCATCGCGACTCCAGCCCTTGCGCCTCCGGCCCCTGCGCCTCTTCGCTCTTGCGAGCGGCCCCTGACCTGCGCGTCCGGCCTTCACGCCCCAGCGCACCCTTGCGCGGTGCGCCTCCAGCCCCTGCGCTTGTGCGCCTCAGCCCCAGACCTAGCTCGACGGGTCCCTACGCATGGCCCCCTCCAGTCCTTGCTCGCGCCGCCCACACCCCTGTGCGTGGCGGGTCCCTAGCGAGCCTCCAGCCCCTGCGTGCTGCCTCCTGCCCATTGCGGCACATCCCTGTACGCGGCGTCCCGGATCAAGTGGCAGTGCCGCTGCGAACCCCAGATCTAAAGCAAGAGGCGGCGGCGAACTCGATGGAGACGCTCGTTGGGTTCGCGCAGGAACCCTACACAGATGCTCGAGATCTCTTCTTTTATTAAAAAATGGGAGGAGGAAAAAATGTAAGGCCCGTTTAAGTGTGCTACTGGTCTTTGTTTAAAAAAAAGAGAAGGGAAGATGTGGATGTTTGGGCCCAATTGGGGGCATATGCTGATTTAAAAAAAAAAGAGGCGGGGAGCAGATTGGATGATTTGGGCCACACATTAAAAAAAAGAAGAAGAGGGAGTTTGTCTCGTGTTAGGCCGTGGTTAAAAAAAGGGGGAAAGCATGAGGAGAATGAGGAGTTGCATGTAAAAAAAATTCGTGTGAAAAAAAGGTGAGTTCGTGCAAGAAAAAAAACTGTGAAAAAAATAAGGGGTTGTGTAAGGTTGTGGTGAAAAAATGTGAAAAAAGTGAGATTAAAAAAATGAAAATTTGAGGGGCTATGGTGAAAAAAATATGAAAAAATGAGATTGGAAAAAAAGATGAATGATTGTGAAAAAATACAGTCCAAAAAAAATGATGGGACTGAAAAAAAAAGAAAGAGTTTCTTGTTGATCCTTCATTGTTCTTCCAACTTGTTTGTTTCAGACAAGCTTGGGAGAAAGGGGGAGTGATGGGTAGAGCATTCCATGCTCTACCATTGTTGGGTAGTAGAGTCATCCCTACCATTGTTTGAAGTGTTGTGTAGGGGTTTCTGAGCCCTACCATTGTTTGAGGTGCTCTATTTGAGTACCTATGTTTTGTGGAGTTCTCCAGAGGGAGACTCATTGCTTTAGGTGCTTTATTTGAGTGCCTATGTTTTATGGAGTTCTCCAGAGGGAGACTCATTGCTTGAGGTGCTCTATTTGAGTACCTATGTTTGTGGAGTTCTCCAGAGGGAGACTCATTGTTTGAGGTGCTATTTGAGTACCTATATTTTGTGGAGTTCTCCAATAGGAGACTCATTGTTGGCTTCATTCTCTAGCGGTCGTGAACTCCACTATGTATGGATATTCCCACGGATGTTTTCATAGCCGTGAACTCCACTATGTATGGATATTCCCACGGCATGTTTTCATGGCCGTGAACTCCACTATGTATGGATATTCCCACGGTATGTTTTCATGGTCGTGAACTCCAGTATGCATGGATATTCTCACGACGTTCTTGTTGGCCCTTCGGAGTGATGGAGCAGTCTTCAGTGAAGACATGTTGCGGGTTGTAGTACTCCATGATGAAGACTCAATTGCTGATCAGATATCTCTGCAGATCACTATTCACACTCCAGTCTCTAGTTCCTCTTCACCAGCATGACATGAGAAGCAACGTCTTCGGCAGCAATCGACAGCGTGTGATGAGTTGACATTGTATGTTTTTCATGTACTTTGTATGTGAGTGGGTGCATTCTTGTTGTTTATCCAAGCTTAGCATTGCATGCTTAGCTTGAGGGGGAGTGTTGAAGAATGGTCTTGGTGGACTATGTTTAGTACCACATCTTGGAGTGGTGACTTTTGGTCACATTGGTGGGGCTATATAAAGAGCCCCACACCCATTGTAACCTTTGAGAAAGTTAATTGAAAAATCAGCCCTTTGAGGCGGTTCTCCTGTGGTTTCATCCCGCTCCTCACGGAATAGGGTTCCACGTAAAATCAAAGTCTTCTTTGTGTTTTGTTCTTGCTTTGATCGCTTCCGCATTTTATATTTCAACAGATCTTTTAAGGGTGTATCTCTTATGATCATATTGTTTGATTCCTTTTGTCATAATTCAGAGCCGACAATTGTCTTTGAATGATACTATCGTTATCATAGTTTTTGTGGAAATTGCTTGATTAACTTCATCTAATGTCATATGGGTCAATGTGTATAATTGAATCGGGAGGAGTAGCCACAATATCCGATCGATTCATATTGTACATATTGATTCTTGACAACGGTAATTGTTGGTTAGTTATCCTAGAGCAGTCACATCATCTAGGATTACAATGTCAATAATTACATTAAGTGGCGGAATTAATTGGACTTCGAAATTGCATCTATAATTATGAAATGAGAATAAATTCTTCGTTAGTTATTTTAAATGTCCACATGTACGGAATACCTAACGATCTTTTGAGAATTTATTTACTCATTAACTCAGAATATCAAATATATGTTACAAAAACCTTAGCCAGGACAAGTTATGTAATGACAGTGCGTTTTTTTTAAATGTTAAATAAGTTAATATTTTGAATATATTTTATGCTTGAGTTACTGCTTATTATGGTAGTCATGTTATTAATTTATTGCGGATAATTTAGCGCCCATGTCTACTCAATTCAATATATCAAAATTTTGTTTTGATTCTTCATGAGAATATTTTCTAAATGGAAAGAGAAGATAGTTCTTGCATTAGGATGTATGGACCTTGACTATACACGTCACATTGTGGAACCTGTGAATCCTACGAAATAAAATAGTCAATGCATCACGGATTTGTATGAATGGTGGGAGAAATCCAACTGATGAAGTTTAGTGATCATGCAAATTAATATAGCCAAGAATATTGGGTTTTGATTCCTAAATGTAATACCACAAAGGAGTTTTTGGAAGTTGTTGGAAAATAGTTTAAAACTTCTGAAAAGGCTATGGCTAGCATATTCCCAACAATGTTATCTTCCATGAAGTACAATGGTTGCATTGGGGTACATCAATGTCATGTATGTCATGAATCTAATTTTATCGTTGTTCCTTTTAATATTTGGTGGTTTGACTATGGGACTTTAATCCATATTTTCAACTCCATCGAGGGGTTTTAAGCACAAGGAGAATATCAAAACATGAGCAAAGTCTATTTACATGTCTTCATTTTAGATACTGACCACATTCTTGATTTGAAAAATGCATTTTATGCATACAAGTTGTCTAGAAATTTGGTTTCTATATCTAGACTTTGTAAACTTTGATACAATTTTTTACTTGATAAAATGCTTTTCCAAATGTTCAAGAATGATAAGTTGACTGGCAGTAGTGATTTAGTGGGTAATTTGTATAAAATGCATTTGGATTTGCATTTTGAAAACAATCTTCTTGTTTACAATGTTGTTGGTAAAAAATGAAAATATAATCATGATCAGTCATCAATGTTATAGCATAAAAAATTAGAACATGTCTCCACTAAACGAATTAAAAATTAATAATTGATAGAGTAATCGATGCTCTTGAATTTACTAATTAAGTGTTTGTATGGAATGTATTAAAGACAAACATACCAACAAACATGTTAAGGGATCAAGGAGAAGTACTAATCTTTTAAAAATTATACATACCAGCATATGTGGTCCATTTCATGTGCAGTCTCTTGGTGGTCAAAATACTTCATTACATTTGTTGACGATTTCTCATGTTATATCTATCTTTACCTTTTATTTGAAAAATCAAAGGCTTTAGATGCTTTAAATATTATTAAATAAATGTAGGGAGATAATTAGATAGAAAACTAAAATTGTGAGATCGGATAGAGATAGTGGGTATTATGATAGTTATGTTGGAGGAGAACAAAAGATTAGACCATTTGCTAGATTTCTTAAAGATGAAAGCATTGAACATCAATTTTTAATACCATATGAATCGGATCAAAACAGTGTTGCTAAAAGACAAAACTGCATGCTTATAAATATGATTCGAAGCATGATGAGCAACTCTTCATTACAATTACCTTTTGGAGTGAAGCTCTGAAGATAGATGTGCATATATTAAATAGAGTTTCAACAAAAGCATTTCCATCCTCTCCATTTGAGCTTTGAAAAGGATGGAAACCCGGAATGGAACATATACACATTTGGGGTTGTCAAGCAAAAATTAGGATTTATAATTCACATGAGAAGAAGCTGAATATGATTTACTTCATTGGATATACAAAACATCTATGGGTTATAAATTCTATTGTCCAAAAGAGACCGAATATTGTAGAATCAAGGAATGTTATATTTTTGAAAAATAACGAGAATAGTGAGAGCAAGATGGAAGTCAATCACATGGTGCTTTATGAGTTACCTGATCTTGTTGTACCACGAGAAAGGGAGGAGCATGTTACTCCACTGGATATTTTAGTTGAAAGGCAACATGATGAAATCATTGTTCCTCAACCTCAAGATATTCCTTTACTAGTGGAGAATCATCCGCTGCCTGAGAATCAAGTTGAAATAGCATCAATTGTTTAACAAGGTGTTGTAACAACTAGACTTGGTCAAGTAGTAAAATCTACAATCTCTTCAGATTTTGTGACATACTTACAAGAATGTGAGTATGACACGAGAAGTTCAGATAACTCAATATCGTTTTCATAAGCCATGAGTGGAAGTAATTCCCCTAAATGGTATAATGCTATGAAGGGGGGATGGATTCTATGAGTGCAAACTTAGTATATGAGTTGGTAGAGCTACCTAAATGAGAGAAATCTATTAGTTGCGAATGGATCTTTAAATCTAAGAAAAATTCATTAGGCAACATTGAGAGATATAAGGCCAGACTTGTGGATAAATGTTCCACTAGAAAAGAGAGAATATATTACCATGAGACTTTCACTCATGTATCTCAAAAGGACTCAATGTGAATTATCATGATATTATTAGCTCATTTTGATTTAGAGTTACCTCAAATGGACATGGAAACGTCATTTCTTAATGAAGACTTGAATGAGCATGTTTACATGCGACAATCTGAAGGATTTACTTCAGATAATGACAAGCATTTGATTTGCAAATTAAAGAAGTCTATATATGGACTAAAATGAGCACCTCATCAATGAAACATTAAGGTCAACAATGCAGTAACTTCATATGATTTTATTGAGAATATTATTTATAATTGTATATAGCTTAAGACGAGTGGAAGTAAATATGCTTTTCTAATTCTATATGAAGATGATATTTTGCCTGCTTGTAGTGATCTTGAATGTTGTGAGATACAAAGATGTTTCTTTCTAATAATTTTGAAATGAAAGATATTAACGATGCTAAATATGTCGCTGACATTGAAATACATAGAAACATATCTCAAAGAGTACTCGGATTGTCTCAAAGGGCTAATATTGAAAAAATATTAGAAAGATTCGGAATGAAATATTATTCTCCTGCCACATCATATATGGTAAAAGCAGAAAAAAAATCATTCAAATGTCACGAAAATAATTTGAAAAAAGAACATATGAATGTCATTCCATATATATCTATTATTGAGAATCGAATGTATGCCCAAACACACACTAGATCAGATATATGTTTTTCAATTAGAATGTTGAGTAGATATCAAAGCAATCCATGCATAGACCATTTGATAGCGACAAAGATCTTATGATATTTGCAAGAAACTAAGGATTTTATACTAATCTACTAGCGCTTAGATTCCTTAGAAGTCATTGACTATTAGGATTCGATTACGCATGCAATAAGGAGGATAGAAAATATACCTCTAGATATATTTTTCTACCTGTTAAAGGTGTTATTTCATGAAGAAATGTGAATCAATCACTTGTCACATCAAATGCTAATTACCATAGAAGTCAAATTTGTGTCATGTCATGATGCTACTACACAAGCACTTTGGCTAAAGAATTTCATTGCAGTTCTCAAGATAAGAAATTCGATCTTAAGACCATTAAAGATTCATTGTGATAATTCTGCAATTGTATTTTTCGCTAACAACAAGTATACATGTGCTGGAATGAGAATCTACATTAAATATCTTGTTAAAAGAAAGTTAAAGACCATCTGGTATTGATTAAATATATAGGTACTATGTACATGATTGATGATCATATGACAAAGGGATTGCCACCTAGTGTTTTCACCGATCATATAACTTAGATGAGCCTATTTAGTACCTAGTAATAATATCAAGGCATCCATGTGTGTACACCTTAAATTTTGATATGATGATATAAGCAAATTATTGGTATCATAATGCTTGGAAGGACATATTTGTTTGAAAGATATCCCATCAAGTTTCATACTAATAGAACTTAACAAATGAATGGCAACAAATATATTACATGAGCCAAAAGTGGGAGAAGGTTAGAACGGACATATATGCAACTATCATACATGGTAGTTGTCAATATTTATTTTATTTTATTTGTGGTTCATGATTAATCTGAAAAGATGCATCATTTGGTTGATTGCAATTAGGGTGGTGATTACCTTAATGAAAAGGTAACCCTCATGATTATATATATGAATTGGAGTCCCCTCTCCCTCGACTAATTTTTTGCAAGAAGATCCGTTGCTCAAGCATCTTGGGCAAGATTGAGAAGGAAAACCCATTTCAAATTTATCCTCGTTTGTGATGGCTTAAGATAACTCTTTAATTTTAAGATCGATCATTTGGCACCAACCAACCTGTATAAAAGGTTATCTACCTTTACAAACCAACGTATAGAATATAAGGATATCCCAATGAGATTAACTTTCTGTGCATAACGGTGCCTTTGGAACAAGAGTAGACAAGCAGAAATATGGTAAATGGGACAGAAACTAGGACTAATTGTTGTCTATTAAAGAGTAAATGTACCCTCGTAGGAGGCTTCCCACAGCCTACCTCTCTGTAATGTGGCACAGATAGCATCAACAAAACATAGAAAGCGGGAGAACCCTCCTACATGCAGCCTTAAACAGTAGTGTGCTCTATACAGACGTGCAGCCTTCCGGACAAGTATAAAAAACGATGAAACTACAAGAGTGACTAGGTGTTGGAGTTTTGATTTTAAACCAATGTATCAAAATGGGCAAAACTGACATGAACTGGCAGGAACATCGACTACAGCAGCTGTTATCAATCATGTCTTGGACACCTCTTTTCCTTCATTTCGATCCCTAAACCTGGAAAATAAAGCTTCAGAATGCAAGCAATCAGCAAAGCTTCCAATTGAAAAGGATTACATTAAATTTAAATATGAAAATCATGGGAAGAGACTTGGCTGTTGTATATAAAAAATCAAGATGAAAATGTAACAATATGGGATACCCAAGAATGGTTCAGTATTATTATTAGCAAACTACGCCGACAATTTTGATGCCTAAAGATAAGTAAAATGTTTCCTTGGCAAAACAGGAAAAAATATGATCATCAAATATCATAGGTCAGGCACAACGTAACCTCATGACATGATTGCATGTTTCTGTGATAGCAATAATTTTAATCATGGAACCAGTCTTCTCTTCCGCTTAGACTACAAATGATCTTTCAGATTCTTTCCAGATATACAATTAGCGGTTTGGATGCCAAGATGATAACAGCAACGCATGACGTGCATTGGTGTGTACATGCATGAGAAATTTCTAGTGACAGCTTAATGAATAAATACCTGCAAAGCATAAAAAATGTATGCAAGAGCATCAAAAAGTTCATTGAATATGTATGTAGAAGAATATGTATGTACAAGAAATGACTACTCCCTGCCTCAATCCTACCAGGGCCATTAGGGTCTCTAGTATCGACATCCTGAGTAGTCATCTATGCATGAAAGACATGAAACAAAGACTTACCTACACAAGGGAAGATTTACACTCATTTACTTCCGCCACTACTTGGCTAATGGCATGGACAGTCAGCTTCCTCACCTGATTCAAGACAATAGCTCACCATGAGGACATCAAGAAGTTTCATAAATTTTTGGATGAGCCTCTATTGGAGGTTCATCCCATCTTTTTCAAAAAAAAAAGTTTCGGAAATACGGATAGAAATTAGCATTAACTTAAAAACTATCCAGGGAAATGAGTACTCAGGATTTATTTCTAGATAAATAGGCATGACTCCATTTATCAAGGATCCACAGAACAATATGTCTTTCAATCAGGAAAGGTAGCTGCAAATTCAAACTAATGAAGAACATGCCAGTCACAAAAAGAGAAATAAGAAACAACCTCCAGTTTATCTTCTGCGTGATCATTAGGGAACTTCCTATAACTCACAGCCAAGAGAACGCATTCACGTACATTATCAGGAGCGACAAAGTCCAATGCAACTTTTATACAAGACTGCACAGAAGGAGAACAGCAAGAAACATAGTTTCCAAAGCTTATATCAGCACAATTCTTACTATATAAACACGACTATTACCATTAAAAGAGAAGCCTCTCATCATGGTGCAAATTTTAAAATTGGACCTTAAAATTGCTGTACCTTAAGATTTCTCACTTGATGTGCACATCCAGCAGGTATGACAACTGCTTCACCAAGCTTTTGCACAAAAGTCCACGCCTCAACTCCTATTAAAATATGGAAAATGGGTCACCACAGATACAAGCTACTCATGTAAGAGTCTTAACATGACTATCTGATTACCGAATTCCTCCTTTAACTTCCTCTTGTTGGGGATTATGGGGAAGCAATCAACCCAGGATATATCCCCTGAAACTGTCCTGCAGCAAAGATGGCACAACAAAAATATATGTTCCCCACACGGGAACTCAAATGGCAACAATGACAAGCACAATCACAAGCACAATAGGCAATCACCACACGAGACAAGAATTTTTACGTGGAAACCCTTCCTCAATGTGAGCTAGGGAAAAAATCACGGGACAAGACCGGCAACGATTCCACTACAGTCAAAGTGAACCAAATGTTCTTCCCGGTTTTGTTGCCCACAAAATCAAGGTACAAGCCACACACAATAGATAGTTCTTCTACAAGTATCTAACTATCCCTAGGTATCCAAAATACCAAATGTTGTGCTTAAATCTAAGAAGGATAAAGTAACTCCCCTTGTGGGCTCCCGGATGGAGACCCAAACACGAAGCTCGGCTTCTTGAGATTGCCACGCATGCAACCTCGCTACAGCTCCTCTCGAGCTCGACCCGCACCTTCTCAGCCCGTTGCACCTCAGCCCGCGGCATCTTGATCGACTGAGAAGGGAAGAGGAGCCCAGCTGCCCTCCCTCTTCTTCTCGGCCTCTCTCTCACGGCTGGAACGACTAGGGTTCAAAAACCCTCCCTGGAAACGGCTGAAAACTGGAAGCAAAAATGGGTTTTCTGCTACTGTCGAGAGTTCCCTGGAATGGGAAATGGGATGCCAATTGGGGCAAATAGCAAAGGAGCCCCTGCAAACAAAACAAATGGTTGTTGCCCCCAAGTTGGGGCTGGAAATTTTACAAGTAAACCCAACACCTCTTATGCTCCAACGTCAAATAAAATGTTTGGTCGTGAATGGGATCAATCGCCTGTGTGAATAACAGAAATAACTCAATTATTCTATTGCAATCAGCAAAACTTTGGACAATAAAACTTTTTGTCATTCAATTACCTGCTTTATTGGCTTGGAAAAGAAATGTTTGAACTCCCTGTAATGCCTCCTAAGATAAGCCTGCACCTTTGGACTGTCTTCCCGTCGGAATATGTCCCAAAGAGCACCCCCTTCTGCCCATTCAGTTTGCATGAAATCAGAATCTTGTTTGGTTTTTCTTCCTCTTTGCTTTCGACCATCAATTTTACCATGTTTAGAGCATTCAGTTGAATGACCAATGTCATCAGATTCGGAATCAGTTGTGACAAAAGAATCTTTTTCTTTCCCATTTCTCCAATTTGAGATACCTTTCCTGTTCGGTTCACTGGACGATTTTCTTCCTCTTCTTTTAGTCATGCAGTTGACGTCACTTGCATCCAAAGCTTCCATTGGATGATCACCACAATTAACATCAGCTTCTTGCTTGTTTTGTGATTGATCTGAGCCGGTAAATTCAGACATTTCCTCAACATTATTATGGTTTTCAGTTCCACCAAGAGAATGCAACTTCTGCAAGTTTTCATTAGAATCCAATAGAGCGGAATTTTCTACCTTCAAGTCTTCATCCTTTTCCTCGATCTTAGCAAGGTTATCTGTCCCATCAAGAGCAGGCATTTTATGCATCTCTAGTTTAGAATCTGATAAACCCGAAAGCTCCACCATCACGTCCTCAGCTGTTACAACGTGAAGATTAGGCACAGGAGGATTATCATCAACCAAGAGCTTTTCATCCTCAGCTCTATGTTTTTGTTTCGTCTTCCTTATGTAGGATAACCTAGCATGTGGAAGGACTACTTCAGTAGTATGGGTCATGACATTTACCTAAACAATAGGATGAACAAATAATATTAAATCACATGAGACTAGGCAAGTGCAATCAGAGAGAACAAACCATGCAACAGCATCTCCATATCATATTGTAAGAAACGTCAAATTTTAAACTAGTGGTCGTTGTAACATCTCCAATGTACTTAACCTGGTTACCACATAACCAAAAGAATTCGGAGAGCCCAATTCAGAATCCCAGACAATTTCAACTAACTCACAAGTTGTGGAGGACAGGTAGAAGACCAGGGCAGATAGAAGACCAAATACAGAACCTGAGACCAAAATACAGAATCTTAGGCCTAAATAGATAGAGTAGATTATTGTAAGCATTGGATTAAGTCAGTTCAGGCTTAATTAAAGCTTAAAATGATATGCTTATTTGAATTTTGAACGTGTGGCTGAAACAAAGAGGACCAACCTTTAAAATTGAAGAAAACTCAAGGGAGATAGTGTGATTTGCCAAGACAACACCTTGAGAGCACAAAGGGAATAAAGTTTGCCTCACCTAGTCTTAAGAGAACCCTTCAAACACCTTGAACCCTTCCATTTCTATGAAACCCTCCCAGATGGTTGGTGAACACTCCCCTTGAAGTTTTTTTAGAATACTCCCGGTTATATGCAAGTATTCCACATTTGTTTTGGATCTTGATCTAGTAAGCCTTGATTGTATGCTTTGATCTAAGCCTCTTGGGATGTATTACTTTTATGCATTGTTGGGGGTATATGCAAGTTTTAATCCCCATCTAGGTTGCTTGCAGCTTTTTGGAAAAAGCAAAGGACCTAGGGCCTAGAAGTGAAAGGACCTAGGGCCTAGAACCAAGGTTTGAAAAAACGAAAGGTGAAACGAGGCGTTTTCCCTGGAAGCGAGGCGAGGCATAGCCTCGAGGCGGTCGAGGCGTAAGCCTCAGTTTGTATAGAAAAATAATTATATAATATATAATAAATATATTTATTGGTGAAATAATATAATCTGACAAGCATATAGTATATAACAATGTAATATATGATGATATTATGAAGATAAGAACATTAAAAAAGGATATGTCAATGACTCAATGCGATAAACCTTTCAACTAAATTTCTACCCAATCAAAAGGAAATCATTGGCTATAATTATCACTAAAATTTTTATCTAAAAAGGATTGGCTATAGTTGTCATTATAGATATCCAAGTTGTTGATATGAATCATATGATTTGGATCCTAACTATATGTTCTACCATACCGAGATGAAGAACGGTTTGATGTCAGCGAGCCTGGGGGGCTAGGGGGCCCAGGTTGGTCCCCCCTTACGGGGGTGCACGGGGCAGCGCCCCCGTCCCAAATTTTTTTTTCTTATATGAGTATTCGAATTCGTATACACTTTTTTATATATTTAAGGATGTAATAGTAAGAGTTCACTGAAATAATTTGGCATGTTAATGGTAAATATGAATATGAAAGAGATCAAATTTAAGCATATGAATATAAAAGAGGTCAAATTTAAGCATTCATCTTGCATAAATTAATAGTTAGGCATAATTAGTAGTAAATATGAAGTAGTTTGCTGAAATAGTTACACATAATTAATAGTAAATATGGAGTTATGGGTACGAAAGAAACACCAGATTTAGACATTTAATATGTATAATCATTATCCTAAATAAGTATATATTTATAAGCTTCTCAAACCACCATGTAAACTATTAAAATCTTAAAAAAATCTTCAAAAAAATAAAAACGCCTCGTAAAATGCTTTGACTGCCCTAAAAAGGCCCACCTCGCCTTGAGGCATACGCCTCGACCGCCTCGAGGCGCATTTTTAATACCATGTAGAACTATGAAAATTATATTATTCTTGATGTCTCCTCCTGATCTTGCTAAATGTGTAAACACCTGTTTTCCTATAAGAGTTCAACCCAGGGGTCGTCTTCCACTGGAGTTGTCTTCTGTTGAGGATATATATTGTGAGCCAAAGAACCTCGGGGGGGACTTGTTGCAGTGTCGGTGATTTTAATCACCCTTGATGTAGATCAGGAGCCTTGTCTTTTACCTTATCACTCCAGACTCCAATAGACTAATTCAATATGATCACCAAAATGACCTAAGATGCATCTTCGTCATCATCACCTACAAGAGATGTGCATTCAATCGAGATTATCTATATTGTCTTGTATGATGAGTTGGGATTTCTATTTGTTGCAAGTTTAAAATTACATACCCTAGCTTGAGGACTATTGATAAATGAAGAGATAGGCTATTTGAATTTTGCCAAAATCTGATTTTAGTGATTTATGTTGATCATAGTTTAGTCCTACATCTTCTAGTGGTGGGGTTTGGATGTGTTGGTGACTTCATAAAAAAACCCACACCTCTCGTAAACCTTGAGAAAGCTAATAGAAAGATCCAACCTCGTGGAGTATTCTTCTATGGAGTATATATGTAAGTTTTTTTTAGCAATCAAGGAGTGACAACCCAAATGTATCCACTCTAAAAGTTATATACTAGTTCTAGTGTAAACATGACATCTAGAGATTTTATAGACGCTTACCGATATGTGGCATTTCATTATGTGGTTTGGTATACTAGTATGTGTGTGGACATCTAGAGATCACATAAATGAGGTGTGGATGATAACATTTATGAAAGTCATATCATATAAATATAATTATGTTAAGGGATATGTATATAAATACGTAAAATCCACGTGTGTGTGTGTGTTTGTATATAGACTTTGATCACCTTTCAAAAAAACAAAAAACATAAAAAAACAAACAAAAAGCAAACAAAAAACAAACAAACAAACAAAAAATAAAAAATAAAAAAACACAAAAAAAAAACAAAAAAACAAAATAATGAAAAAAAAATCCTTGTATATACTTGTATATATTTTGCTAACCCTTTTTCATTTTTGAAAAAAAAACCTAAAAAACTACAAAATCAAAAATCTATAAAAAGTTGCATTAAAAAAACTCTTTTCACATGTGCATCATTTTTTACTCTCTTTCTTTCCAAAGATCAATAAAGAAAATTGTTTCAAAAAAATCTTTCTTTTTGCATTGTACATGTTTCTTGCATTTGTGTGTGCATTTTTCAGGATAGTACTGATATTTAAACTAAGTCTGGAATAAAATTGAAAAATGAAGCTTAGTTGGACCTTAATCCACTTAATTTCAGAGGAGCCTTATAAGAAATTGAGTTAAGACTTTTCAGGTCCTAGCGACTTAATTCTTTGAGTCCATAAGACTATGTTCACATGTCAACTTGATTAGTCTAAGTAGAATATTTAACAACATATGCATGATTCTTTCATACCGTGGCTTATCTTGGACAAGCACTCTAGACGTAGCTCTTCGTGGAGGAGGTAGTGAGGAGGCAAAATATTTTGGCTGTACATCTAGGTGCAACCTCTTGTCTTCCTCTAGGGAGGGTTGTGCATCTCAACCTGATCTAGTAGCATTGAGGTCTAAAGACAGGATGTTGTGGGTTGCAATAATGCTTCAAAAGAGGGATAGTCTACTAGGTCAAGAGGAAAAACTCCTTATGCACATATTGCACCTTGTATATATTTTTTAAAGAAAGAGAGAGAGAGAGAGAGAGAAAGAGAAATGCAGAATCTCCAAAAGTAGATAGGCTTGATTGAGAAGTAAAATGCCTGCCGGAGTGTATATACAAGGATAAAGAAAAAATAATAATAAGAGCTTCAAAGTCAAATTTTTGTAAGCTTGCAGCTGGATGACTTGGCTACACTGGTCATGCATCCAAGGATAGGTAGCTACACTGATTACTGTCCATTCTTTTCTCCATCTCTTCTTCTTGAGATGGTTGTACTTGAATTTAGAAGGGACTATCCCCGCTCCTAGAGGAAAGAGTTGCTAGACCGGGGGATTAGAGTTACCTTGTTGAGGGAGGTTGTTTCTTTGCTACTTTTGAGATGAGGGGCTATATTTCACTGACACCGTACAAGTAAAGAGACATAGTCATAAGAATTTGTGTATGTAGACTTGTTCTGACCTGACTATTGAGGATACCTGAATAGGAGTCTTGTGGAACTTAGAGGCTGTTAGGTTTTAAATCCATTTCCCATTAAGGTTTCACCACACTAATAATCCAAAGGTCTGACAGAGCTCCATACTACAATTTTATGAAGATAGGTTTAATACTCAATATTGTCCTAATTTCTTTATTTTTTCCTTTCTTTTTCTTTTTCCTTTTATACATTTATTCTTTCAAATAGGTGTTTGTTAAGGGACTAGCAAATGTAAAGGATATGGGGATGATGAATATGCATTTTATCATCTTTATTCATTTATTTTAGCTCAAAATCCCTTATAAAACACATGTATGTAATACTAACTCCATATTCTTACTAACTCGCATCCGTGTGTAAATACTGTACACTTATTACCATTTTAACATAAAATAAATAAATAAATAAAGGGAAAATAAAGAAAAAAAAAGAAAGATTTTATATATAATAGATACAGGCTGACCCGAACCCTGAGAGAAGGTCAAGACCTGACCTGATCGACCAGGAATAAAGTAGGGGGAGATAGGGTCCTTAATCAGAAAATCCAAAAAAATATGTTGTAACTATTTGTATACTTAGACTAGTTTACTTGTACATAAATTGACCTCAAACTAAATAATTTTCAAAGCAAAATTTGTAAACAAAAATGTTTTCTAAGTAATAAAAATGTTTGTAAAATAAAATCATGTACATAATAAAAATAACCACATCCGGAAAAAAACCATTAAACGATAATTGAAAGACCAATTCCGGCTGCATATGAACTCAAACTGAATCAAACTCACTTTCATTTATTCTAAATTAAATTATCTTTAAAATGGTTGTAATTTCATATTTTTTGAAGTTACGGTTGGAAAGTCGGTTTTCTAGGGTGGTTTGTGCAATTTTACCATTTATTTATACATATTGTATTTGTAAATATTTTTACTAATTATTTAAAATAAAAATAGAAAATAACAATAATAATAAAATTTTTAAAACAAAAAAAATCTATTTTCCTTATTTAACTATGTATATAATGTACCATATGTACATAGTATATGTATATAGTTGATATTCTTAAATAACCACCACAAAAAAATTAAAAAAATTAGCATTCATTATTCAATTTAATAAAGTGATGAAAATACAAAAAAATAATTTTTGTAAATAATTTTAACACTAATTTTATCTTTATCTCATTTAAATTTCTTTCCTTATGTCTTTATCTCCATTCAATTTTTAAATTCGAATTCAAAATTCAAATCCAATTAATCCTCTATTTAATTAGCTCCTCCTCCCTCATTCTCACTTGATCAATCTTTGGTGAGAGGAGCCTATTCTCCGAGAGCTATCTTATTGCAAAAGGGTGCCTAGCCTTCGAGCCGTCCAGTGACAACGAGTCGGCCTTCGCCGAGGCGATCACGGTTTCTTTCTGCTCCTAAGGTGAGATCCATCTTTCTTTTCTTATTTTTAGCCTAGGTTAATCGTAGTTTTATTTTCGCATTTTTTATTTTGTTTTCATTTTTTATAGATCTTATAATTCCCATCATGATTTGATCCACCTTCGATTCTGATTTTTCATCTTATTTTCTCGATCTCTCCACGTTCACATTCTATCCCCCACGATCTCTCAATTCCGGTAACGTACGGTGGCTGGAGACTCGGATTCGATTATTCCATTTCATCATATCCCCATTCACATCTTTTTCAATTTTTTATTATTTATTTAAATAAGCAGAGATGATGCATCGTGTTTGAGTCCTCTTTTATTTCAAAAAAATATAAAAACACAAAAAACACAAAATATATTGTTTTCTTCCTAACATTTATTTTGCAGGGATAAAAAATTAAAAAAAACAATTGAAAAAAAATATAAAAAAGTTTTCTTCTGTTTTTGTTTTGAAAAATAAAAAAATATCTTAACAGTATGCGCTGCAGGCGGCACCCGCCGCCCGTCACACCACATCCACAACAGAACCACCAAATGACCACCCAACCCTCCTCCGCCAGCCCGCGCATCACCGCCGCAATTGCCCGCGACAGTGGCCCGCGCTTCCAGATCGTCTCGCCGTCGCGAATCCAGAAGCGCAACATAGCATCATTGTCGCCCTTTCTCCTGACCAACCAACGCAGCAGATATTGATCACCACCGCCTGACATTCCCGGATCAGAACCTCCACCGACATGCCCTTCGCCCGATAACAGTGCCCCCCGTCAATCTTCAACATGCATCACGTGCTAACCGCGCGCGTGCCCGCCGCCATCCAGCCAACAAGAGCCTTCTGCCCATTGCCTGCGGCTCGCCATCGAAGCATCGCCATCTGCACGATCCGCCCTCAAGGTCCACAACACCACCTTGAGACCACTCCTGGTCTGCCAATCATCCGCCGCCTCGTGGCCTGAGTGAGGAGAAGAAGAGGGATGGTGGCTCCCCTTGCCCCTTTCCCTTCCGTTTGGAAGAAGAACGAAGAAGAGTACCCTAGGGGGATTAAAAATAAAAAAAATAAAAAATTGCAGTTCAACCCTGAAAGTTCTCACAACTGCAAAGAAGCTCCTGCTCTACATCCTGTCACGTGCGGCATATGTATTTACTGGGTAAATTTCATATTTCGCCTTATTTTTATTTCTTGTTATTTTTTATATCAGAACATTAAATAATTGTTTTCCGATCCATGTTTTCCAAACATTTATCTTGCATGCTTTCCTTATTAAAATAAAGTTTTTTGTGATCAATAAATTTTGAAAAAATCATGTTATGATCCTATTATATGTGGATTCATTGTATAAATTCTTCATTGCATTTTATTTCCATATGATATTATTGAAAAATCAAAACATGTCATTTTTTCCATGTTTGAACCTATAAAAATCCTAAAAATTCGAATATAACTTCGAAAATTCCAAAAAATAGATTAATTTTCTTTTGTTGTGTTTTAATTTCTATCCAAATTTCATGCATTGATTATTTATAAAACTCAAAAATATTGTAAAACACCAAAAATCTTATAAAAATCATAAAAAAAATCTAGAAAAATAAAAAATGTGATTTTAGTCCCTATTTGTAAATAATTTCCTCTAGTTACAGAAAAATAATTTTCACAATTTTTTATTTCATTTAATATTTTTAAATTGCGAAATAGTCGTGTTTATTCATTGTTTGTGTTTTCCCTTATTTTTATTCATTTTAAAAATCTTAAAAAATCTTGAAATCTCTGAAAAATTACACAGAACAGTAAAAAAATCATAAAAACCAAAAAATATTATTTGAACTTTTTTGAGCATTTTTGTTGTTTTTGAAAAATCCAAAAAAAATGTATTCCTTTTATACATGAAATTATTTTGAAAACCATATTTTTGAAAAAAAAATGCAAAAATCAAAATTATTAAAAATGTAAAAAATCATAAAAAAATAGAAATAAAAAATTAAAAAATTTAAAAGACAAAAAAATCAAAGCAAAAACCAAGCATAGTGTACATTGAGAAATCTGTTTCTTTTAATTGAATTTTTTTCGTTTAATTGAAGACCCTAGGGAATTGTAGCCTCCATGAGTTCGATCCAGTTGCTCTATAGGTAAATAAGTAGCAAGATTTTCTCTCGCTTCATTATTCCTTTGTAATTAGTTTTGTAGCTTGAGAAGAAGAAAAATTGTTTGTTTATTGCGGGATATTTGGGTTGCAACGAACACTGTGCATTTATTTTCATCAATAACTTAAAAACCCAAAAATATCGCTCAATATAGGCCCTTGTACTTAATTGTATTTACTTTTTGGTCATGTCCAGCTCAGCTCACGGTCATACATGAACTGGGTAAATTGTAGGGAAAACCCTACAACCTTTTGAATTTATTTGTAGTCCAATAAAATTTTATATACTTATTTTTGGGTAAATTACAATTGAGCCCCTTGACTTCATTTTATTTGCAGTTATGCCCTTGTTAGTTTATGAAATTTGGTGCTTGAGTTTCATTTATCAAAAATAGCACCCTTGCTCTAAAAATCAAACAAAAATAAGGTTAGATGCATGGTGATGAATCTTCATTTCATCGCCTTTAATCTATCATTTTGGTCTTAAAAAGCCTAGATAATGCATGTAAATAGCATTAATTTGTATAAAATAACATTCATTATTTATTGCATTTTATTGTATATAAAATATTGTTTTTAATGCCAAAATTATATAATAAAAAATAAAAGAAAAGTAATAAAATACCAAAGTTATTTTATGACTCTAAACCCCGAGACCAAGTCAAGAATTGAATTGGTCGATAAGGAATAAAGTAGGGGGAGATAAGAGCCATAAATACAATAAAAAATCCATTTATTCATTCCCCAATAATTCATTTTTGACACTCATTGTATTCTTTATTATTTATTCATCAAATAAAGAAACTTTGTACATGAAAGTTGTAAATAATAGTGTCAATAAAAATACAAAATTGAGTTTGTACAAAAATAATACACATTGTACTTTTTATGTACAAAATGAAAAGACAAGATCTAAACTTCCTAGATCCATAACTTCCTAATAAAAACTCAAAATGTATCAAAATCACTCTAATTGTATATAACTTTTAATAAGCTATTTAATAAAGGTGGTTCCATAATTTTTGGAGTTAAGGTGTGAAAGTTAGCTTTTGGACCCTCATTTATAAGACACCTAAATAAAATATTCATTTTATATACTCTTTATTATTTTTAAAATCTTATATTTTTATAATTTTGTGAATATTATTTATAACTTATGTACATATTAAAACCATGCTAAAACCAAAAAGAAAACACAAAATAAAATAAGTCTATATGAAAACATATGTAAAATACCTATGCTAATACTTGTAAATAAATAAAAGTGGATCGTGTTCTTTTATTATTTATTCTTCTACATTTTTGTAAAATATTATTATATATAAATATAAAATAAAACCAAAGAAAATACATCAAAATAAAATAATAACCAAATACATAGATGAAATACCTGTATTTATACCTATATAATATATGTACCTATTTATTTAGAGATGCAGTTAACAACATAAAAATATAATAAAATATATTTATACACCTAAAAACAAGTTATAAATATATAAAATAAGTTAATAAAATAATAAAATAAAATATATACAATAAAAATAAAATAGTCAAAACATAGATGAATATACCTATAAATATGCCCCTAAAAATTAACTACTAATAAATAACATCAAAAAAATAAATAAATAACATAATAAAATACTAAATAAAATAATAAACATTTTTTATTTTATACTAAAAAATTAATAAAATCATTTACTATTTTTAAATACATAGTTTTATCATGTCGTGCGCTTGCGTGGACCAATCACACCGTGACTTTTGTTGACCGCCAGTCAACTCCCTCCCCATGTGTTCTGACTTGTCAAGACCAACTTTTCCCCTCTTTTATTCCATCTTTCCCGCTCGACCCATCGATCCATCACGTTGGCTTCCTTCAGAGAAATTCATCATTGATCTTCCAGGATATCCGTCGAGCATGCAATTGCATGGACATAGCCTCGATTCTTTACAATCCAATTGTCAATAAGGGTGCCTATACATGTTTATAAACAAGTACCTTCGACCTCCTTCTCCTCTTTGGTCACGGTTTCAAGTCTTGGAGCCCTATTTCTTGGTCGAGAGAGTTTCCTCGTGACAGGAGGAGCGTCCTTGCGGTCCGAATTGGCTCCATGAGGACGGAGGTGCACCCCACAGCGGCACTCCGGCCACCTCTTCTCCCCGCCCTCACCGGCTGGTAAGAACTGCACATTTCCCTTTCTTTAGGTAGATTTCAATTCCAACATTTAATTTCTGCATTTACTTTATTGTTTAGACCGTAGTTTTAGCTTAATAATCTCGATTCGTATTTCCATTATGCATCCACCCGTTGACTGACTCACCAGACCCTCCCCTTCGTTCCCTGATGTCTTATGATCATCCCACACACCTTCAATCGCCATGATCCTTCTTGGATCGAGCGATCTCTCCCTCCTCCTCCGTCGCTCGTCGGAGGGAGTCCATCCATCCCATCTTTTTCCCACTCTACCACCTAAAGCTACCTGGAGCTCCGCATTTTTGTATGGACTAACCCTAGCAGGAAATTGCAATGAAGGAGAGCCTCTTGGAGGCTCATTGATGCAGGAAAGGACTTCAGGTAGAACCCGCTCCTCCGGACGTCATCGAGGCCCCTCGCACTGTTTTGAGACCACCCATCGATGTGGGAGGACACCGGAATATTCTTGAACCCTTCAGGAGCGGAGAAGGTGCCGTAGACCTTGAGATTTTGTTGATCCAAGCTCAACATGGTCATGTTCTTGGTCTGTTCTTCCTCATTGCTCTACTACCGTCTGATCGAGGGTCAGCTCCAGATTGAAACCGTCGGATCTTTTAAGCCAGCATTGTATCATCCTCGTGTAGGATTTAATCATGATAGTCGAAGCTGAAGCGACGTCGGCTCATCTGGTGGTGCCACGTGGCAAGTAAAGCTCATCTGATCGTTGGTTCCCACAATTGAGGGGGTAAATTGCCAAATCTACTCATCTGGCCATTGCCTCCCACACGTGAAGGGGTAAATTGCCAAATCTATCCCTTGCCTTTTCGTATTTATTATTTGATCTTGTAAATAAATTGTAATGGGTAAATAAATGGAAAAATTGGATGTAGACCCGTGTATTTTCTGGATATCACATTTAGGTCAATGCCAGGTCACCTCGCGTGGTGCTCCACGTGAGGTGACCATTTTGCAAGTATACCCCTAGAACATTTTGTATTTAATTTTGGTCCATAAAAATATAAAGCATGTTGTATATTTTAGAGCAAATTGCACAGAGGCCCTTGGAGTTTACTTTATTTACATGTATGCACCTGCTATCAATTGTATTTTTGTATGCTTATTAGATTTATTTAATATATCTACTGTGCTCTAAAAATCATGCAAAAATAGATGTAAGTTCCTGATTGCTTGTAATTTCACGTCATGATTTTTATTCACAATTTTGGATCTTTCTGATATTTATTAAAAATCATTTAGAGCACAAATTGTCCATGTCTACTGTATAAAATACCAAAAATGTAAAAACATTTCTGAAAAATCCCAACAAACTATATGTTGCTTATTAAGTATTTATAGCCTTTAGACCAAAAATCACTAAAAATAGAAAAACAAAACTCTTAAAAATAAAAAAACCCCAAACATCTTGATAAAAATATATAAAATTCAAAAAAAAATCCAAAATATTTTTTTCTATCTGATAATTTCCTATATATTATTATCTAAATATTTAAATTGATTTGGAAAATTTTAGATTCAATTTTCTATTTTTAAATTCTATTTCAATCTCTGCCTATTATATTATCCCTATTTAAGCTATTTTTTACTCTAAAAATATATAAAAATTTGTAAAATTCACTAAAAATCACAAAATAATAAAAATTATATTTAAATTTCAAAAATATGCATTTCTGTAATTTTGGATATTTTTAGTTATATTTATACCTATATTATCCATTATTATATATTTCTATTATGTTCTATATTACTTATTGTATAAAGAAATAAAAATATAAAAAATCCAATATATATATATATTATAAATATAAAATTTTAAAAAACAAAATACTAAAATATAAAAAGTAATTAATTATAAAAATTAAAAATCCACAAAAAGATATATGTATATACATGATGAATGACATGCGTGTTCATAGTGCTCATTGGTTGAAAATAATTATAGGCTACTATATTTGCTCTCTGTGGTTCAAACTCTACACACTTACTTTCTATACATCTAGTTGTAGAGAATAATAAATTTTAACTCACCTTGTGCTATTTATTGCTTGCTTTATTCGTGGGTTGATTGTTGATCGAGTGAGGATTATGGAGTGTTCAATACGCTGACTGTGGTTTCGCCTTGTGTAACCGTGCGATCCTCTGCAAATCTCTCTCATCACCTGGTAGCAATTACTTTCATGCCTCATATTTATTTTGCATTTTTGGCATTTTAACCATTTATTAAAAAAAGAGCACATTTTTTGTTATGTCTAGCTTATATAAAATACCAAAAAATCTAAAAATGTGTTGAAAATTCCAAAAAAATATATCTTGTTTATTTTATCATATATTAACTCCAGTCCAAAAATCACTAAAAATAGAAAAACAACACTCTTAAAAATTAGAAAAATCCCAAAAACCTTGATAGATATATATAAATTTCATAAAAATTCTAAAAATAGTATTTCTATTCAATAATTTTATTTAGATTATTATCTACATAGTTAAATTGATTTGGAAAATTTTGAACTTAAATTGCTATTTTTAATCTCCATTTCAACTTGGTTGTTTATTAAATCCCTGTTTTAGGGTATTTTTTACTTTAAAATATATAAAAATGAGCAAAATTCACTAAAAATCACAAAAATAGTAAAATTTATTTAAAATCCAAAATAAATTATTTATGCAATTTTTAGATATTTTTATCTATATTTATACCGACATTATCCATTATTATATATATAGTCTATTATATTCTATATTACTTATTCTAAAAAGAAATATATATATACAAAATATAAAAAATATTATATAAATATATATAAATAAAATATTTAAAAACAAAAAATAATTAAAAAATAAAACCCCATAAATATTTATTTATTTATGCATGTGTGTGTACATCATAAATGACATGGTTATACATAATACACTTTGTTTAAAAACAACCATAGGCTACCAATGTTGCTCTCTGCGGTTCGACCTCTACACACTTACTTGCTATACATTCAGTTGTAGAGAATAATAAATTTAACTCACATTTCGTGCTATTCATTGCTTGCTTTATTCGCGGGTTGATTGTTGATAGATTTGAGTTTTTTCGTGGGTCGCCACAGTGACCGTGTCTCCACCTTGTGTGAGACATATTTTGACCTGCGTGAAATCCTTCTTTATCACTTACCCAAAGTATTAGCCATATTTATTTAAAATACGCAAGTACGGGTTATGTCTAACATATATACATATATATGCGACCCCTTATACTTAGATGGAACTATGTCCTCATAGTAGTCAAAGAGCAGAAAGGAAGACATAGCTCATGATAAGTATAGAAAAGTCTAAACTACAATGACTCGAAGAATGTGAAGTCGATTTCCCCCTATACTTAGGATTAACTAATCTTAAGTATAACAAACTGTATACAGAGCGGGAAAGATCAAGGGTTAGAATGTACGAAATCATCGGCTCAACTTGTCTCCCACTATACTTAAAGAGTAAAGATACCCTGAGTATATAACAAATTATCAACAAATTGGGAGACGTGTGAGGGATCAAACAATGAATACCCAAGTCAGTCACTCCCCCATACTTAGGATGAAGCGTATCCTAAGTATAGTGATGAAGGGGTTGGTTGAGTAAACTGAAGAATGGAACTATAAATGAAAAGAAGAAAATAAGAAAAAAGGAACGATATTTTTGGGATTTTATCCGTCAGATCCATCAGCATCAGGGAAATGTTCTTGATATATAACTTGAACTGAATCAACAACGGATAGGAAAGTGTCGTGCTCAAGATATGGTTTAAACAGTTATACGTTTGATGAATCTGTGATTCATCACATTAAAAGTCAAAAATAGAGCCTTGTTCCCGAGAAAATAGAGGCATATTTCCTTTTATCTTGCATAAATAACACTCATGCATGCATCCATAATTCATGCATTTTAGTAGCTCATCTGCATTTAAATAAGAAGCCAAAAATCCCCTGTAAAATACCTCTTCGTCAAAATAACTTCTTCTCTATACTATATATATATTCCTTAATAATATAGGGAAGAATGCCAAAAATCACCCTTGTAAAATAGCCCAAATATCCTGAGAACCCTTGTACATTAAAACACACATAAAGCCCTCATACAAACTCCTAATTAGGTCTACTCACTCTTAGATTACTACATATTAAAAGACCTTCAAAATGAGACTAATTTCATTGAAATTGGAGCTTGTATGAGAGACTTGGGGTTTTGGGTCATTTTGTATATTTATGTATCCTTGTATTTATGTATCATATTTGACCTCATCTCCGTCTTTGGCCAACATGAAACTTGTAGATCTCATTAAGATCTACAACTTTCATGTTTTGAGTTTTTCCAAATTCGGCTTCCTCTTCTCTCTACACGTGTTTCTTCCTCCAGCCATTCACAGCAGGCCACGTGGCGCCCTCTGGTTGCGCCACGCGGCCCGCTGCCCCTCGCCCCATCCGCCCGCGCCTTCCACCGTTGGATCTCGCTTCAGATCCAACGGCCCAGGCCTTTCCACGTACATGACCATCTTCCAGCCATCAGATCCGCCCCACACTTCATCTCCACCGTCCCTTAGCGCCGCGCTCTCAGCCTTCCACGTGGAAGCATCTGCGCCGCCTGATCAGGTCCCCGATCCTCTCATCGCAGCCGCCCTCTTCCAGCGAGTCTCGACCCTCAGATCAACTCCACCCTCTCATCTGAACCATCCACTCGCGCCTCGCCACAATGCGCCACGTGGCTCCCTCATAACCCATCATCTTGGCACCCCAGATCTAATCATACCCGCTCACCACGCTCTGATCTCCACCGTTGGATCACAAGATCCAACGGTGGAGACCTCGTCTCCTACCTCCAGGCGCCCCTCTCCCCCACGTCCCTTGCCTTGCGGGAGGGGCGCCCCCTTTCCTTTTCTGGACACACGTCAGCCATCTCCTCCGGCCGCTGACCCCCCCACGACGTCAACCACTCATCCCTCTCCCTCGCCGTCCCCCTCAAGCTCCAGTACCTCCACCATACTCGCCCCACGACGACCACCAACCTCGCCACTCCACCAGCTAGACCACCTCCTTCTCCTTATAAATACCCAGCCACCGGCACCGTTCACCCCCATCCGCCACTCCAGAGAGGTTCCTCGAGCTCCAAGCTACCTATTGGTGACAGCAATTTGTTGAGTTGTCGAGCGAAGACAGGGATCCAACTCCGGCGAGATCCACGGCCGCCACCGCCGTGCTGCAGCCTCCTTCGAGCAGCTGCCCGAGCTCGGGACCCTACCGATCCCTTGAGCGACGACCTGGAGCTCAAAGCTGAGCCCCATTCCCCAGGTAACTCCCTCCATTCGTCCTCCGATCTTCTTCTTCATTTTCTTGATTCTTCTCCGTTTTTATTCGCCGTAACTGACCACCCTCGCGCCTCCCAATCACCTCGACGAGCTTCGCATCGAAGCTCTGATCCTCGCGGTACCTTCCGCACACTCCGACGACGCATACCACATTCCTCCGACCAACAGCTCCGCCATTTGGCTGGAGCCCACTCGCCGGATCACCACACTCCATTTCAGGCCTCGCCGATCACGCCACTCTTCTCCACGAATACTTGCACGCCTCGGCTATACATCTAACCCTTTGCAGGTCATCAATTCTTCATTGGCCGGAGCTTCACCGGAGGTCTCTTCGAGCTTCGTCTCCAGCGAGCTCCAGCGAGCCTCCGCAACCCCTGAGCCCATCGGAAGCTTCGCCGTATGCCCCCGCTTCTTCCGAGGCACTTGGGAGCCGACGACGTTCTTCATCGACGCCTGGCGACCGAGGCGGAGCAAGCCCAGCCCCACCGGAGCTCCGCCTTCTCCTCCGCAGGTGGCAGAGGACCATTCGAGACGAAGCAGCAGCAGCCGTTCGATCATCCGATCGAACGGCCCTCGTCCCGCCACGTATTCCATCACCGCGACCGTCCTCGTCCGATAATCGCGCCTCAGATCCTACGGCCCTCGTCCCGCCACGCGCCTTCATCGACATCCCTTGGATCATCTTGATCCGAGGGCCTTCAGGCCGCCACGTCTATGCATCCGAGCCTCGGCCTCCAAGCCTAGGCTCGGGCTACCCGAGGCTGCATCGAGCCGTCGTCCGAACCTCCAGAGGACCCGAGCCTCGCTCCGAGCCTCCGACGCCCTCCGAACCTAGGTCGCCCACGTGAGGAGCACGTGCGGCCTGGGTTATTTGCACAGTCGCCCCTGAAGCTTTCGGAAATTACAAAAAGGTCCCTGTGAAGCAGACCCCACGTGAGGAGCACGTGTCTCGTGGAGAAATTGCATACAAGTCCTGCATGTTATCGGTAATTGCATTTTAGTCCCTGTCAGCATATTTATTTATTGAAGTTTCAATTTCCAGTATTGCATTTACACCCTTGTGTTTGCACGTGTCCCTAGAATGCATTTTTCATCATTTTGAGATTCTAAAAATTGCATGTTGTTGGAAATTTTGTCCTCCATCTGTTAGTACACGTGTCTGATTTTTGTAGGATTATTTGAATTATTAATGAATTAATTGGTTCATTGTTGACATATTTTGCCCAGTGATGCCTTTTGATTTTTAATTAATTATCTGTGCCTTCAAAAATTATGAAAAAATCACAGTAGTCTAAGGACATCATTTCTAACACACCATAAAAATTTCATAGCATTTGCACGCATAACGAGGCCTAAATAAATAGTTTAGTGATTTTCTCAAATTAATTTTAATTAATTCATTTCACAGTAAATTTAAGTCCTGTTAATTTTCCTAGGTCCTTTATCATTAGAGCCACCTAGGATAATTTTAGTTCTTGAAAAAATTGTGATTTGATATTTATTAAAAATTAAATACTGAAAATCGCTCTGTCTGTTTATTTAATTCACAGAAAATTTTTTTTGAGTCGAAAAATTCCAAAAAAAAATTAGTGTAGGTCATTTTCATCATAAATAATCATCTGGCCAATTTTCATTATTTTTGGACTTCATTTGATACATCAATTAAATTAAACGCTAAATTGGCTCACCTTGTCTGCATATGTCTGCATAAAAATTAAAAAGACCAAAAAAATTGATCCTCGAACATCAACACTTGAAAAATTGTTGTAATTCACCTAAGGAGACAGTTGCCTCCCTGAGATCGACCTTGGACTCCACCAAGTAAAAAATTATCATCACTTAACCTTAATCGATAAGTGGTTTTTGATCAACCTCTCGTATCTGACTGCAACGAATTATTAACATTAATTTGGACATTAATTTGACCGAATTAACATAGGGTGCGGGAGCGTTATCAAAATGGCACCATTGCCGGGGAGGCACGGCTTAGGTTAATTGTAGCATATTTTTGAGTATTTGATTTCCAAATCCCCGGGTAGTCTAACCCCCGGTTTTTCTTGTAATTATTTCTCTTATTTATTATCTTTTTGCATTATTTTTTTTGTCACTCTCTGACCTCCATTTAATTTTTGTGCGAGGACCGCGAGGAGTCGGCGACGCTTCGAGGACTTAGCATTTAAATTGTGTTGAGAGAAAGGGAGGCATTGTACTTTTTATTTTTTTGCATTATTTCCAGCGGTTCCCGTTTGGGATCTCGCGCGTGTAAATATAGTGGAAACCGTGTCCCGTGTGCTGTGTGGGTGAATGGTAATTTAGCTTGCACTAGCGGCTCCTCGAGCCACTCTAGGACTTGTTTGTGCTCGTAATCAATAGGACCACACAACACACTTAAAAGATGCACCTAGACCGCAGGACTTAGTCAAAATTAAACCGTTCTTCACGTTAATAGAACTGCCTGTCTAGGAGCGGCTTTCATCGCTTGCATTTGCATGTAGAGTAAAGTTTTCAATTCTGTATAGCATCCTGCATCAAAAAGCGAAGGGATCACTGTAAGTATTCTCTACTCAGCATACGCATCATCGATTTCAACTTGCATCGGCTTTTCTCGATTTCCCCCTCTGATTTTTTCACTTAAATTAAAAAGGAAATTGGGACTGTCCGATAGGCGTGCTTTGTGGTGGATAAATTAAAGTGATAACTTAACTTAAAATCGGGACTGCTAACAGTATTGACCCAAAAAAAGGAATAAAAGCTGAAAATTGTTTGCGGGAGACTAATCCCCGACCTTGTTTTCAGGCTGAGTGAGGGTACCTGAGTGTGTGTGAACACCCTAAGGTAGAGCCCGAATCCCCGTCTTCCATATCACGTTCTAACTGATCCTAGCAAATATCACGAGCCGGATATTTTCAGATTCTTTGACTAGTACCAAGTAGCCTCTGCCTGTCTCAGGTAGATAGGGGCGAAATTGCGGTACTTCGCGACAAGCTGCCAGTAACCCCCAGGGGTGAAGTTCCGGCCTTGTCAGCCTCTGCCTGCTTGCAGGTAGATAGGGGCGTGGTCACTGAATCCATCGGCTTGGGATAGGAGCGAAGAAAGGAAGGAGCGGCGGTATCTTAGACGACAGGATAAACAGGGAAGACACATCCGGCTCTGAGCCGACTTCCCTCTAGGCCGCGTAATCCTTGCTAGATTTGCTTGAAATTCACACTTAAAAATTACAAGATAAAGTGGACTCAACTTTGAGTCCTTCACTGTGTTGAGTGTGAATCCAGGGTCTTGGATTGATCTTGTGCTTGCTTCAGGTAGGAGTAAAATCCTATCTTCTTCTTGCTTCACCAAGATGAGTAACAGGGGAGATCTCGACGCACTATTCACTGATCTCTCTATGAGTCCCCCAAGTAACTCGTCTTTCTCGGTCCGAGCGCACCTCGAACCATCCAGGACTCATGACCCTCTTGAGTCCTGGTTCCCTCATGCTCAGGGTGGTTACTCTCAAACCAACCCTTTTATCTCCTCTGAGATTACCGAGGAAGACCATTGCCTCGGTAATCCCTTCCTTGATTCACCCTCTAACACCAATCTTATTTTCCAATCCCCAGAACTAGAGGGAGAAATGCCGCCAAGGATGCCGCCCGATGAGGACCAGATGAGACAGATTCTTAGACGCCTTGCCGAAGCCGAACAGAAAAATGCTGATCTCACGGCACGGATGGGACAGATAATAGTAGCTGAAGGGATCGACCGACCAATGGTCGACACCTATAACCCGTCGGAGAACGAGATCCAAAATTGGCTAGCACCTGCAGTTCCCGACCAGGCATTCGAGCTGAAGCCCCATTTCCTGAGCCTGCTGCCGAAGTTTAACGGAAACCTCAGCGAAGAGCCTTACACCTTCCTCCGTGACTTCGAACTAGTATGCAACAATCTTAGCCATCCCAATGTTGGCCAAGATTATATCCGGCTGAAGGCCACCCCGTTTGCCTTAGGAGATAAGGCTGCACACTGGTTGAAAAACTTAGGGGTGGTATGTACTACCTGGATGCAGTTCAAGGACCTCTTCTTGAAGAAGTTCTACCCCCTCAGTAGAACCAATCAGATGCGAACGAAGATTGCCAGCTTCGCCCAGGGACCCTGCGAACCGTTCCATGAGGCTTGGGACAGGTTCAATGACTTAGTACAGAAATGCCCATGTCATGGCATTTCTAAGGCGATCTTAGTCCAGACCTTGTTCTGCGGTCTAACCCCAGAGATGCAGGGGTTAGTCAGTGCCGCCTGTGGAGGAAGCTATCTGAACAAGAACGAGCACGCCGTGTGGAAAATCCTAGAGCAGATGGCAGAAACCGGCAGGTCACAGGCCACAAGGGTCTATCAGTTGTCTCCCTCGATCTTATCCAATGAGACAACTCGAAGGACTGTTGCAGATCTGACTGAGGACCTCATCCCCAGCATGGGGATGATTGCAGACAAGCTTACCATGGTCGAGCAGATCCACAAGAGAGTCGCGGAGATGGAGTCTCTTTTGAGCCTTCCCAAGAAGGTGGAGGAACTCTCTGAAAAGGTAGCCAGGATTAAGCTACCCACCCCTTCTGCACCACCTGTGCCTGTACATCGAGTCCATCTTGTACAGGAACAGGCACCGGGGTCTCAGAGCAGCTGGGATCAGACTTATACCCAGCCGAACCATCATGCACCCCCACCAGTGGAAACAGAATACGAGGAGCCTCCGCCCGTTTACGAGATCAACGGGCTCTGGTATAGCCGTGACCCACTAGTCCGGCAAATCGAGATGGGGAAGGACCAGGCACACCGCCCAATCCCAGTCTACCAAGAGACCAGGCCCGTCACAGTCCCGCGATACCAGTCCAGGCCAGAACAGGGGTACCAGCCGCAGCAGCGCACCTACCAGCAAGGGCCAGCACCGTCCCATCAGCAGCAGTATCGGCACGGCCAACAAGGCCAGTACAGGACCGCATCCACTCAGCAGCCAGCCCAGCCCACCGAATTGGAGTCCCTCACCTTGGCGATCCAGACCCTGTCTGATAGGGTCCAGCAGATGCAAAACGACTACCTGGACATGAGAACCGACATCAATCGGGTCTCTCGTGCTCAGGACCAACAAATGGCGCCAAGGACTCCAATCCCCGCACAGGTTCAGGCCAACCCAAACAGCGTACAGCAGGGCCAGAAACGACCCCGAGATCAGGTATACTATTCAGATGATTATTTATCTGAACATGAGATCCTTTCGTACGATAATGTTAACCATATGTCCCTCAGGAGCGGAAGGACCGTGACCATACCTGATCGGGCACAAGAGGAAGGAACCTCCGAAATTCTACCTGAGGAGAATTCGGAGGAGGAAGAGGAGGAGCACCACCGTCACCGCCAGCAGAAGAAGAGGACATCTGAGTCCTCGAACACCAGCCCCGCAGTCATCCAGAGTCTGACGACACCGATGAGCCCGCACCTCCATCTGAGGAGGACCATCCAGAAGAAGCGGAAGAAGCATCACCGGTTTCGCCCAAGCATTTTCCTTTTTGTCAGAGTCCGGGTCAGAGTCTGTATAAAAGTCCGAGTCAGAGTCTTGTTCAGAACTCAGTTCCAGCAGCTAATGAAAATATTTCAGTTCCAGAACCTGAGTTAATAATCCCTTTCCCCCAAGCTCTCAAGGGTGGAAAGAAGAAATTCAAAAAAATCCAAAAAGATGACCCTGAGATGGCTGAATTTTGCAATAAACACATCAAGGTCACAATCCCTTTTGACAAGTTCGTGGAAATGACCCCTGCATTCCAAAAATACCTTAAGGTGAGATGCACACCTACTAGGGTCAGCAGGAAGACTAAAAGCCGTGTTGAGAAACACGTTCTATCAGTAGCCACGACTTGTGCAATAAAGAACTCGTTTCCTCGGAAACGAAGAGACATGGGTGCACACTATGTAGTGAGTCATGTTGATGACATAGCGTTTGCACGCACTCTCCTGGACAATGGTTCCTCGATCAACTTGATGCCCACATCCCTCTATGAGCGGCTCAATCTCGGACCTCTTAGGAAATCTAGAGCTATTCTTCAGTTTGCTGACAAATCTACTAAGAGGTCCCAAGGAGAGTTAAGGAACATTGTGATCAAAGTCGAGGGGCAAGAATACATGGTGGACTTCACTGTCCTCGATATGGAAACCCCTCGAAATTGGAGAGATTCCCAGATCATTTTAGGTAGGCCCTTCCTCAGAACAGCAGGGGCCTTATTCGATTATAAGAATGGGAAAATTCAGTTCCAAACTCCAGGCGGAGATGAAGAACTTGAGATGAAGCAGACGAGATGGCAGAGACCGGACTCCGAATCCAACACCGAGTACTCTTCTATCGAAACAGACTGTGAGCATGTAGACTTAGTTGGGCCATGGAGACAGAACCCAGCCAGCACCGATGTGTCCATCTCCTTTGAAGATGATCCAGTGCATGAGTCAGTCTGCGAGATCCTCAGGAACGAGTACAGCTCTGAGCCTGCATCGCCCTACATCTTCGATGACATAGAGGCCCAGTTGGGCCTGTCAGTCCTGACATCCTTAGGACAATCGGAAGATGAGGATGACGAGTCGGACGAGGCGTTTGCCGATTGCATGGAGACCTTTGACGATCCGACTCCAGAGCCGTGTTTGGTGGCAGCTACTACAGAACAGGATCCAGCCACCTCCAACACCGAACCAGATCAGATTGAGCCAGACTTTCTAGACGAGCAAACTATTCCTGAGCTCAAACCTTTACCCACAACCCTGAAATATGCCTTCCTTGCGGGCCAAGACAAGAAATTTCCGGTCATTATCAGTTCGCAATTGACCGAGGAGCAGGAATCTCGCTTGCTAGAGATCCTGGAGAAGAACCGCAAGGCAATAGGCTGGAGCATTTCCGATCTCCACGGTATAAATCCTGCTCTGTGTTCGCACCATATATACTTGGAAAACGAAGCCAAACCCTCTCGTGAATTCCAACGCCGGTTGAATCCAAATTTACGAGAGGTTGTGAAGAAAGAGATAGAAAAATGGTGCGATGCGGGTTTTATTTACCCAATCTCCGACTCTAAGTGGGTGGCCCCAATCCATGTTGTCCCGAAGAAGTCGGGAATTCAGACGACCACCAACGAGGACGGAGAGGAGATCGTGACGAGAGTACCCACGTCGTGGCGCGTTTGTGTGGATTACAGACGCTTGAATGCCGCGACGAAGAAGGATCATTTCCCCCTACCGTTCATTGATCAGATCCTAGAAAGATTAGCGGGGAAAGAATTCTTCTGCTTCCTTGATGGGTTCTCGGGTTACAATCAAGTAGCCATAGCTCCGGAGGACCAGGAAAAAACCACGTTCACATGCCCCTTTGGTACCTATGCTTTCAGGCGCATGCCTTTTGGGCTATGCAATGCTCCAGGTACTTTTCAAAGGTACATGATTGCTGTATTCGCCGAAATGGTCGGCGAATTCCTGGAAGTCTTCATGGATGACTTCTTGGTCCACGGCGACTCTTTTGATTCCTGCCTTAGGAATCTGGACCGAGTCCTCAAAAGATGTTGTGAGGTCAATCTGGTGCTCTCCTGGGAGAAAAGTCACTTCATGGTGACGGAGGGCATAGTGTTGGGGCATGTCATCTCCAAGAGAGGAATGGAGGTTGACCCTGCCAAGGTGGACGTGATCAGACGACTCCAGCCACCAACCAACGTACGGCAGTTGCGGTCGTTCCTCGGGCATGTCGGATTTTATCGAAGGTTTATCAAGGATTTCTCTAAAATTGCCCGATCGCTAACTGAACTTTTAGGCAAAGACACGGAGTTTATAGTAGATCACAAATGTCTTGAGGCCTTTAAGCTGTTACAAGGAATGATCATGGACGCACCCATCTTACAAGCCCCAGATTGGTCTCTACCTTTTGAGATCATGACGGACGCCTCAGATTATGCTGTTGGGGCTGTATTGGGACAAAGAAGAGATGGCGTCCCGTTTGCAATTCACTACGCAAGCAAAGTGCTTGATTCTGCTCAGCGTAACTATACAGTTACCGAAAAGGAGATGCTTGCGGTAGTGTTTGCCTTGGACAAATTCAGATCACATTTAATCGGATCCAAGGTAACTGTGTTCACAGACCATACGGCACTACGATACTTGATGGAGAAGAAGGATGCGAAGGCGCGTCTTCTTCGTTGGATTTTACTTATCCAGGAGTTTGATTTGGACATCCGTGATAAACCTGGAAAGAAAAACGTAGTAGCCGATCATCTTTCTCGTCTCGAAGATCTTAATACTTCCGATGTTTCCCCGATTCGAGACTCCTTCCCTGACGAGTCGATTTTTGTTATCGACTCACTCCCATGGTATGCCAATATCGTAAACTATCTTGTCTCCAAGAAAGTTCCTGAGGATTGGCCCAAGAGCCAAATCGACCGACTAAAGTCGGACGCTAGACACTACCATTGGGAGGATCCGATCCTTTTCTTTGAAGGATCGGATTGTGTCTGGAGACGTTGTATTCCTCAGGAGGAATACCAGAGTGTCCTTTCTTTATGCCATAGCTTAGAGGCAGGAGGACACCACTCCGGGAAGAGGACCGCATGGAAGGTACTTCAGTGTGGTTTTTACTGGCCGACTCTGTTTCGCGATGCCACCGCCTTCGCGAAGTCGTGCCCAGTTTGCCAGAGAATGGGAGGAACCGTTGGTTCCAAGGATGAGATGCCAATGCAGCCGGTCATCATTTGTGATGTCTTTGACGCCTGGGGCATCGATTTCATGGGCCCATTCCCTGTCAGCCACGGATTCGAATACATCCTTCTTGCGGTTGACTACCTATCCAGATGGGTGGAAGCTATCCCGACCCGAGCCGCAGACAGCAGGACTGTCTGTAAATTCATCCGAGAGAACATAATCTCTAGGTTCGGGATCCCCAAAATGATGATATCAGACGGGGGTAGCCACTTTGTGAATCGGGAGGTGAAGAAACTCCTGAAGGACTACGGCATCGAACACCGTGTCGCGAGTCCTTACCACCCACAAACTAATGGTATGGCTGAGGTGTCCAATAGGGAGGTGAAAACCATATTGCAAAAGCTTGTCCGCCCGGACAGGAAGGACTGGTCTCAGATCTTGGATCAAGTCCTCTGGGCGTATAGGACGGCTTACAAGACACCGTTAGGCACCTCTCCATTCCGAATGGTATTCGGAAAGCCGTGCCATTTGCCCGCAGAGTTAGTGCACAAATCATAATGGGCAATAAAAAAGGTCAACTGGAACACACACCTGGGGCAGAAACAGAGAGACATGGATCTGAATGAGCTTGTGGAAGTCAGAAACCGAGCATACGACAACAGTGTGGTGTACAAGGACAAAGTGAAGCGTTGGCACGATAGATATATCAGACGAAAGACCTTTGTTCCTGGACAAAAGGTATGGTTGTTCAATGCCAGGCTGAAGACTTTCCAAGGCAAATTAAAGTCTAAGTGGGCGGGACCATTCGTTGTCCGAACAGTGCATGATAGTGGATGTGTCGAGATCTCAGATCTCGCAGATGACGCACCGACATTCCTAGTAAATGGACAGCTGTTGAAGCACTTCGTCGAATCCAATGAACAGTTAGTCCATGTGGAGGAGATTGTATTCATGCGCGAGACAGATACAGCAGATACATCTCAAGCTGCGTATGAGACCTTGCAGCAATGAACTCCAGCCATCAGCAGCATCTTCAAAAGATTCAGATCGACTCATTTGTATATACATCATTCTTCCTGTATATCCTATCCTTTACCTCCACGATTCTAGTAACCCATCCCCACATCATCGAACCATTATCTTGGACTACACTTAGGATGACCAAATCCTAAGTATAGGGGGGAGGGCCTGATTCGATTCACTGTACATTCTCCAAATCACATCGGTTCTCACACTCATTCCTGTCCTATACTTAGGCTGACTAAAGCCTAAGTATAGGGGGGGACCGATGCCCACTTTGTACACTCATCTATCCCTCGTCCGCCCCATTTCTGATCTTCTTCTACACTTAGGCTGCCATAGCCTAAGTATAGGGGGGCGAGACAACTTCTATACTTTCTATCCCTTTTTGCTCTCCTACGCTTAGCACGAGCTATGTCTTTTTCCTCTCTCTCTTCGTGCTCTGAGGACATAGCACACGCTAAGTATAGGGGGGGGGCGTGTATATATTACATATATACTTTACCCATAGCTCGTACTTTCGCGTATTTTTGTATATATTTACAATAATTACGGGTGGGTAAAAGTGTTGAAAAAAATAATAATAAATAAATAAATAAATATATATATATATAGATATATTTGAAAAATATAGGCTTCTTGTTTACTCTTGCATATCATCTCTGGAAAATAATAATAATAATAATAATAATAAAGAGTCTTGCATTTTCATAGCATGACATCTCATCTCATCTGCATATCTTTGCATATGCAAAGTGAAAAGCTAGTGGGTTCTAGACCAAGTTATGAGTAAATATTGAGGATGGACTTGATTTGACCTTAATCCACCTAATTTCAGAGGAACCTTATAGGAACTGGAGTTAAGATTTCTCAGGTCAAGTGACTTAATTCTTTGAGTCCGCAAGTCTATGTTTACATGTCATCTTGATTAGTCTAAGTAGAATATCTCGTGCATACGCAGGATTCTTTTAGATAATGACCTAACTTGGAAAGCACTATGCACGTAGCTCTTCATTGATGAGATGGTAAGGAGGTAGAATCCTTTAGCTTGGAGTAGCGCACGGGTGGAAACATCCGTCCTCCTCTAGGGAGGGTAGTGCATCTCAACCTAGTCTGGTGGTGTTGACGTCTAAGGACGGGATGCTGTGGGTTGCAATAATGCTTCAAAAGAGGGATAGTCTACTGGCTCAAGAGGAAAAACTCCTGATGTACATGCTGCACCTTGTATATAGTTCCAAAAAAAAAAAGAAAAAAATGCAAGAAAGAACTCCAAAAAAATCAGACAGGTCCAAGAAAAAAATAATACCTGTCGGAGTATGTATATTAGCAAAGAAAATGCAGCTGGATGACTTGGCTACACTGGTCAGGCATCCCGGGATAGGTAGCTACACTGGCTACCATCCATTCTTTTCTCTACCCCCTCCTCTTGAGTTGGTCGTTTGAACTTAGAAGGGAATACCCCGCTCCTCGAGGAAAGAGTTACTGGACCGGGTTATTGAGTTACCTTGTTAGAGGAGGCTGGTTCCGAGTCATTTCTGATGTGGAGAGCAATATCTCACTTACACAGTACAAGTAAGAATCATAGTCATCAGAAATTTGCGTTTGAGGATTTGTTCTGACCTGACTATTGAGGCGTCTTGAATAGAAGACTTGTGGAACTTGAAGTCTGTTAGGTCTTAAGTCCAGGTCCAAATAAGGTTCTGCCACACAATTAATCCAAAGTTCGAGTCAGGCTCCATTTTTCAGCTTTTGTTCATGACCTTGGTATGGAACCCAAAATCATTTCACTCTTGCATTTCATTTTAGTTGCTCGGGGACGAGCAAGGTTTAAGTATAGGGGGTATCTTGTGATCCAACGGTGGATTATGATACTACCGTATATACTGTATATTTACTTTAGCTATAATCTGAAAAATTTGAAAAATTAAAAACTTTTTGGCTAAGGTAAAAATTCATTGGACTAAGAAAACTCAAAGGATTTTCACGGTTTTTCGATATTATGTTACACTATTTTATATAAATATTTTCGAAAATGATTTTTGAAAATGTTTTGAAAATTTTCAGGTTTTTTTTGACATGGGTTTTGAAAAATCGCCATCTCTTTTCAAGGAAAGTTGAGTCTAACTTGTGTTTTAACTCTCTTATTAAAATCCATAAAAATCAAAAAACCCCTAAAAACCTTTAGGAGCTATTAGTGACTACTAAGCCCAATTAAGAAAGCCGCGTTCAGTGAGGGTTCGCCCTTAGCAGATTGGATGGTTTAGAGGACATCGCGTAAGGCCCCGTCCTCAAGCAACGGGCTTCGGCCTGTACTTACATCCATACTGGCTGAATTGTAGCTACTTAATTGAGTTTAGGTAGTTGTTATATCTCTTGAAGTTCAAAAAAAAAGTGTCTTGTTTTTTGAATGAAGAAGTTGGATTAGTCCTCTACATTTTCACTTTCACCCGGGATCGGATTTGGTCAAGAAGACTTAGCTTTTAGAAGTCTTTGAGATTTTAGGTTAACCAGCCTTAGCCATCAGGGTCTTAGACTTAATCATCCACATTCCCCTAGGTTTCTAGATTTGCATGCTATATTCCATGCTTAGTCTCAGACATAAAGAATATGATCAGCACATCACATGCACAACTGCGGTTCTCGATGAGATGAGTTGATTTTTCACCTGAGGGATTGGGATGAGGAAGTCGAATTTGGATTTGATCTAATGATGCTCGAGGATGGGATAAAATCTTTGGAGGCTTCATGAAACCTGAGTGTCAGCAATATTAGCCAGTATGAGAACTTGATTCTTATACTAATCTCTTGACATTAACCTAAGTGCCTGGGTGTGAAAAATAAATAAAAAATGTTGATCAGTGTGCGCAAACTCTTGGTAAAAGCAGTGGAGCTAGCCACCAATTATACAAGTCAATGAAATTCAAAGAAAAGCTCTCATTCCACCAAAGTCAAATATCAAAGAGCTTCCACCAAAGGCGAGCGCTCCCAAACTTTTCAAAGTGTCCACTTGGACCACCGCTATTAGGACCAGGAGTCGGGCTTGCACCAAAAAAAGGGCTCTGCATCGTAAATGCTACAAGTCTGGGTGTCGAAGGTACGATAGGTACTCAAAAGAGACACACCCCGGTGTACTCCCAGGAAAACAAGTGCAGACGGCTCCAACTTCTCTTGACGGACGCACTGATCAACAACAAAAAAATGTGTTGCGTAAAATGGCACTAGAGAGAATCCTTGTTCCAATGAGAGGGAGAGAAGAATTGACACAATCCCATGCCCTCCATTCATGGCCTGCCATCTACACTTTCTAAGTCTGACAACTAAAGAGACGGTGGACTGAATGCAAGATTTGATTTATTCCCTAGTGCTGAGGATTGGGTCCTTAGGAGATTTTCTCGGACCAAGATTTTGGGTGAAGACTTGACTCTACTCTCGAAATTGCAGTCAACACTAAACTTCATATCCTTTAGTTTATATGTACATCAGAGAGAGTCTAGAGAAGTAGAGGAATTGGAAGCCTCTTGATTAAGGCTGGGTTGAACTCTAAAATTTTGGATATCTGAAGCCGAGTTGACTTGATCAGATTAGATCCTGTATTCACATGCACAAGGGGGTTAATCCAACTTAGTCATTCTTTTTGATGCTCGAGGACGAGCATAGTTTAAGTATAGGGGGGTGATGAACCTCAGTTTCATCATCTTTATTTCTCATAATTAACCCCCTTGCTTAAAAGTTTGTCAATAAATCCCTGTTATTGTCTAATAATTAACAGAGCCCTAAATAAATTAAAAACCACAAAAAAATGGCAAAACAAAATTCGTGGTATTTTTAGACTTAAAAATACCTTCAAAAATATTTCGTGTCTTTGTTTGATCTCTTCTCTAGTTTTGGTCAACATGAAACTTGTAGATCTCGTCAAGATCTACAATTTTCATGTTTTGAGTTTTCTCAAATTCGGCCATTTTGGCCTCCAAAAATCCAAAATACAATCCTAATAATCTGATTGGGCCACGTGGCCCAATCTGGGGGCGCCACGTGGCCCGCCTCCTTTGTCTTTTCCACCTCTCCTATCGACCGTTGGATCGGCCTCTTGATCCAACGGTCTTGGCCTTGACCACGTGCGCTCATTCTTTCAGCCGTCAGATCTCCCCCGCGTTCAATCTGCACCGCACGTGGTCACCTCGACCTCGTCATGACACGTGGCCGCTCCATCTGCCCTATGATCATGCCGCCCCAGATCTTATCCTGGCCGCCGCTCCGCGCCTTAGCCTCCACCGTTGGATCTCCAGATCCAACGGTCAGGAGACCGTCGTCAACCTCCAGCAGACCCCTTCTTCCCCACGATCTCCTCTCGCGCACCTCTCCCCCTTTCCATTTTCTCCACGACTCCAGAGCCCCTCACACCTAACCAAACACCTCCCGGTCTTCCCCCATCATCCTTCTCCCTCGCGCACACCTCCACGACCCATAACTCCCTTCCAGTCGTCCCCTGATCGCCTCGCAAACCACGACACCACGATCATCTCCGCCGAGTCATCCCTTCAAATAAGCCACTTCCCCCACCTTTCGCCGTCGTCCATCTTTACGCGGGGAGGGGCCCAGCCCTCCTCCGCCTCTCTGTGACAGAGAGGGGCGAGAGGATCGAGCGAGAACGACCCATCTCCTCCGGTGAGACCCTCCGCCATGAATGGCGGAGCTGCGGTGCCCTCGGCCCGCTTGAGCTGCACGGACCGGCTGGCCGTGTCCAGCGAAGACCCGGGGCTCACTTAGAGCTCCAGCCCAAGCCCTCCGATCCGCTTCCGACCAAGGTAAGTCTCCTTCCTTCTTCTTGTATTTTTCTCGAATTTTGTCGAATTAATTAAGCCTTTCCCGTAGCTGTCACCCTCCGATGAACCTCCTGTTAGCTTCACCACACTCCCCCCTTCATCGCGCACTATTCCGACAGCCCCCTTCTCTTTCCTCCATATCTTTCCGCATCCGACCCACCTCCTCCGCCATCCACGGCGGAGGAGCTTTGAGCTCTTCATCTTCTCCGCCCTGATGAGCTTCCATCTCACTTCACGCACGCACGCACGTCTTCTGCCTTGCTTCGGCTATGTACTAACTATGCAGGTCGATCCACTCCTTCAATGGCTGGAGAGGTCGCCGGGCCATCTTCGTGACTGTCGTCTTCGACATTGGACCCCCGGCGACCCGAGCTGAGCTACCAGATGTCTCGCCCGAGCTCTAATCTTCATCGACAATCCGTCAGTAGCCTTGGGCGAGCGCCACCGTGCCCAGGAAGGAGCGGCGGAGCTAGAGCTCCTTCGCCGGAGCTCAGTTCCCGCCGCCAGCCGTAGGAGGAAGACGGAGGAGCAGTTGCCGTCGGATGATCTTCATCTGACGGCACGGATTTAGCCACGTCGCTCAAGACCTGCCTTTCCAGCGACCGTTGGATCATCTCGATCCAACGGTTCCAATTCAGCCACGTGGCGACGCTAGAGACTTCGCCGAGCCTCAGCCACCGAACCTCCAGGCTTGGGGATCCCGAGCCTTCACGAGCCTGCACCGAGCTTCGATTTGTCCGAGCCTTCGCCGAAGCTAGTCCGAACCTCCGCTGATTTTGAGCCGACTTCCGAGCCTCGAATGCGCGTGCCTGGCGCGTGCCTTCTGGGCAATTTGCGGAGGAGCCCACAGACTTCTCCAGATTTGCAGAAAGGTCCAATCCTCACATGTTAACCACGTGCACCAGGGGTTATTTGCACTTATACCCTTGCGGGTTTATATAATTGCAAATATACCCCTGCGCGTGGGGTTCATTTACAGGGAAGGCCTCGAATTTATTTCTTTTGCATTTTAGTCCTTTCCAGGGACCTTTTTGTAGTTATCTTTTTATGTTTTCTTTGCATTTATGCCCTTGCTTTCTTTGTTGAATATCTTGAGCTACGTTTGTCCAATCGAGTTGATTTCAGTTTCGTTTTGAAGCTCTTCTCATCCTCTTCATTATGGCATGCTTAAATTTTAAATTTGACACTGTGAACCGTGATGTATTATTTTATTATTTAAGTGTCTTGATTTTTTTTATTTATCATGCCCACTTGCTTCATATGAGTAGAGGCTTCTTTATTCCAACTCGGTTTGATTCACGATTTTCTTATGGCTCAAGTAACTATGATTTTGGGGCATATCACTAGCTTTGCATGTGCATTCATTTGCATGATAAAAAAAGGTTTAAAAAAATGCATGTTTTATTTTAATTGCATTGTCTACATGCATGATTTGACCTATATGCTTCAACTCTACACTTGATTAAACAAACTTAAATCCGATTAATACGAGAGAGGCTCGTGTCCCTGAGTTCGACCTTGGTATCTTGCCAAGTAAAAATAAATCTTCGATCACCTCATTTCGATTTATGGCATATCTTTAAATGAGGTGATCGCTTTGACGACCCGAAATCGGCCCGACTACGATGACGATTCCAAGTGCTAATTTAGCACTATTAAAGGGGCGATTTTGCATCAGGTGACAGGATTATGATACTACCATTGTTAAGCAGATTTTTCATGATGAAAGGTCATGACCACTTGCTCATTAGTTTGCTTGGAAATAACTTTAACTTAGCATCAAACAACCAAACTTTTTGATTTGGCTTGAAAGATTTTTCTTCAGTTGTGTTTATCGTGTCATCTCTTGATTTTTCTCTGTATGTGAGGTTGTTGTCATATGCAGAGTCTCTAAATATCAGCAAACAATTCAGGTCAAGTTTTTTGTTCTTTCCAGCCTTTTCTCTATCCATATTGTATATACTGACTATCCATAATGATTTATGAATGAGCTCTGCGGGGAAATTGAAGGAGGTAAATAAAAAAAATATTTACTACGCATCATGAAAAATGCAATATTTAGCAAACAATTTGCCAGAACAATGTTAGTTTATCATATGAACTAGAAAAATATAGGACAACGATTTGTGCATTTAGAAATCAAATATATATAAGGAACAATTTCCTTTCTGATTTCTAATATTCATGATGAATAAGAGAGGTAAATCATGATTAACTTTGATGCATAAGTTTCTACGAAAGAAACCTCGTGAATTGAAGTCTTGTTTGTAGACTTCTCTCTCGTTGGAGTGGAGATGAGTCGTGTTACTTCCCACGAACCCGGACGTCGACTAGGGAAACAAGAAGAGAGTTGTGAGAGTTGTATACTCTCAAGACTCTCTCTCTCTCTCTCAAATGGGGCACATATTTAGAGAAGGACTTGCTTTCTTGATTGTTGTAGAAAGGAGAAGGCAAGACCATTAACAGGTATGAGTCCTAATCCAATTAGAACTCATGAGATAGAAATGCAGATACTTGGAGATAATGTCAGGGAGATCACTCTATCAATGTGTAGTGACTTGAAATGTGGATAACAATACAATTTCAGGGTTTATACCATTTTTGTAAAAAAAAACTGGCACCTATGAACGTTGATCTTGAGCTGTAACACTTTTACATTTTCAGTGAGCCCAACGAAATGCATCACACTCTCCATGAGATGGATAAAGTATCGATGAGCTTAATCTAGCTTCATTAACCATTTATAAATCATAGTCCAAACCATTCAGAGCTAAGAAATGAGGTCAAGGAGCTTGTATCCATGATCATTTATATTTTCAACATTTGGATATTAAAATTGAAATTGAAATTGAAAATTGAAAATTAGAAATTGGATTCAAATGAATTGTGATTTAATCCAATTGAATCACAAATCATCTAACTAAATGGAGCCGCTAAAACCCGTCCCGTTTCATCACTTCTTCGACATGGAAGTGTCATGATAGATGATCTATTACAATTACAAAAGTAACCCTGAGTATTTCAAATACTCATCCATCCTTCACACTAGAAGATAAATCCGAAGTTCAAAGCCTGGTTTGATTGTCTTCTTCAGAATGTATCAATAGATTTCTCATTTGATAGGTGAGCGGCAATATTAATCATATACTTTTCAAAAGCATACATTAATATCTCGAATTCATGTCTTATTTCATAAACAAAAAACGACCATGCATGGAATTCATTTTGACCCCAAAATATCTCATGAGTGAGCTCGGTCTCCCAGTTCATCAACTATGAACCTATATGATTCCTTCGAGAGATCATACATCTTATATGACTTCATATGCACACCAACACGTCGGTACATAGACCTTGTAGGTCACCAACCTATTGGTCTACCAAATGTGCATATTCATGCATACAGGTGCATATCTGTCTCAGGTTAAAAGATGTGTGCCTGATCGTGAAAGTTACGATTTAGGTCTTAGTTTATCTCGACCTCATCAAGTCAACTTTTTGACTTAATTATTCCAACACTTCTGAATCTTCATTCTTATGCAGAGGACTTGCATTAAGAAGTTGGTTGGAAATCAATCTTTAGAGAAAGATTTCCATCTCTTTCTCAGACTGGAGATCTTTGTTGAATATCACATGTTTAAAGTCAGATGTGTCCTCCCTGCTGCATGGTACTCAATATGGACATGATATACAAGTCCAACACAAATGACATGGCTTGCCATACACTGGGTAATAGGGAGATATTTCTAAAGGAGACTTGTATGATGTACGGTAGGCCCAAAGAACTGAGTCGAGTAATTGTGACCATTTATTTTTATTAGGATACAAGAGTTTCTGTAGGGTATTCTTGATTTCCCTGTTTGAATATTCTACTAAGCCATTGGTCCGTTTGTGTAGGGAAAAGTGACACCGTACTCAATGATGTATTCACTTTGTCAACTTCTTAACTTCTTTATTAACGAAGTAGCTGCTCTCGTCTGATATTAGTATCTTCGGAATCATGAACAACGTAATGATGTTGTCATTGAGAAATCAACAAACAGTGCGACTGTCGGCAGCTCGAGTGGGGATATCCTCCACCCATCTACTTACATAATCGATAACAAGCAACATGTACTTAAAATCCTGATTGTTCAGAAACAGACCCATGAAATCGATACCCCATGTATCAAAGACATCTGAGATCTGAATATACTTGAGATGCGTAGTATCTCGGGAACTAATGGTACCGCCCATCTTTTGGTAGTCAGTACATCCTTTTACATATTCTGTAGCATCTTTGAAAAGAGTCAGCCACCAGAGGCTGCATCGAAGCACTTTAGTTGCTTTCTGCTTTTTCAGAATCGTGTCCACCAGATTCTAACTTGTGACAGTGGTTTAGGACACTTGTAAACCCCTCCTCATGAATACATCTTTGTCAAATATGATCTGCACCTTCACGAAATAGATATGGATCCTCCCATTGGTAAAAATGTACGATGGACATGAACTTGTCCACTTTTAGCTTCGGCCAATCTCGTAGGACTTTATTGGATATTATTTTTCTAATTTGATATATATTGATATGTACAAAGTTTTGTGGTGAACATTATATTGTTTGTGGTTTGTATAATGAAGAATAAAATAGTGTAATTTTGGGCTATTTACATTGTTATTGTATCTACAAGAATTAGGGTTTCTCTATATTTTTGTACAATATTTTTTCATATTTTCCATTACTTTATTCTTGATCGACCTAGTCAATATTTAACTTGGTCTCAGGGTCTAAAATCAATCAGTATCTTTCATACTTCCTCTATTTTATTTTATTTTCTTTTCTTTATTCTTTAATTTTGGATTTAAATACGAGTATTTATATACTGATTAGAGTTAATGTTAGATGTTAATTCTTGCAAATTAATGGTATTTACAGGTATTTTGTTAGGAATTTAAAGTCAAAATAGGATAATAAAGGTGAATGAATGTCTATTCATCAACATATAAATATCTACAAAAAAACCCATATCTTATCAATATCCCTGAAAAATGAAATAACATATTTAATTAGGGATTTTATCACTTGTGCCCCTCCGAGATCTCGCAATTTCAGTTATACCCCTATCTTTTTGGTAATATCAATGTACCCCTCACTTCTTTCTCTGTCATCAGTTGTGCCCTTCCGTCAGATTGACCGTAAATGAACTGACTTAACCATGGTTTTTTCAAACCTTAGTGCAGTTAAGAGGGGTATTATTGTCCAGACTCCTCTTCTTCCTCCTCCAACCTCCTCCTCCCTCTCCTCCCGGAGTTCGCCGGAATTCGCTTGCCCCTGCACGACCACACAATGCCCTCCTGCATGTCTCGACGATTCTGGAACCATATGGCCACCTGCCTCGGCTGGAGCCCCAACTCCCTGGCGAGCTGGAGCTTCCTCTCCGGCTCTAACCTGTTCTCCGTCTCGAAGCTCTTCTCCAGAAATTCGACTTTCTCCGCGCTCAGCCGCCTCTTCTTCTCCGACTGATGGAGCCTGTACTCTTTTGCTTCGTCCTCGCCTATGTCCTCCATCTCCAACCGATGAGCAAGCTGTCGAACCGCAGAGGCACCGGGGCTGAAATCCTCGAAGCACATCATAGATCTCGAGCCAGAAAGGACGGGTACTAGACGTCATGTTCATGCGGTAGTGCAATGAGGATAAAAACAAGAAGGTAAACATATAATCTATCAAATGTATATCTTGCTAAATTTGGCGAAAATCCTAACTCGATAAATATCCCAAAAGCATGAGCGAGAGAGAAGGATAAAGATGGCATTTACTCGAGAAGAAAGAAAGAGAAAGACTCATATGACACAACCTCTGAAAATTTGGCGATGATGGGATCAGCAAAGCTTAGCACGATTCTAAAAAACAAGACTAATTTTTGGCAATTGGATCCAAAGCTCCAACCACAAGATTCAAGATCCGAGATAAAGATCTTTACCTTGGAATCCGGCGGAGGTAGAGGCGGAAGAGAGCAGTGCTTCAATGGCACCGTGAGAGATGCCCTCCACCTGAAGGAGGGCTGCGACGTCCTGCCCTCCTCTGATCACCCTTCCAAAACCCATCTTGGACATGAGAGCTATTCAAAAAACGGAAGCAAGGGGGGAGAGAGATTGGACCCCTTTGAAGTTTTCAGTGAAGGAGCATGGTGATGGAAGCAGCAGCTACTGCTTGTGGCGGAAGGAGCTGGTGATCATCTCGATGGTGCCCTGGGAGATGAGAGAACAGGGGTACCTCACGCCCATCTCGCTTGCAGCGGGAGGAAAAATATAAAATGACCATATAACCTTTTCTTTAAATTTAATACCGCTTATGTCTTCAAAGTTAACGTCTGTTTGCACTGTAGATGGACGGTCACTAACCCGAGGGGCACAAGTGATAAAATAGCAAGAAGTGAGGGGTACAACTGATATTATCAAAAAGATAGGGGCATAACTGAAATTGCGAGATCTCGGAGGGGCACAAGTGATAAAATCCCATTTAATTATCATGATATATGTCTATGTAAAAAGGCAAAATTTCATGTCATCGTCGGTATCTCCATTTTCCCAAGTACACATACATCCATATTCGCATAAATACAAATACAGTAGGGATGAATATTAATATATTTATATCTTGTTGCATCCCTAATTTAGCACACATAATTTTTCTATTATCTGACTGCACATACATCCCATCTCGGTATCTTACAAAGAGTGATTACTGTGCATACTATAGAATTTGATATTATTTAATTAATGCAACCTTATAAGCTATGTCTGAAGTGAAAGTATTTCGAAAAACATAAAAATTAATTTATATTTTTTGCTACAATGAAAGATTTACACTTAATCAAGTATAGACCATTATCATGAAAATAATAATCAAAATTAGAAGTTAGTTAGGGACTGCACTTCGTAAAATACCAATACATGGGGGTTAACAGCAGGACTAGAATAAGGATATAGATATTGCAATATCTTATCCATCAGAAAAATATGTATACCAATGCATATACAAATATGATGAATATGAGAAATGCGTTATTATCATAGCCTCAAAATTAGATATTGGTATAAGGTGCATACACATTGAATACACACAAAAGTAGAAATGTTTTATTGAGCAACATAAATATATATGCATTGAATGGCTTCTTCTTGTATAAATACAACAAATGTGTTTATTTCATAAAAATCATATCAATTACGGTAAAAAAATTATAAAATATTGTACATATAATTACAAATATATCTACAAAATATATATACATCACCGCGACAAAATTAGCCCATGATAAAGAAAATTTTGTATTGCCGTTTTCACATCTTTCGATGATAGATATATGGCAATGTTATGCAAAGATATATTTGATTCTTATAATTCGCAATAAATGCCAAATTTGTCGTTAAAGGTTCACATAATGATAATAACCTGTAAATATGTACAAGTTGATGCTAATCAGTAACGACAAGAAGAAAAAATCTGCTAGTAATAGTTGTTTTATGATTCATTGCTAGGAATATGACGTCAACTATGTTCTTGGTTAGAAATTTAAACAATCAAGCAACAAATAATATTAATTGGTTTAGTAGAAATATTTTATTGTTAACACAACATTTATTGATACATTGTTCTAAAATTTTATATTTACGGAGGTATTTTTGTTAAAATCCCATGCAAATTTTTAGTATAGACTGTTCAGAGATCACTTCTCTCAAATTATGCAACCAATAATATTCAATAAAACTAAAACAACATATAATGGTTCAACAATATGTCCCCACAAGTAAAAAACATGGCCTCGTCTTTTCATATTTTATTTCATATATTGCTTCTTTTTCCTTGTATAGTTCCAAAAGTTGATTGTAAGGGGTATTTACAAGAATGGGGATGGGGAAATTATTTTTTTTTACCCATAATAGGTACAACTTGAAAATAATTCTCAGAATGGGCATATATCGGCAAACAATTTGCTGTAACGCAGCAAATATTTTGCCGTGACACATGGACGGGCGGGAGGGGATCAAGAATACAGATTTTCATCGCGGGTGCATGTTTTTGCCGTCTATGTGGCACGGCAAAACATTTGTCGCTCGCGGCAAACCGTTTGTCAGTCGAAACAAACCAAGCGACAAATAATTTGCCGATATATGCCTATTCTGGAGATTAATTTCGAACCGTATCCTTTTGGATAATATTTTGCAAAGTTATTACCACATGATAGATTAACTCTGATCGTAATGCATGTTTTTGATAGCTTGTCAAATTTGTAAGTGCTTGTAATGACAACATTCATTTGTGTCATCGATCTCAAGGGCAGATGGGATGACATGTTATATGTATTACAATAAAGTCCACGCTTTATCAGAGTGTACAAAACATTTATTATTATTTAATGAAAGATTTGATTAAAGTCATTCTAAAAACCCAAGAAGACATAGAAATATCAAATGATATATATTTTGTAAAATTAGTTTGATACATAGATATAATATCTGCTGTCAATTAGGAAGATACATATATACTCCATACATTAAGTAATAATAAAGCAAAAATACGATTTCCATGCAGGTTCGGTAGAACGATCTGGGTAGGAATCGGAAAGATCGGATCCAAATAATCATTCTTTATTGCTGCTAAAGCAAGAGCAAACTCGATAACAGGCTCGATAAGGATCGAGCCCTGGATCACCAACTAGAACTCGAACTCGTCGAGTTCGAGTTGACTCACGAATCTCATCGAGCCACAAGTTTCTGAGCTGGTTCACGAGCCTCAAAATGAGCTGGCTCACGAGCCTCTTATCGAGTCGTGAGTTTCTGAGCTGGCTCATGAGCCTCAAAATGAGCAGGCTCATGAACCTCTTAATGAGTCATTGTTGCATTTTATATATTAAATTATGCAAATGACATTTGTAAATTTGATTTTTTATACTCTTTTGTGTAGCTTTTTGGGCAAGAAAAATGTTAACCTCTAGTTTAATCAAACTCAATGTGAAAGTTTTGGTATATGTTTTTAATTTTTTATTAAGAGAAAAAACGAGTTATCGAGTCGAATTTCCGAGTTAACAATGCTCAACTTGAACTCGACTCGATGAGCTAACGAATCATAAAACTCAACTCAGGCTCAGGCTCTTTATGATTTCGAGTCCGACTCACGAACCCTTAACGAGCCGAACTCGAGTTGATCGAGTTCGAGCCCCAAGAAGAACGGCTGGCGCCCACGGTTCTACCTTTCCCGCGTCCTACGTCCTATTCGCCCTCACGCAAAAAAATTATCTCTAAATTCAAATGCCCTCCCTCACGCACCCTTCTGTCGAACGAACATGGCCAGGCGGAAGCGAGAGAATGATCCAGAGAGCGACGGCGCCAGCTCCGACCTCTCTTTCCGCACTCGCGTCAAAGCCAGGCGATCCGCGGGGGACGGCGGGAAAGGCAAGGCTCCCTACAACAACAATGGTAAGAAGACGGGGAGGAAGAGGAAGGACCCCGACGCGGAAGGAGAGGCCCCTCAGGTGGGTTCGCGTCGAGATCCGTTTTTGATCGCTACCCGTCTATTATCCGAGGGATATCAAGCAGAAGCTTCGACTTTTTCTCCTGAAGGTGGCGAGGAAGAAGCAGCGGAAAAGCGGTCATTCCGTTGGTGGTGTTGTGATAAGCGATCCGAGCGGGCCTTGCAAGACCAAAGTACTAAATCCTCTCCTGGCCCCTGTTTGATTGCCTGAGATTCCCATTGCAATTCTTTTTCCATATTGCTGGATCCCTAATTTGACTTTTGTTCGGGTATCTCAGGAGTTGCATTTTAATGCGATTTGATGATTAGATGGGAAAGGATTATATATAAATCACTCTACATTGCTAGTAGTCCGAACGGAGCTTTTGTGATGCAGATAAAAAAAATGGAAGGTGGAAAAAAATTTTGGTGGGAGAAATTTAGAGAGGGGAGGGAGAAGGAAAAAACACGTCGGTTACGCGGGGTTTTGGAAAGGAATCGTGAAAAATACGTTGAGGAAGAGAAATAACGAGAGAGACATAAAAGAGATAAATCTCCAATTTAAATATATTCTGAACTGAACTTTACAATAAACTATCAACCCCTTTATATAGGAAGGGTGGATTATAAAAATAAAAAGATGATCAAATTTAAATCCCAACTTATCTAATTGACTCTTAGACTCTAACTAATTTACTTTAATTAGACTCTAATTAATTTTATCTACCAAAAGTTGAGATAACAATCTCAATTTATTTAAATAAAATATGCAAGTAATAGAAAATAACTAATTGAGGATGAAATTCCTTAATTTGAAGATTCTCCAAATCAGCCATCTGATTCAATTTGATTTGCCCTGCCAATTTGAGAAATATTGCATCATTTTGACTCTCCCATTGATGTTGATCTGCTTTTTTCTTCTGGTAGGGAGTGAGGAGAGAGCCGTTGTTGGGGGACAATGCCATGATGTGCCATCAGTGCCAGGGAAGGGATCGGAGGGTTGTTTGGTGTTCGGCATGTAAGAAGCACTGCATAAAAACATGGTACACGCTCAGTTTGCCTCTGTTGAGGAGAATGACTGCATTTGTCATGTTGCCTTTTTGTGTTTTCCACGTTTCAAGCTTGATGGAGTTGTTATCGCAGAAATGATACACTCGGGGGATTTTGTTCGTGTATAAAGATTAGCAAGTAGTTTTTCTCTGTAAACTTTATAGTTGAGGAAAACCATGATATGATAAATGACTATTTTTCTTTTTATTATCAACTCTGCATCTTCTGGAACTATCCTCGTCAAATTCATTCAGATATATTTGTACGAGAAAAGAAACAGAGGGAAACTTGTATCTCTGAGTAGATGTTATGGTACTCATCTTAGATGCTTCAGTGATCGAAGTTTGATTGCAGCTGTCTAATTGATTAGCTTGAATAATAAGTGCAGGTACCCATCACTATCTGAGCAGGATGTTGCAGAAAAGTGCCCCCTTTGTCACAGATATTGCAATTGCAAGGTATGCTTGCGTATGAAACAGATTCCTCAGGTAGTCATTATAGTCGATTTTTTGTTCCATTTCTTGTTTTGTCCACATGTTAGCATTTGATTTCTTTATGGATCTGTTCTTTCATGGATCCTGACCCAGTTGCAAAGAGAAGAGATCAATGAAGCGGAGAAGATCCAGCATTGCTGTTATCTGTTACACACGACACTTCCAGCATTGAAGGATATTTGCAGAGAACAGATGGCAGAGAAGGAAATTGAAGCTACAATGCAAAGTATGGTCGCTGATTATTAAAATCACTTCATCACATTCTCCTTGTCACTTGCTTATATCCAATAGTATATGCAGGTTTAGACGTGAAGGATATTATTGTACCACAAGCTTCCTGGTCTACAAATGAGCGTGTCTTCTGGTAATTTCCTATTTATCACCTCAATCTCAAGACTTAAGAGTTGCTGGATCCAATCATCCAGCATATCTCACATCCACGACATGATCTTGCACGTGGTGTTTTTCAGCAACAAGTGCAGGACGTCCATGGTAGATTACCATAGAAGCTGCCCCAGCAGTTCATATGATCTCTGCCTATCTTGTCGTCGAGAATATCGGCAAGGAGTTTTTCCTGGGGGTCTAAGCAATGCTACATCAACTAGGTCTGATCCTCAATCTGGTATTGACAAGGATATATCTAAATGTCCAGTTGAATGGAAATCTTGTAAAGATGGTAGCATCATATGTCCACCTGCCAATCTTGGTGGCTTTGGTAAGCCAATTTTAGAGCTTAAAAGAATCTTCTCTGAAGATTGGCTTTTGAATCTGGAGAAAAAGGCTGAAGAAATTTTACAGTCTCATGATTATAAGCCACCGCCTGATTTGTCTGCAAAGTGCCCCTGTTTCAACTTATATGGCTTGATTGATCCTGCAAATGTCAACTTGCGAAAGGCTGCCTCTCGAGATGATGGAGATGACAACTACATATACTGCCCGGAGGCGAGAGATCTCAAGAAAGAAGACTTGGAGCATTTTAAGATACATTTAGGCCGAGGGGAACCAGTAATCGTGCGCAATGTGCTTGAACTGACATATGGCTTAAGTTGGGAACCCATGGTTATGTGGAGGGCTCTGCGTGAAAGATCTAAATCAATTGCATATGGACTGGAGTTCATTAGTTCGTTGCTATTTTATGAATACACAGATCCCAAAAGTGGACATTTTAATGTTGCTGTGAAGATTCCTAAAGATATTATTAAACCTGATTTGGGTCCAAAATCATACATTGCATATGGACTTGCTGAGGAATTAGTCCGAGGTGATTCTGTCACCAAGCTTCATTATGATATGACTGACGCGGTATAATTTCTTCACATATTGTGGTACACATGCTTTCTTAGTTCCCAGATTCTTGTTTGTATTCCTAAGAGTTTCAGCTTACCTAATATATGGTAGTTATGCAGATGATTTTCAAGGAGTCTTCTGGCCATAAGATATACTTCTCTTGGATGACTTCACTAATAGTTGTCGGGCTTCCCCTTAACTCTATTTCAAAAACCTGTCTAAGGCTTAGGGACCTAAAATTTTCAGCGTGTTAATTGCAATAATGTAACATATCTAAGATACGAGGGTTGCACATACATGCTTCTGCAAACTTTTGTGATTTCATGAAAATGCCTGAAAAGAGCGATAAGCTATCCTTACAATTATACGACTTATCGTAAGAAATTGTCATTAGAATTAGAGTTAATCAAGAAGCACTGATAATTTGGTGTCAGGAACTAGATACGGTGTCACCGACCAAATGGGCTAAAGTATAGATGGCATTTTGAGGAAGGTGATCGTAGATGTATCATTTGGTACTTGGTAGCTTCTGGAGCTGCAAGATGTTGGTGATTCTACGGGAGGTACGGAATGTTGGTTCACTTTTTCTATGTATTGCCTAAAATTGAGAAATTCAGCAATTATAGTTAGGGTTAGGATTTAGGATCAAGTAATCCTAACTATAGAAGACTGTACAAACGGGACAAACCAATGAAGAGAATGTACGGAATCAAAAACAAAAAAATAATACGAACAACATCAACCCCCCTATACTTAGGGTAGAGTATCCCTAAGTATAGGCAACAAGAGTGATGAACAAGTCGAATATGAACAATACAAATCATTCACCTCCCTATACTTAGAATAAAGCACATCTTAAGTATAGCAAATATACACACAGAAAAGGGATGAACGATAAAACGGAAGAAGAAAGAATTGATATGAAAAAATATACAAAAGGAGTGGATGTACAAAGTTCAAGAAGGTCGAAAGCGGACCTTCTTGCGAGATCACTAAGGAATGGATCTAACAAGCTGTAGGTTGATATTGGGGTCCTCATTAGACATAAACTGATCAGGATCGACCAAGAATGTATCCTCAGCAGTCTCAGAGTGTGCATGCATGAATCGGTCAGTAGGAGTAGTGTGGTCATATCCTGCCTGGGAAGTCTCACAAATATCAAAGTAAAAAGGCTCTAATTCATTTTCAAAAAAAGTAAGATCATTTCCATCCTGACGAGCCTTTACTGGATCATCATCTTCATCAAAAGGCCCAAATTCCTTTATAAAAGCAATCAAGTCAAATTTGACCTTATTAGTCTCATCCAAATCAATGTGAATATGAACGGACTCATCAGTAGAAGTAGTCAAATCATGCCCGTCATGTCTAGTCTCAGAGTCTGCCTTCCGCTCTAGGGTGTCTATTGTGTAAATCCCGCGGATGTCATCAATGCATCTCCACATACCAGAAGGGGGTATTCCAAGGTCTATGCTTTCTGAGTCTTCCTCCTTGAAGAGGAATTCTTGGATCTCAGTATCATCCAGCATACAATAAGAATCTTTGATATTATTGTCAAGGTCAAGGTCCTTGGGGTTGGCTAACACGGGTACACTCTCATGGGATGCAGGTCTCTGGTCAGTAATAGGTGCAGTGATAAACACATCGCTCTTTACATCAGAACGAACGTGAATCTCTCCTAATCCATAATCAATAACGGCTCTCGCAAAGGTGAGGAAATGCCGTCACAGGATGATTGGAGGGTGCTCCACATGGGTGGAGGTCTTCATGGGCAATACGATAAAATCAGAAGTTAAGTTCATGCCCTGAATAAGAACGAAGAATACCCTTCGACCTCTTGATAGATCCATCAACAAATTGAACTATCATCCTGGTTTTCTTGAGAGGCCCAAGATGAAGAGACTACGCACCACCGTTAAGGAGAGTGTTGTCACAAGAATAGTCAGAGATGGAGCAACTCACAAGAGGTGTGTGATAATGCGGTCCCGACCTGAGTTTTTGTTGTCGGTGTAGAAAAAGATAACCGCAAAAGAGGGAACCGTGTTGAATCAAACAAAAATTACGATAAAAATAGGAGAAAAATCCTAATTTATCGTTCACTACTAATTTAACCAGGTGAGTGTGCCTGGGTCGAACTCAAGGAAGCAGAATATTTAAACCACGGTTTTTGAGTCAAGGAAATAATTCCAATAAAATCCTCTTTTATTCTTGATTTTACAAGGAAAGAAATTAAAAACAAATTCGACTTAAAACAAACTCAAGATGACAACCATCAAAACCACAAAATAAAGTGACGAAAAATACGGGAAAAATACTCAAAAAATAGCTTGGCTAGTTATCAAGCTACCCTAGAAAATTCGCGGAAAAATGTGAAAAATACGAGGTCCGAATGGCCCCTACAAGCCAGTGGCCTAACTACAAAGAAGTATAATGTTTTTGTTACAGGAAGGTCCCTGTAGGGACTAAAATGCAAAGGAAATATGTTTTATTACAATTAGGTCCCCGTGCAGGGACCTTATTGTAATTTTGGAAACTCCTGGAGTGACTTGGAAGATCTGGAACTCTGCTGGGCTTATGATGCAATATTTCTACCGCTTCAGATCTGACGGTCAGGATTAGAAGTTGCTGCACGATCTGGAGCGTACATTCTGGACACGTGTCACCAGACTGTAGCATCTGGCGTTCTTGATGTTCTTCAGGTCTGTTCGCGCGGATGATGAAGGGCCTTCTTCTCCGATTACCGTCGGCGGTAGACGATTATCTGGAGCCTCCAGCAGGGCTAGAGAGGTGACGCCTTCACCCCACGAGCTCGCCTGCAGGTGAAGTTGGTCGAAGGTGGTCGCGATCGACGGGAAAAGGATGATGAAGATGGCGGTTCGACTATCCTGGATGTTGATGAAACTTTGATGATTTTGATCTTCTCTTTGGATCTTTGTTGCTCCAGAGATAGGTAATGGCTCCAGATGAAATATAGACCTGCAAAGAAGATGTGTGTTGCTCGATTTACGAAGAAATCGACCAAGAACTTAGGTTTGCAAGTTAAGGAAAATGTGTTTCCAGAATCAATGAAATCAATGAATGGGGAAGATAGAAAATGAGATTGGAATCGATTCGATTGGGTTTGCAATGAGTCTAAGATGTGGCGTCTAAGATAGATGATTAAGCTCTCTAATGACACACTTATCCATGCTAATCGTGGCACGCTACTCGAGAAATAATGGTTGAAAGGTGAAGGAATTACCTGGGGATTAGAAGGTATAAGAACTTTTGGTGATAGCTCGACGGGGCTGCTTCCCGGAGCTCGACGCGGCGCAAGGCGGCGATGCGAGGCGGTCTATAACCTTGGAGCTTCTCCTCCGTCATCTTTCTTCCACGCGATGTGACGGTCTGGTGCTGTCACCACCGGAGTTGGCCGGCACAGGGCTTGGAAGGAGAGGTTTCGGTTCTGGAATTTGGGGGCATTCAGGTAGCTGGAGAGAACTAAGTTGGTTGTACCAACTTCATGGCTTTTTATAGGCGGAATGGTGAAACTCTAAGGTAGATCTAATGAAGGGCGTGAATGAGGTTTGTTAGGATGAAGACGTGGATGGATTAGATTGATCAAGGGCATTAGAGGTTGGGTGGAAGGAATTGTTGAACCTTGGCCTGTAGAATAGACTCCACACCGGCTTCTTGAAGAAGAAGAGCCAGGTGCTGACACGTGTCAGCACCTGGTTGGCCAGATAATGGAAAATGCTTATAAATTATGTAAGAAATACTAAATGACATTATTTTAAATAGGTATAAAAACGAAAAATATGGATAATTAAATTAACAAAAGTATGGTATAATTAATTTTTGTAAATAATAAATATTATTCAAAATATAAATAGTATACTAATGAATAAGTATAATTAATACTTAATAAACATGTAATGAATTTTTAATTCAATAGATAAGTAATTATTTGTTAATTTTATATTTTCTTAATTATTAGAATAATAAATAATGTCTTTATAAATTTTTATGGATTTTAATAAAATAGTTTAGATATATTAATAAATATAGGTATAGGTTAGATAGTTCAATTTCATCTATAAATTAGGGTTTTGGATTTTATTAAAATAATAAATAAGCTCCAAAAATTCTGAAATAAATCATAATGAAAACACAATATCATGAAGATAATTAGAAGTTATAAAATTAATAAAACTATAAATAATGTGTTTTAAATAAAAAATAGGCCAGAAACTCCATTGTCATTAGGTCCCAAAATCGACTTTTTGCAAACGGACTCCGATTTTAATGAAACCACCTCTATTAATTAGAGAATATTATTTTATGAACTTTAAAGGTGAGTAGAGTGAAATTGGAATTCATATGAGGAAGTTATGGTGTTCGGAAGTTGAGATTTTGACAATTTAAAAGTAAGATTTCTTGGCATATATACATGATTATATTTTAACTTATTTTTATATTTTTATATACATTTTTAGAAATAATTAGGAAAAGAGTTTGATGAAAAATATGTTCAATTAATTAAAAATCAATGAAGAATTGATAATTATTTGATAAATAGTGAATAATGTGTGGAGTGTTCTTTAATTATTTTTTACGGTTTTCTTTTCTTATCTCCCCCTACTTGTTGTTTTGTCGACCAATCCATACCGACTTGGTCTCGGGGGTTATTTTATATAAATATATCTTTCAGCTATATTTATATTTTTTGAGTCATATTGTACACACACACACACATATCTACAATCTGCCTTCTTTTCTCTTCTTTATTTTTTTATTCTTTATTTATTGACATGTTTTTGATGCATAAAAGTGTATTTTTATTCATGAATAGGATTTGGATAAAATGTGAAAATTATATGAATATTTACATGTATTTGTTAAGGATTTTAAGACAAAATGCGACAGAAAAGTTAATGAATCATGGATTCGTCAACCCCCTATACTTAAACTTTGCTAGTTCATTAGCAAACAGTTATTTGAAAAGTAAGTGAAAAAGAAAGAAAGTTAGAATGAATTTGTTTCTTAAACCAATTCATGAGAATAGATAAAGGACAAAGCTCGATCGGGCCGGAAACAAGCATTTTGTCAGAGCCTTAACTAGGATTAGGATTTTATCCTCAACAGTCCTCAAGTTCCACAAATCCTTATTTAAGATCACCTCATCAGCTAGTTCAGACTCACTTATTCATATCGCAAACTCTATCAACCTTGAAGTTAATTTATACAATGTGTGAATTGATTTAGCTCTTCCTGCTCAAAGAAGCGAAGAAACCGTCCATCCCAGCTATACACTTCCATTGATTCCTCATCCAGCTACTCTTTCTTCGGGGAGGGAGGTATTCCCTTCTGAGGTCACTTCGTGCTATGTCCACAATCGAATATAGAGAGAAAGTAGAAGAATGAGAAAAGAAGTGGAGTGCGACCAGTGTAGACGCATCTCCTTGTGAAGCTCAACCGGTGCAGCTAAGTCTCCACTAAGATGTGCATGCATTTTTGGTGGAAGCTTGGATGATTGTGGTCATGTTTGTATTTGGCGGCTTCTTTGATTTGGCTTTGTAATTTGCTTGCACTGCATTCATCTCTTTGCGCCTCAACAGATATAGCATCTTTTGTTCTGTCCCTTTTTTGAGGTCTTAGAAAAATCGTGTCAGCAGATCCTTCCCTCATCCGAAGTGACTATCGCAACCCCAATCTCTCCCTTCTTTATATGTCAATGCTGCAAAGACAAGGATAGAAACGCACTACCAAGATGTACTGCCCTTCGCAACTCCATGCAAGTTGAGCTAAGTGTAGAGTGCATGTGTCCAAGATTGGTTCACTGGTGCAGAGTTGTACGGATGACACCAAGTGTTCTACTTAAGCACATATGAGTTGTTTTCCCAAATATGATCTTATGGAACCCAAAGATTTTAAGTCAAAGATCTGAAGAGTCTAAATTCCATATCCTAACTAGGCTCCTTACAACGAAAACTAAAGGCCATAATCAAGCTCCATCCTTTAGACTAGACTCAATCCTTAGTTCCAGAAATCAAACTTATTCTGAAAAATGCGAATGCAAATGCAACAATGTTTTTGTGAAGTATATTTTTTGAATTTTACTCATTTTATGGATTTTAAGGCTTTTGTAATTTTTATGAATTTTAGGACTTTGTTTTTTTATGGATTTTCTGATTTTTATTAACAAGTATTTGTACAAAAATTTTACAAGATATATTTTATTAGAATTAAATATCTGATGTATTTTACAGATTTTATATGCAGAGAATTTTACAAGATTAAATGATTTTTACACATATTTTAATAGATATGATTTTAAATAAGTATTATACATATTAAATACATGTTTTAAATACATATTTTAATTCAAGTATTTTAAATACATATTTTATATATATTTTACTTATTTACAAGGATTTTATAAGTAAAAGATAAATAGATAGATGGATTTAATTTAACCCTCACCCACTTTTTATGGATTTTATACATATAGAAAATACATAAAAGTACGAGTTATGGAATCAATGATTTGCTAAAAAGAAAGGATATACAAAAGAAAAAGAACAAAATAGAAAATGCTAATCAACAAACAATCAGTCCCCCCTATAATTTGGATCTGGTATCCTAAGCATAGAAGACGAGCAAAAATGGGAACGATTGTGGTCTACGAAGAATATACAAGTGTTGTGGATCTCTAAAAATCGAATGGCTCAAAAGTCTTTGTACAAGATGAGATAAAGTGATAGAGTAATCATGAGTCCTGTACAAAACAGATCACTTCAACCATGGTCATACTGAATCTTCTGCTTTTTATGTGCGTACTGATCCTTGGCTAAACAAGTAGAGCCGCCTCTGTAAGCGGACTCTGTACATGGCATAGCTCTCTTTTCTGAAGTATGTGTCTCTGTATGCGAACAATCATCTGAAGAACTAGGTACCATGTGATCTACCCTATCCTCGTGTAGGATATCGTAGGTATCACAATAAACGCTCTCAAGATCAGGAAATTGTGTCTCATCTATGTGCTGGCAATCGTCTGCAATACTGGTGTCCTCTGAATTAAATGACAATACTGATTTGGGACTTCTACATCCTCCCTCCATCTCAATGTGTATCTCTCCATTGTCTGTGTGAAATGATACTCTCCCAGCATCATAATCAAAGAGTGCTCTTGTTGTCTGTAAAAAGGGTCTCCTGAGAATGATTGGAGCAAGGTGTAACTGTGTAGGGCACGTCATATCTAGGACATTAAAGTCTACTGGAAGCTGCAAGCCCTGAACGGTTACGATAATGTTCCTCAGCACACCTCTAGGTCTCTTCACAGATCGATCTGCAAACTGAAGTATCGCTCGTGATTTGTAGAGAGGACCTAGCTTGAGCTTATCAAGCAAAGAGGATGGTATCAAATTGATCGAGGAACCATTATCTAAGAGAGTACGATGTAATGCGACATCTTCAATCTGACAGGTGACATAATGAGCTCCAGAATCTTTCTTCTTCTTGGGTACCTTGTTCCGAATAGCACATGAAGTTTCCTTGGTCAATATATGCTTCTCAACTCGTGATCTCTTCTTCCTACGTGTGGTGCATCTATTCTACAGTTGATTCTTGAGCGTAGGAAAATGATCTAAGTCATCGTGAAGTGGGATCTTCAAAAATATGTGATCTTTTAATAGTCGTTCAGTCTCCGGAGTCACAACATTCTTTTTGGTATTTTTCTTTTCTTTTCCAAACAAAGCATCAGGAAAAGGAACAATTTCAGGAATGAGAAAATCAAACTTTTTATTCAACTCAGAATCAACTTGTACATCGAGAGTTTCAGAATTATGTATAAAACTCTCTAAAATAGGGGAAGAAAAATTTTTGTCGGGAGTATCTGCATGGTCTGGCGTGATATAATCATCTGTCTCGCCGATATCCATGTCAACTATTTCGACATCGCTCCCTTCTCTCTACTCCTCATGGTGGTCCTCATCAATGTGTTGGTTCTCCTCCTCAGCATCAGAATATGGTTTTTTATGGATTTGCTCTCGCTCCTCGTCAAGTGCCCTCTCATCTACTCTATCAGGTGCTCGTGGTGATCTACCGCTCCTGAGACGAATGAAGTTAGATAAAAGTTCAGGAAAAGAGATCATACCTGTAATGGTGTCAACCTGATCTGGATGCCTCCTCTTGTTATTCGGATTCATTTAAGGCTGAGCTGGGAGAGTGGTCTTCGACGTGGTTAACTCATCCAGATGACGGTTAACCTGCTCCATCTCTGTTTTGTGTGCAATTTGGAGCGTACTCAACATATCCATGATTTGATTTAGGGCCTGAGCATATGACGACATCTCAGATTCAGTGTGCTGACCTTGGCTTTCTACTTTCTCCTGCCTTGGCATGTATTACTGCGAGGTGTAAGGCTGGGAAGATCTCTGCGGTGTAAAAGAAGGTTGTTGTTGCTGCTGATAATGATACGGCTGTGAATGATTAACATGATATTGATAGGAATGTGGTCTCTGATATGCATGCTGGTGAGACTGCTGCTGCATGTATTGCTATCGGTGTTGGAAGTGTGGATGTCCATGCTTCGAGTGACTGTACTGCTGCTACTGATGATGAGGTACACTCGATTGCTGAATCGGAGTATACCAAATCCCGTTGATATTAAGAGTGGCTTGAGGCTCAACATCCATATCCGCAGCACTGGTGGTCTGACCGGGATTGGCATGAGACTGATCCTCATGCCTATCAATCTGCGGAGTCTCGAGCTCGCTCTGAACATAATGTATTTGTCAGGTGGGTGGAGTGGATAAAGACCTCCGTACAGGTTGTGAAGTCGAAGAAGATTGGGCATGCTGATACTGAAGTTGTAGCTCTTAAACCTTCTTCGTGAGATCACTCAACTGCTGAGGCAGAGATGAGAGTTCCTCTAACTCTCGCAGCGCCTGTAAGTCCTGAACTTGTTTCTGAATCGCATCCATCAACGTTAATTTCTCGCTAATAAATCCCATGTTGGTGTTGGATTCAGAATCTGAAATATTAGCCTCCTTATGATGCTCTCGGTGATGTGGTGGCTGAGTGGCCTTCTGGAATGCCCGAGTAGAGTCGATGACTCTCGAGTTCTCCTCCACCCCTTCGAAGATAGACCAGACTGTATCGGCATCCTTATTCAGATAACTGCCGCCACATGCAACACTCACTAGCCCCTGAATGTTCGGCTGGAGTCCTCCTAAATAGTTTTGCACAAGCACCTTCATTGGTATCTCATGATGCGGGCATCTCTCTGTAAGATCCTTGAATCTATCCCATGCCTCATGTAAAGATTCATTCGGTAGCTGCGTGAAGTTGGAGATCTGACTCCTCATCATGTTCATCATTCCCAGAGGAAAATACTTACGCAGGAATGTGGACTTCAAATCGTCTCATGTAGAAACTTCCCTTCCTAGATGACTCAACCAGTAAAGTGCCTTATCTGCTAAGGCGAAGGGAAAGGCTTTGAGGTGAACAACCTCCTGTGTAACTCCTGGATATCTCGTTGTACCACAAATCATATTGAACTGCTACATAAAGGTAAACGACTCCTCTGTAGCATTCCCGTAAAACTTGGGAAGCAATGAGATGAAGGACGGTCTCAACTCGTATGGCCCTTGTGATTCGGCGGTAGCCGAATCCAATGATGTAGCGTTCTCGCGCCCGGGTCATACTCATCTCGTAAAGTGGCAGGAACCACTGCAGGCGGTAAAGGGTTCCCGACTCCTGCTCTCAGCACGGCTATCTCAGCTCGTAACTCATTCTGAGTTCTAAATTATTCTTGAATCTGCAGGTTCATCTGTTGTAAAGTATCAAGAATTCCTATCGTGATAGTTGCGGTTGGATATGGTCTTCCTTCAGTATGGTGATCCTCAACTAGCCTCTCCTCTGCTGGTCCTTTTCCACAAGCCATTTGCTTCAGATCTTTTGTGAAAGAAAATTTCTCGTAAGAACTCAGCGAAAAATCAGCTGAAGATATTGATGATATTTTGAGGCAAGGGTCTGCCTTAAAAGACTGGTTTGGAGGTGAGGGAGTCTGGGTCTGACTCTCCTCGAGATCAGATGGGACCAACTTGGGAAGAGGGTCATCCTGAGTTTGTGAAGATGTACGACAGACGGTGAACGATCGAGGGCTCATGGAGTCTGAGCAGAATAGCTGTTGAGTCGTCATCTTCGATGTCAAGAGAATGATCGGAAGAGCACGATTAACGATTCAAGAAAGTTGGGAAATGCGTAAAAGCTGCGGTAACTCACGCCCCACAGGCAAACACAAAACAAATCCTATTTTCACCAACACAACCCAATGATGATCGTAAGAGTTCGGTCATTTATCTTGTCAGTTTTAGGATTATATTAGCAAATAAGTATAATCCCCGATTAACGCGAGCTGATAGGCGCTCGAAGTTTCCCCGAAATACTGTCCCGAGTCTTTACAGAGAACCACTTGCTCTCAGCCAGTATGGGGGTAAGTACGAACCGTTTCCGACTACCCGTGTTACTTGAGGACGGAGCCTTACACACTATCCTCTAAACCCCCCACTCTGCTAAGTATCCGGCTACCCGAGCGTACCCACTGAAGAGCGATGATTTGGCGTATAAACTAAGTAGTATTTTTAAAGAAATACATGTTTTGGTTCTATCCTTAAGGGCCGTCTCTCACTCGTGCACTCTGAGAAGTACCCATGCGGGGGTTACTCTCCCAAGTCAATTGAACCTTACATTTGTTTTAGGTCAGATACTTAAAGCATTCCTGATTTTATTTTTGGGGTTATATATTTTTTTGGGTTTTTTCAGACAAGCGTCTAGCGAGTGACTTTATTTTTTTAATAAGTCCTAAAATCATGCACCTAAGTCGCGAGTCCTAAGACTAACTACGAGAGCGCAATTAGATAGGGAAAAGAAAAAACTCCTAAACAAGCACCTAGCCTCGTAAAAAGCCATGAAAAACCGTCGATGCGTGAAAAACCGCGTTAGGTGCCCTAATCCCCCGAATGCACGACACTCGACGAATCAGACCCCGAGAAAAATGGGAGGGGAGGTACAAGTCGGGATGCCCTTATTGGGCCCCTTTCTAAGAAAACAAAAACACGGGCAAGTGCCCTTTCTTTTCTTTTTCTTTTCTTTTTCTTTTCTTTTTTTACAAAAATAAAAGAAACAAAATACAACACAAATACTAGCTAACCCTGCCCTCAGCAACCGAGAATCTCAATCTCTGCACTTTCAACTGTTTGCGGCTTCCAAGAAAGCCAGCTAAATCTGCATGCCTTGCAAAGATTAGTTAAGAAACAAAAATACACAAAAAAATCGTAAACAAAAATTTCAAAGAAACACGAAAAATCGTAAAAATCGAATAAAAACCGTAAATTCAAAAACCGAAAGAAAATGAAAATTGTAAAATCAAGAATAATATAGAAAATCGGTTCAAAAACCATTGTAAAAACAATGCCTCTTCGGCAACGGCACCATTTTGATAACGCGATCCTGACCTGTAGTTTGTTGTCGGTGTAGAAAGAGATAACTGCAAAAGAGGAAACCACGTTGAATCAAATAAAAATTACGATAGCAATAAGAGAAAAATCATATTTTATCGTTCACTACTAATTTAACCAAGTGAGTGTGCTTGGGTTGAACTCAAGGAAGCAGAATATTTAAACCACAGTTTTCGAGTCATGGAAATAATTCCAATAAATCCTCTTTTATTCTTGATTTTACAAGGAAAGAAATTGAAAATAAATTTGACTTAAAACAAAGTCAAGATGACGACAATCAAAACCACAAAATAAAGCGACGAAAAATACGGGAAAAATAATCGAAAAATAGCTTGGGTAGTTATCGAGCTACCATAGAAAATTCGCGAAAAATGTGAAAAATACGAGGTCCAAATGGCCCCTACAAGCCAGGGGCCTAACTGCAAAGAAAGTATAATATTTTTGTTACAGAAAGGTCCTTGTTGGGACTAAAATGCAAAGAAAATAGGTTTTATTACAACTAGGTCCCCACGCAGGGACCTTATTATAATTCTGGAAACTTCTGGAGCGGCTTGGAAGATCTGGAACTCTGTTGGACTTATGATGCAATATTTCTACCCCTTCAGATCTGACGATCAGGATTAGAAGATGCTGCGCGATCTGGAGCGTACGTTCTTGACACGTATCACCAGACTATAGCGTCTGGCGTTCTTGATGTTCTTCAGGTCTGTTCGCGTATATGATGAAGGGCCTTCTTCTCCGATTTATAGCCCGCGGTAGACAACTATCTGGGGCCTCCGACAGGGCTAGAGGGGTGACGCCTTCACCCCTCGAGCTCGCCTACCGGTGAAGTTGGTCGGAGGAGGTCGCGATCGGCAGGAAAAGGATGATGAAGATGGCCGGTTCAGCTGTCCTGGAGGTTGATGAAACTTTGATGATTTTGATCTTCTCTTCGGATCTTTGTTGCTCCAGAAGATAGGTAATGGCTCCAGATGAAATATAGACCTGCAAAGAAGATGTGTGTTCCTAGATTTACAAAGAAACCAGCCAAGAAATTAGGTTTGCAAGTTAAGGAAAATGTGTTTCCAGAGTCAATGAAATCAGTGAAATGAGGAAGATAGAAAATGAGATTGGAACCGATTCGATTGGGTTTGTAATGAGTCTAAGATGTGGCATCTAAGATATATGATTAAGCTCTCTAATGACGCACTTATCCATGCTAATCATGGCATGTTACTCGAGAAATACAGCTTGAAAGGTGAAGGAATTACCTGGGGATTAGAAAGTATATGACCTTCTGGTGATAGCTCGACGAGGCGGCTTCCCGGAGCTCGACACGACGCAAGGCGGCGATGCAAGGCAATCTATCACCTTGGAGCTTCTCCTCTGACGTCCTTCTTCCATGCGAGGTGGCGGTCTAGTGCTGTCACCACCGGAGTTGGCTGGCACGGGGCTTGGAAGTAGAGGTTTCGGTTCTGGAAGTTGGGGGCTTTTAGGTAGCTGGAGAGAACTAAGTTGGTTGTACCAACTTCATGGCTTTTTATATTTGGAATGGTGAAGCTCTAAGGTAGATCTAATGGAGGGCGTGAATGAGGTTTGTTAGGAGGAAGACATGGATGGCTTAGATTGATCAAGGGTATTAGAGGTTGGGCGGAAGGAATTGTTGAACCTTGGCCGGTGGAACAGACTCCACACTGGCTTCTTGAAGAAGAAGATGGCGAGATAATGGAAAATGCTTATAAATTATGTAAGAAATACTAAATGACATTATTTTAAATAGGTATAAGAATGAAAAATATGGATAATTAAATTATTTTAATTATGGTATAATTAATTTTTGTAAATAATAAATATTATTCGAAATATAAATATTATATTAATGAATAAGTATAATTAATACTTAATAAATAGGTAATGGATTTTTAATTCAATAAATAAGTAATTATTTGTTAATTTTATATTTTCTTAATTATTAGAATAATAAATAATGTCTTTATAATTTTTTGTGGATTTTAATAAAATAATTTATATATATTAATAAATATAGGTATAGGTTAGATAGTTCAATTTCATCTATAAATTATGGTTTCGAATTTTATTAAAATAATAAATAAGCTCCAAAAATTTTGAAATAAATCATAATGAAAACACAATATCGTGAAGATAATTAAAAATTATAAAATTAATAAAACTATAAATAATGTATTCTAAATAAAATAAATAGCCCTGAAACCCCGTTGTCATTAGGTCCCAAAACCGACTTTTTGCAAACAGACTCTGATTTTAATGAAACAACCTCTATTAATTAGAGAATATTATTTCATGAACTTTAAAGGTGAGTATATTGAAATTGGAATTCGTATGAGGAAGTTATGATGTTCGAAAGTTGACATTTTGACAATTTAAAAGTAAGATTTCTTGGCATATATAGGATAATATTTTAACTTATTTTTATATTTTTATATACATTTTTAGAAATAATTAGGAAAAGAGTTTGATGAAAAATATGTTCATATGAATTAATTAAAAATCAATGAAGAATTAATAATTATTTGATAAATAGTGAATAATGTGTGGAGTGTTCTTTAATTATTTTTTTATGATTTTCTTGTCTTATCTCCTCCTACTTGTTGTTTTGTCGACCAATCCATACTGACTTGGTCTCGGGGGTTAGGTCATATAAATATATCTTTCAGCTATATTTATATTTTCTAAGTCATATTATACATATATACATATCTACAATCTGCCTTCTTTTCTTTTCTTTATTTTTTTATTCTTTATTTATTTACATGTTTTTGATGCATAAAAGTGCATTTTTATTCACGAATACGATTTGGATAAAATGTGGAAATTAATGAATATTTACATGTATTTGTTAAGGATTTTAAGATAAAATGCGTCAGAAAAGTTAATGAATCATGGATTCATCAGTGTGGTAGTGTTCCCTTTCTTAGATAGTGGACGGTGGGAGATGGCATAGGTAGTGGCCATGGTCAATATGCGACGCTCAGATCTGCTCCTATGCTTTCTCTTCTTGTATTGAGGAGCAGACAAATATGTCATGGCATGGTGAAGTGGGGCTTTAATGATCTCATGAAGGGTGGCCACCACTTCAGGTTTAGTCAACATTTTTTTTTGAATTTTTGGACCTCCTTCATACAAGGGAGGAGATCAGAATCAGCATGTACACGAGTATTGCCAAGAGCAGTCTGTACAATGGCATCCTCGAGGTCCAAATTGGGACATGTTGTGAATGACTGTGTGGGAAGAAAATGGTTTGACATGGGTACCCTCTCCTTACAAAATGAATCAACAATGTGTCTCCCGGAATCTTTTTGGATTTTTACAATTTTCTCATTTTTTTGTATTTTGGGCAATTGCAAGCCTCTCATGACTATGCTCAAGTAAATCCATATCCTCAAATAGTGGAGCAGCATTTTGGCTCGTATTTATGTTAAATAGGTTGGTAATCCTCGAATTCATATGCTCCATCATCTGGTTCAGGGTCTCAAGTGTGAATCATGAATGGTGACTCCAAAATCCCAGTATCAGGTAAGTGGAATGAGGGTGGGTGAGAATCAGAATTCATCTCCTAAAATAATGGGTTAGGTGGATATTCACCAAAATCAGAAGGAAAGTCCTCCTGGAAAAAGGAAGGTGGATCGACTGGAGGGTGCGAGGGATCTGCGAAGATCGTATTAAAATAACTCCAGTCAGCCATCTTCGAAACAAAAGACGGGGATCGGGAGAACATAATAGTCAAGTCAAGTTGTGCAATAAAAAGGTGCAAATGCGCGGAAGGATCGAGTATGCACACAATCAATCAAACACAATACAAACCCCCAGTTCACCAACCCAACACAATGTGAAGACCGTAAAGGTTCCGTCAATTATCTTGTCAAATTTTATAGTTTGGTGAGAATAGAATCTATCAGAGTGGTTAAAGCGAGCTATTTGGAACCCAATGCTCCTAGGAGACTGTCACAATCTCACAACTAGTTTTTCCCAGCCAGTATGGGCGCGGACTATTTACCGGTTACCTTATTTTCCCACTCTGCTAAGGAAATCCCGGACCTATTATCGGCTACCCGGTGAAGTCCACACTATATAACAACTAATCACAAGATAGTAGCTTGAAGCGAGTTCGGACATGGTTCTATCCTAGTGTGCGGGTCACTCTCTCGCTGCAGATAAATCAAACAAGGTGGGGGTTACTCTCCCCAAAATAATGATTTTTTCTTACATTTATTTTAGGATCGAGTTTTCTTTAGCAGTCTCAAATTTTAGGCAATTATCACTTGGTTTGAATATTTTCAATGAATCTCCTACCGAGTGTCCAATTTCCTTTTTGACTTATGTGAGTGAAAACAAGGAAGGAGATCGAAAATGCCAATGCGCGATTAAATACAATGATGCATGCAGGGGTTAGAGATGTTTACCTTGTCGCCGACACTCTACATGCAGGGTGATCCGCGTAGAATTTAAATACAGAAAAATAAACTAACCTATATGCAAATGCAAGTGAACCGTCCTAACAATAGCTTCTATTAATTTGAAAGAACCAATTAAATTTGACCAAGTCCAATTACGCTCTATTCTATAGGTAAAAAAAATTCTTGTTTAGGATGTTTAGACCTAATTAATTACCTACCTCAAGCAAATTAATTAAATAAATCAATAGGTAGTTCACAAAATCCGTATGGAAGAAAGAAAAATAAGGCGATGAAAACAAAACCGATGAGGTCCCCCAAGTGCACTGGCACTTGGCAAAACATACCCGCAACCAATGAATCTCCTTTTTACAAGAGTTCAAATGCTAGAAATAAAAGAAAGAAAGTCTATTTTTTGCTTGGTCTCCTTCAATTGTTCTTCTCCTCCTCTCACGCTATCCTGCGGCTCGGTGAAGAATCAAGTTGCCTCCGCTTCACTTGGGTGCTTCGGCTCTCCTATGATCGCCTCCTTTGCTCCTCGGGCCCTCGCAATAAAAATAAAAAGAGAGAATGTGCAAGAAACATAATGATCAAATATGAGCAAGAAAAATGAAATAAATGCAGTGAATATGAATAATGGAGTAAATGTGGAAAAATATAAACAAATATGTACAACCAAGAATAACAGGTTAAAAGAGAAATCTAACTACCCTCGTCGTGTTTCCCCGGCAACGATGCCATTTTATTGAGTGGTATTTTTTGGATTTTTAAGTTATTGATGAAAATAAATGCGTAGTGGTCGTTACAACCCAAATATCCTGCAACAAACAAACAATTTTTTTCTTATCAAGCTGCAAAATTAATTACAAAGGAATAATGAAGTGAGAGAATCCTTTGCTACTTATTTACATGTATAGGAATAGGATCGAACTCAGGGAGGCTACAATTCCTGAGGATTCTTCAATTAATCGAATAAATTCAATTAAAAGAAAAAGGATTTCTCAATGTACACTATGCTTGGTTTTTGTTTTGATTTTTTTGTCTTATTATTTTTTTTCAATTTTTTATATCTATTTTTTTATTTTCCGATTTTTCAAATTTTTAATGATTTTGATTTTTGTATTATTTTTTATTTTCAAAAATTTGATTTTCAAAACAATTACATGCATAAAAGAAATATATTTTTTGGAATTTTCAAATAAAACAAAAATGCTAAAAAAGTTCAAATAAAATATTTTTGTGTTTTTATGATTTTTTATTGTTTTCTGTAATTTTTCAAAGATTTTTAGATTTTTTTAAGATTTTTAAAATGAATAAAAACAAGGGAAAATGCAAACAATGAATAAACCTGACTATTTTGCAACTTAAAAATAATAAATGAAATAAAAATTACAAAAATTGTTTTTATGATAAACTAAAAGAAATTATCTACAATCGGGAACTGAAATAACATTTTTTTAATTTTCTAGATTTGTTTTATTATTTTTATAAGATTTTTGGTGTTGTGCATTTTTTTGGGTTTTATAAATAATTATGCATGAAATTTGGACGGAAATTAAACACAACAAAATAAAATTAATATATTTTTTTGGAATTTTCGAAGTTATATTCGAATTTTTAGGATTTTTCAAAGTTCAAACGAAGAAAAATAACATTTTTTTATTTTTTAATAATATGAAATGGAAATAAAATGCAATGAAAAATTTATACAATGAATTTACACATAACAGGAGTATAGCATGATTTTTTCAGAATTTATTGATCACAAAAAATTTTATTTTAATAAGGAAAGCATGCAAGATAAATGTCTGGAAAACAAGGATCAGAAAGCAATTATTTAATGTTCTGATTTAAAAAAATAACAAGAAATAAAAATAGGATGAAATATAAATTTTACCCAATAAATACGTGCATCGTACATGACAGGTTGTAGAGCAGGAGCTTCTTTGCAATTGTGAGAACTTTCAAGGCTGAACTCCAATTTTCCATTTTTTTTATTTTTGATCCCCCTAGCTTCTCTTCTTTGTTCTTCTTCCAAACAAAAGGGAAAGGGGCAAGGGGAGTCGTCGCCCCTCTTCTTCTCCTCACCCAGGCCACGGGGCGGCAGATGATTAGCAGACCAAGGGTGGTCTCAAGGTGGTGTTGCGAAGCTTGAGGGCAAATCGTGCAGATGGCGACGCGTCGATGGCGAGTCGCAGGAGGTCGATCGGAGGTTGTCGGTGGGTGGAGTGCGATGGCGGTGCGTCGGTGGCGAGCTACAGGCGGTGGGCGGACAACTCTCATTGGGTGGATGGCGGCGGGCACGGTGTGGTCCGAGCGTGATACACGATGAAGATCGGCGGGGGGTGCTGCGGTCGGGTGGAGGGCACGGTCGGAGGAGGTTTTGGTCTAGGAACGTTGGACGGTGGCGTTCAATATCTGCTGCGTTGGCTGGTCAGGAGAAAGGGAGGCAGTGATGCTCTGCCGCGGTTCTGGATTCGCGGCGGCGAGACGATATGTAAGCAAGGGACACTGCCGCTGGCAGTTGCGGCGTTGACGTGCAGGCTGGCGGAGGAGGGCTGGGAGGCCGGTCGGTGGTTCTATTGTGGACGCGGTGTGACGGGCGGCGGGCGCCGCCTGCGGTTGGAGGGGTGGTGCCTACGCAACTGCTAATTTTTTTTATTTTTCAGAGTAGAAACATAAGAAAACTTTTTTATATATATTTTGTTTTTTTATTATTTTTTATCCTTGCAAAACAAATGTTAGGAAGAATATTTTTTGTATTTTTTTATATTTTTATATATTTTTTTGAAATAAAAGAGGGCTTAAGCATGATGCCTCATCTCTGCTTATTTAAATAAATAATAAAAATGGAAAAAGATGTGAATGGGGATCCGACGAAATGGAAGAATCGAATCCGAGTCTCCGGCCACCGTATGTGGTCGAAGTTGAGAGATCATAGGGGATAGAACGTGGACGTGGAGAGATAGAGAAAACGAGATGAAAAATTGGAATCGAAGGTGGATCAAATCATGATTGGAAATCTAAGATCTATAAAAAATGACAACGAAATAAAAAAATGCGAAAAATAAAACTACGACTAACCTAAGTTAAAAATAAGAAAAAGAAAGATGGATCTCACCTTAGGAGCAGAAAAGAAACCGTGATCCCCTCGACGAAGGCCGACTCGCTGTCACCGGACGGCTCAGAGGCTAGGCACACTTCTGCGACAAGATATCTCTTGGAGAATAGGCTCCTCTCACCAAAGATTGATCAAGTGAGTATGAGAGAGGAGACAACTAAATAGAGGATTAATTGAATTTGAATTTTGAATTCGAATTTAAAATTGAATGGAGATAAATAAATAAGGAAAGAAATTGAAATGAGATAAAGATAAAATTAGTGTCAAAATTATTTACAAAATTTATTTTTTTGTAACGTCACTTTATTAAATTGAATAATGAATGTTAATTTTTTTGTGGTGGTTATTTAAAAATATCAACTATATACATATACTATATACATATGATACATTATATATATAGTTAAATAAGGAAATTAGTTTTTTCTTTTTAAATTTTATTATTATTTTCTATTTTTATTTTAAATAATTAGTAAAAATATTTACTAATATTTACAAATCCAATATGTACAAATAAATGGTAAAATTGCACAAACCACCCTAGAAAACCGACTTTTCAACTGTAACTCCAAAAATTATGAAATCATAGCCATTTTAAAGATAATTTAATTTAGAATATAATCGAAGTGAGTTTGATTCAATTTGAGTTCATATTGAGATGGAATTGGTCTTTCAATTATCACTTAATTGTTTTTTCCGGATGTGGTTACTTTTATTCTGTACATGATTTTATTTTACAAACATTTTTATTACTTAGAAAACATTTTTGTTTACAAATTTTGCTTTGAAAATTATTTAGTTTGAGGTCAATTTATGTACAAGTAAAATAGTCTATGTATATAAATATTTACAACACATTTTTTTGGATTTTCTGATTAAGGACCCTATCTCGCCTACTTTATTCCTGGTCGATCAGGTCAAGTCTTGACCTTCTCTTGGGGTTTGGGTCAGCCTGTATCTATTACATATATACATTCTTCTTTCTTTTCTTTTCTTTTCTTTCTTAATTTATTTATTTTAGGTTAGAATGGTAATAAGTGTACAATATACACAAACAGATGCGAGTTAGTAAGAATATGGGGTTAGTATTATATACAGGTGTTATATAAGGGATTTTGAGCAAAAATAAATGAATAAAATGATGAAATGCATATTCATCAACCTGGCTATAAAATGTCCATTTTTTTAAACTACACATTATATTTACAACATTAATAAATAAATATACAAAAGGCAGTGAAGGAATTGCAAATTACCCCTTCACATGCGCCATCGGACGGCTGTGCTCTCCTCACTTACATACGTGTCGCAACAAGGGGCGACGATACCCCTTCATCGATCAGCGGCTGAGATCAGGTCCTGGGCATGATCTAATGGCTGCAACGCTCTCTGATTGGACATAGCAGATCAAAACTGTGGCAAAGGAAGGATCAAATGACCCTGCTCTTCCTAAAGAATAAGGAAGAATAGACGGTAGTGGCTCCTTCAATCGCCTCCCACGTTCAGCTCTGGTAGTCTTTGGCCCTCCTCCAAGGCTTGAAGTATTCCTCAGAGATGCTCGAAGCGTCTAGAAGTCTTGGAAATGGTGGAGCCCCCAAGGTGGAGCCTTAGTTGCTCGATGAAGTTCAGTGCCCTAGGTACCTCTAGTTGATCCAGAAGTCGACCCCAAGGGATCCTTAGCCTCCCGGACCTGCTGAGAAAACACACACAAGCAAAAAGAGGGTCCGGGGGACCTTATTGGGTGGCGAGGAGTGGAAGGTGGAGCGTGGAGGAGAGGTCTGACGAAGGGTGACAGAGTTGGAGCTCGAACTCCAGATCCGTGCAGGATCTGTGTGAGTGTAGTGCGGGAGAGAGTGAAGAATCACGGGGGAAAGGTGTTGAGGCAATAAGATCGACATATCATGGTAGAGCACGCACAGAGGGGTTCATCGGAGTGGAGCTCTGACGAACTACGATTCGAGTATTTTACACTAGATAGAACAATTAAAGGGCTAAAATAAATGCAAGAATTAAAAACTAGCTAATCCTACCTATGAAATGAGAACGACACAACTCGTACCTGCTGACGAAGGTAGGGAGCAGAGGTGGTCGGACGACCGCTGTGGGTGTAGCTCCGTCTTCCTGGAGCCGATCTAGACCACAAACGAACTCCTCCTGTCACGAGAATGCTCCCCATATGAAGATACAAGGCTCTAAGACTCGAATTAGTGACCAATGGGAAGAGGAAGGTGGAGGTCATTATTAATAAACAAGGTTGGGCATCCTTATTGATGGCTTGATTGGAAAGAATCTAGGCTATGTACACGAAAGCAAAAGTGCCGGCATGAATCATGGAGGATAAATGATGATTTCTAGTGAAGGAATCAAGGATGTTTGATCGATGGATCGAGAGGGAAAAAGACATGAAAAGCATGGAGTTGACAGATTTGACGAGCAGCAGAGCTTGGGGAGGCAGTTGACCGGAGGTCAACGAAGGAATCAACGTGATTGGGCCACGTCGACTGCTATAGGAAAAAATAGTCCAAAAATAATCAAAATTAATTAATTAAAAATATAAATGGTTTTATAAATTTTTGATTATAAAAAATGTTTATTATTTTATGTAGTATTTTATTATGATTTTATTTATTTTTTGATGTTATTAGTAGTTAATTTTAAGGGGTATATTTATAGGTATATTCGCCTATGTTTTAGTGATTTTTATTTTTATTTTATATATTTTATTTTACTGTATTAATTTATTCCCTTATTTTATATATTTATAACTTCTTTTTATGTACACAAATATATTTTTATTATATTTTTGTGATATGATTTGTATATTTAAATAAACATGGGTACAAATTATATAGGTATAGATGTAGGTATTTTATCTATGTATTCTGTACATTATTTTATTTTTATGTATTTTCTTTGATTTTTTTGTGTTCATATTTTTAGTAGACTATAAATACTATTTACATGAGTATGAAAATATAGAAGAATACATAATAAAAGAATAAGATCCACTTTTATTTATATATACTGATAATTATATGTATTTTATCTATGTATTTTGTATACTTATTTTGTTTTGATGGTTTATTTGTGGTTTATTTTATTATAAATATATATGTTAAAAATAAGATGTACAAAATTATAAAAATATAAAACTATAAAAATAATAAAGAATGAGTAAATTGAATATTTTACTCGTGTATACTATACAATGAAGGTCCAAAACATAACTTTCACACCTTAACTCCAACAAATATAAAACCACCTTCATTAAATAGCTTATTAAAAGCTATATACAATTAGAGTGGTTTTGATACATTTTGAGTTTTTATTAGGAAGATATGGGTCTGTGAAGTTGAGATTTTGGTCTTTTATTTTGTGTATAAAATGAATACTGTGTATTATTTTTGTGTAAACTCAATTATGTATTTTTCTATAGATCATTATCTACAACTTTCATGTACAAAGTTTCTTTATTTGATTAATAAATAATAAAGAATAAAATGGGTGTAAAAATGAATTATTGATGAATAAATAAATGTGATTTTTATTGTATTTTTGGCACTTATCTCCCCCTACTTTATTCCTTATTGACCAATTCAATTCTTGACTTGGTCTCGGGGTTTAGGGTCATAAAATATCTTTGATATTTTATTCATTTTCTTTTCTTTTATTTATTCTATAATTTTAGCATTAAAATAGTATTTATACATAATAAATGTAATAAATAATGAATGCTATTTTGTACAAATTAATGCTATTTACATGCATTAGGTAGGGTTTTTAAGGCCAAACTGATAGAATAAAGGTGATGAAATGGAGATTCATTAGTAAGGATATATGACAAATCAATTGTAAAAAACACTCATATGAAACCTACACATACAACTAATACACTAACTCTTTTACTTTTTTACTAACTCTTTTACTTTTTTACTAACTCTTTTACCTCTTTCTAAAATCCTATAAAAATTTGCAAACTTTTGAAAACATCTAAAATTTTGAAAAATGTTTTCAAAATCCACATAAAAATTTGCAAAACTTTTTTGAAAATCCTATAAAAAGTTCAAAACCAAAAACAACTTCACAAAATATCCCCTTGCTTTGCAGTAGCATTTTTCTGAATGGTTTTGACATATGAACAAGTATAAATAAAACTCAAAGATTGGAGCTTGGTTTAGACCTCAATCTACCAAATTTTAGGGAACCTGATAAGGACTGGAATTGAGATGCTTTAGGTCATGATGACTTAATTGTTTAGGTTCTGTGAGGCGGTGTTCATGAGTCAATTCAATGCAACTAACTAGACCCCTTCATGTCATTCGTATGACTCTTGAGACAATGATTTGATTGGAAATCTCATTATGAACACTTAGCTCAATCAATATGGTTGTTGAAGAATCTGGAAGTCTAAGTCTGGATGATACTATGTCTCTTTGTTAAGGGTGGCTCAGGAACCATTCTTAGGGATTGTTGAAATCGGTACTTCAACCTATTGTTTCTCTGGTAGCATGGACATCTAATGACTAGAGATTATATTGAAATAAAGCTTCATATGAGGAATGCTCTGCTAGCACAATTTTTCCAAGACCCAAAAACTTGGGCAGAACAAAAGATTTTATATTCGTCGAGGCAACAAAAATGTTGTGCAATGCCAAAACAAATAAATATACAAAAGAAGCCTACACCAAAAATTCCAAAGATTTTGAGCTTCAGAAAAGGCCCTCCTCTTAATGAAGACTTGGTTACACTGACCGGGCTTCATAAAGAAATATGCCTATACTGGTTAGTTTCCACTTCTTTTCCCTATCTTCTATCATCTCCATAACTCGTTGTGCACTAGCATGTACCTGAACTTAGAAGAAAATATTCATCTCTACGAGGACGAGTTACTAGAGGAGGAGATAACTGGGTAGTTCAACATTCTGTCTGAGAAAAGCTAACACAATTCACACACATGGTATATGTCATTTCAAGATTACGAGAGTATGCATTTGAAAGGATAGTTCTTACTAGGCTATTAAATTGAACTGGATAAAGGACATGGAATCCAAGGGCTGTTGAGTTATAGATGCTAACCTGAAAATGGATCTGAACACAATGATAATCTAAAGGTATTAACTCAGCTCCAAACTTTGATTTTGTAAAGATAAGTTTAAAAGTCTTAATCATTCTACTTATTTTATTTTTCTTTTCTTTATTTTATCTTCTGCATCACTTATTCTCCTAATATGTGATTGCTAGGGACTAGCAAAGGTAAGCATATGGGGTGATGAATACCCATTCATTAACCTTTATTCCTTTATTTTGTCTTTAAATCCCTAAATATATGCATGTAAACACATCTAACTTGCACAAATTAACACATTGACTGTTGACGGTAAATAATGCTTAAATACCTATATTTAAATACAAAATAAATGAATAAAGGAAAAAAAACAAAAATAAAGAAAGTATTGTAAATATTGATTGACCTTAAACCCCGAGACCAAGTCAATATTGCCTTAGTCGATAAGAAATAAATTAGGGGGAAATAAGGGTAAATAAATACAGACAAACTGGAACAGAAACCTAGAAATCCTACGTGACCAATACACTACACATATAGTTGAAACATACACTAATTTGTACACACACTTATACACTTCAAATAAAGATACTTTCAACACAAAACATGTACATAATAATGTATAGAAAAAATACAAAAATAAGTGCACATGAAAATAACATACCATGTGTTTGGGACACTAACAGTAGCTAAATCACCCTATGTTAATTCTCACGAATTAAATGTATCGCTTCATTGCAATTGGGCAATTAGAGATCAATAAAAAATAACTATGAAATTCGATGAATTAATCAATTAACCTGGTTGTTGTTTTAATGTTTATTTAATCAGGGCTAGTTCTAGGATCGACTCAAGGAGGTAAAGGAACAACCTAAGTTAATGTCTATCATATTTAATATGTGGTTTTTGAGGCAGAATTCTTCGGTATTTTTAGCGCTATTTTTGGATGCAGCTGCAAATGAAGGCCAATTTTATGGACGAGAAAATTAATGTCAATCAAATAATGTCCTAAAATCATAAAACTTGGCCAAGATGTAACTTATGCTCAAAGGAATGCATTACATATTTTTTTTTGGAATTTTTTGATGCAATATGATTATTTAATGAATTAAATGGTGCAAATAGTGTGAATAATAATAATTAATTATAATAGATATTAAACCTACTTATTTTCAAGGAACAAAATTATCTGAGATTTATCACTAAGATCTAGCTCAAAAAAATCCTAAACCCTAAAAATGTGGGATTTTATATCGATTAAAAGTTAATTACTACAATACACAAAATGTTTTTACAGAGCAAATATGCATGCAAATGCAATTATTTTTGGATGAAATGTAAAATACAACTAATTCTAGTAAGTATGAATTTTTGGCAATTTTATGAATAGTGGTTAATTATCAATGAATTTTAGAGCAGGAATTGGCCAAAGTTTGCAATTTTCCACAAGAACAACTATTAATAGTCAACAACATATCATAAAATTAAGACTCGCTTGCCGTAATATAAAGAATTAATTGAAGAACAACATGTTATTGTTTGAATAATAAAAATGATGCAAATAGAGGTTCAAAATTACAAAAGAATATAGGGTTCTATTTGTAAAAATTACAATAAATAATAAATAGAAATACAAAATGAGGACTGGAATGAAATTACCTATGCCCATAGGGGTTGTATTGCAAAACTTTTAGAGGCGCGTGCTAGGCACGTGCCATGGGTTGACCGGCATGGCTTTCTGATTAGACATTTTTACGAGGGGGTCCCATGCAAAAGTCCCCTCTCGCACGTGTGCCTCACGTGGGAGGGTCTCAGGTCTTGGACCCAGTGGCTCGCAGGCGTGGAAGCTGGCGGATGGCGGTGGCTCCCATCTCCAGCCAGGAGATGCTGGAGAAGAAAGAGCTAGGCCGAGGTGCTATGGCAGGTGAAGCTGTGCACCGAGGAAGATTTGGATCTGGAGCTTCATCATCGGTGATTGAAGCGCGAGAATAAGGAACACCTGGAAAAAGGCAGAGCTGCTGGAGATGTGCAGGCACGAGGCGCGCAGTCACATAACTTTCTAGAGTAGGGGGTGCTCTGCAAACCTGGGGGGTTTGGAGGAAGGTCAAGGATCCTACTGAAAACTTGAGAGTTACCCTTGGATGCAGAGCTTTTGGTAACGCTCCAGTCTTCAGGTGGATGAGCGTAGGATGGAGGAGGATAGTGGCGGAGGAGTTATGAGATGGAACGACGAAGGTGGACAAAGGGATGTGAAATGGGGTATGAAGCATAAGGATATCAGGATAGAGGAACAATGTCAAGGCAGAAGCACAGAGGGAGTACGATGGTGGTCAAGTATGAAGCAGAGTAGCAAGAGGTACCTGGTTGTGGGCTCAATGACTAAATCACAGGAGCAGAGCAGCTGTTGAGCATGCGCTGCGATGGTGAATGTACTCGCCCGATCATGTCGCGAATGCAAGGGAGGACGTCAGAGACTGAGGTAGCCTTGCGACATCGTCACCATCGGAGAAGGCGAAGCTCCCCTCCCTTCTATCACTGATGAAGGCGGATGATGAGCTTTGGTGGAGGAGCTAGAGTTGAATAGAGCGATGGAGGGGGGGGCGTAGATGGAAGGAAATAAGGGATTGAATCATTGATGGATTCGACGACGACGCAAGCAAATCGGGAAGGAGATGGAACTGATTGGAGTCAGTGGTGATTTGGATTGGAAGGGATGCCGGTGATGGATATCTGACGAGATTCGATGATGAGATCGGTGGATCTGATTAGGGTGATCGAAGAGTAAAATGCGACGATGAGATTTTTGGGCAGTGGTTGTGTGATTGGATTGTGGTGCTACGAAAGGAAGGAGGGAGGAGATGAGGAACAATGGCCATCTGATCGGTTGAGATCGGATGGCCATGATCATGCCACGTGGTGGCAAAGAAAAGAGAGAATGGAGAAAATCCCCTAGTCGTTGGATGGATACCCCTTCATCCAATATTTGGAAACAAAAGGGGTAAGTGAGGGAGGATGCGACAACAGGTGTGGCGGCTTCGGGAGCTGCCACATGTCATGCCTAGAAGAATCAAAAATAAAAATAGAAAAGAAATAGCAACTGACCTTGGATCAAAATTTTTTTCATGAAAGTTATTCGCCTCGATGCGCAAGCTGCCACGTGTCGCGCCTAGAAGAACCAAAAATAAAAATAGAAAAGAAATAGCAAATGACCTTGGATCGAATTTTTTTTCACGAAAGTTTTTCACCTTGATGAGATATGCAACTTTTATGAAGAGACCAAAACCAAGATAGGTCAACTGCAGAAAGTGATATTTTTGGTGGCACTCTATGTACATAGAATACACTTTTTGGGTTTTGCAATTTTTTATTAATTTTAAATAAGATAAAAATCGGAATAATTTTAGATAAATAAATAAAAATATTTACACAATAATATATTTTTTTTCAATTTTTAATAATTAAAAAAATAAGGAAATAAAATAAAGAGGACTTATTGTACATACTATCAGTGAAGACTCAAACTCTGTCATTTTCTTTGATTTCAATCTTATTTTACATTTGTATTTTTGCATATTTTAATGAAAATTTTGTCAAAGAAAATAAAGAAAAAAGGAAAAAGAAATAAAATATAAAGAGTTAAATATGTACATAAAATATCAGGCTGAAAATAGCTAAAATACACAATGTACAAAAGAGGCCCCAAACCCACTTTTCACATACATGCTTCGATTCACTTGAACTTGGTTTTACTTTGAAGGTAATTGAACGTACATTAGTTAAAAAGTGAGTAGGATCAAATCAGACACTGTATGAAGGAGATATAAGCATTTTAGTCTGATAGATCTGAAATTAGGGTTTGGGTTTATTTGTCAATTATTTTTGTTAGTGATTTTTTTTCGTATTTTCCCTTTATTCTTGTTAGTAATATGCACACAATAGAGTTGGTTTCAGGTGATTTAGAATTAGCATGAATTAATCAAAAAATAGGGAAGTTAGCTCTTTTATAAGTCAATTTTACACTGGATTCTTGGCTCCTCATTTGATGTAACGATGAATGACAAAAATGCAAATATTATTTACACATGCATGAATGATAATTATACAATTTAGATGATTAAATGCCAATGAAATTTGGGGATCTGGGCTCATTTAGTTTCTTTTAGAGTGATGAGTCACAGATTCATCAACCCTCTATACTTAAACCCTGCTCGTCCCTAAGCACTAGAGAATGAATGATTCAGATTAATACTTGACTGTGCATGTGGAGTACAAGACTTGATTAGTTGAAGAATTCTCGATTTTGGTGATCCCAAAACTCTGAGTTGAACCAAGCTTTAATCAAAAGGTATTCAACTTCTCTATTCTTGAGACTCTTTGTACACATATAGAGTAGGGATATAACATTTTAGTGTGGACTGCAATCACAAGAGTAGAGTCAAGATGTCACCCAAGGTCCCAGCTCAAGAGACTCTCTTAAGAACCCAATCCTCAACACATAGGGAATAAATCGGTTTTTGCATACAATCCACCGTCTTTTTAGTTGTCAGTCTTCAAAATGTAGATGGAAGGCCAGTTGATGGAGGGCATATGTTTGTGTTTCTTCTCTTTCTCTCATTGGACAAGGATCCACTCGAGTGCCTTATTAACTCAACACATGTGTTTTAGGTTGTTGACCAGTGCATCCGTCAAGAGATTTCGAAGTCGTCTGCACTTGTTTTCCTGGGAGTACACTTGGGTGTGTCTCTTTTTAGTGCCTATCGTACCTTCGACACCCAGACTTGTGTCACTATACAATGTAGAGCCCTTTTGGGTGCTATCCTGACTCCTGGTCCTAATAGCTTTGGTCCAAGAGGATACTTTGAAAAGGTTGGGAGTGCTCACCTTTGGTGGAGGTCCTTTGAGTTTGTATTTGTAATGAGAGAGCTTTTCTTTGTATTCGAATGAGAGAACTTCTCTCGAAATTTATTTTACTGATGGTTGGCTAGATCCACTGCTTTTACCAAGTTGGTGCACACTGATCAACAATTAATTAAGTTTCATCACATCCTAGCACATGGGTTTGATATCAAGAGATTAGTACAAGAACCTTGTTCTCATACTGGCTTAAAGTGCTGACACTCGAGTTTCATGAAGTCGTCATTGATTTTATCCCATCGTCAAGCATCATAAAATCTTGTCCAAATTCAAATCCCTTATCCCAGTTCCTCAAGTGAAATCCCAACTCATCTCGTCGTAACTGCAGCCATGCAAGTGAGGTGTTAATCATATTCTTTAAGGTAGAGACTAAGTATGTAATATAGCGCATACATCTTTCAAACTAAGAAAGTGTAAATAACTAATTCATAGACCCTAATGACTAAGGTTGGTTAACTCTGAATCTTAGAACTTCATAAACCAAGTATCCTTGAACTTCACAAGTATTGTAGTGAAAGTGTAAGCATCAAGGATACATACAACTAAATAATCCATGGATCCGATGAATGAAATGCAAAATCATGAAGTGCAAAGAGATTTTTTTTAAGAAATGAATAAGAAGCCATTTTTCAAAAACTTGTGTTGATGTTAGTATTTTTTAGATTTTACAGATCTTACAAGTTAGTTAGCCATCCCATAAATAAGATATAGACTTACGCGAAAGTACGAGCTACGGGTAAAATTTACATACAAAGTATACATACCCCTATACATAACGAGTGCTATATCCTCAGAACACAAGGAGCACAGAGAAGACATAACTCGAGCTAAGCTAAGAGAGTGAAGAAGAAAAATACAAGTCGCCCCTCTGCCCCCTATACTTGGGTTGTGGACCGTCTAAGCATGGAAGAAGAGCGAAAATTGGGTGGTCAAGAGAAGAAGTGGATGAGTAGAGTATATACATTGGGCATCGGTCCCCTCCTATACTTAGGCCTTGGCATAAGTAGAGGAAGAAGAAGTACAAGGGAACCAATGAGATTTGGAGAATGTACAAGTGAATGTGTGAATAATTAAGATGAATCTGTACAGCTTGGGTCTAACTACTTATCTTCATGAAGAGTGTTCTGACGTGTCTCCACTGTGCTCGCTCCACATGAAGTTGATGACCTTGACTTGGACTAACAACTCTTTAGAATCGACATAATGCTTCAATAGTTGCCCATTAATTGAAAATGTCTGCGTGTTATCTCTGAGATTAGTAATGTCAACACTACCATTGTTGTGCACATCTGTGACAATGTAGGGACCCATCCATTTAAATTTTTCTTCAACCTGGTAAACAACCATACCTTCTGCCTAGAGACAAAGGTCTTATGCCTTATGTGTTGATCATGCCATCTCTTGACCTTGTCCTTAATGTCCAGTTTCTGATTTCCACTAGCTCGTTCAGATTTAAGTCACGACATAGTTCCCAAGTTGACAACTTCAATTGGTCCCAATCTGATTTGTTAATAACTCTGCGGGCAAATGACATGGCTTGCCATAGATCATCCGAAAAGGGGAAGTACCAAGTGGGGTTTTGTAGGCCATTCTACAAGTGCATAGAACTTTGTCCAAAAGTTGAGGCCAATTCTTCCTATCGAGACAGACCAACTTCTGGAGAATGCTTGTCATCTCTTGATTAGAAACCTTTGTCTTGCCACTAGATTGTGGGTTGTAAGGATTGGCTAATCTATTTTCAAATTTATAGTCCTTAGCCAATGATCTCATTTCTATATTCACAAAGCGGGTAACCCCATCAGAAATCAAAACCTTTGGAACCCCAAACCTTGCAATGATCTGATCCTTGATAAACTTACAGACAATCTTGTTGTCTACAGTTTGGGTTGGAATAGCCTCCACCTACCTTGATAAATATTCAACCGCCAACAAGATGTACTCATGTCCATTGCTGTTGGGAAAGGGACCCATAAAATCAATTCTCCATGCATAAAAAACATCACAGAAAGTCATCGGTTAGCATTTCATCTTTATATCCAACAATCCCTCCCATCCTTTGCAAATCGAGCACGATCGTACAAAATCAATGGCATCTCTAAACAAGGTCGGCCAATAAAATCCACATTGGAGTACCTTGTGCACGGTTCCCTGTCCCAAATGGTGTCCTCCAGCCTCAAGTATATGTCAATGTATGAGGACACTCTAGTATTCTTATTGAGGAATACACCTTAGCCAAATGCAATCTGGTCCTTCAAAGAAAAGAAAGGGATCGTCCCAGTGGTATCTCCTCGGATCCGACTTCAATCAGTCAGTATTGCTCCTAGTCCAACCCTGAGGAACTTGCTTAGAGACAAGGTAGTCACCATGTTGGCATACTGACGGTTCCTAAATTACGCTCGATAAAATATGTATGTCATGTATTATCGTTCGCTTAAAAATTACTTTGTCATTTTGTTGTAGGCGGCAATCGGAATCGGTCAAGAAAATAACCATAATTATTTAGTCAATTTTAATCGCATGGTTTTATGTTTATTTTACTTGGGCAAGTCCCAAGGTCAAACACAAGGAGGCAAAGGAACAACCTAGAATTATGTCTCTCAAAGTTCATACGCGATTTTCGAGGCGATCTTTTTTTTTGTAATTTTTTTATGCAACTAAGGATGCAAGATGCAATTTCGGCCTATTTTAGGGACTAAAATGTAAATATCGATCAAACAATGTCCAAAAAATATAAAACTTGGTCAAGATGATAATTATGATGAAATGAATGCACTATGAATTTTTTGGAATTTTTTGATGCAAGATGAATTTTTTTATGAATTTTTAAATGCAAACAAAATGAATATCAATATTTAATTATAATAAATATTAAACCTAATTATTTTCAAGAAATAAAATTATCTAAGATTTATCATTAGGTGATTGCTCTTAGAAAAATCCTAAATCTCGAAAATGTGGGAGTTAATACCTATTAAAATTCAAACATCGAAATATGCAAAATGATTTTTACAAGGCAAACCATGCATGCAAATGCAATTCTTTTTGGGTCAATGTTGAAAACAATTAATTCTACAAATAGTGATTTTTCAGCAATTTTTAGCGCAACGGTTAATTATTTATAAAAATCAGAGCGCAAAATGAGTAAAGTATGCAATTTTCTGCAAAAGAATTAATTATTAATTAACCATTTATCACAAAATTGTCAAGCAATTGCCATAATGTAGAGAATTAATTGTGGAACAAAATACCAATTTTTGATAATAAATAATGCAAAGAAGAGGTCCGAAACTGAGGGGGAATACATGGGTATTTCTGCAAAATTTAAATAATTTAAAATAAAACAAAAATGCAAAAGGAGGACCTAGGCGTAATTACCAATAAAGCTGAGGGAGTTTCTGCAAAATTACCAGATGGTCATGTACGTCGCAGTTGACCTCTGGTTGAGGGGCTTTTGTGCGTTTAGGGGGATTTCTAGGGGGGTTCTTGCAATTATTCGATGCGGTCACATGCCCCGTACGTGACCCGTGGGTGCCTGATGTTCTCCCCAGATGCACATGCCCCAGACATGCATGGGGAGCCTCGGGATTGGCACCCGACCGGTTGGAGGTGTTGACGAGAGGCAGAGGAGGGCCTTCGAGAGCGGTGGGGCTGGCGGAGGGGCGAATCGTTGTCGACGGAGTAGCTTGCATCAAGTGGACACTCCAGCTGGCATGGTTGTCGGAGAAGAGGCTTTAGACGTCGCCGTCAACAAGCGAGGTGGTATTTGCAGAGTAGACGTCGGTCGAGGTTTGGAGGCGGAGCACAGACGTTGTTGTCAAAGCACCAGAACGAGGTGCGATGGCCGTTGGAGCTTGAGGAGTGGCAATAAAGACGAAGGTTGTTGCTGCGTTGACTGTCGGTGCAGGAATCTTGGCGGTGGAGCGGAGTCGAAGGTCGAAGGAGGACGTCGGAGGTTTGGTAGTTGGCTCGATGACGATTGAGGTCGGAGTTGATCGTCGTTGTCTATGGCGATGGTCGACGTTGAAATCGTAGTTGGGGCTCAACAATCGGCGAAGATCGAAACTTGGCAGCGACGTTCCTGAGGGGAGGCTCGACCGTGGGCTGCGACGAGGCCCAGGGCCTCGGATCTCGCCGGAAAAGTATGGTGGCGCTGTCACCGCCATCGTTTCGTCAAGGATAAGGCTATCGACGGATGGGTTCTATTGAAGGGCGGTGGAGTTGTTTTATAGGATGGGGGTTGGCCAGAAGAGGAATCTTTGAATCAGAGATTAGGATCAGCGATTGAAGACGAGGATTGCGATGGCGTCGGCCGAGATTCACGACGGAGATGGCGAGGAGAGATACGCGGCGACGACCGGTTCGATTTGGGAAAGTTGTTGGGATGAAGGAGATGAAGGCGACAGGGAACGTGCGTGGCATGTGCCCCGCACGTGTGGCGATTTAACTATATTTTTTTTTATAAATTTGAAGTAATAAAACCTCAAAAAAAGGCTGACACATGGCGGCTCCAGAAGCTGCCACGTGTCAGCACCACAAAATTCAAAAAATAAATATTTTGAAAAATCTAAAATAAATAGCAAATGGCCTCAGATCAAAAAACATTGTTCATGAAAATGGCTCGTCTTGATGAGATCTACAACTTTCATGAAGATATCGAAACCAAAATCGGTCAATTGCACAAAGTGATATTTTTGAGGTATCCCATGTACATAGAATACCTTGAATTTTGGGTTTTGTAATTTTTTGTCATTTTCTAACCAGATAAAAATTCGAAAAAATATGATAAAATCAAAGATAATTATTTATACATTAATATAATTTTTTGGATTTTTATTAATTAAGAAAAGAAGAAATAAAATAGACGATGAAAAAGACACTTTTTGTACAAATAGTCAGTGAAGACTTGGATTCAATTTGTTTCTTAAATTTCAAGCTCAGTTTGGATTTGGATTTTTGCGCATTTTAATAAAACTTTTATCAAAGGAGACAAATGAAAAAGAAATAAAATAAAATAGGTTAACTCTGTACATAAAATAATAGGTCAAAAACTGCTAAAATACAAAATGTACAAAAGAATCCCAAAACCCAATTTTCACATATGAGCTCCGATTCACTTGACCTTGGTCTTGTTTTGAAGGTAATTCAATGTACATTAGTTCATAATTGAGTAGGATCAAAACATGCACTGTTTGGGGAAGATATGGGGGTTTTAGTCAGGGAATCCTAGAATTAGGGTTTGGGTTTTTGGTCCACTTATTTGGGTTAGTATTTTTTTGTATTTTTTTATTTATTCTTGTTAGTGAAATGTATACCATGGAGATGATTTTGGGTCATTCAGAGTTATCATGAATTAGTTAAAAATCAGAGAAGTTAGGCTATTTACATGTCAATTTTAGCTGGGATTTCGTTTTCTTATTTTATGCAGAAATGAGTGATAAAATGCAATTCTTTTTAAAACAAGCATGAATGCTAATTATGCAGAATAAGTGAAGAAATGCCAATGATTTTGAGGGATTTGAGCTTAATTATGAGATTTAGAGTGATGAATCTGAGATTCATCATCCCTCTATACTTAAACCATACCCGTCCCTGAGCATCAAAAAGAAATACCATGAGGTGAAATGAGATTGGGTTCCATAGCAAGACCATGAGCTGAAGGTGAAAATGAAACTAGACTCGACCTTTGGATTATTAGTTTGGCGGAACTTCTGTGAGACTTAGAATTTCAAAATTAACAGCCTTCAAGTTCTACACATCATTGTCACAGTTTCGGCTCAGAACTTATATTAGATCAATCCTCTTCCTAAAGTATTCCCTATGAACATTGAACAATCGACTCATGTGTGTGAAAGGTTTTAGCTCTTTCCATCTAGAATGCCGGACTATCATGCAAATCTCCTCTCCAGTAACTAGTCCTCGGGGAGTCAGGTATTTCCTTCTAAGGTCTGTCTTGCTGTGTTCACAATCGAATTGGGGGAGAAGTTAGAAGAAGGAGAAAAGAACTGGAGGATGGCCAGTGTAGTCACCTCTCCTTGTGAAGCTGGCCAGTGTAGCCGAGTCTCCACCAAGATCTATAGGTTTTCTTAGAAGCTTGGACCTTTTTGGTCATATATTTATTTGCTAGTGGCTTCTTTGTATTTGGATTTTTTGGTGGTTCTGCTTGGATCTTGTTGTTACCCTATGGATATAGAATCTTTTTTTCTGTACATGTTTTGGGGTCTTAGAAAAAATTGTGCCAAGCCGTCCATCCCTTTTCCGAAGCTTTATTTCAACCCGTACTCTGGTCTTTAGATTTCCACGCTACCAGAAAAGAAACTTACACAGTCTTCCAACATCCCGTCTGAGTTGAGCTAAGTGCATAGTGCGAGAGTACAAAATATTTCCATATTCCAGATTCGTACCCAGAATGAAGATACTAGGTTAGACACTAAGAGTCAAACGTTGCACATTGTCATGTGGAACTTAAAGAATTAAGGCAAAGACCTGAAGTTTCTAAAATCCTATTTCTCGTTGAAGTTCTTCTGAAAATTAGGTGGATTAAGGTCAAATCTTGATTACTCTCGATTTCTGCTCATAACTTGGTTCAGAACCCAAAGACTTTTCACATATGCAAATGGATGCAATGCTTGTTAAAGTGCAGGTGTGTGAAATGCAGACACATTTTTTTCGTGATTTTTTTTGATTTTTTATGCAAGGGATTTTTTTGGTTTTTTATGAAAAAATGAATAAGAAGCCATTTTTTTCAAAAAAATTGGGTTGGACACAGTCAGTGTTAGTAGCAAAACTCCTTTTTTTGTTATTGTGTTGTTTTTTTTTCAAAGTTAGTTATCCACCTTGTAAATACATATAGACTTACACGAAAGTACGAGATATGGGTAAAATAATACATAGTATATATACAGATCTCCTATACTTAGCGAGTGTTGTGTCCTCAGAGCACAAGAAGCGTAAAGAAGAATAGCTCGGGTTAAGCATAAGAGAGTGAAAAAGAAAAAGAAAAAGATGGATCGGACCGCCCCCTATACTTAGGCTGTGAACAGTCTAAGTATAGAAGAAGAGCACAAAAATGAGGTGGTCGAGATATGTGGATAAAGAGAGTATATATAAATGGGCATCGGTTCCCCCTATACTTAAGCTCTGGTCAGCTTAAGTATGGAAGAAGGGTGGAAATGAGGTGATCGTAAGAAGGAGTGTGATGAGGGAAATGGTATATACAGATGGCATCGACCCCCCCCTATACTTAGGCCTTGGCCTAAGTAGAGGAAGAAGCTGTACAAGGGAACCGATGTGGTCGGGAGGGAGTGTGGGTAGCCGATGACTAAGGCGGTTTTCGGCTGATCTTTTTGTGAGCATGTGATGGGAGATTGTAATGACGAGAAGGCGATGAAGCATATGATTCCCAACTATCATCAGAGTTATCCTCAAAAAAATCATCATGGATATTAGATGAAGCATTTGAGTCAGATGAAAGGTATCCATCATCATAGTTATCCTCAGAGGAATAGTATTTGAAAGTGGACACACTCCAGATATTCTTGTCTTTTTGTTTCTTTAGTTGTTTTCTCAGAATTCGTTCCTTCTTGGGATTAAGAGGTTTGTCATCGGATGAATACTTTGAAGCACCAGTCTCGGTCAGCTCATAAGAAAAAATTCTAGTGTATTTTATGAGAGCAGAAGCATCGACTTTTGATGAATAATAGTGAGGAACGGGAGTCGTCCAATGAGAGTCGAATTTTGGATCCTTGCGAAGATATGGTTTTAGAACTACCGAACATACTTCACGCATGTAGATTACCTTTTCCAAACCTGAGGAGGGATCATCAGATGATACCTCTTCCGGAAGGTCAAAGGTGACTTTCTTTTTCTTGTTTCATGAAGGTGTCGGTCCACTTGAGTCTCCAGATGAATAACCATTGGAATTCTTCTCCTTGGTTACTGTTCGTCCTGTGTGTTTGTTCTTAGTCTTCTTAATGCTGGTACACTCTTGATTTGGGACGATTTGGTCAAGGTATTCCGAGTAGGTTGCTCTTGGGTGAGACCATGCATACGTCTCAGGACCATATAAGAAACATTCTTCTATTTTGAGATCCGCAGGAATTGAAATACTGGGGAGAGTCTCTGCATGTTTGTTCTCAATTAATTTGATGTTGGAGCATTCTTGTGTCGAGTTGATGTGTTCAAGGTAGTCAGAATAGGTTGACCCAGGTGACGAGTCGCTAGATACGATATTTAATTCGGCTTCGTTGTAGCACGTGTACTTAGCGATTCGGTCAGAACCGAGAGAAGATCTCCGTGAAGAGTGTCTCGGCTTTAATTTATATCCCGGGCAAGTCCGGGGTCGAACTCAGGGAGGCAAAGGAACAACTTGGGTTTAATTTGAAAATGAAGATTTTAGATTTCCAAGTGGTATTTTTTTAGATTTTTTTATGCAAGTAGAGTGCCAAAAACAAAATGCGGGTGAATTACAACACTAAGAAAACATACAACAAGGCCAAATTAATTTTAATAGAAAAGAAGTTCAAATTAGCCAATTCGTATTTTTCCTAGAGTCCTAATCCAGTGGGGAACATAAAACACATTTTTTTGGAATTTTAGGGGTTAAAATGCAATAAATAAAAAATACACACTTTTTATGGGTTTTTTTCGCAATTTCTCACACAAACAGTAAGTAAAAATTATGAAAAAAATACTGGAATGAAAACATGATGCAAGGAAGCTACAGTAATTTTTTTGGAATTTTTTGACAAGTTATGAATTTTTTATGTATTTTTTAGTGAAAACAGAGCGAGAGTGAGTAATTAATTCCTAATTAATCCACGTTATCAAATTAATCAGAGTGTGATTTATCTCAAGTAGATATTTAGATGAGAAATCCAGGAGACTTGAAGTTTCGTGAAAAGGATGTCTGTGGATTTAATTAAAAAATCAAATACTAGAAACACTCTACAATTTATTTTGGGCACAAGACATTTCCATTGTAGATGAAATTTGGACAGAACGTTTATCACATATCAAGGCATCACATATAATTTTTGTGGAATTTTTAGAGCAACCGTTTGTGAGATATTAATTTAATGGCACAGAATGGGTAAACTATGTAAAATTTCAGTTAAACAATTATAATTAATTACCCATGTAACATAAAAATATAAATAAACAATCACATGACAGAGGATAAGTTGCTCAACATAAAACCATTTTTTTATTGAATAAAAAGATGCAAGATTGATGTCCAAATTAAGGTCAAATACAGGGGTGTCTTTGCAAACTAGAAATTAAGAATTACAACAGAAAACATGAACAGGGACTGAAATGTAATTACAAAAACTTAACAAAAACTTTATATAATTTTTACATTAAAAAAAATAAAGGGTCACCTTCTTCCTCCTTGCACGATGGGGGATGAACCCAACACCTGGGCGCGGGCGGCGCCGCCCACGCGCGGCGTGGCGGAGGAGGCTTGCGGCGGTGGCGGAGAAGAGGTGCGGCGAGGGGTCGGCGGCGCTCTGGCGGAGGCGGGCGGCGAGGCGCTGTCGGTGGTGGCCGCTGGAGGATGAAGGGGGGAGCGGCGGTGGGATGGCGGGGCCACGCGCGGGTGGCTGCGGAGGAGGCGCGCGACCGGAGAGGGGGCGGCGCGGCCGCGAGGTGGAGGCGGCGTGCCGGTGCGGCGGCCGCGCGGTGGAGGCGGCTGGGCTAGAGAGGGGGCGGCGGCGGTGGGCGGCACCCCCACCGCTGCTGCGTTATGCGTTTTTTTTTTGGATTTTTTTTTAATTTTTTTTTGCTGTAATGAAAAAAGGATCTTTTTGTTGTTTAAATTTTTTTATTTTTTTTTTAAAATTTCTTTAGACAGGAAATAAAAACACAAACATATGGGAAAAAAATATGATGATGATGGTTATAAAGATGAAGATGGAGATGAAATAAAATGGAAAAAAAATGCTATGATGATGGTGCTGTAATAAAAGGACTTTTTTTTGTTTAAAATTTTTTATTTTTTTTAATTTTGTTTAAAACAAGGAATGAACATGATGGGAAAAAAATGATGAGGTGGGTGGGTGGTGGTGATGATGATAGACTAAACAAATGGGGAAGAAAAAAAATGGTGTGATAAAACAACAAAGAAATAAAATATTAGATAAGATAAGAAAACAAGAGGATGATGAGGACTACTTACCTGGTCTTCGCCGGATTGGCGGAGCAGCTACGCTGGACTCCTGTCGTCGCCTCGATCCGATTGGCGAAATGAAAATCGGAGAAGCTCCACGAGCTCGACGGGGAACTCGTGACGCGAAGCGGAGCTCCGCGGATCTCACCTGAAGGAGGTCGTCGCTTGAGGACGATGCTTCGCCGCTGTCACCAACAAAACACTCCAAGCTCTCTCCTTATTCTATAAGAATGGTGGATGGGGAAAAAATGTGGATGTGGAGATGATTATAAAGAGATGAGAAAGAGAGGTTAGAATGGTGGTGGTGTTGAATGGGAAGTTGTATTATTAGTGGAGTTGAATGGGAGGTTGGTGGAAGAATATGGAGTGGAATGGGAGTTATTAAAAATGATGGAGTTGAATAGAAGTTGGTGGTAGAGAAGTTATTGTAGAGAATGGGAAAAAATAAATACATAAATAATGATATAAAGTATGCTACTTTAAATACAACAAAAATAAAGAGGGAAAAAAATAGTGGTGAATTTACAAATAAATACATACAACATGTACAATTTTTGTTTACTTTTCTAATTTGTTTTTTTTCTTTTTAATAAGAGATATTTACAGCGGAAAAATACTATAAAATAATATAATTAAAATACAACACAATCATGATATTTTTGTATTTTTAGCAATTATGAAAGATACAATAAAAATTAAAGAAAGAATGAATATATACAAGGTATACAATGTACATCTAGGTCCCAAAACCCAACTTTTGCAAACGAGCTCCGATTTTAATGAAACCACTTCCGTTGGATAGATAATTTTTTAACTTGAACTTTAAAAGTGAGTTTGGTGAATTTGGAGTTCATACGGAGCGGGAATTTAGCTTGGAAGTTGGTCTTTACGGCTTTTTCCCATTGGGATCTAGGAGCATTTATTTAAGGTAAAATTTGTTTTGTATTTTTGTATTTTTATATACATTATTATAAACAAGTTAGAGAAAGAATTAGGCAAAAAGGAGTTGAAATGAAATTATTAAAAATAAATGAAGTTTTGGGCTATTTACAGGTATACAACTCCTTTATTTTTGCGGCTTTTTATGTGTAATTTATTTTGTACAATCTAATATACAATAATTAATGTATTTTATTTACAAGAGTCATTTTGTTAGTTTATTGATTTTATGGACATTTATTAGGGAATTTACTCGGGGATTTTGCTAAGATCAAGATATTAAGATGATGAATCGCGGATTCATCACCAGGGTGCGACCATGCATAAGTCTCCAATTATATGATTCATACGTTTGATTTTCCATGGTAAGAGCATCGGGGAATGGAGCAGGCGGGAGAGTCTCTAAACCAATAGTCTCATCAACAACCGCTATTTCAGATGTAGCAACGAGGTAGGGCTCTTCTACCATTTTATGGTTACGGTTGTCGAGGACTTTGTGGGTTGCCTCAGAAAATCATGGTTCCTCAAAGACCGGGTGAGATCGAAGTGCTTCCAATGCTGTAAAATTGATTTTCCGAGTCTCACACTCAATAATTGCCTTGGCCAATGCTAGGAATGGCTTTCCGAGAATAATTGGAGACTGGGTGAATTCTCCTTGATGCTCAATATCAGTGATCGTGAATTCCACTTTGAGCGGAGCACCTTGGAATGTCATGATGACAGAAATGATTCCTCTCGGCCGCTTTATCGATCGGTCCGCCAATTGAATAATCTCTCGTATCTTCCTGATCGGTCCGAGTTTAAGTTCGTGAAATACAGAGGTCAGGAGGATATTGATCGGTGAATCGGCATCAATTCGAGCATGAGTGAAAATTGTGTTCATGATTATACAGTCAAATCTGGGCAACTAGATCACTATGCGGCTCTTGGTTTTTCTCCTCAACACCAAGGAGGAGGCCATTGACAATATATGTCTTTCAGTCTTTGTTCTTATCCTGCCCGACTTTTTTATCATCATGTTGTCCATTACAAATCCTTTAAGGTCGGGAAAGTGTTCAATGACCTGTATAAAGGGAAGTTCAAACATCAATTTTTTTCCAGTTCTTCCCGTAAAGTAGGATCCAAATTCTTCGAATCTTCTTCAGTCTCAATTTTTATGAATTTTGCTGAATTTTTGATTTTTTGGATGTTTTTGAATATTTCAATTTTTGGTATTTTATGTGTGGTGTGGTGATGTGGTGTCTTCCGTAGATGAGAAGGGGCTTTTATGTTTCGAGTAAGAGTCAGACGCATAGTCATTTCTAGGGGAGTAATATGCAGAAGTGCCACTGTCAGAATCATCCCCATTTTTCTGAATATCCTCAAAATTTTCAGCATGAGATCCAATCATTTCCTCATCCATTTTTATGTCCGAGCTCCCAAAGAGTGAAATTAATCGGGCGGCAAATTTTTGAAATCTATCCTCCATTAATTCGAATATCTTATTTACCCTCCAAATATCATCTTCAAAATTCTGTTCATGATCAATCATGGGAGCAGTCGGTGTGTGTTTTTGCATTTGAGATTCAATAATTTCATCTTCCATTTTCCTGTATGTGCTAAGAGGAGAGTTTCTTGGAATATCCGATATATGATCATTATTTTCTGGAAATTTCTCTTCAAAAATTATGGAAGGAGGCTGCTCAGTCGAAGGATTTTGCGGGAATGTGTAGGTCTCGTACTCAACATGCCGTGACTTGGGCATGTAATCCTGGTTTGTGTAGAGTCTACTTCCATGGTCATGATTGATCGTATCCTCGAATAATGGAGTCATACAGGGTGCATCTGTGTCGATATCGTCCATTTGGTCCTCTGTATGTGTAGGTTGGTCGAAGGAGTGGTATTCAGGTTAGTCATAGGGATTTGATCGTCACGGTCAATCCAACACTGATGATCATTAAGTGCTGGTATTTACATATGGGTTTGGTTTCTCGGCCAGTCCAGAGATTCAAAAGTAATTTGATCTTGAATTAGTTCAATTGCAAGAAATCGTGAATAAGACGGTTCAATCCAAGATGATAGGTGGTCATGTGTGGTTAAATGATTCGAGTAGAAATTTAATGAGGGGACTGAATTCATCTGCGGTTGAAAGTCTCCAGCAAATGTTGGAGGATTATTGAAAGAAGAGGATTTAGTTGATTTAGGCCTAACCGAGATAAATTCATTTTCATAATATAGATCAGATGGGTACTCGGATCATTGTTCTGTGTTTGTCAAAGGAGGTTGAGGATGGGATCATCATGGTTGATCTCGGTGCGATTGCACAGGATAGTTAAAAGAAATTTTTAACAAATGTGCGGCTTTTGATCTTCAAAATCGGTTCACGCATATCAATGCAAACACAAATCAAATCTCAAGTTCACCAACTCACACAATGAAGCCGTAAGAGTTCAGCTATTATCTTTTCAATTTTAATTGGTGATCAGACAATCTTGGAAAGAATTTAGCAAGGTGTTAGGTGCCGGAAATTTCTTAATGACTGGTCCGAATTCTTACGACTAGTTGCACCTACTTTCAGCCAGTATGGGAGTAAGTACGGATACCCGTTACTTAAGGACAAAGCCTTACGCAGTGTCCTCTAAACTACCCACTCTACTAAGGAAATCCGGACCGTTTACCGGCTACCCGTTACATCCTCACTGAGAAGTAGCTTATCATTTTTGGTAGAATCAGTAGTCAATATGAAAATCCGGGTTTGGGCTCTAGCTTAAGTGTTGTCTCTCGCTCACTCAGAATAATAAAAGAAACTAAGGTCGGAGTTGCTCTCCCGCAAAAACTCTAATTTTATGGGTTAATTTAAAATCGGCTATATTTTTAGCAGTCCCAATTTTAAACTAGGCGATCACTGAAGACTTAAATGAGCACAAATACACGTCTACCGTACAGTCCTAATTTTCTTTTAAATTATGTGACAAAACAAAGAGGGAGAAATTCGGGAAAAGCCAATGCACACGAGAAACTACGATGTATGCTCAGTTAGAAGACTTATAGTGAATCCTTGCAATCTCCATGTGGGATGCAATACAGAATTGAAAAAATTTATTCTATATAGATTCAAGTCGATGAAAAACCGCAACTAGCAGAAAGTTCTATTAGGGGGAAGAATTGAGTTGAATTTGCCTAAATTGAACGATCTAATATGCGCCTCAATTAAAGTGAAGTATGATCCTTGGTTTACGAGCACAATCAAAAATTTAAACGCTCTAAGAGCTGTATGTGCAGGACTATCCTAATCGCCACTCAACTCGGGCCCTACCCTCACAGAGTGAATCAAGCCACGACACACCACAAAAGAAAGTTAAAGGTCTTTTACACACGCGTGAATTCAAACGGACACCACTATAAATGAGCAATTAATTACAGAAATTAAAAATTGCAGAAAAAAGTAAAATCCTAGAATCTCTGCTCTCTCACGACTCGACTCGATCTTAAATTAATTGCAGCTTTTTCAGAAGTCGGTGAAGATGCTTCGGTTTCAAAAAACCGCTCCACGTACGTCGGGTACCTCGCAAGAAAAATAAGAGAGAGAATGTAAGAGAGTAACTCAAAAATAAATAAAAAATAAAATAAATGCAGGAAATAAAATAGAATTTACAGTGAAAAATTTGGGGGTCAAACTACCTGAATGCGGAAAACCGAAAAAAAATTTTCAGAAAAAATATAAGACGTTTGCCTCCCCGGCAATGGCGCCATCTGACGGATACTAAATTGCGCTCGTTAAAAATATGTATGCCATGTATTATCGTTCGCTTAAAAATTAATTTGTCATTTCGTTGTAGGCGACAATCGGAATCGGTGAAGAAAATAACCACAATTATTTAGTCAATTTTTAATCGCGTGGTTTTATGTTTTTTTTACTTGGGCAAGTCACAAGGTCGAACACAAGGAGGCAAATAAATAACCTAGAATTATGTCTATCAAAGTTCGTGTGCGATTTTCGAGGCAATCGTTTTTTTTGAAATTTTTTATGCAATTAAGGATACAAGATGGAATTTCGGCCTATTTTAGAAACTAAAATGTAACTATCGATCAAACAATGTTCGAAAAATATGAAACTTGTCTAAGATGATAATTATGATGAAATGAATGCACTGTGATTTTTTTTGGAATTTTTGGATGCAAGCTGATTTTTTTATGAATTTTTAAATGCAAACAAAATGAATTTAAATATTTAATTATAATTAATATTAAAACTAATTATTTTAAAGGAATAAAATTATTTCAGATCTACCACTAGGTGATTGATCGTAGAAAAATCCTAAACCTCGAAAATGTGGGATTTAATACCTATTAAAAATCAAACATCGGAATATGAAAAATGATTTTTACAAGGCAAACCATGCATGCAAATGCAGTTCTTTTTGGGCACAATGTTAACACAAGTAATTATACAATTAGTGATTTTTCGATAATTTTTAAGGTAACAGTTAATCAATTATAATAATCAAAATGCAAAATGGGTAAAGTATGCAATTTTTCACAAAAGAATTAATTATTAACTAACCATTTATCACAAAAATGTCAAGCAATTGCCATAATGTAGAGAATTAATTGAGGAACGAAATGCCAATTTTTGATAAATAAAATAATGCAAAGAAGAGATCCGAAACTGAGGGGGAATACATGTGTATTTCTATAATATTTAAATAATTTAAAATAAAACAAAAATGCAAAAGGAGGACCTAGGTGTAATTACCGATAAAAGCGAGGGAGTTTCTACAAAATTACCAGACGGTCACATGCTTTGCACATGACCTCTAGTTGAGGGGCTTTTGTGCGATTGGGGGGATTTATGGGAGGGTTCTTGCAATTATTACACACGGTCACGTGCCCCGCATGTGACCCGTGGGTGGCTGATGTTCTCCCCCGACGCATGTGCCCCACATGTGCGTGGGGATCCTCGGGATTGGTGCCCAGCCGCTGGCGGTGTTGACGAGAGGCAGAGTAGGGCCTTCGAGTGCGGTGGGGCTAGCAAAGGGGAGAATTGTTGTCGACGGAGTAGCTTGCGTGAAGTGGACGCTCCGACTGGTGTAGTTATCGGAGAAGAGGCTTTAGACGCCGACATCGACGAGCGAGGTGGTATTTGCAGAGTAGATGTCGGTCGATGTTTGAAGGCAGAGCGCGAACGTCGTTGTCGAAGCACTAGAATGAGGTGCGATGGTCGGCGGAGCTTGAGGAGTGGGGATGAAGACGGAGGTTGTCGCGACGTTGACTGTCGGTGCAGGAAGCTTGGCGGTGGAGCAGAGTCGATGGTCGAAGAAGGACGCTAGAGGTCTGGTCGTTGGCTCGATGAAGATTGAATTCAGAGTTGATCGTCGTTGTCGGTGGCGATGGTCGACGTTGAAATCATAGTCGGGGCTCAACAGTCGGCGAAGACCGGAGCTTGGCAGCGACGTTCCCGAGGGGAGGCTCCTTCGTGGGCTGCGACGAGGCCTAGGGCCTCGGATCTCGCAGAAAAAGTATGGCGATGCTATCACCGTCGTCGTTTCGTCAAGGATAAGGCTATCAGCGGATGGGTTCTATCGAAGGGCGGTGGAGTTGTTTTATAGGATGGGGGTTGGCCGGAAGAGGAAACGAGAGATTTGAATCGGACATTGGGATCGGCGATTGAAGACGAGGATCGTGACGGTGTCGACTGAGATTCGCGACGGAGATGGCGGGGAGAGATACGCGGTGGCGGGCGGTTCGATTTGGGAAAGTTGTTGGGAGCAAGGAGTTAGCCACGTGCCATCCGATCGGCCGAGATGGGACGACCCAGGTGGGGACGTGTGGCCACGTTTGGGTGAAGGCGGCAGGGCACGTGCCCTGCACGTGCGACGATTTAATTATTTTTTTTATAAAAATGAAGTAATAAAACCTCAAAAAAGGCTGACACGTGGCGACTCCAGGAGATGCCACGTGTCAGCACCACAAAATTCAGAAAATAAATATTTTGAAAAATCTAAAATAAATAGCAAACTGCCTCGGATCGAAAAAATTTCTTCACTATAATTACTCATCTCGATGAGATCTACAACTTTCATGAAGACATCAAAATGATAATCGATTAATTGCACAAAGTGATATTTTTGAGGTATCCCATGTACATAAAATACCTTGAATTTTGGGTTTTATAATTTATTTTGTCATTTTTAAACCAGATAAAAATCCAGAAAAATATGATAAAATCAAAGATAATTATTTACACATTAATTTATTTTTTTGTATTTTTATTAATTTAGAAAAAGAATAAATAAAATAAAAGATGAAAAAGACACTTTTAGTACAGATAGTTAGTGAAGACTTGGACTCAATTTGTTTCTTTGATTTCAAGCTCATTTTGGATTTGGATTTTTGCGCATTTTAATAAAAGTTTTATCAAAAGAGACAAATGAAAAAGAAATAAAATAAAATAGGTTAACTATATACATAAAATAATAGGTTAAAAACCGCTAAAATGTACAAAAGAGACCCATAACCCAATTTTCACATATGAGCTCCGATTCACTTGAACTTGGTCTTGTTTTGAAAGTAATTGAATGTACATTAGTTCAAAAGTAGGATCAAAATGGACACTCGATGGGGAAGATATGAGGGTTTTAGTCCAGGAATTCTAGAACTAGGATTTGGGTTTTCGGTCCACTTATGTGGGTTAGTGATTTTTTTGTCTTTTTCATTTATTCTTGTTAGTTAAATGTACACTGTGGAGGTGGTTTTGGGTCATTCGGATTAGCATGAATTAGTTAAAAATCAGGGAAGTTAGGCTATTTACTGGTCAATTTTAGCTGGGATTTTTAGCTTCTTATTTTGTGCAGAAATGAGTGATAAAATGCAATTCTTATTAAAACATGCATGATTGCTAATTATGCAAAATAAGTGAAGAAATGCCAATGATTTTAAGGGATTTGAGCTTAATTAATGAGATTTAGAGTGATGAATCTATGATTAATCACATACCACAAGAGCGAGTCAATAGCGCAAACTGACTCGTCTGGGAAAGTTTCTCTAATCTGTTCAATATCAGCCACCACATTTTCGATTCCAAGTTTATCTTTTATTTCCAAATCAAATTCCTGGATTAATAATATCCATCTAAGAAGATGCACCTTAGCGTCCTTCTTCTCCATGAGGTACTTGATTGCTGTGTGATCAATGGGAACACACCTTGGAGCCCAAAATATATGATCTGAATTTCTCTAGGGCCCAAACTACCACGGATATTTCCTTTTCAGTCACCATATAATTTCTCTATGCAAGATCCAAAACTTTGCTCGCGTAGTGAATCGCATACGGTATCCCATCTCGCCTCTGTTCAAACGCTGCCCTGATAACAGAATACGATGCATTAGTCATGATCTCGAAGGTAATAGACCAGTCAGGAGCATGTAAAATCGATAATTCGCATATTTTCTTTTTCAGAAGATCAAAGGCCTCTAGACACTTGCGATCGACAATAAACTCGGTGTCTTTTCCTAAAAGCTCATTCACTGGGTGGACAATCTTTGAAAAATCATGAATAAATCTTCAATAAAATCTGACATGCCATAAGAATGACTGCACTGACTTACCATTGGTTGGTGGATCATGTTTCTTGACCACATCCACCATGGCAAGGTCAACCTTCATTCCCATTTTGGAGATGATGTGCCCCAACACGATAACCTCTGTAACAATGAAATGGCTTTTCTACTATGAGAGTACCAAATTGACTTCCCTACACCTTGCGAGGACTCGGTCCAAGTGCGCTAAACATGTATTATAAGAATCACCATGGAACGAGAAGTCATCGATGAAGACTTCCGGGAAGTCGCCCACCATTTCGGCAAATACTGTAATCATACGCCGCTGAAATGTGTCCGAGGCCTTGCAGATCCCGAATGGCATGCGCCTGAATGCATAAGTGCTGAATGAACATGTAAATGTGGTCTTTTATCGATCCTCAACAGCTATGGCTACCTGATTGTAGCTTGAGTATCTGTCAAGAAAATAGAAGAACGCTTTCCCTGTAAGTCTCTCCAAAATCTGATCAATAAATGGCAGCGGAAAGTGATCTTTCTTGGTCATGGCATTTAGGCGCTTGTAGTCGACACATCCGTGCCATGACGTGGGTACTCGTGTCGCGATCTCTACCCCGTCCTTGCTAGTGACCATCCAGATTCCTGATTTCTTCATAATAACATGAAGCGGGGCCACCCACTTAGAGTCAGAAATAGGGTATATAAACACTGCTTTGCACAATTTCTCAATCTCTTTCTTAACTACTTCTCAGAGATTAGGATTTCATCTTCTCTGAAATTCACGGGAAGGTCTCACGTTATTCTCAACATATATTTGGTGAAAGTAGAGAGCGGGGTTGATCCCTACGAGATCTGACATTGTCCATCCAATGGCTTTGCCATTCCTCTAAAGAACTTCAAGCAACCTGGACTCTTGTTCTGTAGTTAATGTCAAGCTAATGATAACATGAAATCTCTCTTTGGGTCCTGCCAGAATTGCATACTTGAGTGTAGGAGGAATTGGTTTCAACTCGGGCAAATCTGAATCATCAATTAGGTCCGACTGAATGGCATCTGAGTACAACTCTATGTTGGATGATGGTGGATCAATTTGTGATGTGCTGGCTACCAAATCTGATGAAAGGTGAGTCAAATCGTAAAAGTAGTGAGGTAATTTAGCCAAAGCCGCATCCAACTCATCATATATGTCCCTTGATTGTCTTGAAGAAAGTGAGACTGGCAAATCCAAAGGGATCTCTGAGTAGAGGGTATAGGCATATATATCTCTTAGTGAATCATGCAATGCCTAGCAGATTACACTATGAACCGAGTTCTCTCCAGATGAGAGGGTCTCGCTCTATTCTGCTAGAGTCTGCTGCCAAAGTCTAGTTGTGCTAATCAACTTGCACTCTACCTCTGAAGATTCTACGTACTAAGTACTAGATTCAGAGTCAGGTCTTTGTCCTTTTGTCTGCTTCATCTCCAAGTCCATTTCTCCACATGGAGAACGGGACTTCATCATTCATGTGCCATAATCGAATACTGCCCCTGCGATCCTCAAGAATAGTTGTCTAAGAATGATATGAGATTCTCTCCAATGATTGGGGGTCTCCATATCAAGGACAGTGAAGTCCACTTTGTACTCATGTCCCTCAACCATGATAACAATGTTCTTCACTTCTCCCTTTGGTCTCTTCATTGATCGATCCGCAAATTGGAGTAGAGCTAATGATTTTCTAAGTGGACCTAACTCTAATTTGTAATATGGTGTTTAGGGAAGAAAGTTAATTGATGAATCATTGTCTAGAAGAGTGCGTGCAAACGCAATGTCGTTGATACGACTCTCCACATAATGAGCACCCATGTCTCTCTTTTTCCCTGGTAGTTGTTCTTAACAGATAAGCATGAGGCTTATCATACTAGCTTAGTTTCTTCTTGAGAGTCCTTGTAGGCGTCCATCTCATTTTCAAGACTTCTGAAACGTGGGACCCATAAAATCAATTCCCCATGTATCAAAGACATCACGAAAAGTCATCGGTTGAAAATGCATTTCATCTCTATATCCAACAATCCCTTCCATCCTTTGACAAATCAGGTACGATCGTACAAAATCAATGTCATCTCTAAACAAGGTTGACCAATAAAATCCACATTGGAGTACCTTGTGTGCGGTTCTTTGTCCCAAATGGTGTCCTCCAGCCTCAAGTGTATGTCAATGTATGAAGACACTGTGGTATTCCTATTAAGGAATACACCTTCGCCAAATGCAATATGGTCCTTCAAAGAAAAGAAAGGGATTTTCCCAGTGGTATCTCCTCAAATCCGACTTCAGTCGGTCAATACTGCTCCTAGTCCAATCATGAGGAAGTTGCTTGGAGACAAGGGTGTTCACCATGTTGGCATACCACATGAGTGAGTCAATAGTGCAAATTGACTCGTCTGGGAAAGTTTCTCTAATCTGTTCAATATCAACCACCACATTTTGATTCCTAGTTTATCCTTTATTTCCAAATCAAATTCCTGGATTAATAACATCCATCTCAAAAGATGCACCTTAGCGCCCTTCTTCTCCATGAGATACTTGATTGCTGTGTGATCAATGAAAACAATCACCTTGGAGCCCAAAATATATGATCTGAATTTCTCTAGGGCCCAACTACCCGAACATTTCCTTTTCAGTCACCACATATTTTTTCTATGCAGGATCCAAAACTTTGCTCATGTAGTGAATCACATACGGTATCTATTGAGCGAGATATTCGAAGAGTGATTATTATTGATATGAAGTTGTCATTGCGATCCTCAAAATTCTCATCTCAAACAAACAAATTTACTTATTTTTTCTCAAGCCGATAATTACAAGAAACCGTGGCAGGAGATTGTGCTACTTATTTACGTGTATAGCTATTAGGATCGAACTCAGGGAGGCTACAAATCCCAAGGGTTATTAAAATAATAAAAAAATCAAATAAAAGAAAAAGGAATCTCAATTGCAAACTATCTTGGTTTTTTGTTTTGTGAATTTTTTGTCTTTTATTTTTTTAATTTTTTTGTTTCTATTTTTTATTTTCTGATTTTTAATTTTTTAATAATTTTCAATTTTGTAAAATTTCCTTTTCAAAAATACAATTAATTTTCAAAGCAAATGATTTATACATGAAAGAAATGATTTTCCAAATATGACAAAAATGTTAAAAATGTCCACAGAATGTTATTGTGTTTTTATATTTTTTTACTATTTTTGTGAATTTTTTAGAGATTTTTAATTTTTTTAGGATTTTTAAAATGAATAAAAATAAGGGAAAATGAAAATAGTGAGTTAACAGGACTATTTCACAATTTAAAAATATGAAATGAAATCAAAAATTGTGAAAATTATTTTTCCTATATGCTAAAGAAGTTATCTACACACATGAACTAAAATCACTATTTTTGGATTTTTCTACAATTGTTTATGATTTTTATAAGAATTTGAGTATTTTGTATTTTTTGGATTTTAAAAAGAATTAATGTGTGAAATTTGCACAGAAAATTAAAGGCACAAAAGGTAAACTACTCTATTTCTTTTGGAATTTTTTACGTAATATTTGAATTTTTCTTATTTTTAAATTACGAACAGAAAAAAATGCGATGTTTTTGATTTTTTAATAATAACAAATGATGACAAAATGCAATGAAAAAATTACACTACAAAGAGATACACATCAAAAGCATATCATGATTTTTGCAAAATTTATTGTCCAACAAAAGTATTTATTTCAATGATAAAATCATGTAACATGAAGTCTATAACACAAGGACTGAAATGTAATTTCTGCAAAGTTTTATAACTTAAAATTAACAAGAAATAAATTAAGGTAAGAAGTCAAAAATTACCCAGGAAGGGTGCGTACACAGCACGTGCTTGAGCTCTACCGAGGGGGCTTTGTGTAATTTTGGAAACTCCAGGGACGTCTTTGTAATTTCCCCAATTTTTTATTCTTTAATTCCACTAGGGTTCACGCTCGTTCGTTGTTCTTCAACCAGGATAAAAAAGGGGGTGTGTTGCCCCTGTTCTTCCTCAAGGCACAGGACGACGGTGGTGCACTGCGAGGCGACTCGCGTGGGAGGATATTGGTGGATCTAGAAGAGGAGGCTGGTGAAGCGGTGACTAGTAGTGGGTCGTGGCTGTGATGGGCTTACGTGTGGCTGTGTGAGGTGGTGGCGCTAAGGTAGAGTGGGTGCTTCGGCCGACGCAACTGTTACTGCGACGGAGCGTCTAGATCGGGGTCGGCAGTAGGGTGAACATGAGGTGGCACGACGATTCTGGTCAGCCTGCGCAGGAGGTGGGCACGGTGGCGCTCGATAAGGAGGAGCTCCTTTGCTCTGGGGCGACGAGAGAAGGCGAGCCGCAGGTGGCTGCAGCGGAGTTGGGTGGCGGAGGGGCACCCTCCAAGCGGTGGATGGCAGTGGACTTCGCTCCGCAGAGGTGGATGGGTTTGGAGATCCTGCGACGACTGGTGACGGCGGCACCACCGGTGGTTCAAGAGCGGGGTGGATGGTGGCACTTCTAGAGGAGTGGCGGCGGGCGATGGCGAGCTGTGGAGCTTGGGATGGGTGGTGACGGCTGAAGTGTTGCCGTCCCCAACGTTTTTTTGTTTTTTTATATTTTTTAATTGTAAAACAAAAAGAGGAAAAACAATAACTCTGTACAATTGTTTTGTTTTGGTTTTTTTGTAAAAACAGAAAAGAATTTGTTTATTCTCTAATTTTTTTTGAAATCTTTTTCATATATTTTTTGTAAAAGATAGCAATTGTAATTTTTTATTCCAGCAAATAAAAAATAGATAAAAAATGATATCCGACTCGAGCACGAAGGCTCGGTCCAAAATCAAATGCAGAAAGTGTGAATGGATGCGGATCTGGAAAAATGAAAGATCGAATCCGTGTCTCCAACCGCCGTACGTGGTCGGAGTTGGAAGATTGCATGAGGTAGAATAAGAACGCGAATTGATTGAGATGTGAAGGTAAAAAATCGAATCGTGGTGATGAATTCTAAGATCTAGAGAACAAAAAATGACAACAAAATAAAAATACGAAAAATTAAACTGCGATCAACCTAGGTTAAAAATAAGAGAAGAAAAATGTGGATCTTACCGTGGAAGCAGATGGAAACCGTGATCGCCTCGACGAAGGCCGACTCGCAATCACCGGACGCCTTGGAGGCTAGACACCTCTCTACAACAAGAAGACTCTCGAAGAATAGGCTCCTCTCACCAACGATTGATCAAGTGAGAATGAGGGAGGATGCGCCAATTAAATAGAAAAATAATTGAATTTGAATTTTAAAAATTGAATGGAGATAAAGAGATAAGAAAGAATTTGAAATGAGATAAAGATAAAAAAGGAAATTCGTGTTAAAATTATTTACAAAAATTATTGTTTTTATTTTTGTCACTTTTTTTAAATTAAATAATAAATGTTAATTTTTTATTTTTTGTGGTGGTTATTTTAGAATATCAACTATATACATATACTATATACATATGGTACATTATATACATAGCTAAATAAGGAAATTAGTTAGTTTTTTTCTTTTAAACTTTTTATTATATATATTTTAATTTTTTTATTTTAGATAATTATAAAAAATATTTACAAGTATTTACAAATATAATATGTACAAATAAATGGTAAAATTGCACAAACCACCCCCAGAAAACTGTCTTTCAAACCGTAACTCCAAAAATTATGAAACCATAGTCATTTTAAAGATAATTTAATTTAGAATACAATGGAAGTGAGATTGGTTTAATTTGAGTTCATATGGAGCCGAAATTGGTCTTTCAATTATCACTTTATGGCTTTTTTCGTATGTACTTGCTTTTATTTTGTACATGATTTTATTTTGCAAATGTTTTTATTATTTAGGAAACATTTTTATTTACAATTTTTATTTTGAAAATTATTTAATTTGAGGCCAATGTATGTACAAATAAAATAGTGTAAGTATATAAATATTTACAACACATTTTTTTGGATTTTCAGATTAAGAACCATATCTCCCCCTACTTTATTCCTGATCGATCAGGTCAAGTCTTGATCTTCTCTCAGGGTTTGGGTCAGCCTGTATCTATTACATACATATAGTCTTTTTTTTCTTTTCTTTATTTTCATTTCTTTCTTTCTTTATTTATTTTAGGCTAAAAAACCAATATAAGTACAATATTTACATACATATGCAAGTTAATAAGAATATGGATTTAATATTATATACATGTGTTTTATAAGGGATTTTAAGCTAAAATAAATGAATAAAGATGATGAAATGCATATTCATCAGTATCCCATCTTGCCTCTGTCCAAAAGCAACCCCGACAACAAAATACAATGCATTAGTCATGATCTCAAAGGGAATAGACTAGTCGGAGCTTGTAAAATTGGCGATTCACATAGTTTCTTTTCAGAAGCTCAAAGGCCTCTAGACACATGCGATCGACAATAAACTCGGTGTCTTTTCCTAAGATCTCAGTCAGTGGGAGGGCAATCTTTGAAAAATCACGAATAAATCTTCGATAAAATCCGACATGCCATAAGAATGACTGTACTGACTTACCGTTGGTTGTGGATCAAGTTTCTTGACCACATCTACCTTGGCAGAGTCAACCTCCGTTCCCTTTTTGCAGATGGCGTGCCCCAACACGATACCCTTTGTAACCAAGAAATGGCTTTTCTCCCAAGAGAGTACCAAATTGACTTCCCTACACCTTGGGAGGACTCGGTCCAAGTGCGCTAAACATGTATCAAAAGAAATACCATAGACCAAGAATTCATCCACGAGGACTTCTGGGAAGTCTCCCACCATTTCGGCAAATACTGTGATCATGCACCGTTGAAATGTGCCTGGGGCCTTGTAGAGACCGAAGGGCATGCACATGAATGCATGTGTTGAATAGACATGTAAATGTGGTATTTTTCTCGGTCCTCAGGAGCTATGGCTACCTGATTGTAGCTTGAGTATCTGTCAAGAAAATAGAAGAACACTTTCTTGTAAGTCTCTCCAAAATCTGATCAATAAATGGCAGAGGAAAGTGATCTTTCTTGGTCGCGTCATTTAAGCGTCTGTAATCGACACAGACGTGCCATGACGTGGGTACTTGTGTCACGATCTCTACCCCCTCCTCGTTGGTGGCTGACTAGTCCGAAATTGCGCTGGTTAAAGATGTATGTTCGTGTATTTGTAATTTGCTAATTTTTTTTGATTTTGTCGTTTCGTTGTAGGTAGCAATCGGAATCAGTCAAGAAATAACCACACAAAATACTTGTCAATTTTAATTAATGCAATTTTATGTTTATTTTACTTGGGCAAGTCCTAAGGTCGAACACAAGGAGGCAAAGGAACAACCTAGAATTATGTCTATCAAAACTCGTGTGCGATTTTCGAGGTGGTCTTTTTTTTGTAATTTTTTAATGCAGTAAAGGATGCAAAATATAATTTCAGCCTATTTTAGGGACTAAAATGCAATTATCAATCAAACAATGTTCAAAAAATATGACACTTGACCAAACTGATAATTATGATGAAATGAATGTAGAATATTTTTTTGGAATTTTTGGATGCAAGATGAGTTTTTTTATCAATTTTTAAATGCAAACAAAATGAATTTCAATATTTAATTATAATAAATATTAAATCTAATTATTTCTCGGGATAAAATTATCTAAGATCTATCACTAGGTAATGGATCTCAGAAAAATCCTAAACCTCGAAAATAGAAGATTCAATACCTATTTAAAATCTAATATTAAAATATGCAAAATGATTTTTAGAGGACAAATTATGCATGCAAATGCGATTCTTTTTGGGCAAAATGTTACCACAATTAATTCTACAAACTGTGATTTTTCAAGAATGTTTACAGCAACGGTTAATCGATTATGAAATTTCAGAGCACAAGATGAGAAAAATATGCAATTTTCCACAAAACAATTAATTATTAATTAACCATTGACCACAAAAATGTCCACAATTTGTCAAGATGTAGAAAATTAAATGAGGAAAAAATTTCTATTTTTGAATAATAAAGTAGTGCAATGTAGAGGTCCAGAACAATGGGGGAAACACATGGGTATATCTGCAATAATTATAATAAATTTAAATAATGAAAAAAGGACAATTATGCAATTACCTAGAGTTTATGGGGTAAATTTGTAAACTTTCCAAGGGGTCACATGCCAAGCACGTGACCCTTTGTCGACGGGTCTTTTGCGCAAATCAAGGAGCTTCTGGGGGGTCGTCTGCAATTGTTCACCAGGTCCCGTGCGAAGCACGTGACCTGTGGACTGTTCTGTAAATTGATGAACTCTTGAGGGGCGCTCTGTAAGTTACCCATGGTCACGTGCAAAGCACGTGACCTGGGGTTGAGGGTGCTGCCATTTGGCTAACGTGCAGCTGACGTTCTCCCCCGACGAACATGCCTCGCACGTGCGTGGGGAGCCTCGGGTCTGCCCCCGGCAGCGCGACGGAGCGAAGCTTGGCGGAGTTTCTTGTGGTCTGCAGCAGAGTGTATAGTGTTGAAGACCGGCAACAGGTGACTCTGGAGGCTTGGCCTGGAAGCACTGCGGTGAAGACCGGAGGGCCGGTGTGGGCGAACAGTCCGATGAAGCGGTTTGACGACGTAGTCGAAGACGGAGGCTGGCAGAGGGAAGCCGTTGGCGGGAGAAGCGGCCTTCCTGGAGCAGGCGGTGGCGAGGACCGATCGGAGGCATTGAAGACGAAGATGAACGTTGGAGGCTTTGCGGTGTTGATCGAAGTTGGATGCAGAACGGTCGAAGATAAAGGTAGGTGGCTCGACGGCAAGGCAGAGCTGGGGCAGTAAGTGTGGGGATCCGCTTTTGCAATGAGGGTCGGAGACGCTCAGATCTTGTCAACGGCGGAGCCCTGGTGCTGTCACCACCGGTATTTGCCTGGAACTATCAGCGGATGGGTCGTTGGGTTAGGCGGCGCTTTATTTAAATAGAAGAGGAATGGGCGGTCGACGATGGAAGGTCGGTTGGCGATGTTTGATTGGGAATCAGGGATCGATTGTGATGAAGCATCAAGGCTAATCGGGAACACGGTGATTGATTCAAGATTGGAGGAGATGTGGGAAGGTGGCAGCCGGCGATCGACAGATGGGACGAAATCACGACAGAGATGGCGCAGGTTGAAGCGGCGACCAACCGAATTGGGAAAGGAGGTGAATGAAGGAGATGAGGCTGGGGCCTTCTGATTGGCCGAGATCGGACGACCCAGATGGGAACAGGTTGCACGCTGGGGATGAGTGAAGGCGGAGGCGGTGCACGTGCGCAGCACGTGTAGGATTTTAATTTTAATTTTTTTAATAAAATAAATAAATAAATAAATAAAAACCTCAAAAATGGATGACACGTGGCAGCTCCAGGAGCTGCCACGTGTCAGCACCACAAAAATCGAAAAATAAATACTGTGTAAAATCCAAAATAAATAACAAGTGGTCTCGGATTAAAAAAGTTTCTTCACGAAATTGGCCGTCTCAATGAGATCTACAACTTTCATGAAGACATCAAAACCAAAATCGATCAATTATAAAAGTGATATTTTTGGGGTATCACATGTACATAGAATACCTTGATTTTTGGGTTTTATAATTTTAAGTCATTTTTAAACCAGATAAAAATCCGAAAAAAATGGTAAAATCAAAGGTAAATAGAGACACATTAATCTATTTTTTTTGTATTTTTATTAAATAAGAAACAGAAGAAATAAAATAAAATACAAAAATGACCAATTTTGTACAGACAGTTAGTGAATACTTGGACTCAATTTGTTTCTTTGATTTCAAGCACAGTTTGGATTTGGATTTTTAAGCATTTCAATAAAACTTTTATCAAAGAAGACACATGAAAATGAAATTAATTTAAATAGGTTAATTATGTACATAAAATAATAGGTCAAAATCAGCTAAAATGTAAATTGTACAAAAGAGGTCCAAAACCCAACTTTCACATATGAGCTTCGATTCTATTGAACTTGGTATTGTTTTGAAGGTAATTGAATGTACATTATTCAAAAGTGAGTAGGATAAAAACAGACACTGGATGAGGAAGATATGAGGGTTTTAGTCTGGAAATCTTGAAACTAGGGGTTGGGTTTTTGATCCACTTATTTGGGTTAGTGATTTTTTTGTATTTTTCTTTTATTCTTGTTAGTGAAATGTACACAGGGGAGAGGGTTTTGGGTCATTCGAAGTTTAGCATGAATGAGTTAAAAATTGGGGAAGTTAGGCTATTTACATGTCAATTTTGGCTGGGATTTTTGGCTTCTTATTTTGTGCAAAAATAAGTGATAAAATGCAATTCTTATTAAAACATGCATGAATGCTAATTATGCAGAATAAGTGAAGAAATGCTGATGATTTTGAGGGATTTGAGCTTAATTAATGAGATTTAGAGTGGTGAATCTGAGATTTATCATCCCCCCTATACTTAAACCATGCTCATCCCTGAGCATCAAAAAGAAATGTCATGAGGTGAAATGAGATTGGGTTTCATACCAAGACCATGAGCTGAAGGTGAAAATGAAACTAGACTCGACCTTTAGATTATTAGTTTGGCGAATCTTCGGTGAGACTTAAAATTTTAAAATCAACAGCCTTTAAGTTCTAGACATCATTGTCACAGTTTTGGCTCAGAAGTCATCTTAGATCAATCCTTTTCCCAAATCATACCCTATGAATATTGAACAATCGACTCATGTGTGTGAAAGGTTTTATCTCTTTCCATCCAGAATGCCAGACTACCATGTAAACCTCCTCTCCAGTAACTCGTCTTCGTGGAGTCAGGTATTTCCTTCTAAGGTCTATCGCGCTGTGTTCACAATCGAATTGGGGGAGAAGTTAGAAGAAGTAGAAAAGAACTGGAGGGTAGCCAGTGTAGTCACCTCTCCTTGTGAAGCTGGCCAGTGTAGCCGAGTCTCCACCAAGATCTGCAGGTTTTCTTTGAAGCTTGGATCTTTTTGGTCAGATATTTATTTGGTAGAATGCTTTTTTGTATTTGGAATTTTTGGTGGTTCTTCTTGGATCTTATTGTGCCCCTACGGATATAGAATCATTTTGTTTCTGTACATTTTTTGAGATCTTAGAAAAAATTGTGCCCAGCCGTCCATCCCTTTTCCGAAGCTTTATTTCAACCCGTACTCCGGTCTCTAAATATCCACGCTACAAGAAAAGAAACTCACACAGTCTTCCAACATCCCGTCTGAGTTGAGCTAAGTGCATAGTGCGAGAGTACAAATTAATTCCCTATTCCAGAGTTGTACCCATAGTGAAGAGACCATGTTAGACACTAAGAGTCAAACGCTGCATATTGTCATGTGAAACTCAAAGAATTAAGTCAAAGACTTGAAGCTTCTAAAATCCTATTTCTCGGTGAAGTTCCTCTGAAAATTATGTGGATTAAGGTCAAGTCCAGATCACTCTTGGTTTCTGCTCATAACTCGGTTCAAAACCCAAGGACTTTTCATAGATGCAAATGAATGATATACTGGATGAAGTGTAGGTGTGTAAAAATATAGACCCGTTTTTTTTCTTTTTTGTTGTTTTTTTCAAGATAATTACCCACCCCGTAAATACATATAGACTTACGTGAAAGTAAGAGATATGGGTAAAATATATACAAAGTATATATACAGACCCCCTATACTTAGCTAGTGTTGTATCCTCATAGCACAAGAAGCGTAAAGAAGACACAACTCGGGCTAAGCATAAGAGAGTGAAAAAGAAAAAAAAAGATGGATCGGAACGCCCCCTATACTTAGGCTGTGAACAGTCTAAGTATAGAAGAAGAGCGAAAAAAATGAGATGGTCGGGATATGTGGATGAGGAGAGTATACCCAGATGAGCATTGGTTCCCCCTATACTTAGGCTCTGGTCAGCCTAAGTAAGGAAGAAGGTTGGAAATGAGGCGAACGTGAGAAGGAGTGTGATGAGGGAAATGGTATATACAGATGGCATCGGTCCCCCCTATACTTAGGCCTTGGCCTAAGTAGAGGAAGAAGCTGTACAAGGAGACCGATGTGGTTGGGAGGGAGGGTAGCCGATGATTAAGGCGATTTTCGACTTATCTTTTTGTGATCCTGTGGTGGGAGATCGTAATGACGAGAAGGAGATGAAGCATATGATTCCCAACTATTATCAGAGTTATCCTCAGAAAAATCATCAGATGAAGCATTTGAGTCAGATGAAAGGTATCCATCATCAGAGTTATCCTCAGAGGAATAGTATTTGAAAGTGGACACACTCCAAATATTCTGGCCTTTTTGTTTCTTCAGTTGTTTTCTTAGAATTCGTTCCTTCTTGGTATCGAGCGATTTGTCCTCCGATGAATACTCAGAAGCACCGGTCTCAGTCAGCTCATAAGAAATAATTCCAATGTAATTGATGAGGGCAGGAGAATCAACTTTGGATGAATAATAGTGAGGAAAGGGAGTTGTCCAATGAGAATTGAGTTTGGATCATTGCGAAGATATGGTTTTAGAACTGCAGAGCAGACCTCACTCATGTAGATTACTTTTTCCGAACCTGATTAGGGATCATCAGTTGATTCCTCTTCCGGAAGGTCAAAGGTGACTTTCTTTTTCTTGTTTCGTGAAGATGTCGGTCTACTTGAGTATCCAGATGAATAACCATTGGAATTCTTCTCCTTGGTCGGTGTTCATCCTGCGTGTTTGTTCTTAGTCTTCTGAATGTTGGTGCACTCTCGTTTTGGGATGATTTGGTCAAGATATTCAGAGTAGGTTACCCCTGGGTGTGACCATGCATATGTCTCAGGATCATAGAAGAAACATTCGTCTATTTTTAGATCTGTAGGAATTGAAATACTGGGAAGAGTCTCTGCATGTTCGTTCTCAATTAATTTGATGTTGGAGCATTCCTATGTCGAGTTGATGTGATCAAGGTAGTCAGAATAGATCGATCCAGGGTGCAATCATGCATAAGTCTCTGGGTCATATTATTTGTATACTTGATTATCCATGGTGAGAGCAGCGGGGAATGGAGCAGGGGAGAGAGTCTCTAAACCAATAGTCTCATCAACAACCGCTGTCTCAGATGTAGCAACGGGGTAAGGCTCTTCTACCGCTTGGTGGTTACGGCTGTCGAGGACTTCGTGGGTTGCCTCAAAAAATCGTGGTCCTCAAAGACTGGGTCAGATCGAAGTGCTTCCAATGCTGTAAAATAGATTTCCCGAGTCTCATAATAAATAATTGCCTTAGCCAATGCTAAGAATGGCTTTCCGAGAATAATTGGAAACTGGGTGAATTCTCCCTGATGCTCAATATCAATGATCGTGAAATCCCCTTTGAGCGGAGCACCTTGGAATGTTATGATGAAATAAATGATTCCTCTCAACCGCTTTATCGATCGGTCAACCAATTGGACAATCTCTCCTATCTTCCTAATCGGTTCGAGTTTGAGTTCGTGAAATACAGAGGTCGGGAGGATATTTATCAGTGAATCGTCATCAATTTGAGCATGGGTGAAAATTGTGTCCTTGATTCCAAAATTTAATCTGGGCAACTGCTTCATTATGCGGCTCTTGGTTTTTCTGCTCAACACCAAGGAGGAGGCCATTGACAAGATATGTCTTTCAGTCTTTGTTCTTATCCTGCTCGACTTTTTTGTTATTAATTTGTTCATTACAAATCCTTTAAGGTCGGGGAAGTGTTCAATGGCCTATATAAAGGGAAGTTCAAACATCAATCTTTTTTCCAGTGCTTCCCGTATAACAGGATCCAAATTCTTCAGATCTTCTTCAGTCTCAATTTTTATAAATTTTTCTAGATTTTCAATTTTTTGGGTGTTTTTGAATATTCCAATTTTTTTGGTATTTTTTGTGTGGTGTGGTGATGTGGTGTGTTCCGTAGATGAGAAGGGGATTTAATGTTCATAGTAAATGTCAGAGACATAGTCATTCCTAGGGGAGTAATATTCGGAGGTGTCGCTGTCAAAATCGTCCCTAGGTTTCTGAATATCCTCAAAATTTTCAGCATGAGATCTAATCATTTCCTCATTCATTTTTATATCCGAGCTCCCATAAAATAAACTGAGTCGGTCAGTAAAATTTCTGAATTTTTCCTCCATTAATTCAAATTTCTTATTTATCCTCTAAATATCATACTCAAAATTATGTTCATGATCAATCATGGGAGCAGTCGGGGTGTGTTCAATAATTTCATCTTTTAGTTTCCTGTATGTGCTGATAGGAGAATCTCTTGGAATATCCAGTATATGATCATTATTTTCTGAAAATTTCTCCTCAAAATTATGGAAGGAGGCTTCTCAGTGGAAGGGTTTTGCAGGAATGTATAGGTCTCATACTCAACATGCCGTGACTCGGGCATGTAGTGCTGGTTTGAGCAGAGTCTACTTCCATGGTCATGATTGATTGTATCATCGAATAATGGAGTCATAGAGGGTGCATATGTGTCGATATCATCCATTTGGTCCTCTGTATGTATAGGCTGATCAAAGGAGTGGTACTCAGGTTGGTCAATAGGGATTTGATCGTTGCGATCAATCCAATCTGATAATCATTAAGTGCGGGTCTCTCCTTATGGTTTAATCGGTTTTGGTCTCTCGGCCAGTTGTGAGGTACAAAAGTGATTTGTTTTAAAAATGGTTCATCGGCGAGAAATCAAGAATAAGACGGTTCAGTCCATGATGGAAATTGGTCATGTGTGGTTGTATGATTGGAGGAGGAATTCAATGACGGGGCCAAATTCATCCGCGGATGAAAGTCTCCCGCAAATGTTGGAGGATTATTGAAAGAAGAGGGTTCAATCGATTTGGGCCAAACCGAGACAAATTCATTTTCATAATATAGATCAGATGGATTTTCAGATAAATGTTCGGCTATTTTTGAAAGAGCTGTAAGGAATGATGGTTTGGGTTTGCAATTTTTTCATGATATGGATGTGGAGAGTTTTTGGATAAAAGTTCCATGACGAGGTTTAAATCAAGAAAGGAGAGAGATGATTGCATGGGATACTCAAAAGAAATTTTATCAAATGTGCGGCTTTTGATCTTCGATATCGGTTCACGCACACCAATGCAAACACAAATCAAACCCTAGGTTCACCAACTCACACAATCAAGCTGTAAGAGTTCAGCTATTATCTTTTCAATTTTAATTGGTGACAAGACAATCTTGGAAAATAATTAAGCGAACAGTTAGATGCCGGAAATTTTCCTAATGACTGACCCGAATTCTTACGACTAGTTGCACCTACTTTCAGCCAGTATGGGAGTAAGTACGGACCATAGAACGACTATCCGTTACTTGAAGATAGAGCCTTACGCAGTGTCCTCTAAACCACCCACTCTGCTAAGGAAATCCAGACCGTTTACCGGCTACCCGTAGATCCTCACTGAGAAGTAGCTAATCGTTTTTAGTAGAATTAGTAGTCAATATGAAAATCCAGGTTTGGGCTCTAGCCTTAAGTGCCATCTCTCGCTCACTCAAAAAATAAAAGAATCCAAGGTCGGAGTTGCTCTCCCATAAAAATTCTTGATTTTATGGGTTAATTTGAAATCGGTTATATTTAGCAGTCCCAATTTTAATTAGGCGATCATTGGAGAATTAAGTGAGTAGAAATGCACGTCTACCGTCCCGTCCCAATTTCCTTTTAAAATTATGTGACAAATCAAGATGGAGAAGTTCGGGAAAAGTCGATGCACATGAAACAATGATGTATGCTCAGTTCGAAGACTTATAGTGATTCCTCGCAATCTCCATGTGGGATGCAATATAGAATTGAAATTTAATCTATATGGATGCAAGCCGATGGAAAACCGCACCTAGAAGAAAGTTCTATTAGCGAGAAAGAATTGAGTTGAATTTTAGCTAAATTAAACGATCTAATGTGCGTCTCAATTAAAGTGAAGTGTGGCCCTAGGTCCTACGAGTACAATCAAAAATTAAAACGCTCTAAGAGCCGTATGTGCAGGTCTATCCTAATCACCACTCAAGTCGGGCCCTACCCTCACCAGAGAGTGAAACAGGCCACGACTCAGCACAAAAAAAAGTTCAGAGTCTTTTACACACGCGAGAGTCCAAACGGACACCGCTATAAATGAGCTATTAATTATAGAAATTAAAAAGTTGCAGAAATTAAAATCCTATACTCTGCGCTCTCTCACGAATCGACTCGATCTTAATTTATTTGTGTCTTTTTCGAAAGCCGGTGATGATGCGCCAGTTCTTGAAAAATCGATCCACGTATGTCAAGTACCTCGCAAGAAAAATAAGAGAGAAAAATGTAAGAGAGTGACTAAATCAAAAATAAAATTAGAGAAATAAATGCTGAAAATAAAATAAAATAAATGCAGAAAAAAGGAATTTACAATGAAAAAATCGGGGGTCAGACTACCCGAATGCGGAAAATCGAACAAAAAATTTTCACGACAAAAAACTAAGCCGTTTGCCTCCCCGACAACGGCGCCATCTGACGAGTCCGAAATTGCATTGGTTAAAGATGTATGTTCGTGTATTTGTCGTTCATTAAAAAAAATTTGATTTTGTCATTTCGTTGTACGCGACAATCAGAATCGGTCAAGAAATAACCACACAAAATAATTGTCAATTTTAATTAATGTGGTTTTATGTTTATTTTACTTGGGCAAGTCCCAAGGTCGAACAAAAGGAGGTAAAGGAACAACCTAGAATTATGTCTATCAAAACTCGTGTGTGGTTTTCAAGGCCGTCTTTTTTATATATATTTTAATGCAACAAAGGATGCAAAATGTATTTTCGACCTATTTTAGGGACTAAAATGCAATTAATGATCAAACAGTGTCCGAAAAAAATATGAAACTTTGCCAAACTGATAATTATATGAAATGAATGCACCGTAATTTTTTTTGGAATTTTTAGATGCAAGATGGATTTTTTTATGAATTTTTAAATGCAAACAAAATGAATTTCAATATTTAATTATAATAAATATTGAACCTAATTATTTTCAAGGAATAAAATTATCTAAGATCAATCACTAGGTAATGGATCTTAGAAAATTTCTAAACCTCGAAAATACAAGATTTAATACCTATTAAAAATCAAATATTGAAATATACAAAATGATTTTTACAGGACAAACTATGCATGCAAATGTGATTCTTTTTGGGTATAATGTTAATCACAACTAATTCTACAAACTGTGATTTTTCGGGAATTTTTAGAGCAACAGTTAATCAATTATTTTAATTTCGGAGCACAAGATGGGCAAAATATGCAATTTTTCACAAAACAATTAATTATTAATTAACCATTGACCTCAAAAATATCCGCAATATATTAAGATGTAGAAAATTAAATGAGGAATAAAATGCTATTTTTGAATAATAAAGTTGTGCAATGTAGCGGTCCAGAACAATGGGGGAACGCAAGGGTATATCTGCAATAATTATAATAAATATAAATAATGACAAAAAGGACAATTATGCAATTACCTAGAGTTTGGGGGGTAAATTTGCAAAATTTCCAAGGGGTCACGTTCCAAGCACATGACCCTTGGTCGGCGGGTCTTCAACGTAAATCTAGGGGCTTTTGGGGGGTCGTCTGCAATTATTCACCAGGACACGTGCGAAGCACGTGACCTGTGAACTGTTATGTAAATTGATGAACTCTTGTGGGGCGTTCTGTAAATTACCCACTATCATGTGCAAAGCACGTGATCTGGGGTTGAGGGTGCTGATGTTCGGTTGACGTGTGGATGACGTTCTCCCCCGACGGACGTGCCTTGCACGTACGTGGGGAGCCTCGGGTTTGCCCCCGGCGGCATGGAGGAGCGAAGCTTGGCGAAGGTTCTGGTGGTCTGCGGCAGGGTGTCTGGCGTTGAAGATCGACGGCAGGTGGCTCTGGTGGAGGCTTGGCCTGGAAGCACTGCGGTGAAGACCGGAGGGCCGGTGTGGGCGAACGGTCCGATGAAGCAGTTTGACGACGTAGTCGAACATATAAGCTAGAGGAGGGGAAGTCGTTGGCGGGCGAAGCGGCCTTCCTGGAGCGGGCACTGGCGAGGACCGGTCGGGGGCGTTGAAGACGAATATGAACATTGGAGGCTTTGAGGTGTTGATCGAAGTTGGAGGCGGAACGGTCGAAGATGAAGGTCGGAGGCTCGACAACAAGGCGGAGCTGGGGTAGTAAGTGCGGGGATCCGCTACTGCAACGAGGGTCGGAGACGCTCAGATCTTGTCGACGGTGGAGCCCTGGTGCTGTCACCACCGGGCTTTGCCTGGAACTATCGGCGGATGGGTTGTTGGGTTCGGTGGCTTGTGCCTCACACGTGCGAGATTTTAATTTTTTTAATAAAATGAATAAATAAATAAATAAAAACATAAAAAATGGCTGACACGTAGCGGCTCCAGGAGCTGCCACGTGTCAGCACCACAGAAATCTTAAATTAAATACTTTGTAAAATCCAAAATAAATAGAAAACTTCCTAGGATCGAAAAAGTTTTTCACGAAAATTGCTCGTCTCGATGAGATCTACAACTTCATAATCAAAACCAAAATCAATTAGATAAAGTGATATTTTTGGTGTATCCCATGTACATCGAATACCTTGATTTTTGGATTTTATAATTTTTATGTCATTTTTAAACTAGATAAAATTCTGGAAAAAATATGGTATATTCAAAGGTAAATATAGACACAATAATCTAATTTTTTTTTATTTTTGTTAATTAAGAAAGAGAAGAAATAAAATAAAATACGAAAAGGACCAATTTTGTACAGACAATTAGTGAAGACTTGGACTCAATTTGTTTCTTTGATTTCAAGCTCATTTTGGATTTGGATTTTTACGCATTTTAATAAAACTTATATTAAAGAAGACACATGAAAAAGAAATAAAATAAAATAGGTTAATTATGTACATAAAATAATATGTCAAAATCAGCTAAAATACAAATTGTACAATAGAGGCCCAAAACTCAACTTTCACATATGAGCTCTGATTCTCTTGAACTTGGTATTGTTTTGAAGATAATTTAATGTACATTAGTTCAAAAGTAAGTATGATAAAAACAAACACTGGATGAGGAAGATATGAGAGTTTTAGTCCGGAAATCCTAAAACTAGGGTTTGGGTTTTTGGTCCACTTCTTTGGGTTAGTGATTTTTTAGTGATATGTACACAGTGGAAGGTGGTTTCGGGTCATTCAGAGTTAGCATGAATGAGTTAAAAATCGGGGAATTGAGGCTATTTATAGGTCAATTTTGGCTGGGATTTTTGGCTTCTTATTTTGTGCATAAATGCAATTCTTATTAAAACATGCATGAATGCTAATTATGCAGAATAAGTGAAGAAATGCTGATGATTTTGAGGGATTTGAGCTTAATTAATGAGATTTATAGTGGTGAATCTGAGATTCATCAGTGGCCATCTAGAGTCTCGATTTCTTCGGAATAACATGAAGCGGGGCCACCCACTTAGAGTCAGAAATTGGGTATATAAATATTGCTTTGCAACATTTCTCTGTCTCTTTCTCAACCACTTCTTGGAGATTAGGTTTTCGTCTTCTCTGAATTTCACGGGAAGGTCTCGCGTTATCCTCAACATATATTTGGTGAGAGTAGAGAGCGGGGTTAGCTCTATGAGATCCGATACTATCCATCCAATAACTTTGCCATTCCGCTCAAGAACTTCAAGCAACCTAACTCCTGTTCTGTAGTTAATGTCGAGCTAATGATCATAGGAAATCTCTCTTTGGGTCCTGCAAGAAATGCCTACATGAGTGTAGGAGGAAGTGGTTTCAGCTCAGGAAAATCTGAATCATCAATTAGGTTTGAATGAATGGCATCTGAGTTCAACTCTCTGTTGGATGATGGTGGATCAATCTATGATGTGTTGGCTACCAAATCTGATGAAAGGCGAGTCAGATCGCAGAAGTAGTGGAGTAATTTAGCCAAAGCTGCATTTGACTCGTCATCTATGTCCCTTGATAATCTCGAAGAAGATGAGACTGGCCGATACAATGGGATCTCTGAGTTAAGGGTATAGGCATATGTGTCTCTTAGTGAATCATGCAACACCTAGCATATTGCACTGTGAACTGAGTTCTCTCTAGATGAGAGGGTCTCTCTCTATTCTGATGGAGTCTGTTGCCAAAGTCTAGTTGTGCTGATCAACTTGCACTCTGCCTCTAAAGATTCTGCGTACTCAGTACTAGATTTAGAGTCAGGACTTTGCCATTTTGTCTGCTTCATCTCCAAGTCCATTTCTCCACATGGAGAACGAAACTTTATCATTTATGTGCTATAATCGAATACTGCCCCCACACTCCTCAAGAATAGTCGTCCAAGAATGATATGAGATTCACTCCAATGATTGGGGGTCTCCATATCAAGGACAGTGAATTCCACTTTGTACTCTTGCCCCTCAACTAAGATAACAATGTTCTTCAATTCTCCCTTTGGTCTCTTCATTGATCGATCTGCAAATTGGAGTAGAGGTGATGATTTTCTCAGTGGACCTAACCCCAATTTATAATATAGTGTTAAGGGAAGAAGGTTAATTGAAGAACCATTATCTAGAAGAGTGCGTGCAAACACAATGTCGTCGATACGATTCTCCACATAATTAGCACCAAAGTCTGTCTTTTTCCTTGGTAGTTGTTGTTCTCAATAGAGTAAGTAGTGGCTACTGATAAGACGCAAGTCTTCACATACTGGTCTAGTTTCTTCTTGCGATTCCTTGTAGCCATCCATCTCATTTTCAAGTACTTTTGAAATGTGGGACCCATAAAATCAATTCCCCATGCATCAAAAAACATCATAGAAAGTAATTGGCTGCACAGACATTTCATCTCTACATCCAACAGTCCCTCCCATCCTTTGACAAATCGGGCACGATCGTACAAAATCAGTGACATCTTTAAACAAGGTCGGCCAACAAAATCCACATTGGTGTACCTTGTGCACGGTTCTCTGTCCCAAATGGTGTCCTCCAGCCTCAAGTGTATGACAATGTATGAGGACACTTTGGTATTCCTCTTTAGGAATACACCTTCACCACATGCTCAAAGAAAAGAAAGGGATCGTCCCAGTGGTATCTCCTTGAATTCGACTTCAGTCGGTAAATACTGCTCCTGGTCCAATCCTGAGGAACTTTCTTGGAGACAAGGTAGTTCACCATGTTGGCGTACCACATGAGTGAATCAATAGCACATACTGACTAGTCTGGGAAAGTTTCTCTAGTCTGTTCAATATCAGCCACCACATTTTTTGATTCCAAGTTTATCCTTTATTTTCTAATCAAATTACCAGATTAATAATATCCATCTCAAAAGATACGCCTTAGTGCCCTTCTTCTCCATGAGGTACTTGATTGTTGTGTGATAAATGAAAACAATCACCTTAGAGCCCAAAATATATGATCTGAATTTCTCTAGGGCCCAAACTACCACGAACATTTACTTTTCAGTCACCATATAATTTCTCTATTTAGGATCCAAAACATTGCTCGCGTAGTTTATCGCATACGGTATCCCATCTCGCCTCTATCCAAACACAACCCCGACAATATAATACGATGCATTAGTCATGATCTCAAAGGGAATAGACCAGTCGGGACCTTGTAAAATAGGCGATTCACATATTTTTTCAGAAGCTCAAAGGCCTCTAGACACTTGCAATCGACAATAAACGCAGTGTCTTTTCCTAAGAGCTCAGTCAATGGGCGGTCAATATTTGAAAAATCATGAATAAATCTTCGATAAAATCCAACATGCCATAAGAATGATTGCACTAACTTATCATTGGTTGGTGGATCAAGTTTCTTGACCACATCCACCTTGGCAGGGTCAACCTCCATTCCCTTTTTGGATATGGCGTGCCCCAACACGATACCCTCCGTAACCATGGAATGGCTTTTCTCCCAGGAGAGTACAAAATGACATCCCTACACCTTGCAAGGACTCGGTCCAAGTGTTCTAAACATGTATAAAAATAATAAACATGGACGAGAAGTCATCCATGAAGACTTCCAGGAAGTCACCCACCATTTCGACAAATACTGTGATCATGCACTGCTGAAATGTGCCCGGGGCCTTGCAGAGCCTGAATGGCATGCGTCTAAATGCATAAGTGTCGAATGGACATGTAAATACGGTCTTTTCTCAGTCTTAAGGAGCTATGGATACCTGATTGCGGCCTGAATATCCGTCAAGAAGATAGAAGAATGCTTTCCCTTTAAGTCTCTTCAAAATCTTATTAATAAATGGCAAAGGAAAGTGATATCTCTTGGTTGCGGAATTTAGGTGCCTGTTGTCGACACAGACACGCCATGATGTGGGTACTCGTGTCACGATCTCTACCCCCTCCTCGATGGTGACCATCTAGATTCACGATTTCTTCGGAATAACAAGAAGCGGGGCCACCCACTTAGAGCCAGAATTAGGGTGTATAAAGACTACTTTTCATCATTTCTCAATGTCTTTCTTAATTACTTCTTGGAGATTAGGATTTCATCTTATCAGAAATGCAGGGGAAGGTCTTGCATTATCCTCAACATATATTTTGTGAGAGTAGAGAGCGGGGTTGATCCCTACGAGATCCGACACTGTCCATCCAATGGCTTTGCCACTACGCTCAAGATCTTCAAGTAACCTGGACTCATGTTCTGTAGATAATGTTAAGCTAATGATCCCAGGAAATATCTCTTTAGGTCCCGCCATAAATGCATATTTGAGTGTAGGAGTAAGTGGTTTCAACTCAGGCAAATCTGAATCATAAATTAGGTCCGACTGAATGGCATCTGAGTTCAGCTCTGTGTTGGATGATGGTGGATCAATCTGTGATGTACTAGCTACCAAATCTGATGAAAGGCGAGTCAGATCGTAGAAGTAGTGCGGTAATTCAACCAAAGCCGCATCCGACTCATCATCTATGTCCCTTGATTATCTCGAAGAAGATGAGGCTGACATATCCAAAGGGATCTCTGAGTTAAGGGTATATGCATATGTTTCTCTTAGTGAATCATGCAACACCTAGCAGATTCACTGTGAATTGAGTTCTCTCCATATGAGAGGGTCTCGCTCTATTCTGCTGGAGTTTGTTCCAAAGTCTCTTTGTGCTAATCAACTTGCACTCTGCCTCTAAAGATTCTGCATACTCAGTACTATATTCGGAGTCAGGTCTTTGCCATTTTGTCTGCTTGATCTCCAAGTCCATTTCTCCACATGGAGAACAGAACTTCATCATTCATGTGCTATAATCAAATACTGCCCCTGTGGTCCTCAAGAATAGTCGTCCAAGAATGATATGAGATTCTATCCAATGATTAGGGTCTCCATCAAAGAACAGTGAAGTCCACTTTGTACTCTTGCCCCTCAACCAAGACAACAATGTTCTTCACTTCTCCCTTTGGTCTCTTCATTGATCGATCCACAAATTGGAGTAGAACTGATGATTTTCTAAGTGGACCTAACTCCAATTTGTAATATAATATTATGGGAAGAAGGTTAATTGAAGAACCATTACCTAGAAGATTGCGTGCAAACACAATGTCATCGATACGACTCTCCACATAATGAGCACCCAAGTCTCCCTTTTTCCTTAGTAGTTGTTGTTCTTAACAGAGTGAGTAGTGGCTACTGATAAGACGCGAGTCTTCATATACTGGTCTAGTTTCTTCTTGCGATACCTTGTAGGCATCTATCTCATTTTCAAGTACTTCTGAAACGTGGGATTGTTTGCCACATACTGTTCAAATGGGACCTTAACTATGATGTTCTCTTGACAAAATCATACCATTTCTGGTTCATCCGGATGAGTTTTCTTAGGTTTGCGCTTTCCTATCGTTATAGCATGGGGGAAAGGAACAGAATCAGTCGAAACCTTGGATAAAGGATTCGAATCATAAATAGAAACATAATTCTTGTATTTCATTGAAACAAAGTTCTTATTACATGCATCTTTATTCTTCAACTGAACATTAAAATCAGAATTGTCTACTGCATGTTGTGGAATTGATGGTGAAGATATATTTGCCACAACAGGAGGTGCAAGGTCCTCCGTAGACTCAATGGTGTCCTCATGTTGATGTTGTACTCGTGTCCTCTTTTCTTTCCATCGAGTTTAGATCCTCCGTCTTTATTGATGGGGTGGTGAAAACTGATGCCTTTCCTCGTGGTCCTCTGAAGTTTCATCAGGTTGAGCTTTAAAGACGACCCTCTACTCCCCTTGCCCAGTCTGGCACGGTCACGTCCTTCCGCTCCTGAGTGACATAACATTAACATTGTCAAACGAAAGATCTCATGTTCAGATCTAAGAGAGTCTGAATAGTATACCTGACCAAAATGTTGAGAATGAGATTTGTTCAAGCTATTGGGGTTAGCTTGAACTTGGGCTAGGAGGGATGTAGATGGGGTAGACTGCTCATCCCTTCAATGTGATAGGCGATTGACATCTACCCATAAATTCTGAATTTCATTCTGATAGGAACATCGTTGCTCAAGAATCTGCTGCTGAATATATGTAGGTCCTGACGAAGAGGTGTAATGCTAAGAGGAAGACGAATGTGAAGATTGACCTTGATGGCCATGGTACTACTGCTTTTGTCTCTACTGATGGGGTAACTGCTGAGATTGCAAGCCCTATTGGCTCGCCTGGTGTTGGCCCTAATGTGCGTACTGCTACTACTGCCTCTGTTGATGGGAGGGATATGAATTTGGGACATGATGGATAGGGTGCGGTGGTGAATGTTGTGTTGTAAAATGTCGGGTGATGTTGGTACGACTAACGATCCCCCGTGTTTCCCTACCGAGTAGGGTCCTATGTATACCAAACACCATTCACTTCCCACACTTGGGGAAGCTCCTCCTGGACTATCTTAGCTGCTGGAAGGATTGGGCATGGGACTGATCCTAAACCCAAAGCTGGGATTGTCCAGACATTGACTGCTCCTGGATGTAGTGCACACAAATAATGGGAGCAGAAGATGCAACCATGGTAGGTATCTTAATCTGTGATATCTTCGCAGTCAACTCTTCCATCTACTTCGGAATCTTGGAGATTCTACTGTTAAGGTCATCTATCCTCTTGTCGATCCGCTCCACAACTACTAACTTGTCTACAATGATGCCCATATCTTGGGAGGAATCAACCACAACATGTTTCCCCCGTAGAAAGGAGTGAAATGGTGGAATCAGTGTATGCCTTGCTGGCGATCTATGAGCGGCTTATCTCAGCTATCTGTTCAAATACCTTCTAGACGGTATTCATGATAAGGCTTAAAAATCGGTTTCGCGGCTTCTTGAAAGAAGAAGGTTGTCAGTTGTAGCAGAAGCCGCGAAACAAATTTTTAAGCCTTATCAAAATGGCGCCGTTGCCGGGGAGGCGTTAGATTCCCTTGATTTTTCGTTTTTCGTGAGTTTATTATTTTTCTTCTCTTTGTTTTTCGTACGGTTTTTCATACGGCTTTTTCGTGTTTTGTTTTCCTTTCTTGTTTTCTTTACGGCTTTCTCGGCTTTCTCAATATTATTTTGTGCTAATCATCTTTGCAGGGCCTGCAGGATCAACCGGTTTCCTCGGGAGCCGAGTCAGTTGAAAGGGCAGAGGTCGGCTCCTTCTTCACGAGTCGACTGCAGAGGAGCAGAGATTTAGTATCCTCTTATCTGAGAGAGAAAGGGAGAGAGTTGTACTTAGCTTAATAAAATTTTTTTTAGGGGCTTGATTCATCGGATACCGTGTATCTGGTGAATCAGGGCACCCACCGCGGCTTTTCTTTGTTTATCGGTTTTCCGCGGTTTTCTAGATGCTTGCTTAGGATTTTTCGCTCTATCTGCTTGTGCCTCGTAGCTAGTTTTAGGACTTGCAATCTAGGTGCTTGCTCTAGGGTTTTAACAAAAAGAAAAAAATAGACGTTGTTTGAAAATACATAAAAATTGCAAAATTAAAAATTGGGACTGCTAAAAATATCTGATCAAAAACCGTAAAATCGATTCAATTGATTTGGGGAGAGTAACCCCCGCACATTTCTCAGAGTGCGCGAGTTGAGAGCCGACACTTAAGGATAGAGACAAAACCCCGTATTTCTTGCGGGATACTACTGGATCCATACACCTGATCGCTGTTCCTCAGTGGGTAAGCTCGGGTAGCCGGAAACGGTCCGGGTTTACTTAGCAGAGTGGGAGGTTTAGAGGACACTGCGCAAGGCTCCGTCCTCAAGTAACACGGGTAGCCGGAAACGGTCTGTACTTACTCCCATACTGGCTGAGTGCGAGTGGTCTCGCGTAAGGATTCGGGCCAGTGTCTTGGAGAAACTATCGGGCTCCTATTGGCTTGCTCAGCCCGCGTAACCGCAACGATTGCTAAAACAACCCTAAAACAGAAAAGATAAAAAGACCGAACTCTTACGGTCTTCATCAGGGTTGAGTTGGTGAAAACGGGGTGTGCTTTGTGTTTGTTTGCGGGGCGTGAGTTTTCCGCGACTTTCGCATTCCTTCTTCTCTTGAATCGTACACGTGCTCTCCCAATCTTCTCTTGACATCGAAGATGACGTCTCGACGGCTTTTCGGCTCAGACTCTGTGAGCTTTCAACCGTCCACCGTCGAGCGTATGTCTTCACAGGCTCGGGATGACCCTCTTCCCGAGCTGGTCCCATCCGATCTCAAGGCGAGTCAGACCCAGACTCCCTCGCCTCCTGGCCAGATCATTGAGGCAGACCTTCGCCTCAATACAGAATCCAAATCTCCTGAGTATTTCTCGATGAGTTCTTATGAGAGTTTTCATTTTCCAGACGATCAGATGGCTCGTGGGAAAGCATCGGCAGCAGATGAGAGGCCAGCAGCTGAGGATCATCCGGAGGGAAGAGCAGACCTGAACGGAGATGTCACGACAGGTATTCTCGACACACTTCAGCAGATGAATCTACAGATTCGAGAACAGTTTAGAGTTCAGACCGAGTTGCAGGCTGAATTAGCCGCACTCAGAGCAGGGGCCGGGAACCAGTTACCGCCTGTGGTTCCCGCTACTTTACGGGACGAGTATGACCCGGGCACTCGAACGCTCCATCACTGGATTCGGCTACCGCCAAATCAAGGGCCATACGAACTCCGACCGTCCTTCATCTCTTTGCTTCCCAAGTACTATGGGAATGCCGCAGAGGAGCCGTTCACGTTTTTACAGCAGTTTGAGATGATTTGCGGAACGGCCTGCTATCCAGGAGTGACACAGGAAGCTGTGCGCCTAAAGGCTTTTCCTTTTGCCTTAGCCGATAAAGCCCTTTATTGGCTAAGCCATCTAGGGAGAGAAATCTCCACTTGGGACGACCTGAAGTCCACCTTCCTGCGCAAGTATTTTCCTCTAGGAAGGACGAACATGATGAGGAGTCAGATCTCCAACTTCACGCAATTATCGAACGAATCATTCCATGAGGCATGGGATCGATTCAAGGACCTGACAGAGAGATGTCCTCATCATGAGATACCAATGAAGGTGCTAGTACAGAATTTTTTCGGAGGACTCCAGCCGGAAATTCATGGGCTAGTTAGTGCCGCATGTGGCGGCAGTTACTTGAACAAAGATGCCGAGTCAGTTTGGACCATCTTCGAAGGGATGGCCGAGAACTCAAGAGTTGTAGACTCTACTCGGGCATATCAGAAAGCCCCGCAACCACCACATCACCGAGAGCATCACAAGGTGGCGAATATAGCAGACTCTGAATCCAACACCAACATGAGCTTCATTGGTGAGAAATTAACATTGGTGGATGTGATTCATAAGCAAGTCCAGGACCTGCAGCCGCTGCGAGAGTTGGAGAAACTCTCATCTCTACCTCAGCAGCTGAGTGATCTTTCGAAGAAGGTCTCTGATCTTCAACTTCAGTACCAGCAGAGTCAGACTTCTTCACAGCCAGCACGGAGGATCGCACCCGCTCCACCCACCCGTCAGATACAATATGTTCAGAGCGAGCTCGAGATTCCGCAGATTGATTGGCATGAGGATCAGTCTCATACCCATGCCGGCCAGGTCATCAGCACTGCAGCAATGGAGGTGGAGCCGCAATCCACTTTCGAGATCAATGGGATTTGGTATACTCCAGTTCAGCAGCCGAGTATACCGAATCATCAGCAACGGCAGCCATACGGTCATCCGCAGCATGGACGTCCGCAATTCCAGCACCGCCAGAATTTCACGCCGCCGCAGTCTCATCCGAACGTCTACCATCAGAGACCGCAGCCTACTTATCAGCATCCTGCCCATTTTTCACCGAAATATTCTTTTCAGCAGCCGCAGCAATCTTCCTCTACACCACAGCGCTACTCCCAGCCGTCCACATCTCAGCACTTCACGCCAAAGCAGGAGAGAGGAGCAAGCCAGGGCCCCCATACCAAACCAGAGATGTCTTCACAGGCCCAGGCGCTCAACCAGATTATGGACATGCTCAGTACGCTCCAGATCGCACATAAGACAGAGATGGAGCAGGTTAACCGTCGTCTAGACGAGTTAACCGTGCCGAAGACCACTCTCCCAGCCCAGCCTCAGATGAATCCGAACAACAAGAGGAGGCATCCAGATCAGGTAGATACTACAGGTAAGATCTCGTTTCCTGAATTTTTGTCTAACTTCATTCGTCTCAGGAGCGGTAGATCACCGCAAACACCTTCTGGAGAGGAGAGGGAACCAGAGGAGCACGAGCATGATCCGAATGCCGAGGAGGAGAAACCGCAAGAGGATGAGGATGTAGAATCGAGAGACGGGAGCAATGCCAACAGTTCAGATATGGATACTGGCGACTCAGATGACGATATCACGCCAGATCAGGCAGAATCCCCAGAGAAAAACATTTCTTTCCCTGTCTTAGAGAGTTTTGTAAATAATTCTGAGACTCTCGATGTACAAGCTGATTCCAATGATTTCAATAAAAGTTCTGATTTTCTGACTCCTGACTTTATTCCTTTTCCCGATGCTTTGTTTGGAAAAGGAAAGAAAAAAACCAAAAATAATCCTGAATCTCCACAATTTGAAAAGTTGCTCAAAGATCATATCTTTCTGAAGATCCCGCTCCATGATGCCTTAGATCAATTTCCTACGCTTAAGAATCAGTTGAGGAACAGATGTATTACTCGTAGGAAAAAGAGATCACGAGTTGAGAAGCATATTTTGACCAAGGCAACTTCGTGTGCAATTCGGAACAAGGTACCCAAGAAGAAGAAAGATTTGGGAGCTCACTATGTCAACTGTCAGATTGAAGACACTACATTCCATAGAATTCTCTTAGATAATGGTTCCTCGATCAATTTACTTCCATCCTCTTTGCTTGATAAGCTCAAGCTAGGTCCTCTCTATAAATCACGAGCGATACTTCAGTTTGCAGATCGATCTATAAAGAGACCCAGAGGTGTGTTAAGGAACATTATCGTGACTGTTCAGGGCTCACAGTTTCCCGTGGACTTTACAGTCCTAGACATGACATTCCCTACACAGTTACACCTTGCTCCAATCATTCTCGGGAGACCCTTTTTGCAGACAACAAAAGCACTCTTCGATTATGATGCTGGGAGAGTATCATTCCGAACAGACAACGGAGAAATACACATTGAGATGGAGAGAGAATGTAGCAGTCCTAGATCAGTATTGTCATTCACTTCAGAGGACACTAGTCTTGCGGAAGATTGTCAGAACATAGATGAGACACAGTCTCTTGATTTTGAGAGTATTTATTTTGATACCCAAGATATCCTACAAGAGGATAGGGTAGATCACTTGGTACCTAGTTCTTCAGATGATTGTTCACATACAGAAACAGATTTCATATCAGATTCAGATGAGCAGTCACCTGCGATAGATATCTCTGTGCCGCAGATTGAAAGAACAAATATTACAGCACAAGAGTCCATTGAATACATTGCACAGATCATATAGTCTATTCAGCGTAGAGAGTCGGATGGTGTAATATTGACACATATAGACACCTTCTGTAGTCCGACTCCAGAGACGCATATTTCAGAAAAGAGAGCTATGCCGTGTACAGAGTTCACTTACAGAGAAGGCTCTACTTTTGCAGCCAAAGATCAGTATACACACGAGAAGCAGAAAATTCAGTATGATCCTGGTTGAGTAATCAGATAACCGTTCGTGGTTAACGGGCAGATGCTGAAGCATTTCGTAGAGACTACTGATCATCTGGCCCGTACTGAAGTGATCTATTTTGTACAGGAATCATAATCATTCTTTTACTTCTTTCTGTACAATTCCTTTTGAGCCATTCGGGAGATTCACAACACTTGTATATTCTTCATAGATCACAATCGTCCCCGTTTTTCCTCGTCTTCTATACTTAGGATACCAGATCCTAAGTATAGGGGGGACTGATTGCCCGTTGATTTACGTTTTATTTTTGTACTAATTCTTTTGTATAGCCATTCTTTTTCACGAATCACTGATCCCCAATTTTTGGCTACATTCTTTTTATACTTAGGATGCCTTATCCTAAGTATAGGGGGGAAAGAGTGATTTCGATGATTTCGTATTCCTTCCTCTTGATTTCTTCGTTATTTATCCTTTTCATTCAGTCATCCCGTTTTTGCTCTCTCATAATACTTACGATGACCAGATCGTAAGTATAGGGGGGGTTGACTGACTTGTCATCGATATATCTTTTTCACCCACTTTTACTTAGCACGAGTTATGCCCTCCTTTTTCTCTTTTGACGCTATGAGGACATAGCTCAAGCTAAGTATAGGGGGGTGCGTATATATTGTATATATACTTTCGGTCATAACTCGTACTTTATGTATTTTCTATATCTATAAAATCCATAAAAAGTGGGTACGGGTTAGTTTAAAATCCACTCTCTTATTTATAAAATTTTGGTAAATAAGTAAAATATGCTTAAAACTTGTAAGTAAAATTTTTAATTAAAATTTATACTTAAAATATGTATAATACTTATTTAAAATCCTATTTATTAAAATTTGTATAAAAGCCATTCAACCCTTGTAAAATACTTTGTAGATAAAATTTGTAAAATACATTAGACACTTAACTTAAATAAAATTTATCTTGTAAAAATTGTAAATAAAACCTTGTTATAAAAATCATAAAATCCATAAAAAATACAAAGTCCTAAAATTTGTAAAAATTACAAAATCCTTAAAATTCATAAAAATGAGTAAAATCCAGAAAATAGACTTCACAAAAACATGGTTGCATTTGCATTCGCATTTTTCAGAATAAGTTTGATTTCCGAAACTAAGGACTGAGTCTAGTCTGAAGGATGGAGCTTGATTACGGCCTTTAACTCTCATTGTAAGGAGCCTGATTAGGAACTGGAATTTAGACTCTTCAGGTCTGGTGACTTAAATCTTTGGGTTCCGTAAGACCATATTCGGGAAATCAAGTCATCTGAGCTTAAGTAGACCACTTGGAGTCATCCGTACAACTCTTCACCAGTGAACCAATCTTGAACACATGCACTCTGCACTTAGCTCAACTCGCATGGAGTTTCGAAGGACAGTACACCTTGGTAGTGCATTCTTATCCTTATCTTTGCGGCATTGACGTCTAAAGACGGGAGAGATTGGGGTTGCGATAGTTGCTTCGGATGAGGGAAGGATCTGCTGACACAATTTTTCTAAGACCTCAAAAAATGGACGGATTAAAAAGATTCTATAACCGTCGAGGCACAAAAGATGAATGCAGTGCAAGCAAATTACAAAGACAAGTCAAAGCAGAAGCCACCAAATAAGACCAAACTGGTCAAAGCTTCCACCAAATATGCCTGCACATCTTAGTGGAGACTCAGCTACACCGGTTGGGCTTCACAAGGAGATGCGTCTACACTGGTCGCACTCCACTTCTTTTCTCATTCTTCTAACTTCTCCCTATATTTGATTGTGGACATAGCAGAACTGAACTCAGAAGGGAATACCTCCCTCCCCGAGGAAAGAGTAGCGGGATGAGGAAGCCATAGGAGTGTATAGCCAGGATTGACTGTTTCTTCGGTTCTTTAAGCAGGAAGAGCTAAATCAATTCACACACTGTACAAGTTGACTTCAAGGATGATAGAGTTTGCGATAAGAATAAGTGAGTCTGAACTAGCCGATGAAGTGATCTTGAGTAAGGATTATGGAACTTGAAGACTGTTGAGGATGAAATCCTAATTCTAGTTAAGGTTCCGACAAAATGCTTGTTTCAGGCCCGATCGAGCTCTGTACTTGGTCTGTTCTCATGAATTGGTTTAGGAAAACAAATTCATTCTAACTTTCTTTCTTTTTCACTTACTTTTTCAAAATAAGTGTTTGCTAAGGTACTAGCAAAGTTTAAGTATAGGGGGTTGATGAACCCATGATTCATTAACTTTTCTGTCGCATTTTGTCTTAAAACCCTTAACAAATACATGTAAATACTCACTAATTCTCATATTTTAACAAAACCCCATTCATTTGTAAATATTCACTTTTAACCACTAAATTCATGTAAATAAATAAAGAACCAGAAAAAGAAAGAAAAAGGCATATGGAATATATGTATATATATGTAATATGACTTAAACTATAAATATAACTGTAAGATATATTTATAGCCTAACCCCCGAGACCAAGTCAGCATGGATTGGTCGACAAACCAATAAGTAGGGGGAGATAAGGAAAGAAAACCCTATAAAAATAATCTATCACATGTATATACATTCTTCACTATTTATAAATAAATACAAAACTTCAGAGAATTTTAATTATTTCATCTTAACTTATTCTTCACCAAATCTTTCTCCTAATTATTCATAAAAATGTAAATAAAAATATAAAAATAAGTTAAAAATATTACCTTGTAAATATGCCAAGAAACTCAGCTTACAAATTGTCAAATTCTCAACTTCCGAACATCATAACTTCCTCATACGAACTCCAATTTCACTCTACTCACCTTTAAAGTTCATAAAATAATATTATCTAATTAATAAAGGTGATTTCACTGAATTCGGAGTCCGTTTGCAAAAAGTCGGTTTTGGGACCAAAAGACAAAGAGGTTTCTGGGCTATTTATTTTATGTAACACACCTTATTTATTATTTTCTTAATTTTATAATTTCTAAATTATTTCATGATCCTCTAGTTTCACCATAAATTATTTCATAATTTTTGGAGACTATTTATTATTTTTATAAAATCAAACAAACCAAAATATAGGTATATTTGACCTATAAAGACACTTCCTCTATTTATTAAAATATGTAAATTAATTCATAAAAATCCATAAAAATTTGTATAAGTCTTATTTAATGACCTAATAATTAATAAAATATAAAATTAATTTTTACTTAATTATTTATTAAATTAAAAATTCAAAACCTATTTATAAATACATATTTATTAATAAAATATTTATATTTTAAATAATATTTATTATTTATTAAAAATAATTATACCATAATTTAGAAAATAAATATATTTAACTTTCTGTATTTATATCTATTTAAATAAACGTAATTTACGAATTTATATTTTAATTTATAAGTATTTATAGAGTCTGGGCGAACCAGGTGCTGACACGTGTCAGCACCTGGAGCTTCTTCTCCAGAAGCTGTTGTTCGCCCAGCTGCTCAACCACCCACCTTTACCCATTTTTCCCGCTCACATCTCGAACCTTCCGACCCATCCGACCCTCCATCTCTTCCTCCTAACAACCACCTAGCTCGCCCACCATCGATCTTGGCTTGGAGCCCACGAAATCCACCTATAAAAGGCCCCCAAGATCGCCATTTATCAACAACTTCTTCAACCTTCAGAGCTCTGCTCCAGGCTGACCAACTACCCAACTTCCTCACCCGAATCCAACCCATTCGAGCGGTGACAGCAGCACGGGACGGGCTCGCGAGGGAGAGGGATCGTCGGAGAAGAGTTCCAAGGTGGAGCTTCGCCTTGCATCGCCGCCAAGCGCCGCGTACAGCTCCGAGAAGACCGCTCGTCGAGCAACCATCAGGAGGTCATACACCTCCCAGACCCCAGGTCACTTCCTTCACATTTTGCAATTTAATTTCTCGATTTGTGTGCCACGATTAGCGTGGCTAATCGCGCTTTTAGTTAGACTAATTACCCATCTTTCACGCAACACCAAAAATCCTTGCGATTCGTTTTCCATTCGATCCAAATCGATCATCTTTTCTTCGTCTTCTTCGCATCTGGATTACGTAGCTGAGTTTATATGCTTTCCCTTAAACTTTGAAGCATTATATCTTCACGTCCTCGGCCGATTCCAATACGAGTCGAGCATACCCCTACATTCATCGCAGATCCAGGTAGCTCGCGAGACGATGCATCGGTTTTTGAGCTTACGACTTCGCCGTTCTTCGTCCTCAAAGTTGGAGCTCCAGAGCAGTCCGCAAGCCACCAGTGCTGACCCATCATCTTCTTCAAGCTACCACCGCCGCTCGGAGCGCCGCCTCAGCCATCCCCACAGCGGGCGAGCTCGAGGGGTGGAGGAGCCACCCCTCTGGCCCCGCCGGAGCTCCAGATTCGTCGGACGCTGGTCGGAAAACTCGGAGAAGAGAGCTAGGCCGCGAAGAACTCCAACTGACCAAGAACCGACGACGCACAATTTGGCGACACGTGTCAGAGCCAGAGCGTCCGATCGCGCCTGAAGCGTTCTAATCTCGCCGTTCAATCCGAACCGGTGGGAATTTTGCATAATAAATCCAGCCAAGTTCCAGAACTTTCATCCCGCCTCCAAAATTTACATAAATTACATTTAGGTCCCTCCTCAGGGACCTAAGTGTAAGAATTTGTTAGTTTTTCTTACAGAACAGTCCTTTGGACCTTTTTGCGAATATTTTAATTAGTTTTCTTACGCTTATGCCCTGGGCTGTAGGGGCTGTATCTTGTCCATTTGACCTCGGATTTCGACGATTCTTGGAGGGTAGTTACACAACTACCCCAGCTACATAGTATAAAGTTTTCGCGGCTTTTCGATGAGTTTTTAACGTGATTTGATTTTCTCGAAACCCGTCTCGTTTTGTTTTGATTTCTTGTGCAGTTCGAGTACGCGGCTCGAACCTCGTTCACCTATATTATATAGTATCACCTATATTCTATCCACCTACTATATAATAAAATAAATCTTTTGCAAAATATCCTTTTTGAAAATTAAATAAAAATTTGAAAGAATAAAATCAAATAAAAATTACAAAAATAAAAACCACTAAAAAAGGCATTCTGACTTAGAGAAGAATTAAAATAAGATTACGAGAAGAGAAAAATTAGGGAATATATTCTGCCTCCTTGAGTTCGACCCAGGAACACTTGCCTGGTTAAATAATTAGTGAACGGTTTTCCGACAGAAAACCGTAAAATTTGTTTGATAGGTTCAAAGATCGAAACTTTTCATTGTTTCGCGGCTTCTGCTACAACTGACAACCTTCTTCTTTCAAGAAGCCGCGAAACCGATTTTAAGCCTTATCAAAACGACGCCATTTTGATAAGGCTTAAAAATCGGTTTTCGCGGCTTCTTGAAAGAAGAAGGTTGTCAGTTGTAGCAGAAGCCGTGAAACAATGAAAAGTTTCGATCTTTGAACCTATCAAACAAATTTTACGGTTTTCTGTCGGAAAACCGTTCACTAATTATTTAACCAGGCAAGTGTTCCCTGGGTCGAACTCAAGGAGGCAGAATATATTCCCTAATTTTTTCTCTTCTCTTAATCTTATTTTAATTCTTCTCTAAGTCAGAATGCCTTTTTTAGTGGTTTTATTTTGTAATTTTTATTTGATTTTATTCTTTTCAAATTTTTATTTAATTTTCAAAAAGGGATATTTTGCAAAAGATTTATTTATTATATAGTAGGTGGATAGAATATAGGTGATACTATATAATATAGGTGAATGAGGTTCGAGCCGCGTACTCGAACTGCACAAGAATCAAAACAAAACGAGACGGTTTTCGAGAAAATCAAATCACGTTAAAAACTCATCGAAAAGCTGCGAAAACTTTATACTATGTAGCTGGGGTAGTTGTGTAACTACCCTCCAAGAATCGTCGAAATCCGAGGTCAAATGGACAAGATACAGCCCCTACAGCCCAGGGGCATAAGCGTAAGAAAAACTAATTAAAATATTCGCAAAAAGGTCCAAAAGGACTGTTCTGTAATAAAAACTAACAAATTCTTACACTTAGGTCCCTGAGGAGGGACCTAAATGTAATTTATGTAAATTTTGGAGGCGGGATGAAAGTTCTGGAACTTGGCTGGATTTAATATGCAAAATTCCCACCGGTTCGGATTGAACGGCCGAGATTAGAACGCTTCAGGCGCGATCGGACGGCTCTGGCTCTGACACGTGTCGCCAAACTGTGCGTCGTCGGTTCTTGGTCAGTTGGAGTTCTTCGCGGCCTAGCTCTCTTCTCCGAGTTTTTCCGGCCAGCGTCCGACGAATCTGGAGCTCCGGCGGGGCCAGAGGGGTGGCTCCTCCACCCCTCGAGCTCGCCCGCTGTGGGGATGGCTGAGGCGGCGCCCGAGCGGCTGTGGTAGCTTGAAGAAGATGATGGGTCAACACTAGTGGCTTGCGGACAGCTCTGGAGCTCCAACTTTGAGGACGAAGAACGGCGATGTCGTAAGCTCAAAAACCGATGCAATCGTCTCGCGAGCTACCTGGATCTGCGATGAATGTAGGGGTATGCTCGATTCGTATTGAATCGGCCGAGACGTGAAGATATAATGCTTCAAAGTTTAAGGAAAAGCATATAAACTCAGCTACGTAATCCAGATGCGAAGAAGACGAAGAAAAGATGATCGATTTGGATCGAATGGAAAACGAATCGCAAGGATTTTGTGTTGCGTGAAATGATGGGTAATTAGTCTAACTAAAAGCGCGATTAGCCACGCTAATCGTGGCACACAAATCGAGAAATTAAATTGCAAAATGTGAAGGAAGTGACCTGGGGTCTGGAGGTGTATGACCTCCTGATGGTTGCTCGACGAGCGGTCTTCTCGGAGCTGTACGCGGCGCTTGGCGGCGATGCAAGGCGAAGCTCCACCTTGGAACTCTTCTCCGACGATCCCTCTCCCTCGCGAGCCCGTCCCGTGGCGCTGTCACCGCTCGAATGGGTTGGATTCGGGTGAGGAAGTTGGGTAGTTGGTCAGCCTGGAGCAAAGCTCTGAAGGTTGAAGAAGTTGTTGATAAATGGCGATCTTGGGGGCCTTTTATAGGTGGATTTCGTGGGCTCCAAGCCAAGATCGATGGTGGGCGAGCTAGGTGGTTGTTAGGAGGAAGAGATGGAGGGTCGGGATGGGTCGGAAGGTTCGAGATGTGAGCGGGAAAAATGGGTAAAGGTGGGTGGTTGAGCAGCTGGGCGAACAACAGCCTTCTTGGAGAAGAAGCTTCCAGGTGCTGACACGTGTCAGCACCTGGTTCGCCCAGACTCTATAAATACTTATAAATTAAATATAAATTCGTAAATTACGTTATTTTAAATAGATATAAATACAAGAAAGTTAAATATATTTATTTTCTAAATTATGGTATAATTATTTTTAATAAATAATAAATTATTATTTAAAATATAAATATTTTTATTAATAAATATGTATTTATAAATAGGTTTTGAATTTTTTAATTTAATAAATAATTAAGTAAAAATTAATTTTATATTTTATTAATTATTAGGTCATTAAATAAGACTTATACACATTTTTATGGATTTTTATGAATTAATTTACATATTTTAATAAATAGAGGAGTGTCTTTATAGGTCAAATATACCTATATTTTGGTTTGTTTGATTTTATAAAAATAATAAATAGTCTCAAAAAATTATGAAATAATTTATGGTGAAACTAGAGGATCATGAAATAATTTAGAAATTATAAAATTAAGAAAATAATAAATAAGGTGTGTTACATAAAATAAATAGCCCAGAAACCTCTTTGTCTTTTGGTCCCAAAACTGACTTTTTTGCAAACGGACTCCGAATTCAGTGAAATCACCTTTATTAATTAGATAATATTATTTTATGAACTTTAAAGGTGAGTAGAGTGAAATTGGAGTTCGTATGAGGAAGTTATGATGTTCGGAAGTTGAGAATTTGACAATTTGTAAGCTGAGTTTCTTGGCATATTTACAAGGTAATATTTTTAACTTATTTTTATATTTTTTATTTACATTTTTATGAATAATTAGGAGAAAGATTTGGTGAAGAATAAGTTAAGATGAAATAATTAAAATTCTCTGAAGTTTTGTATTTATTTATAAATAGTGAAGAATGTATATACATGTGATAGATTATTTTTATAGGGTTTTCTTTCCTTATCTCCCCCTACTTATTGGTTTGTCGACCAATCCATGCTGACTTGGTCTCGGGGGTTAGGCTATAAATATATCTTACAGTTATATTTATAGTTTAAGTCATATTACATATATATACATATATTCCATATGCCTTTTTCTTTCTTTTTCTGGTTCTTTATTTATTTACATGAATTTAGTGGTTAAAAGTGAATATTTACAAATGAATGTGGTTTTGTTAAAATATGAGAATTAGTGAGTATTTACATGTATTTGTTAAGGGTTTTAAGACAAAATGCGACAGAAAAGTTAATGAATCATGGATTCATCAATTCACTCCTCATGATGTGTAACTGCTTCCACAGGTAGCACTCACTAAACCCTTCATCTCACGGTTGAGACCAGCATAAAGAGACTGAACCAAGATGTTATCATCCATACCATGGCATAAACACTTTTGTAATAGATCTTTGAACCTATCCCATGCATCACATAAAGGCTCACTAGGAAGCTGAGAAAAGCTAGTAATGCATGTCCTCATCTGATTAGTTCTACTTAGAGGATAAATCTTCTTTAAGAATACGTCCTTGAACTGGACATATGTAGTGACAGTAACTCCTAGGTTCTTCATCCAATAATCTACTTTGCCTCCCAAGTGACGAGTCGCTAAATACGGTAAATAATTTGGTCACGTTGTAATACGTGTACTTAGCGATTCGGTCAGAACCGAGAGAAGATCTCCGTGAAGAGTGTCTCGGCTTAAATTTATATCCCGGGCAAGTCCGGGGTCGAACTCAGGGAGGCAAAGGAACAACTTGGGGTTAAGTCGCAAATTTAAGATCTAGATTTCAGTGCGGGTATTTTTTTAGATTTTTTTATGCAAAAAGAATGCAAATGCAAGTGAATTACAACACTAAGAAAACACACAACAAGGCCAAATTAATTTTAATGGAAAAGAAGTCCAAATTAGCCAATTCGTATTTTTCCTAGAGTCCTAATCCAATGATGAATGCAAAACATATTTTTTTAGAATTTTCAGGGTCAAAATGCAATAAATAAAAATGCACACTTTTTATGGGTTTTTCGCAATTTCTCACACAAACAATAAGCAAAAATTATGAAAACTTTACTGGAATGAAAACATGATGCAAGGAAGCTACATTAATTTTTTTGGAATTTTTTGACAAGTTATGAATTTTTTATGGATTTTTTAGTGGAAACAGAGTGACAGTGAGTAAATAATTTCTATTAAATCCACGTTATTCAAATTAATCAACTTGCGAATTATTTCAAGTAGATATTTTTATGAAGAATCCCAGGAGAGTTGAAATTTTGCAAAAAGAATATACGGGGATTTAATTAAAATCAAAAACTAAAATCACTCTACAATTTTGTTAAGGCACAAGACAACTCCATTTTGAATGAAATTTGACAGTAAGTTAAGCACATATCAAGGCATCATATATATTTTTTGTGGAATTTTTAGAGCAACCATGTGTGAGATATAATTTTAAGAGCACGGAATGGGTAAATTATCCAATATTTCAGTTAAACAATTATAATTAATTACCCATTACTCATAAAAATACAAATAAATAGTCAAAATGTAGGCAATTAGTTGCTCGTCATAAAGGTATTTTTCTTTGAACAAAAGGATGCCAAAACAAGGCCCAAATTCGAGTACAAACACAGGATGTCTCTGCAAATTTAGAAAGCAAAATAAACAAACATTTATATACAGGGACCTATCTGTAATTACAAAAACTTAAGAAATAAAAGGTGCAATTTTTACAATAATAAAAAATGTATTCACCTTCTTCTTCCTCCCTGGGTCACGATGGGGGAAGAACCCAACAAGGCGGAGGGGTCGGCGGCCGCGCTCGGCCGCAGCGGCGCGCGGAGGCGGCGGGGAGATGTCCGCGGGTGGGGCGGCCGGCGATGGAGGAGAAGGGGTGGGGGGCGCGGCGCGGGAGCTGCTTCCCCCTCCCCGCTGTTACTGTTGCTTTTTTTAATTTTTTTTATTTTTTTTATTTTTGTTATGTTTACTGCTGTAATAAATAGAAGAAAAATTTTTTTGTTTTAAAATTTTTATTTTTTTTAGTTTTGATTAGACAGGGAATATGAACACAAACATATGGAAAAAGAAAAAAAAATTATACGATGATGATGGTTATGAAGATGGAATGTATCAACAAATGGAAGAAAATAAATGGTGTGATGGTGGTGGTAATGAAAGAATCCTTTTTTTGTTTTAAATCTTTTTATCTTTTTTCTTTAATTTCTTTAGATAGGAAATATGTACACAAAAAGAAGGGGGAAAATGATAGTGAGATGATGGTGATGAAGATGAAGATGTATAAAATGATAGATGGTAGGTGGTGATATGATGGTCAAAAAAATACAAAGATAAAAATAAAGAGAAGATGACTTAAAATTACCTACGATGAACGCGGGCGCCTATGGAGTGCTCTCGTGAGCACGGTCTTCGCTCAAATCGCCGGCGTGCGATGAGCTCGAGCAGCGCGCGGTTGCGGCTGCGATGTTGGCCAAAAAACCACCGGATCACACCGGAGAGAGGGTCGTCGTCGCTCGACCGCGGTTGCGTCGCTGTCACCGATTCAACTCAGGGAACTAGGCTCTCCTCACATAAAGATGGATCAAAGGCAAAAAATGAGGAGAATGAGAGGTATATAAAGATGATGGGATGAGAGGTTATTAAAGTGGTGGGGTTGAATGGGAGGTTGTATTATTAATGGAGTTGAATGGGAAGTTGGGAAAAAATAATGGAATAATGGAGTTGAATTGGTGGTTATTGTAGAGAATGTAAAATAAAATAAAAAAATGAATAAAATAAAGTTATCTACTTTAATTACAATAGAATAAAAAAAATAAAATAGATAGTGGACAATTTACAAGGAAGACAAACAACATGTACACATTTTTTTACTTTTCTAATATGTAATTTTTTTGTCTTTTTAATAAGAGATATTTACAACGGAAAAATACAATAAAATAATATAAATAAAATACAACACAAACATGATATTTTTGTATTTTTAATAATTAAGAGAGATACAATAAAAAATGAAGGAAAGTATGAATATATACATGGTATACAATGTACATCTAGGTCCCAAAACCCAACTTTTGCAAATGAGCTCCGATTTTAATGAAACCACTTCCGTTGGATAGATAATTTTCTAACTTGAACTTTAAAAGTGAGTTTGGTGAATTTGGAGTTCATACGGTGTGGGAATTTAGCTTGGAAGTTGGACTTTACGGCTTTTTCTCTTTGGGATCTAGGAGCATTTATTTAAGGTAAAATTTGTTTTGTATTTTTGTATTTTTATATACATTATTATGAACAAGTTAGAGAAAGAATTAGCCAAAAAGGAGTTGAAATGAAATTATTAAAAATCCATGAAGTTTTGGACTATTTACAAGTATAAAACTCCTTTGATTTTGCGGCTTTTTTTTATTGTTAATTTATTTTGTACAATCTAATATACAATAATTAGTGTGTTTTATTTACAAGAGGTATTTTGTTAGTTTATTGATTTTATTGACATTTATATGGGATTTTACTCGGAGATTTTGCTATGATCAAGATATTAAGATGATGAATCGCGGATTCATCACCCCCCTATACTTAAACTTTGCTAGTCCTCGAGCAAATAAAGAATGAATAAGTGGGGTTAATCCCTGACTGTGCATGTGAATACAAGACTTGATCCGTTCAAGAACTCTCGGTTTTAGAGATCCTAAAATTCTAAGCTGAACCAAGCTCTAGTCAAAAGGTACCCAATTCCCCTAATCATCAGACTCTCTTTGTATACGTATATATAACGGATATGACTTTAAGTGTTGACTGCAGTTATAAGAGTAGAGTCACAACGTCACCCAAGGTTCCAGTCCAAGAGACTCTCCTATGGACCCGATCCTCAACACTAGGGAATAAATCATTTCTTGCATCCAGTCCACCGTCTCTTTAGTTGTCAGACTTGAAAGTGTAGATGGAAGGCCAGTTGATGGAGGACATAGGATTGTGTCATTTCTTCTCTCCCTCTCATTGGAACAAGGATCCCTCTCTAGTGCCTTATTACGCAACGCATTTTTTTGGTGTTGATCAGTGCGTCCGTCAAGAGAAGTTGGAGCCGTCTGCACTTGTTTTCCTGGGAGTACACCGGGGTGTGCCTTTTTTGAGTACCTATCGTACCTTCTACACCCAGACTTGTAGCATTTACGATGCAGAGCCCTTTTTTGGTGCAAGCCCGACTCCTGGTCCTAATAGCGGTGGTCCAAGTGGACACTTTTTGAAATGGTTGGGAGCGCTCGCCTTTGGTGGAAGCTCTTTTGATAATTGACTTTGTGGAATGAGAGCTTTTTCTTTGACATTTCATTGCTTTGTAGTATTTGTGGCTAGCTCCACTGCTTTTACCAAGAGTTGGCGCACACTGATCAACAATTTTTTTATTTTATCACACCCTGGCACATAGGTAAATATCAAGAGATAGTATAAGAACCATGTTCTCATACTGGCTAAATGTGCTGACACTCAGGTTTCATGAAGCCTTCATTGATTTTATCCCATCCTCGAGCATCATTAAATCAAGTCCAAACTCAAATCCCTCAACCCAGTTCCTCAAGTGAAATTTCAACTCATCTCATCATAACTGCAGTCGTGTATGTGAGGTGCAGATCATATTCTTAAGGTAGAGACTAAGCATGCAATATAGCACACACATCTTTCAAACTAGGGAAATGTGAATAATTAAGTCAAGGATCCTAATGACTAAGGCTGGTTAACTCAAAATCTCAAGATCTCATAAACCAAGTGTTCTTGATCATCACTAGTCTTGTGTCAAGTGAATTGTGTCAGGGATTAAACCAACTTATTAGTTAGTTTTTTTAGTTTTTGTTTTTGTTTTTTGTTTTTTTAATGAATGATTGATTTTTTTAAATTTTTTTAGAAAAAGTTTTTTTTTTCACAAAGGTTTTTTTTTGACAAACAAAGGCAAAGAAGAAGTTTTTTTTGTTAGAAAAGTTTTGCTTTTTTTTTCAAGAGTTTTTTTTTTGAAAAAGATAGGTGAATAAGAAAGACTTTTTTTGAAAAAGTTTTTTTTATCAAAAGGATTTTTTTTTGAAAAGTTTTTTTTAAGCAAATAAAGAAAAAGAGTTTTTTTTTAGGAAAAAGTTTTTTTTACTTTTGTTTTTTTTACGCACTCCATAATTAGTGTATAATATATACAAAAATACGTGAAAGTACGAGGTATGGGTAAAGTATATATGTAATATATACACGCCCCCCTATACTTAGCTTGTGCTATGTCCTCATGGCACTAGGTGACAAAAAGACATAGCTCGTACTAAGCGTAGGAAAGCTAAAATAATAGAAAGTATAGAAGTCGATCCGCCCCCCCTATACTTAGGCTCTGGATAGCCTAAGTGTAGAAGAAGAGCACAAATGGGGGCGGACGAGGTCAAGAGGAGAAATGATGAGTAAATACACATGGCGGGCATCGGTCCCCCCTATACTTAGGCTTTGGTCAGCCTAAGTATAGGACAAGAGTAAGTGTGAGAACCGACGTGATCTCGAGAATATACAAAGAAGAGAGAATATTCACAAGAGTGATTGAATCTTCTAAGATGTTGAATCTTGATGCTGCATCTTCATGAAGAGTAATAAGATGTATCTGCTCTGTAATACGGTAAATAATTTGGTCACGTTGTAATACGTGTACTTAGCGATTCGGTCAGAACCGAGAGAAGATCTCCGTGAAGAGTGTCTCGGCTTAAATTATATCCCGGGCAAGTCCGGGGTCGAACTCAGGAGGCAAAGGAACAACTTGGGGTTAAGTTGCAAATTTAAGATCTAGATTTCAGTGCGGGTATTTTTATAGATTTTTTTATGTAAAAAGAATGCAAATGCAAGTGAATTACAACACTAAGAAAACACACAACAAGGCCAAATTAATTTTAATGGAAAAGAAGTCCAAATTAGCCAATTCGTATTTTTCCTAGAGTCCTAATCCAATGATGAATGCAAAACATATTTTTAGAATTTTCAGGGTCAAAATGCAATAAATAAAAATGCACACTTTTTATGGGTTTTTTCGCAATTTCTCACACAAACAGTAAGCAAAAATTTGAAAAATTACTGGAATGAAATCATGATGCAAGGAAGCTACATTAATGTTTTTGGAATTTTTTGACAAGTTATGAATTTTTTATGGATTTTTTAGTGGAAACAGAGTGACAGTGAGTAAATAATTTCTATTAAATCCACGTTATCAAATTAATCAACTTGCGAATTATCTCAAGTAGATACTTTTATGAAGAATCCAGGAGAGTTGAAATTTGCAAAAAGAATATACGGGGATTTAATTAAAAATCAAAAACTAAAATCACTCTACAATTTTGTTAAGGCACAAGACAACTCCATTTTGAATGAAATTTGGACAGTAAGTTAAGCACATATCAAGGCATCATATATATTTTTTTGTGGAATTTTAGAGCAACCATGTGTGAGATATAATTTTAAGAGCACGGAATGGGTAAATTATCCAATATTTCAGTTAAACAATTATAATTAATTACCCATTACTCATAAAAATACAAATAAATAGTCAAAATGTAGGCAATTAGTTGCTCGTCATAAAGGTATTTTTCTTTGAACAAAAGGATGCCAAAACAAGGCCCAAATTCGAGTACAAACACAGGGATGTCTCTGCAAATTTAGAAAGCAAAATAAACAAACATTTATATACAGGGACCTATCTGTAATTACAAAAACTTAAGAAATAAAAGGTGCATTTTTTACAATAATAAAAAAATGTATTCACCTTCTTCTTCCTCCCTGGGTCACGATGGGGGAAGAACCCAACAAGGCGGAGGGGTCGGCGGCCGCGCTCGGCCGCAGCGGCGCGCGGAGGCGGCGGGGAGATGTCCGCGGTGGGGGCGGCCGACGATGGAGGAGAAGGGGTGGGGGGCGGCAGCGCGGGAGCTGCTTCCCCCTCCCCGCTGTTACTGTTGCTTTTTTTTAATTTTTTTAATTTTTTTATTTTTTGTTATGTTTACTGCTGTAATAAATAGAAGAAAAATTTTTTTGTTTTAAAATTTTTATTTTTTTTAGTTTTGATTAGACAGGGAATATGAACACAAACATATGGAAAAAGAAAAAAAAATTATACGATGATGATGGTTATGAAGATGGAGATGTATCAACAAATGGAAGAAAATAAATGGTGTGATGGTGGTGGTAATGAAAGAATCCTTTTTTTGTTTTAAATCTTTTTATCTTTTTTCTTTAATTTTCTTTAGATAGGAAATATGTACACAAAAAGAAGGGGGAAAATGATAGTGAGATGATGGTGATGAAGATGAAGATGTATAAAATGATAGATGGTAGGTGGTGATATGATGGTCAAAAAAAATACAAAGATAAAAATAAAGAGAAGATGACTTAAAATTACCTACGATGAACGCGGGCGCCTATGGAGTGCTCTCGTGAGCACGGTCTTCGCTCAAATCGCAGGCGTGCGATGAGCTCGAGCAGCGCGCGGTTGCGGCTGCGATATTGGCCAAAAAACCAACGGATCACACCGGAGAGAGGGCCGTCGTCGCTCGACCGCGGTTGCGTCGCTGTCACCGATTCAACTCAGGGAACTAGGCTCTCCTCACATAAAGATGGATCAAAGGCAAAAATGAGGAGAATGAGAGGTATATAAAGATGATGGGATGAGAGGTTATTAAAGTGGTGGGGTTGAATGGGAGGTTGTATTATTAATGGAGTTGAATGGGAAGTTGGGAAAAAATAATGGAATAATGGAGTTGAATTGGTGGTTATTGTAGAGAATGTAAAATAAAATAAAAAAATGAATAAAATAAAGTTATCTACTTTAATTACAATAGAATAAAAAAATAAAATAGATAGTGGACAATTTACAAGGGAAGACAAACAACATGTACACATTTTTTTACTTTTCTAATATGTATTTTTTTTGTCTTTTTAATAAGAGATATTTACAACGGAAAAAATACATAAAATAATATAAATAAAATACAACACAAACATGATAGTTTTGTATTTTAATAATTAAGAGAGATACAATAAAAAATGAAGAAAGTATGAATATATACATGGTATACAATGTACATCTAGGTCCCAAAACCCAACTTTTGCATATGAGCTCCGATTTTAATGAAACCACTTCCGTTGGATAGATAATTTTCTAACTTGAACTTTAAAAGTGAGTTTGGTGAATTTGGAGTTCATACGGAGCGGGAATTTAGCTTGGAAGTTGGACTTTACGGCTTTTTCTCTTTGGGATCTAGGAGCATTTATTTAAGGTAAAATTTGTTTTGTATTTTTGTATTTTTATATACATTATTATGAACAAGTTAGAGAAAGAATTAGCCAAAAAGGAGTTGAAATGAAATTATTAAAAATCCATGAAGTTTTGGACTATTTACAAGTATAAAACTCCTTTGATTTTGCGGCTTTTTTTATTGTTAATTTATTTTGTACAATCTAATATACAATAATTAGTGTGTTTTATTTACAAGAGGTATTTTGTTAGTTTATTGATTTTATTGACATTTATATGGGATTTTACTCGGGGATTTTGCTATGATCAAGATATTAAGATGATGAATCGCGGATTCATCACCCCCCTATACTTAAACTTTGCTAGTCCTCGAGCAAATAAAGAATGAATAAGTGGGGTTAATCCCTGACTGTGCATGTGAATACAAGACTTGATCCGTTCAAGAACTCTCGGTTTTAGAGATCCTAAAATTCTAAGCTGAACCAAGCTCTAGTCAAAAGGTACCCAATTCCCCTAATCATCAGACTCTCTTTGTATACGTATATATAACGGATATGACTTTAAGTGTTGACTGCAGTTATAAGAGTAGAGTCACAACGTCACCCAAGGTTCCAGTCCAAGAGACTCTCCTATGGACCCGATCCTCAACACTAGGGAATAAATCATTTCTTGCATCCAGTCCACCGTCTCTTTAGTTGTCAGACTTGAAAGTGTAGATGGAAGGCCAGTTGATGGAGGACATAGGATTGTGTCATTTCTTCTCTCCCTCTCATTGGAACAAGGATCCTCTCTAGTGCCTTATTACGCAACGCATTTTTTTGGTGTTGATCAGTGCGTCCGTCAAGAGAAGTTGGAGCCGTCTGCACTTGTTTTCCCTGGGAGTACACCGGGGTGTGCCTTTTTTGAGTACCTATCGTACCTTCTACACCCAGACTTGTAGCATTTACGATGCAGAGCCCTTTTTTGGTGCAAGCCCGACTCCTGGTCCTAATAGCGGTGGTCCAAGTGGACACTTTTGAAATGGTTGGGAGCGCTCGCCTTTGGTGGAAGCTCTTTTGATAATTGACTTTGTGGAATGAGAGCTTTTTCTTTGACATTTCATTGCTTTGTAGTATTTGTGGCTAGCTCCACTGCTTTTACCAAGAGTTGGCGCACACTGATCAATAATTTTTTTATTTTATCACACCCTGGCACATAGGTAAATATCAAGAGATAGTATAAGAACCATGTTCTCATACTGGCTAAATGTGCTGACACTCAGGTTTCATGAAGCCTTCATTGATTTTATCCCATCCTCGAGCATCATTAAATCAAGTCCAAACTCAAATCCCTCAACCCAGTTCCTCAAGTGAAATTTCAACTCATCTCATCATAACTGCAGTCGTGTATGTGAGGTGCAGATCATATTCTTAAGGTAGAGACTAAGCATGCAATATAGCACACGCATCTTTCAACTAGGGAAATGTGAATAATTAAGTCAAGGATCCTAATGACTAAGGCTGGTTAACTCAAAATCTCAGATCTCATAAACCAAGTGTTCTTGATCATCACTAGTCTTGTGTGAAAGTGAATTGTGTCAGGGATTAAACCAACTTATTAGTTAGTTTTTTTAGTTTTTGTTTTTGTTTTTGTTTTTTTAATGAATGATTGATTTTTTTAAATTTTTTTAGAAAAAGTTTTTTTTTCACAAAGGTTTTTTTTGACAAACAAAGGCAAAGAAGAAGTTTTTTTTTGTTAGAAAAGTTTTGCTTTTTTTTCAAGAGTTTTTTTTTTGAAAAAGATAGGTGAATAAGAAAAGACTTTTTTTGAAAAAGTTTTTTTTAGCAAAAGGATTTTTTTTGAAAAGTTTTTTTTAAGCAAATAAAGAAAAAGAGTTTTTTTTAGGAAAAAGTTTTTTTACTTTTGTTTTTTTTTTACCACTCCATAATTAGTGTATAATATATACAAAAATATGTGAAAGTACGAGGTATGGGTAAAGTATATATGTAATATATACACGCCCCCCTATACTTAGCTTGTGCTATGTCCTCATGGCACTAGGTGACAAAAAGACATAGCTCGTACTAAGCGTAGGAAAGCTAAAATAATAGAAAGTATAGAAGTCGATCCGCCCCCCTATACTTAGGCTCTGGATAGCCTAAGTGTAGAAGAAGAGCACAAATGGGGCGGACGAGGTCAAGAGGAGAAATGATGAGTAAATACACATGGCGGGCATCGGTCCCCCCTATACTTAGGCTTTGGTCAGCCTAAGTATAGGACAAGAGTAAGTGTGAGAACCGACGTGATCTCGAGAATATACAAAGAAGAGAGAATATTCACAAGAGTGATTGAATCTTCTAAGATGTTGAATCTTGATGCTGCATCTTCATGAAGAGTAATAAGATGTATCTGCTCTGTAATACGGTAAATAATTTGGTCACGTTGTAATACGTGTACTTAGCGATTCGGTCAGAACCGAGAGAAGATCTCCGTGAAGAGTGTCTCGGCTTAATTTATAATCCCGGGCAAGTCCGGGGTCGAACTCAGGGAGGCAAAGGAACAACTTGGGGTTAAGTTGCAAATTTAAGATCTAGATTTCAGTGCGGGGTATTTTTTTAGATTTTTTTATGCAAAAAGAATGCAAATGCAATTACAACACTAAGAAAACACACAACAAGGCCAAATTAATTTTAATGGATAAGAAGTCCAAATTAGCCAATTCGTATTTTTCCTAGAGTCCTAATCCAATGATGAATGCAAAACATATTTTTTTAGAATTTTCAGGGTCAAAATGCAATAAATAAAAATGCACACTTTTTATGGGTTTTTTCGCAATTTCTCACACAAACAGTAAGCAAAAAATTATGAAAAATTTACTGGAATGAAATCATGATGCAAGGAAGCTACATTAATGTTTTTGGAATTTTTTGACAAGTTATGAATTTTTTATGGATTTTTTAGTGGAAACCAGAGTGACAGTGAGTAAATAATTTCTATTAAATCCACGTTATCAAATTAATCAACTTGCGAATTATCTCAAGTAGATATTTTTATGAAGAATCCAGGAGAGTTGAAATTTTGCAAAAAGAATATACGGGGATTTAATTAAAAATCAAAAACTAAAATCACTCTACAATTTTGTTAAGGCACAAGACAACTCCATTTTGAATGAAATTTGGACAGTAAGTTAAGCACATATCAAGGCATCATATATATTTTTTGTAGAATTTTTAGAGCAACCATGTGTGAGATATAATTTTAAGAGCACGAAATGGGTAAATTATCCAATATTTCAGTTAAACAATTATAATTAATTACCCATTACTCATAAAAATACAAATAAATAGTCAAAATGTAGGCAATTAGTTGCTCGTCATAAAGGTATTTTTCTTTGAACAAAAGTGATGCCAAAACAAGGCCCAAATTCGAGTACAAACACAGGGATGTCTCTGCAAATTTAGAAAGCAAAATAAACAAACATTTATATACAGGGACCTATCTGTAATTACAAAAACTTAAGAAATAAAAGGTGCAATTTTTACAATAATAAAAAAAATGTATTCACCTTCTTCTTCCTCCCTGGGTCACGATGGGGGAAGAACCCAACAAGGCGGAGGGGTCGGCGGCCGCGCTCGGCCGCAGCGGCGCGCGGAGGCGGCGGGGAGATGTCCGCGGTGGGGGCGGCCGGCAATGGAGGAGAAGGGGTGGGGGGCGGCGGCGCGGGAGCTGCTTCCCCCTCCCCGCTGTTACTGTTGCTTTTTTTAATTTTTTTTATTTTTTGTTATGTTTACTGCTGTAATAAATAGAAGAAAAATTTTTTTGTTTTAAAATTTTTATTTTTTTTAGTTTTGATTAGACAGGGAATATGAACACAAACATATGGAAAAAGAAAAAAAAATTATACGATGATGATGGTTATGAAGATGGAGATGTATCAACAAATGGAAGAAAATAAATGGTGTGATGGTGGTGGTAATGAAAGAATCCTTTTTTTGTTTTAAATCTTTTTATCTTTTTTCTTTAATTTTCTTTAGATAGGAAATATGTACACAAAAAGAAGGGGGGAAAATGATAGTGAGATGATGGTGATGAAGATGAAGATGTATAAAATGATAGATGGTAGGTGGTGATATGATGGTCAAAAAAAATACAAAGATAAAAATAAAGAGAAGATGACTTAAAATTACCTACGATGAACGCGGGCGCCTATGGAGTGCTCTCGTGAGCACGGTCTTCGCTCAAATCGCCGGCGTGCGATGAGCTCGAGCAGCGCGCGGTTGCGGCTGCGATGTTGGCCAAAAAACCAACGGATCACACCGGAGAGAGGGCCGTTGTCGCTCGACCGCGGTTGCGTCGCTGTCACCGATTCAACTCAGGGAACTAGGCTCTCCTCACATAAAGATGGATCAAAGGCAAAAATGAGGAGAATGAGAGGTATATAAAGATGATGGGATGAGAGGTTATTAAAGTGGTGGGGTTGAATGGGAGGTTGTATTATTAATGGAGTTGAATGGGAGGTTGGGGAAAAAATAATGGAATAATGGAGTTGAATTGGTGGTTATTGTAGAGAATGTAAAATAAAATAAAAAAATGAATAAAATAAAGTTATCTACTTTAATTACAATAGAATAAAAAAAATAAAATAGATAGTGGACAATTTACAAGGGAAGACAAACAACATGTACACATTTTTTTACTTTTCTAATATGTAATTTTTTTGTCTTTTTAATAAAAGATATTTACAACGAAAAAATACAATAAAATAATATAAATAAAATACAACACAAACATGATATTTTTGTATTTTTAATAATTAAGAGAGATACAATAAAAAATGAAGAAAGTATGAATATATACATGGTATACAATGTACATCTAGGTCCCAAAACCCAACTTTTGCAAATGAGCTCCGATTTTAATGAAACCACTTCCGTTGGATAGATAATTTTCTAACTTGAACTTTAAAAGTGAGTTTGGTGAATTTGGAGTTCATACGGAGCGGGAATTTAGCTTGGAAGTTGGACTTTACGGCTTTTTCTCTTTGGGATCTAGGAGCATTTATTTAAGGTAAAATTTGTTTTGTATTTTTGTATTTTTATATACATTATTATGAACAAGTTAGAGAAAGAATTAGCCAAAAAGGAGTTGAAATGAAATTATTAAAAATCCATGAAGTTTTGGACTATTTACAAGTATAAAACTCCTTTGATTTTGCGGCTTTTTTTATTGTTAATTTATTTTGTACAATCTAATATACAATAATTAGTGTGTTTTATTTACAAGAGGTATTTTGTTAGTTTATTGATTTTATTGACATTTATATGGGATTTTACTCGAGGATTTTGCTATGATCAAGATATTAAGATGATGAATCGCGGATTCATCACCGAGGCAAAAGGAATGGCAGTGAGCCTGATATAATCCTAGCTAACTCTAGGATTTCTAAGGTTTGCGCATATGAGCACAAAGTCCCTTAGGAATGTGTAGGGTTCATCAGTGGCATTCCCATTGAAGTGTGGCAACATGTGATGAATCTCCATTTCATCATCTTTATTCTATCATTTTGGCATTAAAAACCCTAGCTAATGCATGTATATAACATTATTTTGTACATATTAACATTCATTATTTATTCTATTTATTATATATAAATACAATTTTTAATGTAAAATTATAGAATAAAGAAAAGAAAAGAAAATTAATAGTATACCAAAGGTATTTTATGACACTAAACATTGAGACCAAGTCAAGAATGATTTGGTCGATAAGGGATAAAGCAGGGGGAGATAAGGGCCAATAATACAATAAATTTTCCATATATTTATTCATCAATAACCCACTTTTGGGACCCATTTTATTTTCTATTATTTATACCTCAAATAAAGAAACTTTATACATGAAAGTTGTAGATGAAAATACAAATAAAAATACAAAATTGAGTTTGCACCAAAATAGTACTCAATGTACATGTTATGCTCAGACTAAAAAGCCAAAATCCAAACTTCCCAGACCCATATATCAGAAATAAAAAATCAAAATGCATTAAAACCTTTAATTATATATAACTTTTAATAAGATATTTAATGAAGCGGTTTCATATTTTTTGGAGTTAAGTTGTGAAAGTTAGGTTTTGGACACCTATTGTACCATATACCTGAATACAATATTTATTTTATTTATTCTTTATTATCTTTATAGTTTTATATTTCTATAATTTTGTAAATATTATTAATAGCATATTTACATATTTATAATAGAAGAAAACCATAAAGTAAATACAAGAATAAAATACTATACATAAACACATATATGAAATACCTATAATTATACCTATATATTTAATATCCCTATTTATTTAAGTTTGTAATTAAGATCAAAAAAATATAATAAAAATATATTTATGTATGTAAAAATAAGTTGTAAATATATAAAATATGAAAATAAAATAAGAAAAATACAAAATCCAAAATAAAAAGAAAATGAGCAAAACATATGTCAATATACCTAAAAAACACTTACAAAAAATAACTTGTAATAAAATGACTATAAAAATAAATAAAAATCATATTAAAATACTATATAAAATAATAAATATTTTTTTATTTTATATCCAAAAATTAATTAATTCATTTACTATTTTTAATTTATTTATTTCTGAATAGAATGGCTATTTTATCTTGATGTGGTCCGATGTGGACCAATCTGGTCGCACGAATAGTTGACTCGGGTCAACTACCCGTGCTTCACCTCTGACGCTGTCAGAGCCTCAAGCCTGCCACCTTCTCCGGCACCAACCGATCGATTTGGACCTATCTTACCTGATGTCCTTTGTGGATTTGATTCACATCACACCCATCTCTCATGCGTAATCATCAGATCTTCCAAATATCCCTTGAACTAATCAATAAAGGCCCTCGAAATCACCATAAACTTTGTGTATAAATAACCCCCCAATCCTTTATTTCCATTCCTGATCCCTCTTGGAGTTTCTTCCCGATTCCTTGCATGTGAGCATCAAAGGCTGGTGATAGCGAGCCTTCCTCCATGCTCAGAGACGGCAGAGCGAGGAGAGGAGCAGATCCATGGCAAGATTATCCGGCCGCTCTGATCCCTACCCACCAACATGTATAAGAGTTGCATCTTTTTAATTCCCAGGTAGATTTCTTTATCGCATTTCCAATTATGCAATTTGATTAGCTTTTAATCCATTAAGGTAGCTTTATTTCCCATTTGTTCGATTAACGGAGCCTCTAAGGTTCCGGCCATTTCACCGTGCTCCCGACAGTCTCTGACCGCTACGTTCAACCCATTTCATTCCCCCTCACGTTCTTCATCTGACTACCCCATCTGGCCCCCCCAATCCTTGCTGGATAGGCGAATCGAGGCTCCCCTCCACCTTTCGCTGGATCCTCTCCGCCCTCCTACATCCGGATGCATCTTAGATTCATTGCTGGCCGAGGAACATCACCTCGAGCCCAAGACCATTTCCGTGCAGGTTCCGCATCGAATGAACCCTTCCTGGGCCATCATTGAACCTGGACGAGGGTCTCTAGGTGCCCGTACTTCTTCATCATGCCAGGACCCCATCAACGAATCCCGGACCTTCTAGAGGGCATCATCAGCTTCGGAATCACCTCCCAGACGTGTAGAGCATCAGAGCATCACCGGAGACCCCAGGAGGAGCGAGATAATGGCGATCAAAGGTCGGGAGAAGACATGTTCTTCCTCGTTCTTCTCAAGCAGCAACATCCATTGGATCGACGCGTCCACCCAGATTTAATCTCGAGCGTTGATCTAGTGGCGAAACGAAGCTCACCTCCACCGTCGGATGGAGTTAAGTGATTTAATCCGAACCGTTCTCCAATGTGTAATAAGTGTATATTACCTTGAACCCCTATGCCTTTTCTCTTTTATTTTTGGTATATAAACTATTGGCTGGAGTAAGCCCTTCATGTTCATGGATATTGCGTATAAACCCATGCTATCTCAGCTCTCGCGGGGTCCCTACGTGAGTTGGGCATTTTGCACGCATATCCTCTCGATTTTATGTATTTATTTTTTGTCCCAACTTTTGTATATTTCGTGTATATTTTTGTGGGGAAATTTGTACAAAGGACCACATGTTTTGTATATTTACATATATACCCTTCCTAGGCATGTATAGTTTAATATATTACATGAAAATATCATGCATGTTCCTATACTTTGGAATGTTGTTATGAAATGTAAGTATACTTATTTTTAATTGCAAAATGTTCCCTGCCGGACAACTTTAATTGTATTTTCTTTGGATTTTTGTTAAAAATACCCCCTGCTCAAATTTTATTTTGCAAAAATTACCCTGTATGCCTTGGATGATGGATTTAATTGCTATAATTTTAGTTTGGATTTTAAGGCATTTACCCTTTATTAAATTTCAAAACAATGACATAAATTTCCCTATTTAACCTTAAAAATCACAACAATTATTAAAACTCCTTGAAAAATTACAAAAATTATATATTAATTATTATACTCTATATTAACTCCAGACCAAAAACCCTTAAAAATAGAAAAAGAAAAAACATAAAAATTAAAAAGGTCCAAAATCCAGTAAAAATATCTAAAATTCCCAAAAATCCCAAAAATATTTATTTTTATTTTTGGATTTTCTTTATGTTATTACTAATATATTAAAATTGATTTGGAGAATTTTGGATTTAATTTCCTATTTTTAATCTTCAAGTCAATTCTGCCTATTTATTTATTTCGTGATTTGGGATAATTTTGATTTTTAATATAAAAAAAAAGCAAAAATTACAAAAAAATCAAAAAAGTATTAGAAAAATATATAGAACCCAAAACCATTTTATTTCCTATATTTTGATTATTTTTACTAGCATTTATAATTATAGTAGCCTATATTATATATATAGCCATATATACTCCTATATAATGTATTAAAAAAGAAAAGAAAATTAAAAATAAAAAAATATATAAAGAAAGTAATTTTTTTAATTAAAAATGAGTAAAAAATATAAAATTAAAATCCATAAAAATATACAATAAAAAACCCTCACCAAAAACAATAAATGGACAAGAGAACAAGACAAGTTTTGAGCATTATTGCCCAATCTACCATTTGCTCCTCGAGTTCAACCTCTACATGCTAACACACTATACACTTTAGTATTGTAGAGTATAATAAATTGTGCTTCACACTATTATTCATTTTTTATCATATGTTGTGGGTACTTGTTGATTGAATTGGTCTTTCGTGAGAGGTCACTTTAGCGACATGCTATCTTCGCTTTTCTTGAGTGATGATTATTTTAGACCCTCACCAAAGTCCTCTTCATCAAATGGCACCGTTGTCGGGGAGCAACATCTCATAGATTGTGATTATTTATTTGTTTCTTTACTCTTGTCTATTTTTGGAATTTATTTATTTTTATTTTATTTGATATTATCTGTTACTTGTCTAATCACTCTCCTTGTTTGAATTTGTTGCTAGGGATCGCTACGCGAGGGAGGACACCCAAGCAAAGCAGAGCCTGCTTTCTGACTTAGCTGGCAGGAGGGAGCAACATCTGTAGACTTTGAGGAATTTTGGAAAACGATCCTTTCACTTGTATTTTATTTCATTTTTTATTTTGTAAATTGAAGTGAGTGAGAGAGAGAGAGATAAAACTCAATTTGTAATAATTTGGACTCTCATGGACACTACTAATTCACGAGGTCTAGTGTCCGAGGGATTGTTCCCTTGGGTGCCTCGTCAGTTTTTGTCGTGTTTTCTTTGCTTTATTTTTTTCATTATTTTTCGACTTTATTTTTATTTGTTTGTGTGATTGATGCCTAGATTAAGATGTGCGTGTTCGATAGATTAAGGTCTAAAGACCTAATATATTTGCATGTACCTATAGATGCGCTTTTAGACTTAGTCAAATCATAGTTGTTGGCTATTTAGAGTTGACACCACGTATCGAGAGAGGTCAAATACAACATTTGCAGGACCCATTGTGGCGGGCACCGAGTGGCATCAAAGACCGGACTCTAGGTCTCATATCTAGGTAGTTAGCATCTGTTGCTTCACGATAATAGAATATTCATTTTTAGGGCGATTCAATCAGCTTGCATGTCATATAGGGTAGTTTTCATTTTTGTTATGCATCCCACATGGAGAGAGCTGTGAAGCACTGTAAGTCTTATGACTATGCGTGCATCATCAATTCCCGACTTGCATTGCTTTTTCGACCTTGTCCCTCTAATTTTGATCACCTAGGATGTTAATGGAATTGGAACCTCGATAAGCGATTGCATTGAAAAATACCAAAAAAAGTTATAACAAAAAAAGCAGGATTGCTAACTCTATTGGACTTATAGAAATAAACATAATGGATTAATTTCTTTGGGGAGAGAAACCCTCTCATTATATGTACATTTTATTCTCACGTACACACTAAGGATTAGTACCCCAATCCCAGGTCTTCCTACGTGTTTGTAAAACTTTTTCGAAGCTCACCTAACTCTAAAATAGAAAAGAAAAATGACCACCATCCCGGTCTTCACTGTGTTGAGTAGGTGAACAAGGGGTTTGCTTTGTACATTGATTGTGATTTTGGGTCCATTCACATTCATCATTCTTTGGGTTGGTAGATCCGTGAGTTTCTGAGTTCATTTTATTGAGTCCTCTCTTTCTTTGTCCATATTATTTATCCTCTTCATTAGGTCGTGATATCGGATCTTGATCTTCACTTCAGTAGATGGATTTTGCAGCTGTCTCTTTGCCCATATCACCATATCTCTAGTTCGGTCCAAGAAGACCCTCTTCTTGAACCACAATTTTATCTTCGTTTCACCATTCTCGCCCACCCTCCTCGTTCCCTTCCATATCATCCATTCTTTCACGTAGGAGTGTTGTGCAATTAGATGAGACCCGCGTCGAAGTTTTGAATTCAGGAATTATTTGAGTAAATCAGATAGATTTGAGGATACTGAGATTGGTGTGTTATTTATGGTAGGATCTGATATATGTGATTTGATTATTAAGGATTCTAACGATGACACGATTATAGGTGTGATTCTTTATTAGGGATTTTTGATCTCGCACACCAGATTAAGGATGCGATTGATTCCCGATGATTTGATGATGATTCCATGAGTCATGACTGTACGATCTTTTATTTGGTTCCACCCTTCTTGATTCAGATGTCTGGTGTGCTATCTCTATATGTGCTTCACAACGACGGTGCTTGGAACCCACATGATTTCACTCATCTTCTTGACTAATCCATCCTCCATCTCCCGACTCTCTTATCCCATTTAGCACCTAGAGGATCTCCTTCTGACATCTTGATCCATCTCAATTGATTTGGTCGATTTGAGAAACTGCACCGCGATTGACTTGATGATCTCTTCTTTCTCCATAGCCTTATGCCCTCCTATTGGTGATTTATTGATTATTTTTTAGGACCTAGGACTTGATGCCGGCATTTCCCTGATTTTTCATTGACTTAGCTTGCATTACTTCTCGAGGACTATCTGTGGGAGAATGCAACACTCTCTTTACGACATGTTTCACTCATTTGTTATGCTTCCATCTTGGTGGATCACGAAACCGAGTCCTCTGATATGAGCTGTCGGTCTCCCTGTCTGATTGTGTGGTTGATCTGTCAGAGTACGAGACCATTTGTATGGACTCTGTTGAGTCTTCTCTCCTTGACGACCCTCAAAAGGATGAGCTACCTTCTACTAACTATTCACCACCTAGTTCATAGTACTCCTCGAGAGTTATCTGTGGGAGACTATGACATTTTCTAGATCTTCTGGTCTCTTCTGTTGGGTAGCCGATCTGTTTCCTACCGAGACTACTTCTGCTGATCCGTCTGATGGATCTGACTCCTTTGAGTTTGCTCACCTTGATGACCCTCGCAAGAATGAGTTCTGCTCTGACTATTCTTTACGTAATATGTATCACTCCGCAAGGGTTATCTACAGGAGGATACATCATTTTGTGGGTACTTGGCTTTACTGTCGGTGTCTCAGCTCTAGTGGAGCACGAAGTTGAGTAATCTGATATGTGTACTCGATCTCCTCTCTGGTTGTGTATCGTAGTTGGTGGAGATCGAGTCTTATGATTATTATGAGATCTCTGACTCATATGAGTCCATTCACCTTGATGACCCTCGCAAGGTTGAGCTGTGTCTTGTGATATTTGGCGCGTTCTTGATCTTTCGACCTTTTTTCCCACCGGATATTAAGCTTCGTAGAGAGTATCCTACTCTCCACTTTTCGTATCTTCCTCAGACTATGAGTGACATGGAGCAATCTGTATGTTCCCTCCTCCTTCTTGTCTTACGGTATCAGCTTTGATCTTTCACTCCTTTCTTATGGGCCGATGTTCTGCTTCTCGCTACCAGATCCTAGCTTATTTTCGATATGTTGTTCCTGATAGCTGACACCCACCTGATTTCATATTAGGGTGTTTCTCTTTCTGACTACATCGCCGTTCTCACAGGGAGACGATGATGAAAGTACGGTATTCGATTGACATGTATCAACCTGCACTTCACCAATCTTTACTACATATATATATATATGTTTTGTCTTTTCGTTCCTTCTTTATCCCGTATGTCATGTGTGCCCCAGACCATTTACCATATCTGTGTGTCTATACTTAGGACTTACTTTGTCCTAAGTATAGGGGGGTGCACCTGGTTTGTTGTTCTTTCTCCATTTTGTTTCATCACTCTTGTCGCTGCCTATACTTAGGTCTCTTTTACACTAAGTATAGGGGGAGTGATGTGTACATTCTCCCAATGATTTTATCCTTTTTTTATTGATTGTCTCCACTGTCTCCTCTTTTGTTGATATTTTTATACTTTGGGATATCTTACCCTAAGTATAGGGGAGACAGATCGAGCTGTGATTTGTTCATTCCCACCCTCGACCCTCCTTGCATGTAGATACAACCTGCTATACTTAGGATTATTTGATCCTAAGTACAGGGGGAAAGGTCAAGTTTTCATTCATTCATTTCTTCATTCTTTCATTCCTTATTCGGTCGTTGTAGTTTAGGCTTTTCTATGCTCAGTACGAGTTAGGTCTTCTCTTTTCTTTTCGATCTATGAGTACATAGCTCAAGCTAAGTATAGGGGGTCGTATATACTTTGTATATACTTTAGCCATAACTCAAACTTTCATATTTTTCAATATGTCTAAAATACTATATAGATATGCATTCAATTCATTAAATAAATCAATAAAAAGATTCATATTATTCCTTAAATTCTTTTTGTATGTAATGATTAATAAATCATGTAAAAATGTTTTGCAAAACGTTTGGAAAATAGTTTGAAAATCTATTTGAAAAATCTTTTGAAATCTGTTTGAAAAATATTTTCTAAAATATTTTCAACCTTTATAAAATGATTTTGTTTGTAAATTTCTTCTCTTAGTGTAAAATAAAATGTTTTGAAAACCTATTTGAAATGGTTTTGAAAATGGTTGCAAAAATATTTTGAAAAATCTATACATACTATTTGAAAAATCTTTGCAAAATGATATTCAAAGGTTTGTAAATGTTTGTAAAAAGTATTTGTAAAAAATTAATTTTGGACTATAGTTTCAAAATTATTTGTAAAATGATTTTCAAATAAGTTTGAGGAATATATACATCATACAAATAAATCAACATTTTTCACTAACTGTATATATCTATAAAAATAAGAACATATCCCTTGTGTAAATCCTTAAAAACCCTAATTCTTGTAAATATAGATGCATGCCCATGTAAATATTTGCATATACTTACCTTTTTATTCCAAAAGCTTTTGTTGTGAAAAATCCATAAAACATTTGCAAAAACCTTTTTCAAAAATCCATAAAAAGTAAAAATTAGAAATATGTATCACAAAAAGATTTTCATTGCATTGTACATAACATTTGTATTTTTTCGGATTGAGTTTGATAATTGAACTAGTCTGAGTAAAGTCGAAGATTGGAGCTCGGTTGGACCTTAATGCACCTAACTTCACTGGAACCTTATAGGAACTAGATTCAAGGTACTTCAGATCTATTCAGACTTAATTCTCTGAGACTCAAGGCTGGGTTCAAGACACCTCAACTTCTTAACTAGAATCTTTCAAGACTCACACATGACTCTTGTCGGCCATGACCTAACTTGAACATTTGCACCTTTCACTTGGCTCAACTCAGTTGGAGTGGTGAGGGGATTGGATTTGCCGGTATGAGATGCACACGAGTATAAACATTTGTCCTCATCTAGGGAGGGAAGTGCTCCCCAACCCGTCCAGTGGCATCAATGTCTAAAGATAGGAGAGTGCAGGTTGCAATAATGCTTCAAAAGATGGATAGTCTTCTAGCTCAAGAGGAAAAACTCCTTATGTAAATGTTATTATATACATATATATAAAATGTTGAAATAAAAACTCAAAAAAAGTGGACGGGCCTGATTGAAAATAAAATGCCTGCTGGAATATGTATATATTTGAAATAAGTAACTTGAGCTTCAAAAGTCAGAAATCACGTGAGCTTGTAGCTGGATGACTTGACTACAATGGTCATGCATCCCCAGATATGTAGCTACACTGGCTATCGTTCATTCTTCACTTCACCCCCTCTTCTTGAGTTGGATGCACTTGAATTTAGAAGGGAATACCCCGCTTGAGGAAAGAGTTGCTAAATTGTGGATTCATTGAATTGTCATAATGGTGAAGTCAGTTCTTTTATCATTTCATTCAGGAAGAGCCACTACCACTTACAATATACAAGTCAGCTTCATAGTCATAAGGGTTTGCGTATGATGTAGACTCGTTCTAACATGGCTATTGAGGTGGTTTGAATCGAGTTCTGTGACTCTTGAAGGCTGTTGTGCTTTAAATCCGGTTCCCAACTAGGTTCCACACACATTCACACACCAAGGTCTGGCTCGAGCTCCAAACTTTGATTTTGTGAAGACAAGTTTGAGAATTAAAATCAATCCACTTTCTTTCATTCTTTTCTTTTTTATGCACTCATTGCATAAGTGTTTGCTAGGGACTAGCAAAGGCAAGTATGGGGGTGATGAATCTCCATTTCATCACCTTTATTCTATCATTTTGGCCTTAAAAACCTTAGTTAATGCATGCATATATATCATTATTTTGTACCTATTAACATTCATCATTTATTCTATTTATTATATATAAAACATTGTTTTTAATGCCAAAATTATATAACAAAGAAAAAAATAGAAAAAGAATAAAATATCAAAGGTTTTTATGACCCTAAACCCCGAGACCAAGTCAAGAATAGTTTTGGTCGATAAGGAATAGAGTAGAGGGAGATAGGGGCCAATAATACAATAAATTTTCCATTTATTTATTCATCAATAACCCACTTTTGGGACCTATTTTATTTTATATTATTTATTAACTCAAATAAAGAAACTTTGTACGTGAAAGATAAAAACACAAATAAAAATACAAAATTGAGTTTGCACAAAAATAATACTCAGTGTACATTTTATGCTCAGAATAAAAAGCCAAAATCCAAACTTCCCATATCCATATCTCCTAAATAAAAACTAAAAATGCATCAAAATCACTTTTAATAGTATATAACTTTTAATAAGCTATTCAGTGAAGTGGTTTTATATTTTTTGGAGCAAAGGTGTGAAAGTTTTAGATTTTAAACCCATATTGTACCATATACCTGAATAAAATATTCATTTTATTTATTATTTATTAGTTTTATAATTTTATATTTTAATAATTTTGTAAATATTATTTATAGAATATGTAATAGAAGAAAACCATAAAGTAAACACAAGAATAAAATACTATACATAAACACATAGATGAAATACATAAAATTATACGTATATATTCAGTAGCCCTATTTATTTAAGTATATAAATAAGATCATAAAAATAAAATAAAAATATATATTTTTATCTAAAAATGAGTCGTGAATAAATAAAATATGAAAATAAAATAAAAAAACAAAAATACAAAATAAAATGAGCAAAACATAGGTCAATGTACCTATAAATACACTTACAAAAAGTAACTTGTAATAAATTGACTCATAAAAATAAATAACAATCGTATTAAAATACTATATAAAATAATTAACATTTTTTTATTTTATACCAAAAAATAATTAATTCATTTATTGCTTTTAGTTTATTTCTTTCTTAATAAAAATGGCTATTTTGTCTTTATGTGGTTCTATGTGGACTAATCGGGTCGCACGAATAGTTGACCTGTCAGAGCCTTGTTCCCGCCACCTTCTCTACCTCCAACCAATCGATCTGGACCTTATCTTACCTCAAGTCCTTCATGGATTCGATTCGCATCACACCCATCTCTCACGCGTAATCATCAAATCTTCCAGATATCCCGAACCAATCAGTAAAGCCCCTTGAAAATTACTGAAAACATTGTGTATAAATAACTCCCCAATCCTTTAGTTCCATTCGATATCCCTCTTGGAGCTTATTACCGATTGCTTGCATGTGAGCATTGAAGGCCGGTGACAACGAGCCTTCCCCCGTGCTCGAAGACGGTGGAGCGAGGATAGGAACGAATCCACGATAAGATTCTACGGCCGCCCTTCTCCCTGCCCACCAGAAGGTATAAGAGCCGCATCTTTTTAATTCCCAGGTAAATTTCTTTATCGCATGTTCAATTCTACAATTAGATTAGCTTTTAATCCATTAGGGTAGCTTTGTTTCCCATTTGTTCGATCGCCGGAATCACTAGGGCTCTGGCCATTCCAATATGTTCCCGACAGTCTCCGACTGCCACATTCACCCCATTTCATCCCCCCTCGCGTTCTTCATCTGACCACCCCATCTGGACCCCTGATCCTCGCTGGATCGGCGGATCTAAGTTCCCCCTTTGACTTTCGTTCTATCCTCTCCGCCTACCTTCATTCGTATACGTCTTAGCTTCATTGTTGATTGAGGAACTTCGCCTTGAGACCAAGACAATATTCGTGCAAGTTCCGCAACGAATGAGCCCTTCTTAGGCCATCATCAAACGTGGATGAGAGTCTCCAGGAGCCCGTACTTCTTTGACATGCTAGGACCCCATCACTGGGTCCTGGACCCTCTAGAGAGCACCATCAACTGCGGAATTACCTCCCAGACCTGTATAGCATTGGTGCATCACAGGAGACCCTAGGAGGAGCGAGATAATGATGATCGAAGGTCAGGGGAAGACATGCTCTTCCCTATTCTTCCCGAGCAGCAAAATCCGTTGGATCGACACCTCCGCCTAGATTTAATCTCGAGCGCTGATCCAGCAATGAAACAAAGCGTGCCTCCACTGTCGTATGGAGTTAAGTGATTTGATTCGGACTGTCTCCAACATGCAATAGGGGGTAAATTACCCTAAACCTCTCCGCCTTTTCTCTTTTATTTTTGGTATATAAACTATTTGGTTGGTGTATTTTTTGTGGAAATAATTCAATAAAGCCCTTCATGTTCATGGATATTATGTATAAACACATGCCATCTCAGTTAACGTGGGGTCCCCACATGAGTTGGGCAGTTTGTAGGCATATCCTAATGATTTATGTATTTATTTTTTAGTCCCAACTTTTGTATACTCAATGTATATTTTTGTGGGAAATTTGTACAAAGGACCAAGTGTTTTGTATATTTGCATATATGCCCTTTCAATGCATGTATAGATTAATATATTACATAAAAATATAATGTATGCCCCTAGACTTTGGAATGTTGTTCTGAAGTGCAAGTATTCTTATTTTTAATTGCAAAATGGTTCCAAGCTATTTTAATTGTATTTTCTTTGGATTTTTGTTAAAAATACCCCTGCGTAAATTTTATTTTGTAAAAATTACCCTATATGACTTGGATGATGTATTTAATTTCTATAAATTTAAGTTTGGATTTTAAGGCATTTATATCTTTATTAAAATTCGAATAATGACTTAAATTTCCATGTTTAACCTTTAAAATCACAAAAATTATTAAAACACCTTGAAAAATTACAAAAAAAATATATTGTTTATTATACTCTATAATAACTCTAAACCAAAAACCCGTAAAAATAGAAAAAGAAAAACCCTAAAAATTAAAAATATCCAAAATGCAGTAAAAAATATCTAAAATTCCCTAAAAATCCCAAAAATATTTATTTTTATTTCTAAGATTTTTTATATTATTATCTATATATTAAAATTGATTTGGAAATTTTTGGTTTTAATTTGTTATTTTTAATATTCAAGTCAATTCTGCCTATTTATTTATTCTTAGATTTGGGATATTTTTTATTTTAACGTTAGAAAATATATATACCCACAACTTTTCTATTTCTTGTATTTTGATTATTTTTATTAAAATTTATAATTATATTAGCCTATATTATATATATATAGCCTTATATACTCTTATATAATGTGTTAAAAAAGAAAAAGAAAATTAAAAATTAATAAATATAAAAAGAAAATAAAAAATTATAAAATTAAAAGCAGTTAAAAAATATAAAAATTAAAGTCCATAAAAATAATAAAAAAACCCACATCAAAAGACAATAAATGGACAAGAGAAAAAGACAAGTTTTGAGCGTTATTTCCCAATCTATCATTTGCTCATTGAGTTCGACCTCTACACAAGCTCACACACTATATACTTTTGGATTGTAGAGTATAATAAATTATACCTCCCACTATTATTTATTGTTTATCATATGTTGTTGGTACCTATTGATTGAATTAGGCTTTCATGAGCAGTCGCATCAACAACATGTTATCTTCACTTTTCTTAAGTGAGGATTATTTTAGACCCTCACCAAAGTCCTCTTCATCAACATGTTCAGAAATTATAGCTTCAATTCATATTCGATTTCTGGTTCACGGGTACTCAGATAATTTCTCACTCTGTACTGCATCGGATTGTATGACGTCTCCATTAGTGGGTCATTCCTAACATTCGAATGCCCTAACTAAGCTTGAAGTAATGCTTGCTGCTGCTCAGAAGTTGCTAATCTTGCAAGTATCTTCTCCATGGGATCTTCTCGATGTTCCTCGCCATCATAATATTTATTGGGTGACATCTTTATTGAATCTTGTCCAAAACTTTCATCAACAAATGGGTTCGAATTAGACGAGGCTATTGATTTTAAATCAACCTCACTAAGGCTAAGGTTTTCCTCTGTGAGTAGGGAAGAGAGGAAGGGGTTGGTTGTTGTGTGACCATCCTTGAAGTGAGTGATCCGGAACTCAAGAGAGTCAAGAGTCAAGGGTGGTACAATAAGTGAAGGGACCTTGGAAGATGTACTCTTTGGAGGTTTCAAAGATGAGTTCGCAAAGTCTGAACAAAAGTCCCCTCAACTAGTCATCTTCGATGTAAAAACGGATCGAAGATTGAGCCTGATGTGAAGCAAGGAGTGATAGGAAAGGTGCTAATAGCGCAATCTTTAAAAACACACCCCTGAATACAAACACAAATCAAACCCCAATGTCACCAACTGAACATTGTGAAGGCCGTAAAAGTTCGACCAATTATGTTTTCAATTTTAATTGGTGACAATATCAATCTTGAATCTGTAATAGAGTCGTTTGGTGCTGAAAATTTTCCTAAAGACTGTCCTGAATTCATACGGCTAGTTGCATCCACTTTCAACCAGTTTGGGTGTAAGCACGGACCGTTAAATGACTACCCACGTTACTTAAGGACGGTACCAATCGCATTGTCCTTTATCCACCCACTATGTTAAGGGAGACCGCAGTTCCCTCACTGAGAATTAGCTAGTCGTTTTTAGAACCAGTAGTTTGAATGAAGATTCTGGAGCTTGGTTCTATCCTAGTGTGTGCCTCTCACTCACTCAGAAAGATAAGTAAGTCCAAGGACGAGGTTATTCTGGTGCAAAGATTCTTGATTTTATGGGTTACTTATAGTTGGCCTTGTTTAACAATCCTAATTCTAATTAGGTAATCATTGAAAAATTAGGTGACCACAAATGCACGTTTACCGTCCAATCCCAATTTCCTTTAAATCTTAAGTGACAAAATAAAAGGGAGAAAATTCGGGAAAAGCCAGTGCACAAAAAATAATGATGAATGCTAAGTCAGAAGACTTATAGTGATTCCTCGTAATCTCCATGTGGGATACATTACAAGAATTGAAATTTTTTTCTATATGAATGCAAGCCTACAAAACTGCACCTAGCAGAAAGTTCTATTAGTTGGGAAGAATCTAGTTAAATTTGAATAGGTTGAACGATCTAATGTGTGTCTCAATTAAAGTGTAGTGTGATCTTATGTTCTACGAGCACAAGCAAAAAAATTCTAGTAGCTCTAATACTCGTAGTGTAGATTTAACCTACGAGGCACTCAAGTCGAGCCCCACCCTCACCGGAGAGTGAAACATGCAACGACACATCACAACAAAAGTTCAAGTCTGGTTTACACATGCAAGATTATAAACAGAAACAACTATAATAGGAACTTTTTATTGTAAACAAATAATAAAAAAATGAAAAAGGCTGAAAATAAATCCTAGACTCCACTCTCTCACGACTCGACTTGATCTTAATTTTTTGTGGCTTTTTAGTGGGCTATCGAGATACATCGGTCTCTAGAAGAACCACTCCACATTCACCAGGTACCTCACACAAAAATAAGAGAAAAATGGAAGAGAGTTGACACAAAAATTAATAAAAAATAAAGAACAGAAAATAAATGTCGAAAAAGAAATAAATGCTTGAAAATAAATGGAAAAGTACAGTGGCAAGGTTCGGGGGTCAGACTACCCGGATGTGTGGAAAACCTAACTCTAAATTTTTTTTAAAAAAGCCTAAGCCGCTTGCCTCCTCGAAAATAGTGTTATTTGATGATCGCTAAATAACCCTATGTTAATTCTCACAAATTAAATGTATCGTTTCATTACAGTCGGGCAATTAGAGATCAATAAAAAATAACCATGAAATTCGATGAATTTATCAATTAAGCTAGATGTGATTTTATGTTTATTTAACCTGGGCAAGTTCTAGGGTCGACTGAAGGAGGGAAAGGAACAACCTAAGTTAATGTCTATCAGATTTAATACACAGTTTTTGAGGCGGATTCTTTTGGTATTTTTAGTGTGATTCAAAATTTTGAACGCAGATGAAAATACATGCCAATTTTAAGGATAAGAAAATTATTTCAACCAAACTATGTCCAAAAACCACAAAACTTAGTCGATATGTGAATTATGTTCAAAGGAATGCACTATAATGTTTTTGAAATTTTCTGGTACAATATGAATATTTAAGGAATTAAATGGTGCAAACAATGTGAATCACAATAATTAATTATAACAAATATTAAAGCTAACTATTTTAAGGGAATAAAACTATCTGAGATCTATCTCTAAGTGATCTAACTCAAAAAATCCTAATCCCTAAAAATGTAGAGTTTTATATAAATTAAAAATTAATTACTGCAATACACAAAATGATTTTTGCAGAGCGAAATATGCATGCAAATGCAATGATTTTTGGGCACAATATAAAATACAACTAATTCTAATGAATTTTTGATAATTTCTGAGAAATGGTTAAATGTCTATGAATTTTCGAGTATCAATTGGACAAAGTCTATAATTTCCCCCAAGATTTATTATTAAAAATAAACCATAATTCATAAATTTAAGACCCACATGCCATAATATAAATAGTTAGTTGAGAACAATGTGCTATTTTTTTAATAATAAAAATGATGCAAATAGAGGTTCAAAATTACAAAAGAATCTAGGGTTCTGTTTGCAAAAATTACAATAAATAATAAAAAAGAAATGCAGAATGAGGACTGGAATGAAATTACCTAAGCTCACAGGGGATGTAGTGCAAAACTTTCAGAGGCACATTCTAGGCACGTGACCTGGGTTGACAGGGGTGACTTTCTAATTAGGCATTTTTATGAGGGGGTCCCATGCAAAAGTCCCCTCCCATACGTGCGCCTCACGTGGGAGGGTCTCGGGTCATGAACCCAGTGGCTCACGGGCGTGGACGTTGGTGGATGGTGGTGGCTCCCGGCTCTAACCAGGAGATGCTGGAGAAGAAAGAGATGGGTTGAGGTGCTCTAGTAGGTGAAGTTGCGAGCCGAGGAAGATTTGTTTATGGAGCTTCGTCATCGGTGATGGAAGCATGAGGAGGTGGAACACCTGGACAAAGGCAGAGTTGTTGGACATGTGTAGGTGGGAGGCGACACAGTCGTAGTACTTCCTAGAGTAGGGAGTGCTCTGCAGACCTAAGGGGTTTGGAGGAAGGTTGATGCTCCTCCTGAAGCCTTGAGAGTTATCGTTGGAGGCAGAGCTTTCGGTAATGCTCCGATCTTCGGGTGGATGAGCATTAGATGGAGGAGGATAGTGGCAGATGAGTTGTGAGATGGAACGACAAAGGTAGACGAGGGGATGTGAATTGGGGTATGAAGCATACCAGATATCGAAAAAGATGAACAATGTCAAGGTAGAAGCGTGGAGGGAGTACAATGGTAGTAGAGTATGAAGTGGAGTAACAAGAGGTACATGGCAGTGGGCTCAATGGTTAAATCACAAAAGCAGAGCAACTGCTGAGCGCGCGCTGCCGCTGTGAATGGGCTTGTCAGATTACAACATGTATGCAAGGGAGGACGTCGGAGACGAAGGTAGCCTTGCGACGCTATCACCATCGTACAAGGCGAAGCTCCCTCCCTTCTATCACTGATGAAGGCAGATGATGTGCTCTGTGGAGGAGATGGAGTTAAATAGAGTGATGGAGAGGGGCCGACGAATGGAAGGAAATTGGGGTTTGAATCATTGATGGATTCGATGGCAGCGCGAGAGAACCGGGAAGGATATAGAACTGATTGGAGTTGATGGTGATTGGGATTGGAAGGGATACCGATGATGGAGATCTGACGAGATAAGACATGGAGATGGGGGGATCTGATGAGGGAGATCGAAGAGTGAAATGCGACGACAAGATTCCTACGACGGCGGCGTGATTGGAAGGACGTGGAGCTGAGAAAGGAAGGATGGAGGAGATGAGGAGCAGTGGTCGTCCGATTAGTCGAGATAGGATGACCACACGTGGCGGTAGAGAAAAGAGAGAAGGGAGAAAAGACCCCAGACATTGGATGGATACCCTTTCATCCAACAATTGGAAACAGAAGGGGTAAGTGAGGGAGGGGGCGGTGACACACGGTAGCTCCAGGAGCCGCCACTTGTCGTGCCCAGAAGAATCGAAAATAAAAGTTAAAGAAAAATTAATAAAATTCTTCATAAAAGTTGTTATTATAGATGAGATCTAGAACTTTCATGAAGAGATCAAAACCAAAACAGGTCATTTTCACAAAGTGATATTTTTGGTGGTACTCTATGTACATAGAATACCACATTTTTGGATTTTGTAATTGCTATTATTTATAAATAAGATACAAATAAAAAAATAGATAAAATAAATAAAAAATATTTACACATTAATCTAATTTTTGAATTTTTAATAATTAATAAAATGAGGAAATAAAATAAAGAGGATTTATTGTACAGACGGTTAGTGAAGACTCAGACTTTGTCGATTTTTTATTTCAGTCTTATTTTACATTTTAATTTTTACACATTTTAATAAAACTTTTGTCAAAGAAAATAAACAAAAAAGAAATAAAATAAAAATGGTTAAATATGTACATAAAATATCATGTCAAAATTAATAAAAATACACAATGTACAAAAGAGGCCTAAAACCGACTTTTCACATACATGCTTTGATTCACTTGAACTTAGTCTTGTTTTGAAGATAATTGAACGTACATTACTTCAAAAGTTAATATGATCAAATCAGACACTGTATGAAGGAGATATCAACATTTTAGTCCAACATATATGAAATTAGGGTTTGGGTTTATTTGTCGATTATTTTGTTAGTGTTTTTTTTATAATTTTCCATTGTCCTTTTTAGTAATATGCATACAATGGAGTGGTTTAAGGCGATTTAGAGTTATTATGAATTAAGTAAAATAAGGGAAGTTAGCTCTTTTACAGGTCAATTTTACACTGGATTCTTGGCTCCTCATTTAATGTAATGATGAGTGATAAAATACAAATATTATTTACACATGCATGAATGATAATTATGCAATTTATATGATTAAATTCATTGAATTTTGGGGATCTGAGCTTAATTAGTTTCTTTTAGAGTGATGAATCACAAATTCATCGTACACGCAGATGAAAAAATCACAAACAAAACTCCACAGATCCACATCTTCTCCATATGAAATCAAAATTGATCAAACTTACCTTTATTGTACTATAAATTACATTATCTATCTAATGAAGGTAGTTTCATTAAGATTGGAGTTAAGATACAAAATTCAGCTTTTCAGGTCCCATTATACCATTTAGCTTTATATGTTTATTCATTTAATTCATTCTTTATATTTTTACTCTTTTTGTATCTTTAAATACTTCCAAATATTATTTGAAATATATATGAAAAATATAAACATAAAAATAAACCATCAAAAATCATTAAAATAAATAATGTAATATATTATATATGCATACTATATCTAGGTTTTTCATACCCATATTTACTTAAGTATGTAAATAAACTCAAAAAAATAAAATAAAATATGTAAATACATAATTAAATATATTGTATATATATTATGCACATATCATAAAAAATATAAATTACAAAATAGAAATAAAAAGACATAAAACATAGGTATTTAAACAAATAATTACACTTGTAAAAATTGATATACAATAAATAAGCTGATCAAAATAAAGAAAATCACCTAAAAATAGTACATAAAATAAGAAATAACTCTCATGTTTTGAGAAAAAATGGTAAAATCATTTACTATTTATTTTCCTTTTCTTTCTATTTTTCTTTCTATTTTTCTTTCTATTTTTTCTTGTAGTGTCTGACATGGACCAATCAGACAGTGACCCTGGTTGACTTAGGTCAACTCCCAGCTCCCTGTTGGACTTGTTTGTCCCATATTTTTTCTCAATTTTCGCCACATATTCTTGATTGATATAAAGCTATTCTGTATCTGATTCATTCTTGTAAATTCTTCACCTACCTCTAATCTTTCACATGGATCAAGAGTCAACTCTAGTTAACCCTTGATTTCACCCAAAACCTTAGGTGAAGACCATCTCTCAGGCAATTGGTATATATTCTTCTCCTCCGTAAGTTTTGAATTTTAATCCATTTATCTCAGCTATAACCCCTGCGATCTCTCTCTAGAGTGAGACCCTAATGACAGAAGGAGTACCCCCGATGATTCAAGGCGTGGAGAAGGCGGAGGAGACATGATTCTCCGTCACCGGAGCTTCTCCGATGCTTCCCTGATCCCAGCTACATCCTGCAAGAGAGATGTTCTTTTCCTTGTATTTTCAATTTCTAGGCATAATAGTAGTGTAATCTCGCTCTTTATTTCATTTGATTTCATCTATTATATCTAAAAAATAAAAAATCATAATTCGTCAAAGAATTGATCTCCTGCCTATGTTTCCCTTGTTTTCAATAGTACACGCCCATATGACCACCTCCACACCCTCCACTTGTCATTCTCTGTCGCCTTGAACCATCGTCCACCCTGGATATTGCACAGATCTGCGAGATCAGTGCTAACTTCTTTGCCTTCATTAGAGAACCTCCGTCGGAGCCATTCCACCTCGTTTTGAGCAGTTAACCGGTCGAGGAGTTTCTCCCTCGACCCACAAGTCTTCCTATGCAGACAGGGACTGAAGATAACCTTTTTTGGGACCGGATTGATTCTTGAATAGAAGCTCCAGATCCTTGAGCTTCATTTCACCTCCAGACTCCCATCGTTGAGGTATGGATCCATCTAAGACGACAGGTCGCTACGGAGTCATCCATGGAATTTTTTGAGCCAGCCAACACCTAGAGAAACCCCCCGAATTAAAAATCCCATCGGATCGAAGCTCACCTAGTCGAGCCTTCCTCCCTATTCTTCCAAGCTCGTTCCCCATCATTGGATGAAGAACGAAAGCCCATGTGCACATCTACCATCATATTGATCGAGCCCAGGCCGTCATATTAAGTGTTGAGATCTAATCTAAGACACTCTCCAACGAACTGTCATCCATCATTACCCGAGTGACACGTGGATAAGTGATTTGATCTTCGCCATCCGCCAAAGCCGATCGAGGGGTATTTTGCAACTTTTCCCCTCCATTTTTTGTGTTTATTATTTATTCTAGAAATATTCCTCTACAGTTGTAATATTTCTGTAATATTCACACTAAGGACTCCAAACTTCCATATGTTTGCACTTTAGACCGTTCCACGTCACCTTACGTACATGTGTATGCGAGGGGGCATGAATTTTGCATGGTCCCTTTACGGGTTTTGTGTTTTCATTTGGTCCATCAACTTTAAATAACAGTTGTAATATTTTCGATAAATTTGCATGCTTGGCCTTGTTGTTTGTATTATTTGCATTTGTACCCCTACTAGTGCAGAATATATTTTAACTATGGAAAAAATTCACGTAAGCCCCTGAACTTTGAAGTAGGGTTATTAAATGCTCTAAAACTTTGAAGAAATTGTAACTAGGTTCCTCTACTTTAGATTTAATTCTGTATTTGTAGTTCATTTATTAAAAACACATTTGTATCTAAAACTTATAGGAAAATTATCTTAAGATTCTAGAACCATATTATATCACATATATTTTTTGCAAGGCAATTACAACTATTTTCCTATTTATAAAAATCCAAAATATTGCATTTTTTCCTGTGTAGCATACAAATCCAAAAAATACAAAATATTTAGAGAAATTTCAAAAAAATCTACATGTTTATTTTGGTATCCTTTTTTTCTAACCATTTTTTTGCAAAATATTAATCAAAACTCCTAAAAACAAAACTATGAAAATTTGTAAAAAATCCAAAAATTCACAGAAAAATCACAAAAATAAGTTTTGAAGTCTCGAATGTTCTTTATATTCTCTAGTATTTAGGAAAATTAGAATTGGGATTAATATGATTTGATAGATATTTATTGAGCCCATTTTAATTTCCCTGATTTACTATTTTGTAAATTTATTGTATTTTCTTATTTAAAAATTCATAAAATTCTCAAAAATTATCCAAAAATCACCAAAGAAATTTTATAAATCCCAAAAATATTTTATTTCTGAATTTTTAAGTTCATTTGTTATATTTTAAAAATACAAAAACATCTCTTTTTATTCCTTTTCTATATAGTGTTTCTATATCTATATAATATCTTATATTTTATATTTAAATTAAATGAAAGTTTGTAAAATAAAAACATAAAAAATACATATAAATTAAAACCCACAAAATTATTAAAAAATCCAAAAAAAGTCCCCAAGTTATGTATTCATTTTGTTGCTCTACCTCATGTGCTCCTTTATGGTTCGACCCCTACTGGTTGTTACTGTACACATTTTTGTAGGGCATAATAAATTTTAGCTCACTTAAATTAATGGAATTTTTACCTGGCAGACCCTATAAACTTTGCCAATTACCTCCACAACTTTTGAAACAACTTAATTCCTCCCTCGACCCCGTAAACATGCCAAATCTTACCTCATGAACCCTCTGGGTAATCTGTTTGAAGCCCGTGGGGGTTCTTAGGGTAATTTTTAGGGTTGATGAGGTAATTACATTGTGAAAAAGGTCGTAGAGGTAATTTAAAAAGTTTATAGGGTCTGTCAGGTAAAAATCCCTAAATTAATTTCTCAATCATTATTGTGGGTTAATTACTGAGATTGCACTTGGATTGGGTGCCTACTATGACACGAGAACGGTAGATACATCGACTGCTGGATCCGATTTGTGGGACACCGAAAGACCTCCAAGACCGTACCCTGGTACCCATTCCTAGCGCTCTTTAAAGAACTCAACCACACCGTTAATTGATTATCAAGAAGGGATCTCAAGCTTGAGAAGGAGATGAAAATCCTTACTCCAAAACTTATTCGACCGACCTCCTGATGCATGTCCCCTGCATTGGAATGGATATTCAGAGATGTTGGATGAGTTAGGTCAAAGAGTTGACTTAGCAAGATTGAGATAACTAAGACCTATGTCGTATTCTATCACGTATAAGCATGCATCCTCTCATCGATACATATGTATTACTATATGTCTAAGTATCTACATTAGCATTAGATTGATGACCTAATTAAGGTCTATACATGCGAGCTGTTGTGTATACGAGGGCATATGAATAATACGATCTCACAAAGGGATCATACAGGTTCACTACTGAACCAGAATACATGAGCTCACTCATGAGATATTGGGATAAATAATATTCCAATATTGATCATATTGTTTTGGAAATAAAGAGGATTTGAAGGTATGATATATGCTTTTGGAAAGCATATGATCGATACCAACTCCCAATAATCAAATGAGAAACTTAATTAATAAACCCGGAAAGAGACAACTCAAATAAGATCAGAACTTGGGGGGTTATTATAGGTCTTCTAGTATGAAGGATGTACGAGTATTAGGAATACTTGAGGGTGATATGATATTAATTGATTGTGTAACCATGACACTCTTATTCCGAGGGAGTGATGAAACATGTTTAGATTTTAGTGACTCCACTCAGTAAATTGATTATCCAATCTTAGTCCAAATGTTGGACATTATCTTAATATGATTCAGATGCAATGAGAATATTAAAATTTTGTTTGACTTGATCAGACATCTCTGAGAGGTCATCGGATCTCACTATCCAAGTCTCTATACATGGAATATACAGTCGTCTTGTTTTTATCTCCAAATATCCGCGGAGAAGGCACATTGTTCTTGAAAGAGTTCATGAATAATTCCGTTGATAATGTCCGAGCGTTGGAAAATTGATGATTAAATATGATTTGATCAGACAACATAACGACAACAAGACGATGGTGATGTTCTCGATAAACCCTAGAGTGGACGACCACTTGAGGTTGATATGGATAGCCTAAGGACATGTATAGAGAGGGGAGAGAGAGATGCAACAATTGCATTCCATTCAATTGAATAGGGTTGGGGTTAGCCTTTTTTATAACAAATTGGATGTACATATATTCCAATCCATGTGAACACATAATCAATGGTGTAAAATAATTTGTGATTTCAAATCAATGGCCTAGATTTTTATTGCAACGATTTGCAACAATAATTATTTAATTTAAAGAAATAAATAATATTGAAGACATTCTTCAATAAATTTAGTGTTCATCAAATCAGTTTCATGTGGAATAATAGAAAGGAGGAGAGCCTCCTTCCTCGTTAGGGTGGACGGCGAAATTTATCTTGCATCCAAAAATTCCAAAAAAATTACAATGCATTCATTTCACCATAATTGACATCTCGGCCAAATTTCATAAATTTTGGATATCGTTTGATTGAAATTGCATTTTAGTCCCTAAAATTGGCCACATTTGCAATTTGCATTCCAAAATTACATTAAAAATACAAAAAATACCGCATCGAAAACTGTGCATGAACTTTGATCGAAAAAAAATCTATGTTGTTCCTTTGCCTCATTGAGTTCGACCTTGGGACTTGCCCAAGTAAAATAAATATAAAACCACGTCGATTAAAAATTGATTAATTTCTTGTGGTTATCTCTTGTTGGATTCCAAATACCCGGCTACAACAAAACGACAAAATTAAATGATAATTCATGAAAATTAAAGATGGTACATTTGGATTCGTCAGTGATCTATAAGACTCATCATCTACAATGAAGCTTCGACTTTATTTGAGCCTATTTTTATGCCACGATTCGAGGCAAGGTATGAAGTTCTACCTCATCCTTAGATTTCATGTCCATTCATTTTATTCATTATCTTTCTATGTACCAACCCTTTTTCCATAATTCTTTCTTTATTTTCTCTCTTGTGTATTTCTTAGTGTAAGCCCAAATTAATCCTCCTACTTCATATTATTTTACTGTCTGAACTACGCATTGATCAATCACCACATCGCGCTACTCTCTCATCGTTCGCTTATTTTTCTCCTGAGCACAACCCCTACGCACCATGTCCTTCCTCCATCTATATATCAAGCATAAGTCATTCACCACTCACTTGTCTCCCTTACTTAGAACTACTATTGTCTCATCAGCTGAGCCATTATGTTCGAGCCATTGTAAGACATTGTATGTCCCTTGAAGGTGGAGTTGCATCTTCATCGCTGGAGCTATGGTGGAAAATTATTGGAGCTCGCCTCGACCATTGCATCAAACCGAATGAAGAAAGAGGAGTGGGAGGCATGGGAGTACAATTGCCCTTGGACCGCCTTCCATCTTCAGTCGTATCCATCCACAACAAACCAAAGCTCCATCGTTGATTCTCTATGCATATGAAGCGCCATCACTCTTCTTGTGTTTCATATGGAACAATTTGATCAAAACAGAAGTGACATCTCGACAGCCCAAGGGTGACAAATCCTCGCAATCATATTAAGGGACAAGAGGGATCTAATCATCCACATCATATGAATAACTCAACTGACTAGCGCAAGTATGTGTGCAATTTGCAAAAAAGATCGTGTATATCTTCCATTTTGCCAAGCCCTTTAGAAGAACCTACATCATCATGTCGACAACTCATAAACCCTGCATGCATGCTGGAACTTTTGCTTAGGTTGCCCAACTTTTTGTAGAATTCCACCATACCCTTGTGTGTGAAATTTTGCAATGTAATTTAGTCTGAAGACTTGTAAGTAGACCCTTTCTTTGTGTGTTTAAAACTTTTATTTCCATGGATAAAAATGTGTTTTTATTTTTACATGTACTTAAAGTAATTATCTATCATATGCTAATGAGTTTGTCATCTTTGAGCATGTCTTGAATTATCTAGAATTTTTTAATGCAAAATACATGTGTGGCTTGTTTGATTGATAGACTATTCAAACGTATTTTGAGTTGAAATTTGGATATGTGTAAGAGTTTGTTATCACGTGACTTCTAAAAACGGTATCATTAAAAAATATGGTGATCTGCTCTACGTAGAATTTTTACATTACCAGGATAATTGAACTATTGTGAGTGTATGTTATATTATTTTGCAAACTTAAAAATATGCCTAATTGCCCTATGTGATACTTTATGTGGATGAATTTTGATATAGTTTTGTTCATAGTTCATCGAAATACCAAAAGCAACCCCCTTAATTTGTAGTATTTTTATTTTCTTTATGACTTCATTAAAAAAATCCCAAAACATTATGATAAGTTGTGTTTAATTAGTATTATACTAGGTATTTTTAGTTTGGTCTTTTATTGTATATTTTGTTCAAAAATATAAAAGCGGTTCAAAACTCCAATAAAACTCTAAAAATGATATGATTCCAACATCCAAAAAAGTGTCATTTATTTCTTTAAAGTTTCTCTTCGTAGAAAAAAAGTAAAGACTGATTTTTAATTTTGAAGCTTAGAATCACATTGTTCTAAGTCCCTAATTTGCCATATATACCTATTTGTAAAATATCCCTTTTTATTTATTTCCTTACATTTCTTTATACATAAAGTACTAAAAACACACTTGATTGTTTATAAAAATACAAAAGCACATTTCATGTATTTTTATTTATTTTTCTTAGTTTTTCTTAGGTTGATTATCTGCTTTTATGTTTTGCCTTGTATTTCTCTCTCCTATATCCTTTTCTCTCTCATGCATTATTCGTTGTTATTCTCCTACCATAGTGTGCTTGCTTATATATCTATGCATTGAAGGGAGGCTAATAGGCCTCGCCCATCACGAATGTGTGAAGATTGAATCAAATTTGATGTAAAAAACTTGTTGTACAAGTCGCGATAGTAACAGAATTTAAAAAAAATGATGGGACCCCAAGGATTTAATACCATTCTTAATCCATTCCATCACGATCACACACGTTTAGAACATATCACTTAAATTTCAACATGATCTATAGGGTTCTAAGCGAAGAGACATCGATTCGATGGAGACAACACTTGCGAGCCGGGATGAATCATGTGCTTCTCCCAATCCGATGAGATGATATGAGTAGTATAGCTCTTGATTTTAGTATCACAAAATACTTGTAGGACATGAAGCACTGAGGAATAAAAACATCCATGCAAGATTGATTGAATCGATCTGTCATCATAACAAGGGGTCAACCATAGAGGGGACAACCTACCGAGAGGTTGACGACCCTAGGTAGGTGACGACCACTAGGAGAGAGGAGAGAGAGACTTGTTTTCAACTCTTATGATGAAGGCATGCTCTGCATCTCCTTTTATATTTTTTTGGGAGATTAGGATTGCAAACATGATTATTACATTGATGGACATGATTAAATGAACTCACAACCACCTTCAAGATTGAAAGAGCCTTTCAGTAGCCTTTTAGGATTAGTTATCAACTCCTTATTATCAACAAATAATAAAAGCATGAAAGGGAAAGAAAACCAGAAAAATATGCAACAAAAAGGGGGATATCCCTTTGGTGGAGCCCACCTGGGATGCCCCTTTTATTTTTGCATTTCTTTTTTCTTATGTCCTTTTATCTCTTACATTATTGATAAAAAATAATTTAATTATCAACAAATAATTTTGAATTATTTGTGATAATTACAAATAGGCCATCAAAATATGAATTATAGTCATAAGTCCTGAACTAAATGTAAATCATATTTATGTTTTGATTGTACAATTTGAATCCCATTCATATTAACAAATTAATTTTATGATTCTTATTCAGATATGACAAGTTCTTGCAGTGCATTGTTTTTGCATGTAAACTCGGATATGTAACAAATTACTTTTTGGTTACTTTTTTCTCATCATAAAATCTGTTGAAAATACATAATTAAGTAGAAATTAAATCAGCAAACACTCGAATTTATTTTGCGTGATTCCGACTCCATTTTCCCTAGATATTCCATATTTACTTGAGATGGGTCAGAAGATGATTGGATCATCACATGCACTTTATTAATGTGTTTATCATTCAATGTAATCATGGTAATTTGGAAATAACCATGTTTAATTGTTGTATCATTTGTTTAGAGAAACACATGATAAACAACAACCTTGAATGATTGCTTCATGACATGAAAACCTTATATTATCCTACAATAGTTGTATGACAACTTTTACATGCAAAACAAAACTTGTTTGCTTGATATGATTAGAAATATAGGATCTTTTAAATATGTTAAAGTGGCTAATCTCTAAGTATATAATATATAGTATCATACTAGTCATCAAAGGAATGATCGATAAAACTGCAAGTGCATTGATCCAACTTTATTGTTCTGAATCGAGATGGTGAAGGTGTCTAGATTGGGTTATGCTGGCTTTGTTTACTAATTAGCACCTTGCATGTTAGGGAAATGCTCCCTCCCAACATACACTTGGGCATCTATCCAGATCCATTTTCGAGGAGGGGTACTATGAGTAAGTCAAATGATACTCTAATTACTAAAAACAGAATAATACGTACTTGTGAGAGCTAATACTATATAGCAATATCAAGCAAACCTAATTGTTTGTTGGTTGCATTGGATTGTTAATCTAATGTGATTTAATTAATTTAATCCAACTAAAATAAATAGTCTATTATTAATAGGATTGTGATTTCCTGTGGAAGAATTAATCATAAGAATATGATTCTAAATGATTAATTAAAATTTGAACGGAATATGTAGGATTGTATGATGATATCCATGGTCTCCCGTCAAGGCGGAGGGTACCATTACCATGGATTGTATTGCATAGACGCATATACGAAGTTATAGCTCCAAAATACAAGAGAACATGGATCGGGCACTCTTCTTCTCGAACGAGATATGCCGTATGTGTAGTTACCCCAATGCTGTTCCCCATATAATTGAGGCAGTATTGGATTCTGGATAACAAGTTCTATTCATGTTGACAATTGGTTCAATTGACAAGGGGTCAACATCACCTTAGGGATGATGGGATCGGGTATCAAAGACCAAATTAGGAATACAAGTTGGACTTGCAAAGTGGAAGAGTTCCCACTCCCTTCACCGTAGTTGCATTTTCTCATATTATTGGGGCATGATGAAAGTGAAAGGGAGATCCCGCATCTCTCTTGAGGTACTTTCATCCAATATTTAATGTAAATCATATTTACATTAATATATGTAATTTAAATCCAATTCACATTAACATATAAATTGTGAATCTCATTCACAATAAACTCTCTCCAAGATATTGTGGATCAAATCCACATTATCGATGATTACTGTAGATAGTGTTATCCACATTAATCATATCCATGATAATTAAATGTAATTTAATTGTCATGTATGTCTCTATACACATTAGTTGTGATAACCATATCCTATTTAATTATCTAATTTTTTTCAATGCTTAGATAAATTTGCTCATGGAAAATTCTCGATCTCTTTCAAGAAGTGTGTGCCTTCTCCTTCGATACATGGATATAAGGTTAGGGCGATTGTATATACCATGTATAGTGACTTGGATAGTGATATCCAATCTCATATACAGATCTACAAGACCACTCAGAGATCTCTGATCATATTAAACATAATATCCCATCTTCTTATTGCATCTGGATTATATTCGGATCAACGTCCAACAATTGGATCACGATCGGATATTCAATCTACTAAGAGGAGTTACTAAAATCCAAACATGTTTCATCACTCCCTCAGAATGGAAGCGCCATGGTATACAATCGTTTAAGATCACATCACCCTCGATATTCATAATACACACACATCCTGCATATTGGAAGACTATGATAAAACCTGAAGTTTTGATTTCATTTAGATTGTCTCCTTTAGAGTTTTGTCATTACATTTCTCATTCGATCATTGGCAGTCGTTATCGATAATATGCCTTCCAAAAGCATATTGCATACCCACAAATCATGTATTTCTTCCAAAGCGAGATGACCATCGATGGAATTTGGTTGGTCCCAATATCTCACGAGTGAGCTCATGTCTTCCGATTCGGTAGTGAACCTGTATGATCCCTTTGAGAGATCGTATTACTCATATGCCCTTGTATGCACAGCAGAGGTGCATAGACCTTTATTAGGTCATTAATCTAATGGTATGCCTAATGTACAAACTCATACTTATAGTAATACACCTATTTTTAGTTAGAGGATGCATGCCTATATCATGATGGAACACGATATAGACCTTAGCTATCTCGATCTCGCTAAGTCAAATCTTTGACTTAACACATTCGACACCTCAGAATCTCTATTCCTATGTAGAGGACATGCATCAAGTGGTGGGTTGAATATCAGCCTTTGGAGGAAGGACTGCTCTCTCCTTCTCAGGCTGAAGATCCTCTCTTGACAATCATTTAACAATTCTAAATAAGTCCTCAATCTAACTCTTTAGATATTATCTCAACACCATCCTCTATGATCCAACCATTAGATCAACAGTTGTATGATTATCAAGATAGCCATGGTACATAATCCTAATTGTACGAAGGGACCTTATAAGTGCATGCATTCATTAATCTCACATAGGGAGTGAAAATCAATAACTTTTATTGATATAAAAGGTTTACAATAACAATAATTGTATTAATGGTTCACCAAGGTCTCATATGTCTAACAGGTTTGTCCCCATATCTTATAAGCGAGCTCATGTCTTCAGATTCAGAAGTGAGTATGTATGATCCCTTTGAGAGATCATGTTACTCATATACCCTTATATGTTCACCAGTGAACTAGTGTATAACCTTGACTAGGTCGTCAACCTAATGGTCTGCCAAATGTACATACTCAAACATCTGTCTCTAATTAGAGGATGCATGCCTATATTGTGACATTACATGACATAAGTCTTGGTTATCTCGATCTTGTTAAGTCAACTCTTTGGCTTAATCATCCGATACCTTCGAATCTATATTCATATGCAGAGGACCTGCATCAAGAGCTCAGTTGTATATCGACCATCAAAGTAAGGATTACTCTCTCCTTTTCAAGCTTGAGATCATATCTTGATAATCACTTGATGGTGTGGTTGAGTCCTCAATCTAACTCTTTAGATGTTCCATCCATCACTAGCCTCTATGATATAACTTTTGGAAATAGTTGTATGGTATTAAGATGGATATGGTACATAATCCCATTTGTATTAAGGGACCTATTATGCAAATTAGTTATCCAATATTTCAAATTAAGGAGTGATTTGTAATAACTTTTATTATATTATGGATCGTCAAGGGCTCACATGTCTAATAATTTCGCTCAATCCCAAAGAGACATTAAGGGGATAATCTTTAAACACACAATCATGTGCTAATCGTAGGACATTTAGATAAATAGCTCGGTCAGCTAATTAGTCACTCTATAATGAGAGACTATACCGAGTCCATTTACAAACTTTTATATCCCCTAGCAACAATGCTTACATCCAATGTGAATGTTGCATCTTATGAAACTTATACTCAATCTTGTTAAAGCAATCACAATGTCATGCACCATGCTAGTTTTGGCACTACAACTTAACAATTACGTAACCAATAAGGTATTTATACTGTCCTTCGCAGAATACCCTTAAAGGTGGATGGCCACCATGGAATTTCTCTCTTCATGTGGCCTTCCACTCCTTAATAGGAATGTAGTGGCTCCTCTTTCCTTATTGATGAGATTCTCAAATCTCACCATAGTTTCTACATGTGACAACAACTTTTATTGCTTGAATTTTCACCAAAATAATTTCAATTTTTTGTGACAATTTCAATCAGGCCATTGATAATTATAAATCATATGCATCCATGCAATATTAAATGTAAATCACATTTACATTTAATTGTATAATATGAATTCAATTCACATTTAATTGTATAATGTAAATCAAATCCACATTAACTTAACAAATTGTAAATCTTATTTACAATTAAATCTCTCTATGATATTATTAATCACATTCACAATATTTATGATTATTATGGATAGTGCTATCCACAATAATCTTATCTGTTATAATTAAATCCATATTTAATTATCTCATATGCCTCTCTACATATGTCCAAATAATATGAATCATATCCACATTATTAATGATAATTAAATCATATTTAATCATCAATTTTCCAATGCTAATATATCATCAACTTGAACTCTTTCAAGAAAGAGAAAGACATGGAGACTGTATATTCCATGTATAGTGACTTGGATAGTGAGATTTAATTTCATATCTAGATCTAGAATACCTCTCAGAGATGTCTGATTGTCAAACACACTGCCCAATATTCTCATTGCATCCGAATCATATTCAGACCAATGTCCAACATTTGGAGTAAGATTTGATAACAAGCCTACTGAGTGGAGTCACTAAAATCCAAACCAGTTTCATCACTCCCTTAGAATGAAAGTGTCATGGTTATACAATCGATTAAGATCACATCACCCTCGAGTATTCCTAATAAACATACATCTAGAATACTAGAAGACCTAGAATACACATGAGGTTCTAATCTTTTTTGAACTGTTTCCTTCGGGGTTTTATCGTTAAGTTTCTCATTCAATCATTAGGAGTTGGTATCGATCATATGTTTTCCAAAAGCATATATCATACCTTTAAATCCTATATTATTTCCAAAATAAGATGAACACCTCTGGAATTTAGTTTATCCCAATATCTCATGAGTGAGCTCTTCTCTTCTGGTTTAGTAGTGAACTTGTATGATCCCTTTCAGAGATCATACTACTCATATGCCCTTGTATGCACACCAGCTCACTGGTGAATAGACTTTGATTAGGGCATCAACCTAATGGTCCGCCTAATGTACGTACTTAGACATCTAGTAATACATATATCTATGGTTACAGTATGTGTGCCTATACGTGACAACATACGACATAGGTCTTAGTTATCTCGATCTTGTTAAATCAACTCTTGACCTAACTCATCCAAAACCTCTGAGTATATATTCCTACGCAGAGTACATGCATCAATAGGTCGATCAGATGTCAGCCTTTGGAGTAAGAATTACCATCTCCTTCTCAGGGTGGAGATCCCTTCTTGATAATCACTTGACGGTGTGATTGAGTCCTCAATCTAACTCTTTAGATATTCAACCTTACACCAGCCTCTATGATCCAACCTTTGGATCAACATCTGTATGATAACAAGATGGCCATGGTACATAACCATAGTTGTACTAACGAACCTATCATGCAAATTAGTTATTCTTCATTTCAGATTAAGGAGTGAATTGCAATAACTTTTATTGCATAATGACTCTTAGTGGACTCACATGTCTAACAATCTCCCACTAGCCCAAAGAGCCATTAATGGGCTAATATTTAAACACACACTCATGTGCAAATCATAAGCTATTTTGACAAATAGCTTGGTCATCTGACTAGTCACTCTGTCTCGAGAGACTATGCCAAGTCCTTTCACAGACTTGCATATCTTCTAGTAATAATGCTCACATCCAATGAGAATTTTGCATCTTGTTAAAGCAGTCATAGAGCCTTTGACACTCTAACTCCAATTATTATTACCAGTATGTGATTTCTATTATCCTTATCAGAATACCCTTATGACTAGAGATCTCTATCTCCTTATACTAAGACATAGTCTTAAGTCATGTAAAGTATATGTAGGTAAGATTTTTAGGTCACTATCTACAAAGTCTTCAGTTCTTAAAATAAGACATTGAGACCACTATATCTAAAGTCTCGTGTCCTTAAAGATGTTTATTATTATTGCAATTAAGTGTGTTATCTCCATAGTAGGATTGGTAACAATTTATCATTCTCGATTCATGTCAAACATATGGCTTTTGTATATATCTAGCATACACCGCGATTTTAATAATTGATGTACAGAGGGCATGCGGCTTCGGCATTCACATCCTCAACACTTTGAGGTCCTATCCCTTTATATAGGTCAGTACCTTATCTTAAGGGAATGAAGCCTTCCTTGGAATTTTGTAAGTGGAATTTCCCAAAGTGTACCCTTCATATGACTTTTCCTATGCCCTCTTCTCTTTGCTTCTAAACATCTCCAGAACCAAGATCTAAGAGGCATCCTTGAGATCTTTTATCTCAAGGGTATGGGACAATCAGATTATAAACACTTATTATTATCCTTATATCATTTCAAATGATTAAGATATTATCTCAATTTACCATGATAAATACAATGGCACTCCCACTAAGCTTCACATGGTTCATCAAGATTCTGTCTGAAATCATAACTTTTTATAATTTCATCAAATCTGATGTTCCAACTATGACAAGCTTATTTGAGTCCATATATGGAGTACTTTAGCTTGTACACCTTGCCTTACTAAACAATGAAGACATGGGGCTACTTCATATGAATATCCTCGTTGAGTTATTAATTGAGGAATGCAATATTGACTTCCATCTTTCAGATGTTATAGTCAAGTTGTGTAGCTATCGTTTGCAATATTCTGATGGGTATAAGCATGGTCATCAGAGATCAAGTCTCATCACAAGTGATGTCTTCTCTTTGTATGTAGATCTTGGTTACAAGCTGCGCTTTGAAGGTTTCTACCTTCTCATCATGTTTCCTCTTTCTTCTAAATATCCATTTACACCCAATGGGTTTGACCCTTATAGGGGGATCCTTGAGGGTCCATAGACAACAATTGTGTATGAAGTCTATCTTAGACTTTATTGCCAACATCCATCTCTCCATGCTATGATCCTCATAATCTTCATCATATGAAGTCAGATTTTTGTAAGACATCTCTGACACATGGAATCCATACACTCTAGGTGGTCTTACCACCCTCAAACTGATTTTAAGAGGTATACCTGTTTCCTCTTTCATTATCTTTTAGTTTCTGATTTTAGGAACCTCGTTATCCTTCTAGGATTTGATGAGTCCCTTTCATTCTTTTCTTGATTCTTAAGAAAGATCCTCTAAAATCATATGCTTGAAGGACATGGAAGAATCCTTAAGCGTATCAAGGAAGCGTGAGGATCGTGTCATATATGATAATGAGTGACAAGTCGCATTAGTTGCTCGGTGCAGCGGAATTTAAAAAATTAATCGATGAAACCACATGATCCAATAACACTTCTTTGATCATTTCATCTAACCACATAATACATAAAGGAATACCTCTTTTAGCATGATTATAATCGAGACTCTTATAGAAGAGATCTCCTATCTCAAGTCTGATCCATCGGAGGAGACGCTTGCGAGCATGGAGATGAGTCGCGTGCTTCCTGCAATCCAAGTCGTTGATCCAAACAATGGATCTCCTGATCTTGTCTTACAAGATCGAACGCCGTATTCACTAGCGAGACACACCAAAAAAGATGGATATACAAGAGTTGTCTAAGCGACAATACAACGATAATTTGACAACGACAACTACCTTCTCTCTAGGGATGGAGTGGACTGTGACTCAAGGAGAGAGATATGGCTTAGTGTGAGAATGAGAGAGAGAGAGAGAGAGGAGTTGTGTTGTTGTTGTTGTAACTTTTAAGAGGAAGGGGTGCCTCATTTCAATCCATGGACAACATAAAATCAATGGATGAGATTGATTTGTGTTTCTTTCAAAGGTCAAGATCTTTTTGTGAAAACATAACAATAATAATTTAATTTAAATTAATATATTGATAAATAAATATAAATTATTTCTAAATCAAATCAAATTACCTTGGAGATAAAGAGGGAGAAGATTGGCCTCATCCCAAAAAAGGTGGCATGACCACCAACTCCTAATGGAAGTTGGTGGCCGTCCACCCTCTTATGGTGGAATGGGTTAATCTCCTCATTATTTCATGAGATCTCATTATCTCATGATATCTTCAAGATTTACAACAACACTTGTTGTAAATTATTTCACAAAAATAACTCATAATTAACTTGTAAATACTACAATCATGCCATTGGAAAAAATGTGGATCACATTCACATGCTAACATAAAATGTAAATTATATTTTCAATTAATCATCCAATGTGAATCCAATTCACATCAATAATTAATTAACAAATATAAATCACAATATTTTCTCTCTAATATATTATAAATCATATTTATAATATATATGAATAGTTGGATAGTGCTATCCACATTATTCATTTCCATAATAATTATATTGTATTATCATTCTCATGCATTCTGATAATATAAATCAAATTCACATTATTCATGATAATTAAATCACATTTAATTATCCATTTCTCAATTCTAATATATAATTCAATAATAGAATTATTGTTGAACACTTTCAAGAATAATGCGCTTTCTCCGCAGATACTTGGAGATAAGGACAGGGCGATTGTACGTTCCACATATAGTGACTTGGATATTGAGATCACATCTCAAATCCAGATCTCGGACCTCTCATAAATGCTTGATTTAATCAAGGCCGTAAATCTAATCTTCTCATTGCATCTGAATCTCATTCAGATCAATGTCCAATACTTGGTCCAAGATCATATTACTTCTCTACTTAGAGGAGTCACTAAAATCCAGACCTATTTCATCACTCTCTCAGAATGGAAGCATCATGGTTATACAATCGTTTATGATCACATCACCCTTAGGTACCCCTAATACCTGTACATCCTATATATTGGAAGACCTATGATAAACCCGAAGATATAGATCAATTTTGCACTGTCATCTTCAGGGTTTCATCATTGAGTTTCTCATTCTTTGTCATTGGGAGTTGGTATCGATCATATGCTTTCCAAAAGCATATATCATACCTATAAATTCTTGTCATGCTTCCAAAGCACGATGACCATGCATGGAATTTGATCGGTCCCAATACCTCATGAGTGAGCTCATGTCTTCTGGTTCACAAGTGAACTTGTTTGATCCCTTTGAGAGATCGTATTATCCATATGCCCTTATATGCACACCAGCTCACCGGTGTATAGACCTTGATTAGGTCATCAACCTATTGGTCTGCCAAATGTACTTACTTAGACATATAATAACACATCTGTCTCCAGTCAGAGGATGTGTGCCTATATTGTGAAAGTATACAACATAGGACTTTAGTTATCTCGATCTCATTAAGTCAACTCTTTGACCTAACTAATCTGACATCTCTGAATCTCTATTCCCATGCAGAGGACATGCATCAAGAGGTCAGTCAGATATCAACCTAATGAGAAAGGATTGCCATATCCTACTCAGGCTGGAGATCCTCTCTTAATAATCATTTGATGGTGCTTGATGAGTCATAAATCTAACTCTTTAGATATTCATCCAAGCACAAGCCTCTATGATTAAACAATTGAATCAATAGCTATATGATCATTAAGATGGTCATGGCAACCCTAATTGTACTAAGGGGCCTATTATGCACATTTGTTATTCTTCATTTCAGATCATGGAATAATATTTGCAATAACATTTATTGCATAATGGCTCGCCGTGGGCTCGCATGTCCGACAATCTCCCACTAGCCCAAAGAGACATTAATGGGCTAATATTTAAACCCTCACTCATGTGACAATCATAGGCTATTTAGGAAAATAGCTAGGTAAGGTGATCAATCACTTTATTCCTGAGAGACTATGCTAAGTCTTTTTACAACACTTGCATATCTCCTAGTAACAGTGCTCGCATCCAATGCGAAGGTTGCATCTTATGCAACCAATAGTTACTCTTGTTAATTATAGTGTCTTTAACACTGTAATTCAATAATTGCTATACCCAGTATGTAATTTCTATTATCCTTATCAGAATGCCCCAGAGATTTCTATCTTCCAAGACTAAGACCAAGTCTTATGTCTTATAAGACATCCCCAGTTACGACCTTTTAGATCACTATCTATAAAGTCTTAAGTTCTTGAAGATAAGACTTAGAGATCATTATCTCGAAAGTGTTTTCCTCTTTTAAAGATATTGTTATTACCGCAAACAAGTATTTTATCTTCATAGTAGGATTAGTAACAACTTACTACTCCCACTTCAAGACATCTGAATTTTGTACACATCCAACATACATTGAGCTTCCCAAAGCTGGTGCACTATAGCATCTAGATTTAGTATTCACATCCTCAACTCTTTGAGGTACTATCACGTCAGATAGGTCTGTATCTTAAGGAAAAGAAGCCTTTCTCAGAAAATAGAACATGTCCAAGTTGTCCACTAATGTGACAGTCCCAATACCCTCTTCTCTTTGCTTCTAAATAACTCCAGAATTAAGATCTAAGAGGTATCCTTGAGATCATATCTCAAGGTATGGAATATCCAGTCAATAAAACACTTATTATTATCCTTATAGCATTCCAAATGATTAGGATATCCTCTATATTTAACACGATGAACACAATGGCACTCCCACTAAGCTTCATATGGTTCATCAAGATTCTATCTGAAATCATAACATTTATAATTTCATCAAATCTAATGTTCCAACTACAAGAAGCTTATTTGAGTCCATAGATGGAGTTCCTTTAGATTGCACTTCTTGCCTTCCTCAACTATGAAACCCTGGGGCTACTTCATGTTATTATCTTCAGAGAGGTATTCATAGAGGAATGCAACATTGACTTCCATCTTGTAGATGTCAAAGTCAAGTAGTGTAGCTATAGTTAGAAATAGTCTGATGAGCTTAAGCATGGTCACTAGAAATCAAGTCTCATCGCAAGCGATGTGTTCTTTCTGGTGTGTATCTCATGTCTACGAGACACGCTTTGAAGGTCTCTTCCTTATCACCAGGTTCCCTCTTTCTCTTGAAGATCCATTTACACCTTAACGGGTCTTACCCATATAGGTGGATCCTCGAGGGTCCATATACAACACTTGTATATGAAGTCTACTTTAAAATTTATTGCTAACATCCATCTTTCCATGTCATGTTCTTCAGAAGCTTCATCACATGAAGTAAGATCATTGTCAGACTTAACTGACACATGGAATCCATCCTCAAAGTCATTTGAAGAGGTATGAGTGTTTCATCTTTAATTGTCCTTTTAGTTTCCTATTCCAAGAGTCTCATTATCTTCTCAAGATTAAATGAGTTCCTTCACTTCATTTTCATCTTGATTCTCAAGAGAGTCATCCTCTCAGAATCATATCCTTAGAGATAAGATATTTTAAGAATCTCAAGGTCATAAAGTATATATCCAATACCATACTTTATTTTCCTAATGAAGTAGCACTCTTTGGTGCTAGATTCCAGCTTACTTGCATTCATGACAAAGTTATAAACCAAGCAACCCTAAATCCTCAAGTGTCTAATACAAGGCTAGGTTCTAAGCCATAGATTATGAGGATGTTTGGGTTTAGATTTGCCTGGAATCTTATTAATGATATATATTTTGTAGTCTCTATTACATATATAACTGGAAACTAAAAAACAATTATGCTAAGAGTCATTATTGATTAACTCATGTCACAGTTGATCCAATTGTATCTCCCTACAACTCTAGTAAGTTTAGGTGTATTAAGAGAAATGGGATAGGAATGATATTCATATCTCCATAAGGTGTTCCTTGAATTCATGTAATATGTATGGGCTACGTAGGTTAGATCAAATTCAGTTCATCTTCCTTTAATATTTGGTTTTAAATAAAAATTGTGAAATCTTTGAGCATTTCAAAAGTTTCTAATATGAAGGAAAGAAATCTCATATAACAAAAAACATTTATAGATATCACATATCCATAATGTTTACTATGATATAGATGATCCACATACATCAATATGTCTGAGATCCAGAATACCTTGACATCTTACACCATTCCAAGAGAAGAGTGTATTTGACATTTTTCTTTGAATACAATATTCACAAGTATGTAAGATTTGAAATTTTAGACATTCTAAAGCTTCATCTCTTACTAGTCTGTTGATCACATCAATAGACATATGTCCATGGATTGATGCTAGATCATTATCAAATGATCTTCATCCTTCTATTGATCTTAAAAGGTTCAATTTCCAGTATTAGAAATGTTAATGAACCATTCATGAATTTCATAATTTAGTAGAGTCCTCCAGATGTGGGACTACTATCTGAAATATGTCCATCATAAATCTTTACAATAGGTCTATTCCAGAATTCATGTTTATTTCCAACATTTAAAAATAAATAATGAATGTATTCTAATACCTAGGTCATAGAGACATTCTCTAAGAGTAAGGCCTCTCCCACTGAAAACATGACGTCTATTTATACAATAGAGATTGTTGCAACAATTGCATCAATAACCATGTAGATGACTATTAAACCTTAATATCTAAATTTCTAGTCTTCTAAAAACATATGCATCCAATTGCAAGTGTTATTTAGAAGAATGAAATACAATTATTAGACTTTGATCTTATCTAATAAGTAAGTCAATTTCAATGATGATATGTAGATGTAGATTATTCCAATGCACTATCCGAGTCCTTCTCTATGGATCCTAGATAGACTTGATAGTCACATTATCAGTACATATGCTTATTACAGTATAAGCATTCTCCCAACTCTTTGGATGTCATATGGAAGTCACAAAAGTATAGTCAACTATTTGACTTTCCTTCTTGTTGGGTCTAACCCATGCTTCCACTACGCTCCCTTCATCTATAAACAACCATTGCTTAAGACAAAGGATCTCTTATGTTGAATTCAAAAAGATTTCAATATAAGAGTACTTCAACATATATACATTCTTCATGGAATTCATAAATCTGAATATTATGAAGCTTCATGAATGACTTGAGTATAGATAGTAGAATGATGACACTCATCATATCTACATACATCTTCACTCTTAAAAAATTTGGTTCAGGTAGGTATTCAAACAATCTGAATACATCATCTCTTATAGAGCCACCGTTCTGCATGATGTAGTGAACCATGTCAGTCATGATTAAATCTCGAGAGCACATATGTATGCCAGAAACATTTTCTTAGATTTTATAAGGATTATTTGACAATTACAATCATCATCGACATGCCACTTCCAAAGTACATTCGAAGAGAGATCAAGACAATGGAGACATACAAGACCTCAGTTATTGTCCTATTATCTATTTAATTGTCATTCCTCATTATTATGATGAAACTTGCACATTGCAACCGCATTCATTATATGTCCAACTGCAAGTACAATATCTTGATCATGGATCTTGTCCATGATATTTTACTGATTATTATTGAGTATAGTATTGAGTGTGTTTAATGAAGGATTACCTGGAATAAGAAATTTGCACATATATATATATACATATTTTAAATTGATTTAGGAATTTTTATATCAAAGTTCTCTTGCCATGTCAACACTGAAACTTTATTCCCTTAATCACATTCAATGTAAGAGATATACTTACCATTATATCTCAAGTAAGATCTGGGATCTACTTTCTTATCTTTGTCACATCCCAATAATATGAGAACCTGTAACTCAGATAAAAAGAAGTGGGAACACATTCCACCTTGCAAGTCCAACTTGCATTCCCAATTTGGTCTTTACCACTCGGGCCCACCACCCCTAAGGTGATGTTGATCCGTCATTAATTGAACCAACCATCAACATGAATAGAACTCACTATGCGCAATCCAATATCGCGACAATAATATGAGGACCCGATATTGGGGTCACTACGTATATGACCTTACTCTTTCGAGAAGTAAAGAGCTCGATCTAGATGCTCTTGTGTAGGAGTTGTCACTTCGGACAAGCATCTCCTACATACAATCCCTGGCGACAGAATCATTCGCCTTGACGGAAGACCATGGATGTCACTTATATGATCCTCCATATCGAGTTCACATTCTAATTATTCATTATGAATCACATTCATTATGATTAATTCTTTTAAGGGAAATACAACTCTATTCATAATAGAGTGTTTTAATTGGATATAATTGATATAATCATATTAAATCAATTATCAATCTAATTTATGTTACCAACAAACTTGATTGTTATTTGAAAGGATGGTATTATCTCAAAAATATGTATTATTTGAATTTTAATAATTAGAAAAATACATCATGATCCCTTCAAGAAATATCCATTCCCTACCCGCTGTCATGGCCAGTACCGACGGGAGTGGGATAGACCGCTCACGGAGCAACCTGCTACCCCAACGCTCCCCGACTATACACCATATCCGCCTAAGGTTAGGATAATGACAATTGATCATTTTGTACTTGAGATGATAATCGGTTTTTTCAACCAAAATTATACCATATAATAATAATCAAAACCATTTTGATTTATATTATAAGAAAATTTTCTAAACAAATTCCCATAGCTCGCTCCTGACCCTCCTGCCAGGTTATACGGACCTCGCTTGTGTTAGCAGCCGGCTACCTTTTTCTTGGTAAGCTGATTGAAGAAAATGAAATCGCCCCTTTTCTAAGCACTTGTTTGCCCCTCATTCTTCTTGGTTATCCATACTTCTTGATTTGAGCCTCTTTCGTGTCACTTCGTACCAGCCACTATTCAAGCAAGTTTGTTTGTTGGAAAGAATATCATGTAATAAATTTGTGATCTAGATCATATCTAATCAATTTTGGTTAAGGCAATAAAATTTTAAAAATAGTTATCATTTAATATTTATCAAATATTTATCCATAATTATTCCAGGAAATTAACCATTAATTTTACTAATTGATTAAATTACAATCACAATGTTCTTCATTAGGAATGTAATTTCCATCAATGACCCTTACTAAAATTAGCATATCTCAATAAATTTAAATCAAAATCATGCAAAATAAGTTTCCAAAGTTTGCTAATTTGATTTACAACAGAACCCAAGTGATTTGCATGTATTTCACCATCTTTATTCAATTATTTTAGCTTAAAATCCCTTATTAAATACATGTAAATATCACTAACTACATTCTTTTACTAACTCTAATAATTGTGTAAATAATATATATTTATAATTAATTTTAATATAAAATAAATAAAAATTAAAAATAAAGAAAATAAGAGATTGTATATATGCAATAGATACATGTTGAATCAGACCCTGAGAGAAGGCCAAGACTTGACCTGATCGACGAGGAAGAAAGTAGGGGTAGATAAGGCCTATTTACTGGAAAATACTTTTGTCACTTGTAATTATTAATCACCTGTACATTATTTTTCCACTATTTTATTAATTATCAAATTCTTTGTAAATAAAAAATATTTATTCTTGAAAATTGTGCATAAAATTCTTTTGTAACTAATAATTTTCAATTAAAGTTTGTATATATTGTGTAAAGAACATCACTTTCTAAAAGCCACAAAAGTACAAAATTCCAAGATCAATATTTTCCCCACCCGAACTCCAAATTCATCAAATTTACTTTCATTGTACTTCAAAATAAATTATCTTTAAAATGGAGGTGATTTCATAAAATTCATTGTTAAGGTGTGAAATGAGGCTAATTGGGGTATTATTGTATATTATACCTATATATATACTATATATATTATCTCATCATTTATTTTCTTTTGCATAATTTCGAATATTAAATATTTTTAATTACTTGTAAATATTTATTTAACTCATATAAAATACAAATAAAAATCACAAAATAAAAAATCAATAAAAATAAAATCATGTATATATTTTATATGTATCACCATGTATATTCTGTACTTATATCGATTTAATTACCCTAACAAATTAACTCCTAATCATCAAATAAAAAGATCATTAAAATACTTGTAAAATATTATAAATAAATAAAATATTAAATTATGTATATGTATATATAAATAAATAATTAAAAATCATTATTTTGCATATATAGGTATACATACCTGTAAATAAAACCTTGCATTTATTTTAATCCTTGTAATTATATTATTTATTTAATTAAAATTTCCAATATTAACTTTAATTTATTATTAACATTTTTTATTTACATTATGTAGGTAAATAAATTTATTTTCAATTTTTATTGAATTATTTAAAATTTTTACTGTTTTGTCGTGTAGCGTTTTTTGGACGCATTCTAGGCACATTCTGATTGGATGACCCAGGTCTGTTGTCCCAGGACAACTCTTCGGCCTGTGCCTAACTCCCAATAACCTCGCTTCACTGTTACTTCATCCCTAATTTCCACGCTCCTCTGATCATTAACCGAACCCGATACCTTCGCCAAACTTCTCGCCTATTCAATGCTCTTCTACGCCATCCCTCCAAATCCACTAACCATGCCTCTAAATTCGCCCCTTTTTGAACTAAAATATCGTCGGCGCTCATTCTAAAAAATAGACACCCATTCCCTCTACCTCGAAATTAATCTGTCTTTTAGCCCTAAAATCACCTTTGATCGAGTGGGAGAGATCCTCTTTTGTGACAGCGAAGTTGATTTCTGATTGCGAGTGAGATTTGAAGGCTAGATTATGTGATTAACAATGCCACCAGAGTTCTCCACCGCCACGTCCCAACTCTCTGCCAGCCGCAGCTGATCGAGGCTGATCATCACGGCCTTCCACCGTAGGTTACGTAGAGTTACTTAGATTTACTTTTAGCATATTTCTTTTGTTAAATTTCATGTTTATTTCAGTAGAATCGAACCACGACCTTCAACCTCCGATCACCAGATCAGAGGAGCTCCGATCATCCAATTCACCTTCCGACTATGCCTACACCTCCGCCCGACATTTCTCCATCTCTCACACCCTCTACCTACCTCCAGATCCTCACAGATCAGGATTCCATCTTCACTCCGATCACTTTCGTCAGAGACTTCCATTCACCCCCATTTCATGCGTTTCTGACCTAATCTCTTGGATGAAGAATACCTCCAAGCATGAGCTTTTCATTGCATGTCTAAGGAGCTCCATATCTCAAGCATAATGCAAGATTAAAGACTGGAGCAGGTTCCTGGTGCAGAGATTATTATTTACCTTCCAGATCCTCGATCTGGTGATATCACGAAGGCCCAAGGTACTCAACTGAAGCAGAATTGCAAGAGCTTTGATCTGAGACCAAGCCGAGGAAGCTTAGAGCTAGGACAAGCGAGATCCATCAAACTCAAGTTCATTGGAGTTCACCTACTTCCTAGTTCCTCCAAGTGTCTTCGACACCGTACGATCAAGAACTCCACTCTAGTTTACATCTCAGCTGTTAAAAAACCCCCAACGCTGCATCGTTGATAAGATCGAGCCATCCAAGCATGCTTCATCCACAACCATTCGATCCTCACAACATCAAATCTGAACTGTCCAAGGTGCCATGCAATTTAATGGTATATTTGAACTCACACCCTCTATTTTTATTTTATTTTTAAATAAGTCCTTGTGAGGACATGTGTTGTTCTATCTTTATTTGAACTTTTGCATTTTATATCCATCACTTTATTTTATTTGCAATGAGTCATGTTTGAACTGCACGCATGACTAGCACATGTTTATTAGGATAAATTGAAATAAAAGGTATGTAGTTCTTTGCAACTGATGGATCCTCGGATTAATTTTATTCATGCACATAATTTTTTTTGGAAAAATTGCATTTTAAGACATGCATTTTCATTTTTGTTAATCATTCAATTTGCATAATTAAAATAATTTCATATTAGTCCCTATGAGTCTGTTTTATTTTTGCATATTTAAAATTAAATAAAAATTAGCAAAACCCATCTAAAAATCCTACAAAAATTCACATGAGCTTTTGTCACATTCATCTTGCATCTTCATTTTGCATTTTGAATTTTATTTATTTTTAGTATTTATTAAAATTCAAAAACCTCACAAAATTGTCCGATTTGCATTAAAAAATGAATTAAAATTATAAAACTTTATCAAAAAAATCTAAAAAATCTATCTATTTATGTTGAGTCTTTTAAATTTTTATCCAATTTTTGGATTTTTATTCTTTATAAATACCATAAAAATCATAAAACTCCTAAAACCATAAAAATTCATAAAAATGAAACTACAAATAAAAAAATCATAAAATTTCTCTCTGGAAAACATAAAAATATCTTCAATTCTATATAAATTTCAACTGTTTTTGACATTATTTATTATTTTAAATTTCCAAAAACATTTATTTTATTTTCTATTTTTAAATTTCTTGTTTTTTGATTTATTTAAAGGATTTAAAAAATTGTGGAAAATCTAGAAAACTTACAAAACCGTTAAAAATTTATTTAAATACACCAATTTTTTGGTTGAATTTTTTATTTATTTTTGACACAATTAAAAAAAGAGTTGTTTGTGTTTGTGCATTAAATTTTCTTTAATTCTCTACTTGCTTTTTAAAAATATAAAAATTTAAAAATTTAAAAATCAGAAAACCAAATAAAAAAAATAAAAATTTATAAAAATATGAAATCGAAAAAGAAAATACAACATCCAAGCATAGTGTGAATTAAAATTCCTTTATTCTTTCTTTGAATTTTTATTGCATAGAATAACCCTTGGGATTTTTTAGCCTCCCTGAGTTCGATCCTGTTAGCTACTGGTAAATTAAATAGCAAATTCTCTTGCTAAATTTTCTGTATTTATTTTTGCTTGAGAATTAATAAATTTTTTGGTTGATACTTTTTTGGGTTGCAACTGTCACATTTTTCATTTGTGATTAATTCATTGAAATAAAAACCGGAATTTTAGTGCTCAACAGGTATGCATACATCAATGTGTACGAGGTCTTGAGTAACTTTGTCGATCTTATCTTTCTCATAAAAGGGTGCCTTGGACATTCTACTATGAATGCAATATCCACAAGTAGGTAAGCTCTTAACTTTTAGACAATATGAAGGTCTATCCCTTACCAGTCTATTGATCTTATCAATAGATGCATGCCAAGTCTTAGTGTTGGATCATTGTAAAATGATCTTCATTCTTCTTTTGATTTAAAAAGGTTTATTTCCAATATTAAAAAATGTTAATGAACCACTCATTAATATTCCAATTTTATAGAGTCATCTATATGTTAGATTACCATATGAGATATATCCATCATAAGTCTTTATGATAGGTCTATCTCAGAATGTATGTCTATCTCTAACAATTTTAGAAATTGATAGTGAATCCTTTCTAACATCTAGATCATATAGACATTCTCTAATACTAAGGGCTCTCATGTTAGAACATGGTAATCTATCTATCTAATGGTGATTATTGTAAAAATTGCACCAAATCCGGTATGAATGACTATAATCCTTTAAATCAACTATACTAGTCTTCTAAAACATATGCAACCGATTGCAAGTGTTAGTAGAAGACCGAGATAAAACTATCCAACTTTCTCCTCATCTAATAAATAAGTCAGTTTCAAGGTTGAATTGTAGATGTAAGATATGTCGATGTACTACCCGACTCCTTTTCTAAGGATTCTATATAATTTGGATAGTCATGCTTCTAGTATATCGTCTTGTTGTAGTGTCAACAATCATTCGACTATTTGGATGTCATAGGTGTGGAAGTCATAGAAGTGCAGTTAACTCTTTGACTTTCATTCTTCTTATCATAGGTCAGGACCCAAGCTTACACTACGCTTCCCTAATCCTTACAACCATTGCTTAAGATAAAGGATCTCTTTAACTGAACATGTCCTCAGAGGTCTTTAATATAAGAGTATTTCAACATTTATAATTCCTTCACCATATTCATATAATATAAAATTATGAAGCTTCATGAACTACTTGAGCTAAGATAGAATGACGAAAATCATCTGTTAGATATGTGATACCAAGGTGAACCATTTCTACAATAAATGTGATTGTAATTATATCTATCAATAAAAAGTTATTGATTTTCACTCCCTATCTGAGATTAATGAATGCATGCACTTATTGGGTCTCTTAATACAATTAGGGTTATGTACCTTGTCCATCTTGATAGTCATAAAGTTGTTGATCTAATAGTTAGATCATAGATGTTGGTGATAAGTTGATATCTTAAGAGTGAGATTGAGGACACAACTGACACTGTCAAATGATTGTCAAGAAAGGATCTCCATCATGAGAAGGATATGGCAATACTTACTCCAAAGGATGGCATGAAACCGACCTCTTGACGAGTTCCTCTACATAGGAACATGGATTCAAAGATGTCCAATGAGTTAAGTTAAAGAGTTTACTTGGCGAGATTGAGATAGCTAAGACATATGTCGTATACTGTCACGATACATGCACACATCCTTTGACCGAAGATAGATGTGTTACTATGGTCTAAGTATGTACATTAGGCATATCATTAGGTTGATGACCTGATCAAGGTCTATACACTAGAGGGCTGATGTGCACATAGTAATACGATCTCTTAAAGGCAATGTACAAATTCACTAGTGAATCGAAAAACATGAGATCACTAATGAGATATTGGGACAGATGAATCTTAGATTCATCACTCTAAATCTCATTAATTAAGCTCAAATCCCTCAAAATCATTGGTATTTTTGCATTTGTTCTGCATAATTAGCATTCATGCATGTTTTAATAAGAATTACATTTTATCACTTATTTGTGCACAAAATAAGAAGCCAAAAATCCCAGCCAAAATTGACCTGTAAATAGCCTAATTTCCTGATTTTTAATTAATTAATGCTAACTCTGAATGACCCAAAACCACATCTACTGTGTACATATTATTAACAAGAATAAATGAAAAATATAAACAAAATCACTAACCTAAATAAGTGGACCAAAAACCCAAACCCTGGTTCTCTGATTTCCGGACTAAAACCCTCATATCTTCCCTATTCAGTATATGTTTTAATCCTACTCACTTTTGGAGTAATGTACATTCAATTACCTTCAAAACAAGACTAAGTTCAAGTGAATCGGAGATCGTATGTGAAAGTTGGGTTTTTGGCCTCTTTTGTGCATTTTATATTTTAGCTGATTTTGACCTATTATTTTATGTACATAATTAACCTATTTTATTTTATTTCTTTTTCATTTGTCTTCTTTGATAAAAGTTTTATTAAAATGCGTAAAAGTCCAAACCCAAACTGAGCTTGAAATCAAAGACACAAATTGAGTCCAAGTGAAGGTACAAAATTGGTCTTTTTCGTGTTTTGTTTTATTTCTTCTTTTTCTTAATTAATAAAAATCCAAAAAAATTAGATTAATGATTCTATATTTATCTTTGATTTTACTGTATTTTTTCGGAATTTTTATCTAGTTTAAAAATGACATAAAACTTATAAAACCCAAAAATCAAGATATTCTATGTACATGGGATACCCCAAAAATATCACTTTGTGCAAATGATCGATTTTATTTTTGATGTCTTCACGAATGTTTTAGATCTCATCGAAACGAGCAGTTTTCATGAAAAACCTTTTTCGATCCAAGTCCATTTCCTATTTCTTTTGTATTTTTCAAAATATTTAGTTTTTGAATTTTGTGGTGCTGATACGTGGCAGCTCCTGGAGCAGCCACGTGTCAGCCATTTTTTGGGCATTTATCTATTAGTTTTTTATATAAAAAAATTAATTAACACCGCACGTGCGAGGCATGTGCCTCCCGCGCATGTGCTATGCACATGCACCGCTTGTCCCCTTCTTCTGCTGCCATGTGTCGCCTGCATGGCTGTCCGATCTCGGCCGATCAGACGACCATCGTCCATCATCCTCATTCGCTCCTTTCCCAAACAGGCCGCTAACCATCACACCTGATTTCTCCTCCGTAAAATACACCATTTCTACCGTAAGATCTCCTTCCGCCCGTGATTTCCTCGTCGAATTCACTTCGATCTTCATCATATCTCCATCGAATCCCTTCAAAATCTCGTCGATCTCCTGCTGACACCCTTACAAGACCGGTCGACCCACCATCCTATAATAGCATGCTGCCACCCCCGACTTCGCTTCATCTACCGATTTACACTGCAGGTAGAAATGATGGTGGTGACCGCACTGGCGTGCTGATGTTGACTAGATCCGGCTACCCTCATGTGGACCTCGCAGCGCCGCACCGGCATACTGCCAAGCTCTGGTTCACTCCGTTGAGTCAACTCGTCATTATCTCCGACTTCAACTACCTCCGCAATGCCATCTTCCATCGTTATCAACGTTCCTCAACTGCCTTCGCGTCGACTTCTTCTCCGGACGACTTCACCGCCTCACCGACAAGGACCATCTTCAACGCCAGCGATCACCTTTGCTCTCTAGGCTTCGGCAACCACGCATCATCTCCAAGCCGTAGAGCCTTCACTCCTTCATCGACAACGCTAAACAAATAATAGTCGGGTGCACAAGGGCCAGTTAGAGCCCTCCATCTCTTCAGGCCATCAGCGGCCAAGGGCCAAGCCCCGACGTCGCAACGCCCCTCGTCGGCTAGGCAAGAGGCCCAATGCCCTCCCACGTGAGGAGCACGTGTGGGAGGGATCACCAACGTCAGCAGAGCGTCAGCCTACCAAGGTCGCGTGTGTTGCACGTACACGCTGGGCAAATTACATGAAGGCCCCGACGTTCCTCCGAATCCTGCAGAAGTCCAGTCCAAGGGTCACGTGCTGCGTATGTGACCACTTAGAATATTTACAAGGTGCCCCTTCGGAGTTCTCCCATTCGCGCAACAGTCCATTCGACCCAAGGGTCACGTGCCTAGCACGCGACCCCTTGGAAATTTTGCAGACGACCCCCATATTTATTGGTAATAACATTCTGGCCCTCCTTTGCATTTTGTTTAATTATATAATTTTAATATTGTAGAGATACCCCTGTATTCCCCCTTAGTTTTGAACAACTACTTTGCATCATTTTACTTATAAAAAATTGTCATTTTGTTTCTCATTTAATTCTCTACCATTTGACATATTGTGGACATTTTTGTGATAAATAGTTAATTAATTATTAATTGTTTTGTGGAAAATTACTTATTTTGATCGTTTTATGCTCTGAAATTTATCATTGATTAACCATTGCTCTAAAAATTTTCGAAAAATCGCAAATTGTAGAATTTATTGTGGTGAACATTGTGCCAAAAAAGAATTTTTTTACATGCATAGATTGCTCTATAAAAATCATTTAGCATGTTTCAATGTTTTATTTTAAATAGGTATTGAATCTTGTATTTTCGAGGTTTAGGATTTTTCTGAGATCAATCACCTAGTGATAGATCTTAGATAATTTTATCACTTGAAAATAAATTGGTTTAGTATTTATTATAACTAAATATTGCAATTCATTTTGTTTGCATTTATAAATTCATAAAAAATCATCTTGTATCCAAAAATTCCAAAAATATTACAGTGCATTCATTTCATCATAATTATCATCTTGGCCAAGTTTTGTATTTTTCGGAAATTATTTGATCGATATTCATATTTAAGTCCATAAAATAGGCTGAATTTGCATTTTGCATCCTTTATTGCATTAAAAATTACAAAAAAGACCGCCTCAAAAACCGCGTACGAACTTTGATAGACATAATTATAGGTTGTTCCTTTGCCTCCTTGTGTTCGACCTTGGGACTTGTCCAAGTAAAATAAACATAAAACCACATTAATTAAAATTAACAAATATTTTTGTGTGGTTATTTCTTGACCCATTTCGATTGCCGCCTAAAACGAAACGACAAAATTTTTTTAAACGAACGACAACTCACGACATATTCTTAAATAACACAATCCTGGATTCGTCAGAGGATGCCGTTGCTGGGGAGGCAAACGGCTTAGTTTTGTATCTTACAAATTTTTGTTCGGTTTTCCGCATTCGGGTAGTCTGACCCCCGAATTTCTCACTGTAAATTTCATTTTTTTTTTCCTGCATTTATTTTTTGCATTTATTTTCCTTATTTTATTTTTGATTTATTTTTTAGTCACTCTCTTACACCATCTCTCTTATTTTTCTTGTGTGGTACCCAGCGTACGTGGAGCGATTTTTGGAAACCGAAGCATCTTCATCGACTTCCGAAAAAACCACAATTAATTTAAGATCGAGTCGAGTCGTGAGAGAGCGTAGAGTCTAGGATTTTATTTTTTTGCAATTTTTAATTTTTGTAATTAATTGCTCATTTATAGCGGTGTCCGTTTGGACTCTCGCATGTGTAAAAGACCTTGAACTTATTCTGTGGTGTATCATGGCCTGTTTCACTCTCCGATGAGGGTGGTGCCCATCTTGAGTGGCGATTAGGATAGCACATACGGATCCTAGAGCGTTTTAATTTTTGATTGTGCTCGTAGGACATAGGGCCACACTTCACTTTAATTGAGATACACATAGATCGTTCAATTTAGCCAAATTCAACTCAATTCTTCCCTGCTAATAGAACTTTCTGCTAGGTGTGGTTTTTCATCTTCTTGTATTCATTTAGAATAATATTTCGATTCTTGTACTGCATCCCACATGGAGATTGTGAGAATTCACTGTAAGTCTTCTAACTGAGCATACATCATAGTTTTTCACGTGCATCGGCTTTTCCCGAATTTCTCCCTCATGTTTTATCGCATAATTTTAAAGGAAATTAGGATTGGACAGTAGACGTGCATTTGTGCTCATTTAATTCTTCAGTGACCACCTAATTAAAATTGGGACTGCTAAATATAGCCGATTTTAAAGTAACCTATAAAATCAAGAATTTTTGTGGGAGAGCAACCCCGACCTTGGATGCTTTTTTTTTCTGAGTGAGCGAGAGACGACACTTAAGTCTAGAGCCCAAACCTAGATTTTCATACTGACTATTGATTCTACCAGAAATGATTAGGTACTTCTTAGTGAGGATCTACGGGTAGCCGATAAATAGTGTGGATTTCCTTAGCAGAGCGGGTGGTTTAGAGGACACTGTGTAAGGCTTCGTTCTCATGTAACGGGTAGCCGTTCTACGGTCCATACATACTCCCATACTGACTGAAATTAGGTGCAAATAGTAGTAAGAATTCAGACCAGTCATTAAGAAAATTTCCGGAACCTAACAGCTCGCTAAATTCATTCCAAGATTGTCTTATCAACAATTAAAATTGAAAAGATAATAGCCGAACTCTTACGTCTTCATTGTGTAAGTTGGTGAACTTGGGGTTTGAATTGAGTTTAATTTGCATGCGTGAGCTGATTTCGAAAATTAAAAAGTCGCACACTTGTGCTATCTATCTCCTTTCTCGATTTGTCAGCCGATAAACATCATTTAAAAATCATGGAACTTTTGTCCAAGAACTCTCCAGATCCATATCATGAAAATCAATTCATCTCGAACAGATCTAAACCGTCATTCCATTCAACTCTTTCAAAAATGGTGGAACGTTTATCTGAGAATCCATCAGAGCTATACTATGAAAATGAATTCGTATCGGTTAGACCCAAAACACATCCTCCAACTTCCACAAGAGACTCTCAACCATCAATAGATCCATCACTCTCTACAAATCTGATTTACTCCATTTATAACAACCCTTTATATTCGGATCATACAAACCAACAACTGACTGAGGTCTCAGGTTCTTCATATATAAATCCACTCTACTCCGATCATACAATTCGTCCTTCATATTCGGCAAATGTCAATCCATCATTCATGGGATATTATAGCCACATGATCAAATTTAACAATTCATTCACATCTCCCATTTACCCTACCCTTAAATAAAAATGATCAACCGTCATCTTGGATTGACTATGATAACCCCATCTTCAGACATGAGACTCATATAGAGGACTGGACTGACTACATAGAAACACATAAACCCAGTATGTTGACTCCATAGTATCAATATCCGACCAATCATGATCAAAGGATTGAACTCTACTCAGACCAACTCCACATGCGTGGATCACATGATCAGCCTCCTTCCATAATTTTTGAGGAGAAATTATCAGAAAATAATGATCATATATCAGATATTCCAAGAAAATCCCCTCTCAGCACATAGAAGAAAATGGAAGATGAAATTACTGAACACACACAGACTGCTCCCATGATTGATCATGAATAGAATTTTGAGGATGATATTTCGAGGATAAATAAGAGATTCGAATTATTGGAGGATAGATTTCAAAAATTTGCTGACCAATTATTTTCACTCTCTTGTAGCTCAGAATTAAAAATGGATGAGGAAAAGATTGGATCTAATGTTGAAAATTTTGAGGATATTCTGGAACCTAGGGACGATTCTGGCAACGACACTTCTGCATATTATTCCCCTAGAAATGACTATGCCTCGGACTCTTACTCTGAACAGCAAAGCCCCTTCTTATCTATAGAAGACACCACATCATCACACCAAACAGAAAATACCAAAAAAAGTGGAATATTCAAAAACACCCAAAAAATCAAAAATCCCAAAAAATGCATAAAAATTGAGACTGAAGAAGAACTAAAGAATTTGGATCCTACTTTACGGGAAGCAATGGAAAAAAGATTGATGTTTGAATTTCCCTTTATACATGTTGTTGAACACTTCCCTGACCTTAAAGAATTTGTAATGGACAAATTCATGACAAAAAAGTCGGTCATGATAAGAACAAATACCGAAAGACATATCTTGTCAATGGCCTCCTCCTTGGTGTTGAGGAGAAAAGCCAAGAGCCGCATAGTGAAGTGTTTGCTCATATTTGACTGTATAATCAAAGACACAATTTTCACCCATGCTCGAATTGATGACGATTCACCGATCAATATCCTCCCGACCTCTGTATTTCACGAACTCAAACTTAAGCCGATCAGGAAGATACATGAGATTGTTCAATTAGCTGAGTGATCGATAAAACGATCGAGAGGAATCATTTCTGTCATTATAACATTTCAAGGTGCTCCGCAAAAAGTAGATTTCATGATCATTGATATTGAGCATCAAGGAGAATTCACCAAGTCTCCAATTATTCTTGGAAAGCCATTCTTAGATTTGGCTAAGGCAATTATTGATTGTGAGACTCGGGAAATCAATTTTACAGCATTGGAAGCACTTCGATCTCACCCAGTCTCTGAGGAACCACGATTTTCTGAGGCAACCCACGAAGTCCTCGACAAACATAACCATGAAGTTGTAGAAGAGTCCTGACCCGATGCTACATCCGAGATAGCAGTTGTTGATGAGACTATTGGTTTAAAGACTCTCCCCCTGCTCCATTCCCAGCTGCTCTCACCATGGAGAATCATGTATATGAATCATATGATCCGAAGACGTATGCATGGTCGCACCCTGGGTCGACCTATTCTGACTACCTTGATCACATCAACTCGACACTGGAATGCTCTAACATCAAATTAATTGAGAACGAACATGCAGAAACTCTCCCTAGTATTTCAATTCCTGCAAATCTCAAAATAGACAAATGTTTCTATTATGATCCTGAGACATATGCATGGTCGCACCCTGGGGCAACCTACTCTGAATACCTTGACAAAATCATCCCAAATCGCGAGTGCACCAACATTCAGAAGACTAAGAGCAAACATGCAGGACGAACACCGACCACGGAGAAGAATTCCAATGGTTATTCATCTGGATACTTAAGTGGACCGACACCTTCAAGAAACAAGAAAAAGAAAGTCACCTTTGACCTTCCAGAAGAGGAATTATCTGATGATTCCTCATCAGATCCGGAAATGGTAATCTACATGAGTGAGATTTGCTCGGCAACTCTAAAACCAAATCTTTGCAAGGATCCAAACTTCAATTTCCGTTGGACAACTCCTGTTCCTCACTATTATTCATCCAAAGCTAATTCTCCTGCCCTCATCTAGTACACTGGAATTAATTATTATGAGCTGACTGAGACTGATGCTTCCGACTATTCATCCGAGGACAAACCGCTTGATCCCAAGAAGGAACGAATTCTGAGAAAACAACTGAATAAACAAAAAGACAAGAATATCTGGAGTGTGTCCACTTTCAAATACTATTCCTCTAAGGATAACTCTGATGATGGCTACCTTTCATCTGACTTATACGCTTCATCTGATATCCAAAATGATTTCTCCGAGGATAACACTGATAATAGTTGGGAATCATATGCTTCATCTCCTTCTCGTCATTACGATCTCCAACCGCATGCTCACAAAAAGATCAGCCGAAAACCGCCTTAATCATCGGCTAACCACCCTCCATCCCGACCACATCGGTCTCCTTGTACAACTTCCTCCTCTACTTAGGCCAAAGCCTAAGTATAGGGGAAACCGATGCCATCTGTACATACCATTTCCCCCATCCTTCCCATCTCACAATCACTCCATGTCCACCCTTCTTCCATACATAGGCTGACCAGAGCCTAAGTATAGGGGGAATCGATACCCATTTGTATATACTCTCTTTATCTACATATCCCGACCATCTCATTTTTTTGCTCTTCTTCTATACTTAGACTGTTCACAGCCTAAGTATGGGGGGCGTTCCGATACATCTTTTTCTTTTTCTTTTTTTACTCTCTTACGCTTAGCCCGAGCTATGTCTTCTTTATGCTTCTTGTGCTCTAAGGACACAACACTCGCTAAGTATAGGGGGGTCTGTATATATACTGTGTATATATTTACCCATATCCCTGATTTTTAATTAATTCATGCTAACTCCGAATGACCAAAAACCACCTCCACTGTGTACATATCATTAACAAGAATAAATGAAAAATACAAAAAATTCACTAACCCAAATAAGTGGACCAAAAACCCAAACCCTAGTTCTAGGATTTTCGGACCAAAACCCTCATATCTCCCCATCTAGTGTCCCTTTTAATCCTACTCACTTTTGAACTAATGTACATTCAATTACCTTCAAAACAAAATCAAGTTCAAGTGAATCGGAGCTCGTATGTGATAGTTGGGTTTTGGGCCTCTTTTGTACATTTTATATTTTAGCTGATTTTTACCTATTATTTTATGTACATAATAAACCTATTTTATTTCTTTTTAATTTGTCTTCTTCGATAAAAGTTTTATTAAAATGCGTAAAAATCTAAATCCTAACTGAGCTTGAAATTAAAGAAAACAAATTGAGTCCAAGTCTTCACTAACCAACTGTACAAAATTGGTCTTTTTCGTGTTTTATTTTATTTCTTCTTTTTCTTAATTAATAAAAATCCAAAAAAAATAGACTAATGAGTATATATTTATCTTTGATTTTACCATATTTTTTCCGGATTTTTATCTATTTTATTAAAATGCGTAAAAATCTAAATCCTAACTGAGCTTGAAATTAAAGAAACAAATTAAGTCCAAGTCTTCACTAACCAACTGTACAAAATTGGTCTTTTTCGTGTTTTATTTTATTTCTTCTTTTTCTTAATTAATAAAAATCCAAAAAATTAGACTAATGAGTATATATTTATCTTTGATTTTATCATATTTTTTCCGGATTTTTATCTATTTTAAAAATGACATAAAAATTATAAAACTCAAAAATCAAGGTATTCTATGTAAATGGGATACCCCAAAAATGTCACTTTGTGCAAATGATCTATTTTGGCTTTGATGTCTTCATGAATGTTGTAGATCTCATCGAAACGAGCAATTTTTGTGAAGAAATTTTTTCGATCCGAGTTTGTTTACTATTTCTTTTGTATTTTTGAAATTATTTATTTTCTGAATTTATGGTGCTGACACGTGGTAACTCCTGGAGCTGCCACGTGTCATCGTTTTTTGGGTTTTTATTTATTAGTTTATATATATATATATAAATTAATTAACATCGCACGTGCCGCGTACGTGCACTGCCAGTCCATCATCCGATCTCGCCTGCATGATTATCCGATCTCGGCCGATCGGACGACCATCGTCCATCATCCTCTCCTTTCCCAAACCGGTCGCCGCCCATCACCCCCGATTTCTTCGCCGTAAAATACGCCAACGTCGCCGAGAGATCTCCTTCCGCCCATGATTTCCTTGTCGAATCCATTTCGATCTTCATCGTATCTCCATCGAATCCCTTCAAAATCTCGTCGATCTCCTGCCGACACCCTTCCATGACTGGTCGACCCACCATCCTATAAAAGCACGCCGCCACCCCCGACTTCGCTTCATCTGCCGATTTACACTGCAAGTAGCAAGGCCAGTGGTGACAGTACCGACACGCCGCCGTCGACGAGATCCTGCCACCCTCCTGTGGCAATCGCAGCGCCGCACCAACATACTGCCAAGCTCCGGGTCACTCCATTGAGCCAACGCGCCATTATCTCTGATTTCAACTACCTCCGCAACGCCATCTTCCATCGTCATCAATGTTCCTCAACTGCCTTTGCGTTGACTTCTTCTCTGGACGACTTCGCCGCCTCACCGACAAGGACCATCTTCAACACCAACGATCACCTTCGCTCTCTAGGATTCAGCAACCACGCATCATCTCCAAGTCGCAGAGCCTTCACTCCTTCATCGACAACGCTACCACAGACGACAACCGGGGTGCAAGGTCCAGTTAGAGCCCTCCATCTTTCTAGGCCATCGGCGGCCAAGGGCCAAGCCCCGACATCGCAACGCCCCTCGTCGGCCGGGCAAGAGGCCCGAGGCCCTCCCACGTGAGGAGCATGTGTGGGAGGGACCGCCAACGGCAACAGAGCGTCAGTTTACCGGGGTCACGCACGTTGCAGGTGCCCGCTGGGAAAATTATACGAAGGCCCCCGACGATCCTCCTGATCCTGTAGAAGTCCAGTCCAAGGGTCACCTGCTGCGCACGTGACCACTTGGAATATTTACAAGGCACCCCTCTAGAGTTCTCCCATTCACGTAATAGTCCATTCGACCCAAGGGTCACGTGCCTGGCATGCGATCCCTTGGAACTTTTGCAGAGGACCCCCCATATTTATTGGTAATCACATTTTGGCCCTCCTTTGCATTTTGTTTATTTATATTTATTTTAATATTGCAGAGATACCCCTGTATTCTCCCTTGGTTTTGAACAACTACTTTGCATCATTTTACTTATCAAAAAATGGCATTTTATTCCTCATTTAATTCTCTACTGTTTGATGTATTGTGGACATTTTTGTGATCAATGGTTAGTTAATTATTAATAGTTTTGTGGAAAATTGCTTATTTTGACCGTTTTGTGCTCTGAAATTTGTCATTGATTAATTATTTCTCTAAAAATTTCTGAAAAATCACAAATTGTAGAATTAATTGTGATTAACATTGTGCCTAAAAAGAATTGCATTTACATGTACAGATTGCCCTGTAAAAATTATTTTGCATATTTTTATGTTTGATTTTTAATAGGTATTGAATCTTGTATTTTCGAGGTTTAGGATTTTTCTAAGATCAATCACCTAGTTATAGATCTTAGATAATTTTATCCCTTGAAAATAATTAGGTTTAATGTTTATTATAATTAAATATTGCAATTCATTTTGTTTGCATTTAAAAATTCATAAAAAATTCACCTTGCATCCAAAAAATCCAAAAAAATAAAGTGCATTCATTTCATCATAATTATCATCTTGGCCAAGTTTCGTATTTTTCGGACATTGTATGATCCATAGTCATATTTAAGTCCGTAAAATAGGTCGAATTCGCATTTTGCATCCTTTATTGCATTAAAAATTACAAGAAAAGACCGCCTCGAAAACCACATACGAACTTTGATAGACAAAATTCTAGGTTGTTCCTTTGCCTCCTTGTGTTCGACCTTGGGACTTGCCCAAGTAAAATAAACATAAAACCTCATTAATTAAAGTTGACAAATATTTTTGTGTGGTTATTTCTTGATCGATTCCGATTGTCGCCTACAATGAAACGACAAAATGTTTTTAAGCGAACGATAATTCATGACATATTCTTAAACATCGGAATCCCGGATTCGTCAGATGGCGTCGTTGCCGGGGAAGCAAACGACTTAGTTGTGTGTCTTATAAATTTTTGTTCGGTTTTCCGCATTCGGGTAGTCTGACCCTCGAATTTCTCACTGTAAATCCATTTTTTCCTGCATTTATTTTTCACATTTATTTTCCTTATTTTATTTTTGATTTATTTTTGAGTCACTCTCTTACACCATCTCTCTTATTTTTCTTACGAGGTACCCGGCGTACGTGTAACGGTTTTTGGAAACCGAAGCATCTTCACTGACTTCTGAAAATGCCTTAACTAATTTAAGATCGAGTCGAGTCGTGAGAGAGCTTAGAGTCTAGGATTTTATTTTTCTGCAATTTTTAATTTCTGTAATTAATTGCTCATTATAGCAGTGTCCGTTTGGACTCTCGCGTGTGTAAAAGACCTTGAACTTTTTCCGTGGTGTCGTGGCCTGTTTCACTCTTTGGTGAGGGTGGGGCTCGACTTGAGTGGCGATTAGGATAACACATACGACTCTTAGAGCATTTAAATTTTTGATTGTGCTTGTAGTACATAGGGCCACACTTCACTTTAATTGAGACATACATAGATCGTTCAATTTAGTCAAATTCAACTCAATTCTTCCCCGCTAATAGATTTTTCTACTTGGTGCGGTTTTTCATCAGCTCGCATTCATTTAGATAAATTTTTCAATTCGTGTACTGCATCCCACATGGATATTGCAAGGATTCACTGTAATTCTTCTAACTGAGAATACATCATAGTTTTTCGCGTGCATCGGCATTTCCCCAATTTCTCCCTCTTGTTTTATCACTTAATTTTAAAGGAAATTGAGACTGTACGATAGATGTGCATTTGTGCTCATTTAATTCTTCAGTGATGACCTAATTAAAATTGGGACTGCTAAATATAGTTGATTTTAAATTAACCTATAAAATCAAGAATTTTAACGGGAGAGCAACCCTGACCTTGGATGCTTTTATTTTTCTAAGTGAGCGAGAGATGACACTTAAGGCTAGAGCTCAAACCTGGATTTTCATACTGACTACTGATTCTACCAAAAACGATTAGCAACTTCTCATTGAGAATCTACGGGTAGCCGGTAAATGGTCCGGATTTCCTTAGCAGAGTGGGTAGTTTAAAGGACACTGCGCAAGGCTCCGTCCTCAAGTAACGGGTAGCCGTTCTACGGTCCGTACTTACTCCCATACTGGCTGATAGTAGGTGCAACTAGTCGTAAGAATTTGGGCCACCCATTAGGAAAATTTCCGGCACCTAACAGCTCCAAGATTGTCTTATCACAATTAAAATTGAAAAGATAATAGCAAAACTCTTACGGCTTCATTGTGTAAGTTGGTGAACTTGGAGTTTGATTTTTGTTTAATTTGCGTACGTGAGCCGATTTCGAAAATTAAAAAGCCGCACACTTGTGATATCTCTCTCCTTTCTATATTTGTTAGCCAAAAAACCTCATTTAAAAATCATGGAACTTTTTTCCAAGAACTCTCCAGATCCATATCATGAAAATCAATTCTTCTCAAACAGACCCAAACCGTCATTCCTTTCATCTCTTTAAAAAATGGAGGAACATTTATCCGATAATCCAATAACGCTATACTATGAAAAAGAATTCGTATTGGTTAGACCCAAAATACCTCCTCCAACTTCCACAAGAGACTCTCAACCATCAATAGATCCATCACTCTATACAAATCCGATCTACTCCATAAATAACAACCCTATATATTTAGATTATACAATCCAACAACTGATTGAGGTCTCCAGTTCTTCATATATCAATCCACTCTACTCCGATCATACAATTCATCCTTCATATTCGATAAATGTCAATCCATCATTCATGGGAAATTATAGCCACATGATCGAATTTAACAATTCTTCACATCTCCCATCTACCCTACCCTTAAATACAAATGATCAACCGTCATCTTGGATTGACTTTGACAACCCCATCTTCAGACATTACAGAGGATTGGACTGACTATATAAAAACACATAAACCCTTTATGTTGACTCCACAATATCAATATCCGACCAATCATGATCAAAGGATTGAACTCTACTCAGACCAACCCCACATGCATGGATCACATGAGCAGCCTCCTTCCATAATTTTTGCGGAGAAATTTTCAGAAAATAATAATCATATATCGGATATTCCAAGAAACTCTCCTCTCAGCATATACAGGAAAATAGAAGATGAAATTATTGAACACACATCGACTGCTCCCATGATTGATCATGAACATAATTTTGAGCATAATATTTCAAGGATAAATAAGAGATTCGATTTAATGAAGGATAGATTTCAAAAATTTGCTGACTGATTAATTTCACTCTCTAGTAGCTCGGAATTAAAATGAATGAGGAAAAGATTGGATCTAATGTTGAAAATTTTGAGGATATTCTAGAACCTAGGGACGATTCTGGCAGCAGCACTTCTGCATATTATTCTCCTAGAGATGACTATGCCTCAGACTTTTACTCTGAACAGCAAAGCCCCATCTCATCTACTGAAGATACCACATCACCACACCACACAGAAAATACCAAAAAATTGGAATATTAAAAACACACAAAAATCGAAAATCCTGAAAAATACATAAAATTTGAGATTGAAGTAGATCTGAATAATTTGGATCCTACTTTACGGGAAGCAATGGAAAAAAGATTGATGTTTGAACTTCCCTTTATACATGCCATTGAACACTTCCTCGACCTTAAAGGATTTGTAATGGATAAATTGATGATAAAAAAGTCGGGCAGGATAAGAACAAAGACTGAAAGACATATCTTGTCAATGGCCTCCTCCTTGGTGTTGAGGAGAAAAACCAAGAGACGCATAGTGAAGCGGTTGTCCAGATTTGACTGTATAATCAAAGACACAATTTTCACCCATTCTCGAATTGATGACGATTCACCGATCAATATCCTCACGACCTCTGTATTTCACAAACTCAAACTCGGGCCGATCAAAAAGATACGAGAGATTGTTCAATTGGCTGACCGATCGATAAAACGGCCAAGAGGAATAATTTCTATCATTATAACAGTCCAAGGTGCTCCGCTCAAAGTAGATTTCACGATCATTGATATTGAGCATCAAGGAGAATTCACACAGTCTCCAATTATCCTCGGAAAGCCATTCTTAGCATTGGGTAAGGCAATTATTGATTGTGAGACTCGGGAAATCAATTTTACAGCATTGGAAGCACTTCGATCTCACCCAGTCTTTAAGGAACAACGATTTTCTGAGGCAACCTACGAAGTTCTCGACAAACGTAACCATGAAGTGGTAGAAGAGCCCTACCCTGATGCTACATCTGAGATAGCGGTTGTTGACGAGACTATTGGTTTAGAGACACTCCCCCTCCTCCATTCCCAGTTACTCTCACCATGAAGAATCAAGTATATGAATTATATGATCCGGAGATGTATGCATGGTCGCACCCTGGGTCGACATATTCTGACTACCTTGATCACATCAACTCGACACAGGAATGCTCCAACATCAAAATTAATTAAGAACGAACATGCAGAGACTCTCCCCAGTATTTCAATTACCGCAGATCTCAAAATAGACAAATGTTTCTATTATGATCTTGAGAATTTTGTATGATCACACCCTGGGACAACCTACTCTGAATACCTTGACCAAATCATCCCAAATCGCGAGTGCACCAACATTCAGAAGACTAAGAACAAACATGCATGACGAACACCGACCAAGGAGAAGAATTCCAATGGTTATTCATCTGGATACTCAAGTGGACCAACACCTTCACGAAACAAGAATAAGAAAGTCACTTTTGACCTTCCGGAAGAGGAATCATCTGATGATTCCTCATCAGGTCTGGAAAAGGTAATCTACATGAGTGAGGTCTGCTCAAACCATATCTTCGCAAGGACCAAACTTCAATTCCCGTTGGATAACTCCCGTTCCTCACTATTATTCATCCAAAGTTGATTCTCTTGCCCTCATTAAGCACACTGGAATTAATTATTATGAGCTGACTGAGACTGATGCTTCCGACTATTCATCCGAGGACAAACCGCTTGATCCCAAGAAGGAACGAATTCTGAGAAAACAACTGAAGAAATAAAAAGACAAGAATATCTGGAGTGTGGCCACTTTCAAATAGTATTCCTTTGAGGATAACTCTGATGATGGCTACCTTTCATCTGACTCATACGCTTCATCTGATATCCAAAATGATTTCTCCAAGGATAACACTGATAATAGTTGGGAATCATATGCTTCATCTCCTTCTCGTCATTACGATCTCCCACCGCAGGCTCACAAAAAGATCGGCCAAAAACTGCCTTACTCTGGGCTAACCACCCTCCCTCCCGATCACATCGGTCTCCTTGTACGACTTCTTCCTTTACTTAGGCCAAGGCCTAAGTATAAGAGGAGACCGATGCCATATGTACATACCATTTCCCCCATCCTTCCCATCTCACAATCACTCCATGTCAACCCTTCTTCCATACTTAGGCTGATCAGATCCTAAGTATAGGGGGAACCAATACCCATTTGTATATACTCTCTTCATCGACATATCCTGACCATCTCATTTTTTTTGCTCTTCTTCTATACTTAGACTGTTCATAGCCTAAGTATAGGGCGTCATTCCGATACATCCTTTTCTTTTTCACTCTCTTACGCATAGCCCGAGCTATGTCTTCTTTACGCTTCTTATGCTCTGAGGACACAAAACTCGCTAAGTATAGGGTGTCTGTATATATACTGTATATATATTTTACCCATATCTCGTACTTTCGCGTAAGTCTATATGTATTATGGGGTGGGTAATTAATTTGAAAAAAAACACAAATTAAGCAAAAAGAAAAAAAGTTTTGCTACTAACACTGACTGTGTCCAACCCAAAATTTTTGAAAAAATGTCTTCTTATTTATTTTTGCATTAAAAAAACAAAATACCCTTGCATAAAAATAAAAAAAAATCACAAAGAAACTGAGTATGTATTTCACACACCTGCACTTCATCCAGCATTTCATTCATTTGCATCTGTGAAAAGTTCTTGGGTTCAGAACCGAGTTATGAGCAGAAATCAGGAGTGGGCTGGGCTTGACCTTAATCCACCTAATGTTCAGAGGAACTTCACCGAGAAATAGGATTTTAGAAGCTTCAAGTCTTAGACTTAATTCTTTGAGTTCCACATGACAATGTGCAGCGTTTGACTCTTAGTGTCTAACCTGGTCTCTTCATTCTGGGTACAACTCTGGAATAGGGAATTAATTTGTACTCTCGCACTATGCACTTAGCTCATCTCAGATGGGGTGTTGGAAGACTGTGTGAGTTTCTTTTCTGGCAGAGTGGAAATCTAAAGACTGGAGTACGGGTTGAAATAAAGCGTCAGAAAAGTAATGGGCGACTGGACACAATTTTTTCTAAGACCCCCAAAAATGTATGGAAACAAAAAGATTCTATATACGTAGGGGCACAACAAGCTCCAAGCATAACCACCAAAAATCCAAATACAAAGAAGCCATTACCAAATAAATATCTGACCAAAAAGGTCCAAGCTTCAAGAAAATCTTCAGATCTTGGTGGAGACTCGGCTACACTGGCCAGCTTCACAAGGAGAGGTGACTACACTGGCCACCCTCCAATTCTTTTCTCCTTCTTCTAACTTCTCCTCCAATTCGATTGTGAACACAATGCTACAACCTTAGAAGGAAATACCTGACTCCCTGAGGACGAGTTCTGGAGAGGAGTTTTGCATGGTAGTTCGGCATTCTGGATGGGAAGAGCTAAAACCTTTCACACACATGAGTCAATTTGTTAATGTTCATAGGGTATGCTTTGGGAAGATGATTGATCTAAGATGACTTCTGAGCCGAAATTGTGACAATGATGTGTAGAACTTGAAGGCTGTTGATTTAAAATTCTAAGTCTCACAGAAGTTCCACCACACTAATAATCTAAAGGTAGAGTCTAGTTTCATTTTCACCTTCAGCTCATGGTCTTGGTAAGGAACCCAATCTCATTTCCCCTCATGGCTTTTTTTTGATGCTCAGGAACGAGCATGGTTTAAGTATAGGGGGATGATGAATCTCTGATTCATCACTCTAAATTTCATTAATTAAATTCAAATCCCTCAAAATCATTGGCATTTCTTCATTTATTCTGGATAATTAGCATTCATGCATGTTTTAATAAGAATTGCATTTTATCACTTATTTGTGCACAAAATAAGAAGCCAAAAATCCCAGCCAAAATTGACCGGTAAATAGCCTAACTTCCCTGATTTTCAATTAATTCATTCTAACTCTGAATGACCCAAAACAATCTCCACTGTGTACATATCATTAACAAGAATAAATGAAAAATACAAAAAAATCACTAACCCAAATAAGTGGACCAAAAACCCAAACCCTAGTTCTAGGATTTCAAGACTAATATCCTCATATCTTCCCCATCTAGTGTCTGTTTTAATCCTACTTACTTTTGAACTAATGTATATTCAGATACCTTCAAAACAAGACCAAGTTCAAGTGAATCAGAGCTCGTACGTGAAAGTTGGGTTTTGGGCCTCTTTTGTACATTTTATATTTTAGCTGATTTTGACCTATTATTTTATGTACATAATTATCCTATTTCATTTTATTTCTTTTTCATTTGTCTTTTTTGATAAAAGTTTTATTAAAATGTGCAAAAATCCAAATCCAAACTGAGCTTGAAATCAAAGAAACAAATTAAGTCCAAGTCTTCACTAACCAACTGTACAAAATTGATCTTTCTCATTTTTTTATTTCTTCTTTTTCATAATTAATAAAAATCCAAAAAAATAGATTAATGAGTCTATATTTATCTTTGATTTACCATATTTTTTCGGATTTTTATCTGGTTTAAAAATGGCATAAAAATTATAAAACCCAAAAATCAAGGTATTCTATGTACATGAGATACCCCAAAAATATCACTTTGTGCAAATGATCGATTTAGATTTTGATGTCTTCATAAAAGTTGTAGATCTCATCGAATCGAGCAATTTTTGTGAAGAAACATTTCCAATCCGAGTCCATTTACTATTTCTTTTGTATTTTTCAAAGTATTTAGTTTCTGAATTCCGCCACGTGTCAGCCGTTTTTGGATTTTTATTTATTAGTTATATATATATATATAATTAACACCGCATGTGCGAGGAACGTGCCTCCCGCGCACGTGCTATGCACGTGCACCACCTATCCCCTTCTCTTGCTGCCACGTGTCGCCTTCATGGCCATCTGATCTCGGTCAATCGGATGGCCATCGTCCATCGTCCTCATCTGCTCCTTTCCCAAATCGGCCACCGCCCATCACCCCTGATTTCTCCGTCGTAAAATACGCCCCCGCCGCCGCGAGATCTCCTTCTCCCGTGATTTCCATGTTGAATCCACTTCAATCTTCATCGTATCTCCATCGAATCCCTTCAAAATCTCGTCGATCTCTTGCCGACATCCTTCCAAGATCGGTCAACCCACCATCCTATAAAAGCACTCCGCCACCCCCGACTTCGCTTCATCCGCTGATTTACACTGCAGGTAGCAAGGCTGGTGGTGACAGCACCGGCGCGCCACCGTCGATGAGATCCGGCCACCCTCCTGTGGCCGTCGCAACGCCGCACCTGCATATTGCCAAGCTCTGGGTCACTCCGTTGAGCCAATGCGCCATTATCTCCGACTTCAACTACCTCCGCAACGCCATCTTCCATCGTCATCAACGTTCCTCAACTGCCTTCACGTCGACTTCTTCTCCAGACGACTTCGCTGCCTCACTGACAAGGACCATCTTCAATGCCAGTGATCGCCTTCACTCTCCAGGCTTCAGTAACAACACATCATCTCCAAGCCGCAGAGCCTTCACTCCTTCATCGACAACGCTACCATAGACGACAGCCGGGGCGCAAGGGCCAGTCAGAGCCCTCCATCTCTCCATGCCATCAACGACCAAGGGCCAAGCCCCGGCGTTACAACACCCCTCACCGGTCGGGTAAAAGGCCCGAGGCCCTCCCACATAAGGAGCACGTGCGGGAGGGATCGCCAACGTCAGTACAACGTCAGCCTACCGGCGTCACGTGCGTTGCACGTGCCCGTTGGGCAAATTACACGAAGGCCCCCGACGTTCCTCTGAATCACGCAGAGGTCCAGTCCAAGGGTCACATGCTGCGCACGTGACCACTTGGTATATTTACAAAGCGCCCCTCCAGAGTTCTCCCATTCGCATAACAGTCCATTCGACCCAAGGGTCACGTGCCTGGCACGTGACCCCTTCGAACTTTTGTAGAGGACCCCCCATATTTTCTGGTAATCACATTTTGGCCCTCCTTTGCATTTTGTTTATTTATATTTATTTTAATATTGCAGAGATACCCCTGTATTCCCCCTAGGTTTTGAACAACTACTTTGCATCATTTTACTTATAAAAAATTGGCATTTTGTTCCTTATTTAATTCTCTAGTGGTTGACATATTGTGGACCTTTTTGTGATCATTGGTTAATTAGTTATTAATTATTTTGTGGATAATTGCTTATTTTGACCATTTTGTGCTCTGAAATTCGTCATTGCTCTAAAAATTTCTGAAAAATAAAAAAATTGTAGAATTAATTATGATGAACATTGTGCCCAAAAAGAATTGATTTGCATGCATAGATTGTCCTGTAAAAATCATTTCGTATATTTTAATGTTTGATTTTTAATATGTACTAAATCTTGTATTTTCGAGGTTTAGGATTTTTTTGACATCAATCACCTAGTGATAGATCTTAGGTAATTTTATACCATGAAAATAATTAGTTTTAATATTTAATATAATTAAATATTGTAATTCATTTTGTTTGCATTTAAAAATTTATAAAAATTCATCTTGCATCCAAAAATTCCCAAAAAATTTCAATGCATTCATTTTATAATAATTTTCATCTTATAAAAGTTTCATATTTTTCGGACATTGTTTGATCGATATTCATATTTAAGTCCATAAAATTGGCAGAATTTGTATTTTGCATCCTTTATTGCATTAAAAATTACAAAAAAAGACCGCCTCGAAAACCACGCACGAACTTTGATAGACATAATTCTAGGTTGTTCCTTTGCCTCCTTGTGTTCAACCTTGGGACTTGTCCAAGTAAAATAAACATAAAACCACATTAATTAAAATTGACAAATATTTTTTGTGTGGTTATTTCTTGACCGATTCCGATTGCCGCCTACAACAAAGCGGCATTTTTTTAAACGAACGATAATTCATGATATAATACATTTTTAATAGAGCAATCCAGGACCCGTCAGGGACCAATCAAATTCCATCGATGGTCGTCTTGCTTTGGAAGTAAGATGGGATTTGTAGGTATGATATATGCTTTTTGAAAGTATATTATCGATACTGATTCCCAATTATCGAATTCGAAACTTAATGATAAACTCTGAAGGAGACAATTCAAATACGATCATAACTTTGGGTTTGATAAACATCTTCTAGTACGCAAGATATACATGTATTAGGAATACCCGAGGATGATGTGATCTTAATCGATTGTATACCATGACATTTCCATTCCGAGAGAGTGATGAAATTGATTTGGATTTTAGTGACTCCACTCAGTAGACTGATCATCAAATCTTGGTTCAAACGTTGGGCATTGATCTGAATGTCATTAGAATGCAACGAGAAAATTGGATATATTGTCTGATATAATTAAACATCTCTAAGAGGTTCCTATATATGGATATGAGATTAGATCTCACTATCCAAGTCACTATAATTGGCATATACAGCCACCCTGACCTTATCTCCGAGTATCCCTGGAGAAGGCACATTATTCTTGAATGAGTTCAACAATTGATGAATTTCCTATTCATTACATTATTTTAGAATTCTTAGTTCTTTATTTCTCTATGATTTTAAAGATTACACACCCAAGATTATATTGCAGTCACTCACATATTCTTTGTGATTGCAAGACTACATGTGTGGTTTTTAATCTCGGCCTGATAACGAAGAGTTGTTGACTTTAAACGAATCAGAAGCTCAACCTTGTTTCTTGTCTTTGTTCAAACGTATTGTATATATTTACGTGTATTGTTTTGGAAAGTTGTAACTTCAAGCAAAGTTCAATAGAAAGGTTCCAAATAGGGACATTGAACATTCATGAATTGATCAATCATCAGTGATCGACCACGCCTATTCTATTAATCGATCATGCCTTATCGATCACCACTTATTGACAATATCAATCATATTTTGAATTCTCTTCAAGGATCATGATTTGATCAATTATAGCCTTTCACCCAATCAATCATAGCCATTGATCGATCATCCATTTTGACTTTGTCGACCATATAAGGAATGAACTCAGATTTCTTACATATTTTATTTCCAACCACCATATTCTCTTGGGCTCCTTTATAAGAGACCCCATATCAATTGTTCGAAGACACACCAATCGAGTAATCACTCCTACTTTCTTTAAAAAAACAAGACACTATCTCTCTGAGTGATTTCCTTGATATTCTTTCTCATGTTCATCGATTCACTTGATCTTTTGAAAATAATATTTTTGTTTTAAAGCTGTGAAGCAAAGTTTTTTGTTTAGTAGAGTTCGATCAGTCCTTTCTCCTCGAGTTTTTCTGATTTGAGTCAGAATACTTTTGGCAGCCTTCTCAACATAGTGATATTTATTATTTGTCTGGTATTTGATTATTTACCAGTGCTCTATCTTTGATATAATTATTGTGCTAACTTTTGAATCTTATTGCAATTATATCCTGTTGATTAATCGCTAGATTTAACTGCTATTTATTGGAGAGTTATTTATTGACATATGTAAAGATAATACTGTCTATGAAGATTACTGTTCTATCATTTTGTTTCTAATTTAACATCTTTCTACATGAATTTAGGTGTTTGATCCTAAGTTGTAGTACAACTCTTAGACATGAGATATCCAAGGAAGCACGAAGAAAGTCGAAACTCATATGTTCTTCTACTTGGGCAACAATGACCGATGAGTAGTGTCAATCTTGGTGTTAGATTCAAGATTGTGAAGTGTTAGCTTTGTAAACGATTGAGATATCCACATAAGTATCTTAGGTTATAGTGAAGCAGTTGATTAGCTCGGCTAATCGGGAAATCTCAAGTCAGGAAGACTCAGATCGTGGTTTTTACTCATGTAGATTTCTACTCTAAAATACTATACAAAGTGTGCGGATTGGATTGCTCTGTTTATTGTCTCTATGCTTGCTAAATATTCCGCAAAAGTTTTAAAACTGTCTCGAACCACTATCCACCCCCTCTAATGGTATCACAGTCCTCGAACTCACATTGTGTATTAGAGCTTAGATTAATAACTCGAAGTAACTGCTCGGCGTTACATATGGAAGCTATTGCAAGTAAGGATTTGGGAAACCAATCCAATGTCAGGACACTGCACTTTAATGGAACGAACTATAACAACTAGAAGGTATTGTAATGTCCCTGTCCCCTAGGACCTAGAAACTCGACAATCCAATACACTTGTGCAATCCCACATTCGAACATAGGACCATGATAGAAGCATAGAATAAAAAGACAATAGAAAGTGCAATAAACTTTTCCATTAATAGGTACATTAATCAAGTAACCATTTCAACAAAATGCCATATGTGTATTCACAAAAATATCCATACATATGGATATGCATATAAAAAAGATACACGTAGAGTCAGTAAAAACCTATAAAATGGCTACATACCAAAAGTAACAAAACCAACAACGGGAGAACTGGACAAAGCCAAGGCGCTCACCGTTGCGGCTGCTCAAGAAAATTTGCCATATTCATGAAAGTAGGCACATCATGAGCAAATCTGCCTAGTATGGTGCTAAAATAACTAACCAAGAAAGAACCACTAAAGGCTAGAAAGTGTAAAAAAGCAATTAACCATGTAAACCCCAAACCACACCATAACTAATCAGAAACCCTATATCCTTGATCTATGTCCTTATCCTTTTGATACCAACCTTGATTCAAAGTCATGTAATTCCACACTTTACTATGTGCCAAGTCCAACCCCATACGTTAAAGCATGCCAACCATTTGATCAATATGTAGCCAACCCATGGAATGTCTAGTCTTGAAACCATCATATGAACCTTCTCCTTCAAATAAACCCATAACTCCTGAAACTCCCTTCTTAAAACAAACTCTCATGATACAAATCAATGTGGCCAACACCAACCAATACCTAAGTGTCAATTATAAGTGAAAGAAGCTAAACACAGATGATCAAGCAAATACTACTTGGCACCACAAATCTGAAATTGAGGATGTCCACCAGGCAAAAGGGCACTTCAGTGCACCAAGAAGCATGTCCCTTAACTAACAAGTTGGCAGTATCATGGTCATTTATGTTTCAATACAGGACCCGACGGTGCATGACCCTCCCTTGGAGGCACTACTCCAAGATACCCCCATGTCATTGAAAGTCAGACACCATGGCATGAAACTCAAACTACATCGGGAAACTCAATTGTGGTCCTAAGAGCCTAAACTCAAATATAAAGTGTATGCATGATGCCCAAATCTCATTCTCGTCAGACCTCATCGAATCCATTAGCTCATTTCTTTTCAAATTAAGTTACAATAAACCCTTTTCACTTAATTATACAATTATTGATAGAATCCATATATGTATATATATTTATATTAATGTCCTATATGGTCTGCATCATTAATCTCGACTTGATTATCAAATCATTTTAAGGCCCAAATGGCTCCACGGTCCCAGAATAATCGATCATCCAACTTTATTACATGATTAATATTGATCTACAAAATTGCACGATCGATAATACCTGGGACATTAGTCGAAACAACTTCGGTGATGTCTCGCGAACTTGTTCTGATCGATGATCCAACTACACCATTGTGTTTCTACAAAGACTCACATCACAAAAACATACTTGGATCACACATGTGCATCAAGGATTGGCTAGAAAAACAAAAAATGTGATGCGATAAGTTACCCATCAAGCCCAAAGTTGCGATGAATTGCGTTGAAATCCCATGTATTACGTAGTAGACATCCCCCGTAACCCAACGATATAAAAATATTGGGAATTGATAGAAAGAGGATGACAAAAAAATATACCTTGAGATCATCCCCCATAGAATTTCCTTTCTCATAATGGTTATTCCATGATGTTTAGTGTATTTCTACGCCCAAAAATGCAACTCCCCACACCAAAGTCTTTGCGATGGTGCCCTCGGATCATCGATCAGCCACCAAAAATCTCTCTAGTGGCAAAGCTCCAACGAGGACAAGTGGTCTGATTAGCTAGACCAGTTAGGCACACTCCTTCATTTAGGTTTGAGCCTAATCATATCTGGGTTCAGATACTTATTTTCTCTGCAACTTCCAGATCATTCTTGCCGCTGCCACCGCTTCGGATCCTGCTCCTCTCCAATTTTTCACGCCATATTCTGATTGTGAGTTCTTTCCACGCTTTCCCAATTTCCAAATCTTCACATTGACTTCCGCCTTTGCTTGGAATCTCTCAAGTGCAAGTGGTCATTTGTCTCATTTGGATACTAGATCGTGTCTGAAACTTAGGATTAGTTATGACTTATACTTATGATTTTGGTGACCCTCTATCCATATCCTGATCCTTATGTGTCCCAACCTTGTATGATTGAACCCATAAAAATCTCAAAGAAGGCAAAACCCATAAAAATCTAAAAGAATGAACCAGGGTTTTTATTGTTACCTATAAAAAAATGTGGGTACTTCTCCCTCATATTAGCCTCAGATTCCCAATACCCTCTTCTACGTCCTAATTATTGCACATGACCTTAACTAAAGATATCCATTTCTGCCGAAGCCTCTTGACTTCATGGTCCAGTATCATAAGAAGCTCCTTAAGGAAAGATAGGTTGGGTTCCACCATCAAGTTCTCATAGCTGATGTATGTCTGGGATCTCAGACATAGTTGTTGGACATATGAGCCCTGTGCGAACCATTTCTACAATAAATGTCATTGTAATACTTTTTTATATTAATAAAAGTTATTGATTTTCTCTTCTTGTCTGAGATTAATGGATACATGCATTTATAAGGTCCCTTCATATTATTAGGTTTATATAACACAACCATCTTTATAATTATACAACCAATGATTCAATGGTTGGAACATATAGGATGATGTTGAGATGATATATAAAGAGTTAGGTTGAGGACTCATCTAGTACCGTGGAATGATTATCAAGAGAGGATATCCATCTTGAGAAGGAGATGACAATCCTTACTCCAAAGGATGATATTCGATCGACCTCTTGATGCAAGTCCTCTACATAGGAATAGAGATTCGGAGGTGCCAAATGTGTTAAGTCAAAGAGTTGACTTACTGAGATCAAGATAGCTAAGACCTATGCTGTATTCTGTCATGATATAAGCATACATCCTCTGACTGGAGACAGATGTATTACTATATGTCTGAGTATGTACATTTGACAGACCATTATGTTAATGACCTAATCAAGGTCTATACACCGGAGAGCTGGTGCATATAAGGGCATATGAGTAGTACGATCTCTCAAAGGGATCATATAGGTTCACTACTGAATCGGAAGACATGATCTTACTCGTGGGATATTGGGACCAACCAAATTCCATCAATGGTCGTCTCACTTTGGAAGCAATACATGATTTGTGGGTTCGATATATGCTTTCGGAAAGCATATGATTGATATCAACTCCCAATGATCTAATGAAAAACTTAACGATAAAACCCTAAAGGAGACAGTCCAAAATGAGATCAGAATGTTGGGTTTAATCATGGTATTCCAGTATGTAGGATGAACGGGTGTTAGGAATACTCGAGGGTGATGTGATCTTAAGTGATTATATACCACGACGCTTCCATTCTGAGGGAGTAATGAAATATGTTTGGATTTTTGTGACTCCTCTCAGTGGACTACATATCCGATCTTGAACCAGTTGTTGGACATTGATTCGAGTATGATTCAGATGCTATAAGAAGAAGGGAATCATGTTAGACATGATCAGACACTTATTACAACCATCTAGATCTGGATATGAGATTAGATATCATTATCCAAGTTACTATGCATGGCATACACAATCGCCTTGACCTTATCTCCAAGTATCTGATGAGAAGGCACACAATTCTTGACAGAGTTCAAGAATTGTTCCATGAGAAATTTTTTCAAAGTATTCGAAAATTGGTTAATGAAATAGGATTTTATTATCACAAATAATGTAGATGTGATTGACATTATTTAGACAAATGTAAAAAGATATCCTGGATACTTAAATTGGATTTAGTTACATGAATATGATTAATGTAGTTAACATCATCTACAATAATATTAGATAATGTGGATATGATCCATAATGTCATGTTGAGAGGTAATTATGAACTAGAATCTAAATTTACAAGTTAATGTGAATTTGATTCAAATTATCTGATTTAATGTACATGTGATTTACATTAAATATTGGATGGAACTTTTTAGTTCTTAATTATCAATGGTTTTGTTGCAAATATCACAAATAATTTAGAATTATTTGATGGTTAACTCAATTAATTCAATTGTTAAACTAATTAATAAATTAATAAAAATAAAAATGACCTTTTTTACTCCATTTTAGAGTGGACGACCATGGTGCCATCCACCTTTTATGGAGAATGGATGGAGGACATTTTATCTATATTAATTAATCAGTAATCGATTTATTTAAAAGAGATAATTTGGATTTTTTTTAAAGATTATTTATTTTCAATTTATGTATATTTTTTATGACTTGAAAAGAAAATAAAAACAATTAAAACCATCGATCTTAAAAGCACATGGATTGAGATCCATGGACTTCCAATGGATTGAGATCCATGGACTTCCAATTTGCTATAAAAGAGAGGCCAACCCTAAGCTATTTTCTACACAAGTTTAATAGATTTCTTGCATTAACAAAACTCTCTCTCTCTCCACATGTCTAGTCTCTCTCTACAACCTTGGTGGAGACCGCGATCGTCATCGTGATGCCGTTGTGCTGCTGGACTAATCGCTCGAGGAACTCGGTCTTCTTTAATGCTTCAGGATCATGAGGAAGATAATGGATTTCGTGTAATGAAATCATAAGAATCTGCACTTGGATTATTGCTTAGGATTGTGGGAATTACACGTCTCATCAACAAGTTTGCAAGTGCACTCTCGTCGGAATCGGACTTGAGTCACGAGACCTCTTCCCTTAAAGGATTCAGATCACAGCCACACTTCAAAAGGTAAGCATAAACTTGTGTTGATATGAATGAAACAACAAAGGAAAGGTTCTCGAGCCATGTAGATCATTCTTAAAATTGTTGTTTTTCCGCTACCATGCCAACTAGTACAACTAGTTGACCTTAATCAGATTTGATCTGATCTCCATGCTTCTGTGATGTGCAAGGTTAACACCTTGCCCTTTAAAGTTATAAGAGCTAAGGTGTTGGATGGTATCTAAACCCTATGGAACAACCTCTGGATATGGGTATGTGCGGGAACTCATTATTTTTCGCATTGTTGAAATTTCAAGTCGATTTTGAGAATATGGGATATATCTCCTATTTTGCCCTGTTATGAAAGAAATTTTGAAATACTTAAGCATTCTTATACAATCTAGACATGTCCCTATAATGTTATCGAAAGTTGGCTAAAATCAGGCATTATTTGAATTCAAAATGTTCTTGCAGTGTTGTTATTTTTTGCATGTAATCTCAGATCTATAACTAAACATTTATTGTTACTGTTTTCAGAAGTCATGAAACATGATAAACGCACATTAATTATGTTAATAATCAAACCAACAAACCACTCGAATTTATTTCAAGTGATTCTGACTATGTTTGCCCTAGATATGCGATATTTAGTAGTGATGGGTAAAAAGATGATTGGATCATCATGTTGGCATCTTTTAATGTATTTAATCAATCAAATATAATCATGGAAATTTTGAATTTACCCTGATTAATTAATGTATAATTTATTTTGAGAATGCATGATAAACAACATTAAATGATCAATTCATTGCATGAAAACCCTAGTTTATCCAACAATAGTTGTAGGACAACTTTTACATGCAAAATCAAATTGTTTGCTTGATTTGACTAGAAATTTAGGGTCATTAAAAATGTTTTAAGATACCTAAATTTCTTAGTGTATACTATATAGTATCGTGCCGCTCATCAGAGGAATGATCGATAAAACCACAAGTACATTGATCCGATTGTATTGTTCTAAATAGGGATGGTGAAGGTGTCTAGATCAGGTACTCTGGCTTGATTTCTTAATTAGAGCCTTATATTTCAAGGAAATCCTCCCTCCCAGCATAACTTGGGCATCTGACTAGATCCATTTTTGAGGAAGGGTTATATGAGTAAGTCAAGTTGTACTCTAATTACTAAAATCAGAATAATACATACTTGTGAGAGATACTACTATAAAGTAATATCAAGTAAACCTAAATATTTGTTGGTTGCATTGGATTGTTAATATAATATGATTAAATTAATTTAATCCAATTTAAATAAACATTCTATTATTAATAGGATTGCGATTCCTTTGGAAGAATTAATAAAGAGAATTTGATTCATATTGATCAATTATAAAATTGAACGGGATATGGATGATCATAAGATTACATCCATGGTCTCCTGTCAATGCGAAGGGTTCTGTCGCCATGGATTGGAGATGCCTATGTGAAGTCATAGATCTAGTATACAAGTGCACATGGATAGGTGCTCTTTACCTCTCATAAGAGACAGGTTGTATGCATAGTGACTCCAATATTGTTCGTCATATATATGAGGTGATATTGGATTGCACATGAAGTGGGTTAATCCTGTTGATGGTTGGTTCAATTAACATTTTAAAGATCAAATTGGGAAACACAAGTTGGACTCGCAAGGCGGAAAGAGTTCCCGCTTCCTTCACTCGAGTCACATTTTCTCATATTATTGGTGAGTACAAAGGTGGAAGGTAGATCCCAAATCTTGCTAGAGATGTAGCAGTAGGTATATCTCTTGCTTAGAAATTTGGATAATGGAATCGACTTTCAAAGTATAAAAAGAAAGACAACTTTGACTAAAAATTCCTTAATCAAAGAAGCTTATATACATAAATAATTTTATTGCATATATACTAAAAAGTGCATCTTTAATCTCAGATGAAATCCATGAACTCTTAGCAAGCTTCTGGAGGTCAACCAACTGACCATACCAAATTATTCATACTGGCTCTAAAATTTAGAGCTTATTCTCTTTGTGGAGCACATTGGTTATGTGCTCATTAAGAACAAGCATATGACCCCTATGTCAATGGAAGAATTAAAATTTAATGAAAATTTTAATAAGGACCACTCGTTGGTTCAATGGTATATTATGGGTTCTCTGTCTAATGTGCTTCAGAAACAACATATGGAAATTGAGAATGTCCATGCTATAATGATGAATTTAAAAGAGAAGTTCTATGATGTGAACTGCATAGAACACAATCAGAATCAAGGGTTCTGGGAGAGTCCGACCCAACAGGTGAAGAAGAAGTGTCAAAGTGTTGACTCATCCTCTCAAGCTTCCACACATCTTGCATCCAATAAAATAAATGTATGTCATCACTGCAAAAGGCTAGGGCACTGGAAAAGAAATTGTCCAAATTATCTGAAAACCTTAGACAAGGGTAAAGATAATGCTTTGGCTTGTATAAAATCTACTTTCATCATTGAAACTAACTTTCTCGTAGGACTAGAAGGTAGTTGGGTTATTGATATTGGTGCTTCTGTTCATATACGCAATGTGTTGCATCTATTTTAGGAAACTAGAAAGCTTGAGGATGAAAATAATCATCCAGATGGGACTGATGCAACTGTTGCAGCAGTCGTCGACAAGACTTGTAGACTATCTTTAGCTAGTGGGGGAATCTTGTTACTTAGAGAGTGTCTCTGTGTACCTAAACCTTGAACAAACTTGTTATCTATACCTAAATTAGTTGGAAATGGATATGAGTTCCAATTTTGCAATAAAGTTGTCATAAGACGTTATGGTAAACATATTGCAGATGATTTTCTAACTTATGATGGATTCTTTAAATTTTGCATTGATGGGTGTGTCATGGATGATACATCCACTAATAATAATAACATCAAGCAATCCGAAGAGGATAATAGTCATTTAACCATGATTTGGCATCAAAGTCTTGGCCATTTATCTGTTGATATGATTAATATATTAGTAAAAGATGGACCTTTCGATTTCCATAAAATCCAAACTTTACCTACCTTCAAACACTATATTCAAGGTAAAATGACTAGAGCACCCTTCCGAAATAAGGGTACTATATGCGAGGTATACTTGACTTAATACATACTGATGTATGTGGCCCTTTCAGTATCACGACTCGAAATGGATATCGATATTACATGACTTTTATTGATGACCATTCATGATACGAGTTTATATGCCTATTACATCATAAATCTGAAAGCTTATAAAAGTTCAAAGAATTCATGGCTTTGGTTGAGAACCAAACCGATAGGGAGATTAAATGAATTTCATCTGGCTGAGGTGGCGAGTACCTCTCATATGAATTCAAGGAGTATCTTAAAGAGAAAGTAATTGTGTACAATCTCACACCTCCAAGAACTTCCTGATGGAACGGTTTTGTGAGGTATCTAACGACCAATCTTGGAGAGCATGCGATGTCCGACAAATCAGATACAACTATCGTTGTATCAGGGCCTCTCTCGGCTCTCAGTTTCAACGACCAATCTCAATCAATAATTAACCCTCATCAATGATTAAATAAATAAATTTAACTAAGCTAAATTTTATTATACCCTAAAAAGAATTTGTATAGTATGCAAGCAATAGGGGTCGAACCACAAAGGAGAATACGAGCTAGAGTAATAAAAATGTGTAGACAACTTAGAATATTTTTGTGTTTTTGATTTTTAATTATTTGTATGGGTTTTTAATTTTTATATAATATCTTTTTTCTCTAAATTTTGCAAAAGTTTATATTTAATTTAGAAAATAAAATATAAATTGATATTTAATATATAATATAAAGAAAATGAGAGAAGATATGTTTTTGGATTTTTCAAATATAATAAATAACTTAAAATTTTAAAAGAAAATATTTTTGAATTTTATAAATTTTTCTCTATTTTCTTGGTAATTTTTGGATAATTTTTTGTGATTTTTAAATAAGGAAATACATAAAATAAACAAAATAGAAAATCCGGGAACTAGAGATGGGCTTAGTAAATATCTATCAAATTAGATTACACACAAATTCAATTTTTCTGAATACTAGAAAATCTAAAGAAAATTCAGAAGCTTCGAAAGTGTTTTTGTGATTTTTTAGAAATTTTATTAAAGTTATGTGGATTTTTTCAATTTTAGGAGTTTTAATTAATATTTTACAAAAATATTTGATCAGAAAATCAAATATAAATAAATAAATAGAAATGATTTTTTAGATTTTTTCAAAATAATTTGTATCTTATATATATTTTTAAATGATAAATAGGAGAAAATGCGATGTTTTTTGTATTTTTATGAATAGAAAAATAAGTTAAATTTCTATGCGAAGAATATAAGCAATGTAATATAGTTCTGGACAATTATGATAATTTTCCTATAATTTTAGATGCTAAATATTTTTAATAATTAAAATACAACTACAAAATTAAATCTACAATACATGGGCCTAATTGCATTTTTCAAGAAAGTTTTAGAGAATTTAATAACTCTTAAACAAAATCCATGGGCTTAGATGAAAATTTTCCATATTTTAAAACATATTTCATAGTAGCATGGGTATAAATGTAATTAATCCAAACAACTTGGCTCAATGTGCAAATTTACCAAAAATAAATACACTAATATTCAATGTTTCTGGACCAAAATAAAATACAAAAACCTACAAGGGTATCCACGTAAATTCCTGCCCCTTCACACGTAGATGCATGTGAGGTGATTTGAAATAGACTAAAGTGCAAATATAATAAAGTCTAGGGCCCTTAGTGCAAATAATATAAAAAACTACAACTTCCATTAAAAATATCTAGTCTAAAAAGAAAATACCAAAAAGCGAAGGGGAATTGTGCAATATACCCCTCAATGGGCACTGACGGATGGCGGATAGAGCGCCACTTATCCATACGCGAGCAAAGTTTTAGACCTTGCACATAAAAAATACATCATGATCGAAAAGGAAATGCTCATCGTAGTATAGGCTCTTGAGAAATTCAGATCTTACATTATAAGTGCAAAAGTGAGAGTTTATACTAACCATTCAACCATTCGATATCTCATAGAAAAGAACGATGCAAAGGCATGCCTTCTTAGGTGGATTTTATTACTTCAGGAGTTTGATTTAGAGATTGAGGATAAAGTTGGAGTCAAGAATGTAGTGGTTGATCATTTGTCAAGAATAGAGTTGAAGGATTCCCCTGATCTATAACCTATCAGAGAGACCTTCCTAGATGAGTCGATATGTGTTGTCGATTCACTCCCATGGTATGCCAACATGGTGAACTATCTTGTCTCCGAGAATTCCCCAAGGACTAGTTGCAATATTGACCGACTGAAGTTGTATTCGAGGAGATACCATTGGGAGGAACCATTCCTTTTCTTTGAAGGGCTAGATTCTGTATGGAGAAGGTGTATTACTCAAGAGGAATTCTAGAGTGTCCTTACGTATTATCATTCTCTAGAGGTTGGAGGACACCACTTAGGAAAAAGAACCGCACACAAGATGCTTCAATGTGGACTATTTTGGCTGACCTTGTTTAGAGGTGCCATTGATTTTGTATGGTTGTGCCCAGTTTATCGAAGGATGGGAGGGACATTTGGTTATAGAGATGAGATGTCCATGCATCTGGTGATTTTTTATGATATATTTGATGCATGGGGGTATAGATTTCATGGGTCCCTTTCCCAATAATCATGTCTTTGAATACATTTCTTAGGAGTTGACTACCTTTCTAGATGGGTGAAGGCTATCCCAACCCGAGCTGCAGACTGTATGACTGCGTTTAAGTTCATAAAGGATCATATTATTTCAAGGTTTGAGGTCCCAAAAGTTTTGATATATGATGGGGGTATCCATTTTTTGAACAGAGAGATGAAATCTTTAGCTAAGGACTACAAGTTTGAACATCTAGTAACTAGTCCTTACCATCTTAAATTAAACGGTATGGCAAAGGTCTCAAATGGAAAGGAGAAGAGTATTCTTCAGAATCTAGTCCATCCCTATAGGAAGAATTGGTTCCAACTGTTGGACCATGTTTTGTGGGCCTATAGGATGGCTTACAAGACCCTTCTAGGCACTTCACCTTTTAGGATGATATATGGAAAGCCATGCCATTTGCCTGTTTAATTGACTCACAAGTCTGAGTAGGCAATGAAGAAGATTAATTGGAGCCGTCACTTTGGTAAGATGTATAGAGACCTGAGCCTCAATGAGCCTGTGGAAATCCGCAACCGAGTATATGAAGATAGTATAATCTATAAGGCAAAGTTAAGAAGTGGCATGATTCGCATATTAGATGCAAGAACTTTGTCCCAGGACAGAAGGTAAGGTTCTTCAATGCAACGTTAAAGATTTTTCACTGGAAACATAAATCTAAATGAATGGGTCCTTATATAGTTAAGGAAGTGCATGGTAATGGTAGTGTAGAGATAACAGTTCTCACAGTTGGTGCACCTTCCTTCTTGTTCAATGGTAAGGTGTTGAAACATTTCGTAGAATCCAAAGAATGACTGACTCCAGTTGAGGTTATTGACTTCATGTCAATTGAGTCATTTGCTGACATTTCAAATACAACATGAAGTCGCAGCTGAAAGATTCACATCAGATAGATTCAACATCTTCCTTCATCTATTATTTTACCCATACTAACTTTATTCTTTTATGGTTGTGGAATCTTCTCTTATTATTTTCTTACTCCTAACTTAGGCTTGTGATAGACTAAGTATTGGGGGAATCCCACCCAGTCGTCTATATATTCTCCTCAACTCCTTTATCATTTTCAGTCTAATATAGGGGGGAATGAGCCCATGTTATTCTTACTGGTCTATTCTTTTTTGTACCCATCTTTGATGTCTCCATGTCCTACACTTAGGCTATTCAAAGCCTAAGTATGGGGGGGTCTAACCTGTTGCCTGATCCCTACTTGTCATTTCCCTTTATGATTAGTACTAGTCATGTCTTTCATTCCACTTTGTGCCATCAGGACATAGCACAAGCTAAGTATAGGGATGTGTGTGTATTGCATATATACTTTTATTCATTGCTCGTACTTTCACATTTTGTATATTTATTTTGGGCTATGAGTATGAAGCTTTGAAAATTTTTGTAAAAATAGTTTATAAAATATTTGGAAACATATATAGATATTCTACTTGGTTGGAAAAATGTTTTACAATTAATTTTTAAAAAAGGGGTGCATGTTTAATTTTGACACTTTACAAATTTTTTCTGTATATTCGACATATATTACTATTATTATAAAAAATATTAAAAAAAATAAAATCAAACCTTACTTCAATTTTTCAAGAGAAGCTTTTTTTTTGAAGGGGTGCTTTGGGTGTAACAGTTATATTTTGAACCATTTGATTCTTGGGTTATAAAAGGTTTCCTAGACCGAGTCCTTTACAGAGTCTTGCATGGAGGAAAGTTTGAATTTATTTTTTATATTTTGGATGATCAAGTCGATAAGGAGTTCTTTGAAAAGAGTGATCCCCCTTGAGGAAGATAATATTTTGTTAGAAGAGTTAATATGGAGGAACCTACTCCTTTTCTTAAGGATACTTAGTTATCTGATTGTCGTCTTACTTGTAAGTTAGGTTTCCTTCTTATGTCTAGTTTTTCTCTTTTGAGGAAAATCCAGAACCAAGGGCTGGATTTGTCTTCCTTCTATTTTGGAGAATTTTAGGTCTTCTCGTGTGAATATGGATATTACCTTTGAGTAAGAATGACACCATCCTAAGTGATGAAGATCTTTCTTATTCAGATTATGAGGTTTATTCTCTGAGAAAGGAAGAAGTGAAGCATATGGCAAGATGTGATTCCAAACTCCAAAGACTCAAGACTAATTGTTGAGGAACTAAAATTTGTAGTGTTGTGTGGGTATCCTTGTAATGTCTTTGTAAGTGTCTATTGTGTTCATCTCTATTATGTTCTATCTATATTCCTTAAAGGTGCCTATTCTCTAATTCTTTTTAATAAAAATTCCTTCAAAAAAACTCTATAAATAATTAACTTGTTAGTTTAGTGTTTTTCCCTGACACTTTCACTTTGCACTCAAGGCTTGTTGAGAACCTTCAGCACTTGTTTTATGAGGTCTAGAGACTTAGAGTTAACCTGTCTTAATCAATAGGTCTTAGACTTAATATTTCACACTTTCCTAGTTAGAAATATTAACATAATACATTTGCATGTTCAATCTCTACCTTAAAGAATATGACCATCAGTCACATGCACAATTACATTCATGATAAGATGAGTAGAGGTTTTACTTGAAGAACTGGGATTTAAGATTCAAGCTTGGACATGATTTTATGATACTCGATGATGGGATAAGATTAATGAAGGCTTCATGAATCCTGAGTGTCAGCATCTTAGTCGTATGGGACATGGTTCTCATACTAATCTCTTGATATAGACCTAAGTGCCAGGGTGTGATAACATTAAATTAAATTGTTTATCAGTATGTACCAATCCTTCGTAAAAGCTGTAGATCTAGCCAAAAAGAAAAGAGAAAGTAAAATGAAAAGAAAAGCTCAAATCTATAAGTTTACATTTATATGAGCTTACACCAAAGGCGAGTGCTCCCAACCTTCAAGTGTCCATTTGGACCAAAGTATTAGGCTTTTATAAGTCAGGCTAGTACCTCAAAAAGAGCTTTGCATTGTAAGCGATACAAGTTTGGGTGTAGAAGGTATCTTAGATACTCAAAAGAGACACATCCCAATGTATTCCTAAGAAAACAAGTACAAACGACCCAACTTCTTTTGACGGACAGACTGATTAACAACAAAAATATATGCTTTGAGTTGATAAGGAACTTGAGAGATACCTTGTTCCATTGAGAGGGAGAGAAGAAATGACACCATCCTATTACCTTCATTATATGTCCTATCGTCTACACTTTGAAGTCTGACACACCAAAGAGATGGTGGATTGAAGCAAGACTATATTTAATCCCTAGTGTTGAGGATTAGGTCCTTGGAGAATCTCTTGAATTGGAACTTTAGGTGATGTCTTAACTCTACTCTTGTGAATGTAGTCAACGCATTAATGTTATGCTTCTTACTATATATGTATACATTGAGAGCATGATAATTAGATGAGTTGAATTCCTTTAGATTAGGACCTGGTTCAGCTTAGAGTCTTAGGATATCTAAAACCAAGTTTTTTGGTTTTCTTAAGCCTTGTCAATTCATGCGCACATGTCAGGGAATTCACTAAACTCACTTATTTCTAATTAATTCTTCATTTATTAGCTCGAGGACGAGCTTATATTAAGTATAGGGGTGATGAATCCCAGATTCATCTACATTATTTTTTTATATTATCTCTCTTGCTTAAGAAAACCAATAAAATTCAATACCTGCGAATAAATGACTCTAATTATTGTATATTAATCATCCTATTATTATGCCTATATTTTATGTGTTTATGATTCATTAAAAATCTAATAAAAAAATAGATTTATACATAATTAATTTAACAGAATTTAAAAAATATAAATCCAAAAAATTAAGAAAATAAATAAAAATAAGCAATTTATTACTTTAAAATACTTGAAAAAATCTTTATTTTGTATAAACAATTTTCTCTCTCTTTGAGTTCTACATGAAAGATGTAGAGCTCATCGAGATCTAAAACTTTCATGTTTATCACTTTTTCTAATTTTGACTCTAATTATATGTTCTTTATTTTAAATTGTTTTTCCTAATTCTCCTAATTCTGATTTGGTCACATGGCCCAATCTGGGCATTCCACGTAGCAGACCTTTTGTCTTTACTCGCATCAAGTCACAACCGTTAGATCTGTGATCAAATCCAATCCTTGCCGCTTATTAGCACCTAACTTCAAACCATTTGATTTGTCTTATCAGATGATCAAAGCCTTAAAATCGTGTCCAAATCATGACCGTCTGATCGAATGATTAGACAGTTGTGGAGTCTCCTTCAACCTCCAGCAACTCCCTCCAACGTGCGAGAACCACCAAACCTCCTCAACTCCTCCCAATTCCCCAAACTTTGCCAACAATAATCTCCTCTAACTTCCATCGCCACCTTATTCACCAAACAACCGCCACCTTTTCCAACTATCTAAGTTCCCTAAACACTAACTTCCAGATCAACTGGTGGTGGTTGAAAAGACCATCTGAGATCAACAACCACCACCATCATTTTCTTCAAATACACCTCCCCCACCACTGTTAATGGTTGATCCATCACTCTCGGAAGAAACCTCTGAGCATCAACTACTGATCAGTGATAGACATTAGGTGCTATTGATAGTAAAGAAGGAGAGTTTTCCTATGATGAGATCCTCGTTTACTCTGACGACTTACATCTTCTCCGTCGTTTGAGATATGGTCATGTAGCCTCACGTAACATAAGCGAAGATCAGAGCATCAATTGCTCCAATCTCTATGCCTGTTCATCAGTATTTGTTTATCCTATTATATCAATTCATCCTCCAGGTAATAAATCTCGTATTGATTCCTTATTTCTCTTTCACTTCTCAAAATTTTTTATTAATACATCCTGCACCATCACTCTACTTTGATCATCCTTCAAGCATCATCAGATTATCTAGTTTCTCATGTATTCATATTCTTTATCCATTCGTTTCTCCATTATCGTCTCCATCCATATATTTCTATCCCAATGCAAAAGGGGTTTAGAACCCATCAGGATGAGCTTAAACATAGCTCCTCCATTAAGATTTTTATTCAGCCTCAATTCTATTTCCATAGACTCTCTTTGTGTGGGAGTATGCTTCTGAGTATTCAGGGACTTCATTGGTTAGATGTTCAGCTTCACAACCTCCAATGAGCAACCCTTGATCAACTACGTAAGGAGATAATGCACGCTATTCACACATTCTTCTTCTTCGCCAACTCTTGAAGATTCCTCTCTGACAATAAGGACATGCATTTGAGCCAGGAGGACCGAAGACTCTTTCATCGAAGCTTCTCTAGTGCGTTGCTAAGCACGAGGAGGGGGATGAACTCGAGAAGCATTTGCAGTTAGATTTAATCTCCCCGATCAAATCCAACGGCATGGATCTTATCCAAGCGTAGTGCTGAAGTAATGATTCCGCCTTCAAGTTAGGGCATCTGAGCATGCTATAAAGCGCAAGATACTAATATGTGACCTAAGTCTGGAAGCAACCCGAGCCTAGCCTGTCACACGCCCAACTCATGCGAGGGTGGAGATTTTGTAGAATAACCCCAGAACTGTTCAAATTTACAGATAAGCCATACACATAGAAAAAATTACATTTCAACCCGAGAGATTTTTTATAATTGCATTTCAATCCAATGTGGACTTATTTGTAATTAAATAATTTATGTTTTATTACATGTATGCCCTTGTATTGTATCTTCATTAACTTGAACCATTTATCCATTGTTAATGAAACTGATGTCATTTGAAAGCTAATTTTGTCTATTCAACCTGATATTAACTTAAAATGGAATTGTATTGAGGTTAAATTGCTTTCTTTATTACATTGATTTTTCATTAATTTATTAATTGTTATCATAAGTAAATAATTCATTCAATCAGGATCATATGTTAACTGTGCATCTACTATGTGATTTCTTTGCATCATTGTTTATCATAAAAAATAAATGCATAAAAATTGTTTGAAAAAATTATGTGTATTGTGTTTGTTGCATTTGGCTTTACTTAGATAGCCTATAAATTGCCTAAGAAGATAATTAACTCCTTCATTAAATTGAATAATTGTTCATGTTCCTATGTTTGACCCTGGACTTGCCCATGTATAAATTTAAGCCGAGAACTCTTCGTAGAGATATTCTCTCGATTCTGTTGATTGTTATTGGCTCGTGCTACGACGAGAGCATGCTATTTTAGATGATTGATGATTGGCCACAAGGTCATCACCACCTTCCCATGGTGATTAATCCAGTACAGATCCTTATCTTGAAGGCTGAATGGGAAGGTGGTCATTTCTACTGCCTCTAACAGAATGTTGGGGTAGTGCATGGTGCTGCATATCCTATTTACTCGTTGCATGTGGATGTAAGGTTCTTCATTTGTGTTGCAATGGAAAATCGAAAACAACAGAAGCAAAGATGGATTTAACTCAAAGTATCCGTGGATCGTAGGTATGCAGGTCCACTCAGTAACCTGGCAAGTGCCAGGGTTGTACATCTCCTTTAGAGTTAGTTTGGGTTTCCCAACTCTTTCCTCTCCTCTATGGGGTCCTACATGTTGGTCATCATCGTTTCCACTATGATGTTCCTCATCCTCCCCTCCCCGACATTCTCGATCCCTCCTCAGATCATTAAGCATCTCCCTAAATGCAACATGGGAAAAAGCTTAGTATGTCAACTGTTGCTGAATATCTTGGATTGATGCTAGAAGTAGGTTGTTGACCTCATTCTAGTCTGATGTTTCATCCAAAGTTAGTCCTTTGTCATGTCTCTCAAGAGCCAGATGCAATCAAGATCGCTATCATAGGAACTGATCTCCTAATCTGCTCTTGGTATGCAATAGGAAATATGCCTTAATCAGTCTGGAAACATGCACCATATGTGGGAAAGAGTTTAGAATCAGGGTTGATCCTGAACTTTATTAGGGATGTATATGGAGTAAAGACAATCTCCATCTAGAAAGGAGTGAATTCGAAATAAGAGTTATCCCGATTTATTTAAGAAAGAAGCGGGAAGTCTTGAGAGTGGATCACAAGGTCTAAACCGTGCTCTCTAATATCACCCTGAATTCTTGGAAATGTTAGCATCTAGGAATCAATGTAGCTGTTCGCAAGATCCAAACAAAACCATCCAGGATGCGACATCTTGGGAGAGAAAAAGAAATAGATGATGTAATAGATGAAGGAAATGAAATCAAGAGGGAATGAGAAGAGAAGGATCAGAAATGAGCATGGAAAAAAGATGTGAGATGAAAAGGTGTGACAAAAGGTGCAAAGGCGTAGTGTTTTTGATCTTGACTTGTTTTAAAACTAATCAGTCAAACCATAAAACAAGGGTTGATTCATCAACTCAACACAATGGGTCATAAGAGTTCAACAATTATCTTTTCAATTATATTGGTTGTGTCATGCAATCTTGTTAATTAGTCATTAACGGTTAATTCTATAGGCCATTGAGTACTATCAGAAAGGTATCATGCACTTCGCACTTCCTTTGTAACCAATAGCATGTACCTTTTAAAGGTCCTTGTTATCGGATCTGTACCACTACTCGACAAAACAAGTAGATGGGGGAGCTAATAGGTGAAACTGATACTTCAAGCTAAGTATGCAAGCAGACAAGGACCTACTCGGATGCAAGACGATGAGACGGACACTTTTGTGAGGGAATGACCTATTCTTGATACTTCAGACAAAGTCTGCAAGCAGACTATGCCCTACTCGTCCACGCACAATAGAAGCGCTAATACTTCGTGCATCCAGGCGATCGAAAAGGCAACACAGACTGGGATTTGTGTTCCATTCCTTAAGGACCGTACCCCACTTTTTTTGGAAGGTACCTAAATACAGTGAGGGTGTTGTGAACCCAAAACAATGATGTCCAATTAAGCAATTTTAATTAGATCAAGAATTTCGTAACGAGACCCTTTTTTAAATTTTTATGGGTTTTCACTTGTTTTGAGTAAAATTTATGCAAAAGGCCTAATGATTTGATCAATTCTTGGCTTGGCCTATGTGATCAAAATTAGAAGGACAAGATGGGAAAGCAATGCAAGTTAGAAATCAAATGATGTGATGCTCAGTAAGAGGAGTTAAAGCGCTTCCCAGCTCTCTCCATGTGGAATGCAAGGCAGAATTTTTATACCTAATCTATACGAAATGCAACGAGGAAATCTCCTTAGAACATGAGCTTCTATTATAGTGAATAATGTTGTTCAATTTGACTAGATCCAAATGATAAAGACTATATGTACATGAGTTATTTTAGGGCTTTGAACCTATGTTTACCAAACAACCACTCCTAATGATCTAAGGGCTCATTCCATAAGATGCAAATAAATATAAAGCAGAAAGTAGAAATCACGAAAAATAATGAAAACAAAGGGGAAAATAGGGAGAAATAAATGTAGAAGGCGATGAAAATGAGGAAGATCAAACAAGTACCCCAAGTAAAGAATCACTTGGTGAAATGGACTTGTGAGGTTTCAAGTGTTTAAGGTCCTATATTACTATAAATTAATAAAACGACTCTCTCCCTCTCTCTCACATAAAAATTAAACTACTTCTATGCTAAGAAAATTCTGACTTGTCTTCTTGTGCCCTCTGCTACTCTCTCCTACCAGTGGGCAATGAACCACCAGTCTCCACGGCTCTTAAGTGCATCGAATATATGAGGAAATCCTCCCTCGATAAGCGAGCCCTCATAGTAAATTCCAACAAGAAGATGGCCAGAATATTCTTAGATAAGAATATAATAAAAAGAGAAAATGGATAATGAAATGAATGATGGTAAAATGAGCTAAGTATCTACTCTACTCTACAAACCGATGATCCCCGACAATGACGTTATTTGATGGAATGGTTCTGTAATGTACCTAACATCCAATCTTGGATGGCCTATGATGTCTGACAAATCAGGTCCAACAATTGTTGTATCAACGCCTCCCTCGTCTCTCAGCACTCAACAACCCGTCTCAATGAATAAATAACCGACAACAATGATTATATAAATAAATTAAGGTGAGCTAAAATTTTTTATACCGTACAATGAATGTGTATAATACGCAGACAGTAGGGGTCGAACCACAAAGGAGAACACGAGGTAGAGCAACAAAAATGAGTAGACAACTCAGAATATTTGTGTTTTTTAATTTTTATTATTTTTGTGGGTTTTTAATTTTTATATAATCTCTTTTTTGTTTTTAATTCTGCAAATTGTTAACTTTATTTAGAAAAAAATATAATTTGATATTTAATATATATAGAATATAAAGAAAAGGATAAAAGAGATGTTTTTAGATTTTGAAATATAAGAAATAACTCAAAATTCAAAAAGGAAATATTTTTGGACTTTATAAAATTTTCTCTATTTCTGGTAACTTTTAGAGAATTTTTACGGATTTTTAAATAATAAAATGAATAAATAAAATAGTAAATCAGAGAGCTTGAGATGGGCTTAATAAATATCTATGAAATCAGATTAAGCCCATTCAACTTTGCCGAATACTAGAAATCCTAAAGTAAATTAAGAAACTTAGAAAATATTTCTGTGATTTTTCTATGAGTTTTTAGGATATTTATAAAGTTTTCTAGATTTTTTATATTTAGGAGTTTTAATTAATATTTTGCAAAAATATTTGATCAGAAAATCAAATATACCTAAATAAACACATAGGATTTTTTAGAATTTTTCAAAACATATTTTCATTTTATGTATTTTTTAAATGTTAAACAGGAAAAAATGCAATAACTTTGTTTTTTATAAATAAAAAGTTAATTAATTACCTTGCAAAAAATATTTGTTATTTAATATAGTTCCAGGTACTTTAGGTAATTTTTCTATAATTTTTAGATGCTAAATGACATTTTAAATAATACGATACAACTACTAAATTAAATCTGCAATACAGGTACCTAATTGTAATTTTCAAGAATGTTTCAGAACATTTAATAGCTCTTAAAAAATCCCGGTGCTTAGATGAAGTTTTTCCACACTTTAAAACATATTCTGTACTAGTAGGGGTATAAACATAATTAAAAAAAATAATAGGGCCCAATGTGTAAATGTCCTAAAAACAAATACACTAATATTCAATGTTTTTGGACTAAAATGAAATGCAAAAACCCACAAGGGTATCTACGTAAATTCCCACCCCCTCACGTGCACAAACATGTGAGGTGACATGGAATGGACTAAAGTGCAGATATAATAAAGTCTAGGATCCTTGGTACAATAACACAAAAATATTATAAATTCAAATAAAAGTTTCTAGACTAAATAGAAAATTAAAAAGCGAAGGGGAAATATGAAATAGACCCCTCAATAGGACCTGACGGACGATAGACGGATCCCCGCTTATATACATGGCCTTCAATGGATGATCGATGTTGTTTCACAGATGGAGGGCGGAGATTAGATCATGTCCCCTGATCTGATTACTTTGAGGGACTTAATCAGACGACTCGTGCACACTTGAGCGATTGTTCTTGATCCCACGACTAGTAGAGGACTAGGAAGAATAGGGAAGAGGGCTCAACTGGGCGAGCCTCGATCAGCCAAAACTCATGATCCTGAGGTTCTTTCGACCTATTGAGTGGCTCAAAATGCTCCTTACACGATTCTACGTTGGCTCTAGGTCTGAGATGAATCCAGATATCACTGTGAAGAAATCTGAAGCTTTATGAAGTCCAGTGATCTAGAGCTTCTGTACAGGACTCAATCACGCCCCAGAACGGGTTGTTTGCTGCTCCTTCTTGCATGAGAAGACTCCTTGGTCGAGGGCGAAGCTCCTCGACCCGTTAGTCACTCATAAAGGTGGTGAAATGAAGGTAGTGTCATTATTCCGACGGGAGGAAGAGGTGGAGTACTGATCTCCCAAATTTGAGTGAGATCTGGGATTGAAATGAGTCAGAGCAAGAGAAGATGAGCAAGGGAAGATGTGGAGGTGATTAGGCGGGTCAGAGAACGGTCGGATCACACTCAACAGAGGTTGGAGCCTAGAGCTCCAGCAAACTATGACTTTTATATTTTAGGTTATAACATGCGAAATTAAATGAAACAAAATGCAAAACTAAGCTACTAATACTCCTACGAATTAAAAAACAAAAGAAAAAGGATCTCACCTGCCTGATGTGGTCGGGATCACAAGACTGTCGGAGAGGCTCCGGTGATGGGTTGAATCACCTCAAGATCGCTTCCTCCTCACTATGATTTGATGGGGATCGCTTCCTGTCACCAAGGTCACTCCAAGCATCAATCCAAGGGGTCAAAATTGAGTCAAGAGGGATTAAAATTTAAATCGAAGCTCATGGATTCAATTTATAACAGTAACAAAGAGGTCCAATAGATTTAGGGTTTTCATGAGGATCAATGCAAAATTGACCAAGGATTTGGTCTGGCATGGAGAAGCAAAGATCGAGGAAGAAGTTTCATGAATTGGGTGAGGTGATTCATTTAATCTAGAGTAAAGGAAAAATTGGTGAAACAAGGGAGTCAGCAGGTCTAACAGAGATAAAGGAGTAGGGGGTGGGTCAGTTGACCGAGTAGTCAACCAAGGTCGCGCTCTAATTGGGCCATGTCAGCCATTACAAGACAAAACAAGAATAAAAATAGAAAGAAAAGATAAATAAAATATAAAATGATTTTATTCATTTTTTCTCAAAACATGAAAGTTGTTTTTCTTATTTTCTGTACTATTTTAGGTGATTTTTGTTTATTTTTATTCACCTATTTATTATATGCTACTTCTTACAAGTAAAATTATAGGCATCAATGCCTATGTATAATATTTGATATTTGTTTCTATTTTCTATTTTATTATTTTATATAAATAATATATATTTACAATATCTTTAATTATCTTTTAACATATTTTTATTTTATTTTTGTGAGTTTATTTTTATATTTAAATAAATATGGGTGCGTACAATACATGTATAGTATACCTATATCTTGCATTACATTATTTTTTCATGAGTTTTTGATGCTTTTATTTTATGTTTATTATTTAATATATTTCAAATAATATTTAGAAAGTATATAAAAATACAAGAAGGCTAAAAATACGAAGAATGAATATAGTGAATATAATATACATGCATAATATAATATACATGTATAATATAATATACAAAGAATGAGTACTTAGTGTTTCTAGATGACAGTGTTATTTTTAATTGTCTTTGTTTGCACTTATCTCCTCCTACTTTATTCCTTGTCAACCAAGTCAACATTGACTTGGTCTTGGGATTTAGGGTTAGTTAGAATTTACAATACTTCCTTTATTTAATTTCTTTAGTCATTTATTTTGTTTTTAAATAAATGCATTTAAGTATTATTTACATACAACAACAGTTAGAAAGTTAATTTGTACAAGCTAGCTATATTTACATGTATTTAGCTATGGTGTTAAAGATAAAGTAAAGGAATAAAGGAGCATGAATGGGTATTCATCACTCCTCAACTGAATGGAGTTGGTGAAAGACGCAACAGGACCATCATGGACATGATCCATTCAATGATGAGTAGAGACATTTGCCTCTTAGTTTTTGAGGATATGCAGTAGAGACTGCGATATATATATATATATATATATATATATATATATATATATATATATATATCCTTAATAAGATTCCTAGCAAGTCTGTACCCAAAACCCCTTTAGTTTGGAACCAAGCCTAGTGTTAGACACTTGAGGATTTGGGGTTAGTTGGTCCATGCCAAGAATGTGGATGCAAGTAAGCTAGAATCTCGCACTAGAGTGTTCTACTTCGTCAGGAATTTAAGGGATGGTATTGGATACCAACTTTATGACCCTAAAACTCTAAAGGTATTTGTCTATAGGGATGTGAAATTCTTGGAGCATGACTTCCTTAAGTCAAGACAAAATGAATTAAAGTAACTCATTGAATCCTCTAAGGATATTAATATTCCTGAACCAGAAATAGAAGAGATAAATGAAGATGAAACACCCATACCTCTTCAAAAGAGTTCGAGGGTGGTAAGACCACATGGAAGGTATGGATTCCATGTGTCAGAAGAGTCTGACAATGATCCTACTTCTTATGAAGAAGCACTCCCCGATCATGACATGGATAGATGGATGCTAACCATGAAGTCTGAAATATACTCCATGCACAAGAATAGTGTGTGAACCCTAGAGGATTTACTTGATGGTGTAAAATACATTGGGTATAATGGATCTTCAAGGAAAAAAGGGGACCTGATGGGATGGTAGATACCTTTAAGGCATGGCTCATAGCCAAGGGTTACCCACAAAGAGAAGGCATCAACTACGATGAGACATTTTCTCTTGTGGCCATGCTCAAGTACATCATGGCATTGCTATCTATAGATGTACATATTGATTGCGACATCTGGCAGATGGACATAAAGACTGTGTTCCTCAATAGATACCTCGAGAAGGACATCTATATGGTGCAGCCCCAGGGCTTCGTAGTTGAGTAATGCAAGATAAATAAGTCCATCTATGGTCTTAAACAAGCTTCTCATATCTGGACATCAGATTCGATGAAACCATAAAGAGTTATGATTTTGTCCAGAATCTTGATGAGCAATGTATGTACAAGACGCTTAGTGGGAGCGCCATTGTATTCATCGTGCTTTATGTAGATAACATCCTTATCTTTGAGAATAATACATGATTAATGAGTAGTTTTAAGGTTGGGTTGTCGTACACCTTCGAAATGAAAGATCTTGGAGAAGCCACTTACATCTTGGGTTTGAAGTTGTTAAGAAACATAGAAAAAATGATTTTGGGATTGTCTCAACATGGGTTTATTAAGGAAAATCTTGGAATGATTCCATATGGAATCATTCCAAGAAAGGTTTCCTTTCCTTAAGACATGGTATGCACCCGTCCAAAGGGATGGCTTCTTAAAGCATTGAGGAAAAGAAGTCCATGGCTAGATGCCTATACACATCGATTGCGGGAAGCCTAATGTATGCCATGATGTGCACAAGGTCAGATATATGCCATGCTGTGGGAGTAGTAAGTCATTACCAATCATGCTATGGAGAACAACACTGGAACACAATGAAGAACATCTTCAAGCATCTAAGTTAGAAAAAAGAATATATCTTTGTCTATAAAGATAGTGATCTCCAAGTCTTAAGACACACATATTCGAACTTCCAATCTGACATTGAGGACAAGAAGTCAACTTCAGGTTCATATTCTTGTTGAACATTATTGTTCTGGGCTGGAGAAGCAAGAAGCATGACACCACGACCGATTCAACAATAGAATCTGAGTACATTTCTGCATCAGATGCTGTAAATGAGGCGATTGGGTTGCAAAAGTTCATCTTGGACCTGGGCATACTTTCCTCAGATACTCCCATCTTGTTGCTCTGTGATAACATGGGAGCCATAGCTCAGGTGAAGGAACCCAGATGGCATAAAAAGAGCAAGGACATGGAGTGGAAATAACACATCATTCGAGAAATTCAAAGGCATGCCTTTGTCCCTTAAGGTTTTTGACCAACACATAATGAGTATGAGTTTAAAGATTGTACTTGAACGATTCTGAGTCCTAGTGGGAGATTGTTGGACACGTGAGCCATGAGCAAATCATTTCTATAATAAATGTTATTGTAATCCTTTTTTATATCAATAAAAGTTATTGATTTTCACTCCTTCTTTGAGATTAATGAATACATGCACTTATAAGGTCCCTTCGTACAATTAGGTTTATGTACCATGCCATCTTGATAATCATACATATGGTGATTCAATGGTTGGATCATATAGACTAGTAATGAGATGATATCTAAAGAGTTAGATTGAGGACTCATCTAGCACTGTGAAATAATTGAAAAGAGAGGATCTCTAGCCTGAGAAGGATATTGAAATCCTTACTCCAAAGGTTGATCTTCGACCGACCTCTTGATGCAGGTCCTCTGCAAAGAACTAAAGATTCAGAGGTGTCAGATGTGTTAAGTCAGAGAATTAACTTAGCGAGATAGAGATAGTTAAGACCTATGTCGTATTGTATCACGATATAGGCAGGCATCCTCTGCCAGAGATAGATGTATTACTGTATGTTTGAGTATGTACATTAGGCAGAACATTAGGTTGATGACCTAATCAAGGTCTATACATCAGTGAGCTGGTGTACATACAAGGGCATATGAGTAATATGATCTCTCAAAGGGATCATACATGTTCACTATTAAACTAGAAGACATGAGCTCACTCATGAGATATTAGGACCAACCAATTTCCATCGACGGTTGTCTCACTTTGGAATCAAAACAAGATTTTTGGGTATGATATATGCTTTTGGAAAGCATATGATTGATACGAACTCTCAATGATCAAATGAGAAACTTAATAATAAAATCCTAAAGGAGATAGTTCAAAATGAGATTAGAACTATGGATTTAATCATGGTCTTCCAGTATACAGGATATGCGGGTGTTTGGAATACTTGAGGGTGATGTGAACTTAAGCGAATGTATACCATGACGCTTCCATTCTGAGGGAGTGATGAAATAGGTTTCTATTTTAGTTACTCCTCTCAGTGGACTACATATCTGATCTTGATCCAATTGTTGGACATTGATTTGAATATGATTCAGATGCAATAAAAAGATGGGATATTGTGTTCGACATGAGCAGACACCTGAGCATTCTTCTAGATCTGGATATGAGATTACATCTCATTATCCAAGTCACTATACATGGAATATATAATTTCCCTGACCTTTTTTCCAAGTATCTGAGGAGAAGGCAAATATTTCTTGAAAAGTGTTCGAGAATTATCCCATGAGCAATTTTATCTAAGCATTGGAAAATTGGATAATTAAATAGGATTTAATTATCACAATAATGTGGATGTGATTCATATTATTTAGACATATGTAAAGAGATTTCCTGGATAATTAAATTATATTTCATTATCATGGATAGGATTAATATGGATAACACTATCCATACTAATCTTGAATAATGTGGATATGATCTACAATGTCATGGAGAGAGATAATTAGGAATGAGATTCATGATTTACAAGTTAATGTAAATTGGATTCACATTATTCAATTTAATGTAAATACTATTGACATTAAATATTGGATGCAAGTTTTTAATTTTTAATTATCGATGGTTTTATTGCAATTATCACAAATAATTTAAAATTATTGGATGACTGATTCAACTAATTCAACTATTCAATTTATTAATAAATTAATAAAAATCACCCTTTCCACTCGATTTTTAGGGTGGACGGCCATGGTTGTTGAACCATGGTGGTCGTCACCTTTTTTGGAGAATGTTTGGAGGATATTTTATTTCTATTAATTAATTAGTTAATAATTGAATTATTCAAAAGAGGTATTTTGGAATTATTTTCAAGATTATATCTTTTGTGTTTGTTTGTATTTTTTATGACTTGGGAAGAAAACACAAAACAATCTTAACCATTGATCTTAAGAGCACATTGATCGAGATCCTTGGACTTCCAATTTGCTACAAAAGAGAGGTCAACCTCAAGATCTTTTTTACAAAAGTTGAATGAAATTGTTGCATTAACAAAACTCTCTCTCTCTCTCTCCACACGTCCACTCTCTCTCTCTCTAAAACCTTGTTGGAGATCATGATCGTCGTCATGTTGCCATTGTGCTGTTGGACTAATCGCTCGAGGAACTCTATCATTCTTTTATGCGACATGCTTGTGAGGAAGATAATGAATTCCACATGAAAAAAATCAGGAGGTTCCATGCTTGGATTATTTCTCAAGATTGCAAGAAGTACGTGGTTCATTAACATGCATGCAAGTGCACTCTCGTCGGATCGAACTTGAGTCAGGAGACGTCTTTGCTTAGAGCATTCATATCACAACACGCTTTAAGATGTAAGCCTAAACTTGTGTGATCTGAATGAAATAATAATGGAAAGGCTCTTGAGCCATGTGGTTTCATTCCAAAAATTTGTATTTTTACACTGCCATGTCAACTAGTACGACTTGACCTAGATCAGATTTGATTCGATCTCTACGCCTCCGTTATGCGTAGGGTTGACACCTTACCCTTCAATACTTCCTCAAATTCGATACATGGAACGCATCATGTATGACCTCCATAAGTGGATGAAGGGCTACTCTGTAAGCCATCTTCCTAAATCTATCCAAAATCTCAAATGGTTCCACAAATCGCAGGGCACACTTATCTCTAGCATCGAAACATTATACTCCCTTCATTGGGGATACTTGTAAAAACACCAAATCCCCAACCTGTCATAATGAGGGATACATAGGTGTCTAGAGTGGGTTATAAATTATACTTAAGACATGGATGTAAAATACGATACCTGAAAATCAAGGTCTCGATACCGCTCGTCGGTGTAGCTCTTTTGACAGCCTGGGCTATCAGCAATATCTTCTTATCAATTTCTACCACTCGGTATATCTTCTCAATGATCTGTAGGTGTACAAGGCATTGTGACCGACTGAAAAACCCAAAAATTGCCTCTGAAAGTTAAAAATGATGTAATGAAGATACTATATTTTTTTGGAATTTTTCAAGAATATATCTTTTTTTTTTTGAATTTGTTAATGGAAACAGAGTGAAAGTGAGTAGTTAATTCCTAATAAATCCATAAAATTAATTTATCCAGAGAGCAAATGATCTCAAAAAGATATATGCAATACAGGAGAGTTGAAATTTCGCAAAAATAATATTCGTGGATTTAACTAAAAATCATTTACTAAAATCACACAATAATTTATTTTATAAAAAGGACACATCCATCTTTTATGAAATTTAGAACAATTCATATGCATCATCTATGATTTATTTCACAATTTGTGGAGCAAAATTTAATTAAATACGGATTTCAGATCATGAATTCGGTAAAATATGCAATTTTTTGCCAAAAAACAATTTTACTTAATTACCCAATTCTCACAAAAATCTAAATAAATATCCAATAAATAGAGAATTAAATGATCTACAAAATTCAATTTTTGTAAAAAAATGATGTAAAATGGATATCCCATTTAATGCTCAAAGTTAGGGGTGTTTTTACAATATAGAAAACAAAACTCAACAACCAATCTATGCCTAAGGGCACTTTTGCAAATAATCAAAACTAACAGATTTAATATGCAAATTTTCCAAAAAAATAAAAATAAAAAAATAGAATGACCTTCGGTGGAGACATGGGTTCTAATTTGGGAACCTATGTCTAGGGCAACTGGAGGCGTGGCGTGGGCAGGTGGAGGCGCACGACGGAGGCCTTCACGGTAGCGGCATACGTGGGGTGGTGCAACACGTGATGGTATGCGGGCCACGGTCACGAACGATGGATACACGCACGTGGGCCGTGGTTGAGCAACGACGGTTGGAGGGGGCGCTTAGGGGAGTGGGGCGACGTCGGGTGCACGATAACCGCACAAGAGAGGCGAGTGACGAGGGCATGACCGTAGGGAAGAAGGCCGACATCTGGTGTGGTCGTGTGTTACGCGATGAGGGCATTTGGGAGCTATTGGCCAGGGGCCTGGCTGGAAGCGCACACTGGCTAGGCGCGGACAAGTGGGCGACGGTCATGGGCTCGTAGGAGGTGGGTTGGACCGTGCGAGGAGGACACGTGGCCTGCAGAGCATGCATGAATGGGATGGGGATGCATGGAGGGGAGGTGGTTAGCTAGAACGGTGAGGACCCGCAGAGATGCACGCAGGCAGGGGGTGACGCTCCTGCAGAGGTGCAGCCGCTGGTGCGGATGCACGATGGAGAGGAGGATGGTGGTTGAGGGAGTCCGCGACGGTCAGCAGATGCTCTACGCAGGCTGAGGCTGGATGACCAGGGTAGTTGGTAGCGCGCACGGTAGGAGAAGGCCCGCGGGCGGCGATGGATGCTGCAACTCCTCTATTATTTTATTATTATTATTGTTTTTTGTTTTTTGATTTTTTAAAATAGGAAATAGAAGTGTAGGAATAAGAGGTGGGGTGATGATGCATTATAAAGATGATAATGTAATAATAAAAAATAAAAAAATTATTATGAGGTGGTGATGTTGTGTTGATGTTTGTAATTTGGATGTAGTGTAAATAATGAAGAAGATCAAGATAACAAAAATAATGTTTAAATAATAAAAAATGAGAGGAAGATAGAATATTTACCTGTGGTTCGTCAGATTGTGGAGCAGTTATGCTAAACTCTTGTCGATGCCTCGAGAAGGATGGCAGAATCCTTTGAAGCTAAGGGAGTCTGATTGGAAGCTCGCGACACGGCAACGGTGGTGCCACAGATCTCTCCTTTGACGTTGTCGTCGCTCAACTCGTCTCCTGCATCTGTTACCTTAAGGTTAAAGGGGCTCGACCTCTCTTCTCTCAAAATGATAGACGATGAAAAATGAAGAGGAAGAGGGGAATGAAAAGACGAGGAAGATGAGGGAAGTTGGAAAAGAAGCGGGGTAGAAGTTGGAGGAGTGGTAGAAATTGAGGGGAGAATGGGGAGTTGGTGGCTTGGGTTGGAAGTTGGAGTAGAGAAGAAGTAAAAGGGAAAATGATAAAAAAATAAAAAATAAGTAGGCTACAAAAACTAACGAAGAGAAAATAAAATTAAAATAAAAAAAGATATAAAATATAAATACTTAATTAATTAAGATAAAAAATAAATTATGAAAAATAGTAAACAAATAAATAAATAAATGGTGATGACACGTGGCAGTTCCAGAAGCTACCAGATGTCACTCCTAGAAAATTCAAAAATTAAATGTCAAAAAATAAAAAAGAAATAACAAAAGGGGTCAAATCAAAAAGTAGTCAACATGAAAGTTGCTCGTCTCGACAAGATCTACACCTTTCATGAAGGTGAACATGAAATCATAAAAAGCCATATGTAAAAAGTGTATTTTGGGGGGTACTTTATAGATATAAAATGTCATATTTTTTTGCAGTTTTCTTGTCATTTTTAAATAAGAGAAAAATCAAAATAAAAATAGAGGGAAAAAAATAAAAGGAGTATTTACAACTTAATCTTTTTTTTTTGGATTTTCAAAAAAGATAAAATAAAGCGTATTTTGGTCAATTTGTACAATATACAATAGGGTCCCAAAACCCAAGTTTCACATACGATCTCCGATTTTTATGAAATTAGTCTTGTTTTGAAGATCTTTGAATGTATATTACTTTAAGAGTGAGTAGACCTGAATTAGACATTGTATGAGTGAGATATGTGCATTTTAAGGTTCTTAATTTCAAACTGGGGCTCGGGTTTTTTTGGAGAATTTTACAAGTTAGTGTTTTTTTGATATTTTTTTATTTATGATATTAATAATACACAATAGAGTTGATTTTCTTAGATTTGGAGTTCATATAAAATAGATACAAACAGGTGAATTTAGATAATATACATGTGAATATGTACAAGTGAATTTGGCTCCTTATTTAATGCAAATATGCATGCTAAAATACGAAAATTAATTCTAAATGCATGAATGCTAATAATGCACAATAAATGGAGATATGCAACTTAATTGCTCGGGAACGAAGCTCTATTTTCGACTTTTAGAGTGATGAATCACAGATTCGTCAACCCCCTATACTTAAACCTTGCTTATCCGAGCAACTAAAATGGAATGCAAAAGTGAAATGATTTTGGGATCCATACCAAGGTCATGAACAAAAGGTGAAAATGGAGCTTGACTCGACCTTTGGATTAATAATATGGCAGAACCTTATTGAGAATTGAACTTAAGACCTAACATCCTTTAAGTTCTACAAGTCTTCTATTCAGGTCCTCTCAATAGTCAGGTCAGAACAAATCCCCATACGCAAATTCTGATGACTATGAATCTTACTTGTATCCACATCAGAAATGGCAAAGAAACAACGAGGTAACTCTAATTCCCCGGTCTAGCAACTCTTTCCTCGAGGAGCAGGGTATTCCTTTCTAAGTTAAGTGAAATCGGCTCAAGAAGAGGGGGTAGAGAAGAGAATGGACTATGACCAGTGTAGTCACATATCTGGGGAGCTTGACTAGTATATCCAAGTCTCTAGCTACATGCTTCTTTGTTATAAGGCTTCGAAGCATACGCCTTGCAAATTTACACTCCTGCAGGGATTTTATTTTTAGTCAGGCCTACCCACTTATTTGGAGTTTTTTTTCTTTTTTTATATATAAAAGTTGCAGGATGTACATCAGGAGTTTTTCTTCTTGAGGAAGTAGACTATCCCTCTTTTGAGGCATTATTGCAACCCACAAGATCCCGTCATTAGACGTCGATGCCACTATACTAGGTTGAGATGCACTTCCCTCCCTAGAGGAGGACGGATGTTTCCACCCATGTGCTACTCCAAGCCAAAGGATTCTACCTCCTCACCACCTCATCAATGAAGAGCTACATGCATGGTGCATGTCCAAGTTAGGTCACTGTCTAAGTGAATCGTGCATGTGTACGAAGTATTCTATTTAGACCAATCAAGATGACATTTGAACATAGACTTGCAGACTCAAAGAATTAAGTCACTCGACCTGAAAAATCTTAACTCAGGTTCCTATATGGTTCCTCTGAAATTAGGTAGATTAAGGCCAATCAAATCCATCCTCGACATCTATTCATAACTCGGTTCAGAACCCGCTAACTTTTCACTTTGCATATGCAAGATATGTAGATGAGATGCAGATGATATGCTATATAGATGACTGAAGTGCAAGACACAATTTTTTTGAATGCAAGGATGATATGCAAGAGTAAATAAGAAGCATATTTTTTTCCAAAAAGTTCTTTTTCAAACATTCGGTATACCTCCTATCTTACAACAAAATTATTATTTAAAATAATTTTACAAATTTATACACAAGCATTATACAAATTATACAATATATATACTATACAAGTACACATGTATTGTACAAAAAGTTTTTTTTTTACAAATTTTACCCATCCCGAAATTGTTACACAATATATGAAAAATATGTGAAAGTACGAGCTATGGGTAAAGTATATATGTAATATATACACGCCCCCCTATACTTAGAATGTGCTATGTCCTCAAATTACGGGAAGCGAGGAAAAAGACATAGCTCATGCTAAGTGTAGAATAGCTAAAATAATAAAATGTATAGAAATCGATCCGCCCCCAATACTTAGGCTCTAGCAGCTTAAGTGTAGACAAACAAAAAATGGGGAGGATGAGTTCAAGAGGAGAAATGGATGAATAACTATACAGAGTGGGCATCAGTCGCTCCCTATACTTAGGATCTGGTCAACCTAAGTATAGGACAGGAGTGAGTGTGAGAAACGATGAGATCTATAGAATATACAAAGAATGGTGAAGAAGACTCGGGCCACTCTCCCCCCTATACTTAGGATTTGGTCATCCAGGTATAGCCGTAAATAGAAATGATAAGGTACTGGGGGAGTGACACGAATCACTGGGGAGGGAAGGAAATACAAAAAAGAAAATCTATACAAGGAGGGGTAAGAATATACAATGATCAAGAAGGTTTGTAACGAACCTTCTTGCGGGGGCGAGGGGGTGGGTAATATACATATGTGTCGTTGTTGGAATCATCCTCAGATGAATAATAGCGAGGTGATGGGATCGTCCAACGATGGTCGACACAAGGCTGCTTGCTCAGGTATGGCTTACGAACAACTGAACTAAGCTCACTAATATAAACCTCCTCATCCAGACTCGATGAGTATTCCTCCGAAAATTCCTTCTTTGGTATGTTGAAGGAAACTTTCTTAGTTGATTTTCTAGAACCTGAATCATTGAGAGGGAGAGGAGAGCGATGCACCTTGAGGGGTTCGGGGGAACACCTGGAGGAATCAATTATTGACTTCTTCTCACTGGATAACCGACTAGAGGAAGTGACAACCATGTCGTTGGGTGGGGTCAATTCAGTCCTAGTTGTCTCCTTTGTTGGAGGTCTGGGATGTTGTGCAGAGCTGACTATGGGTTCTCATCAGATGAGTCTCCATATAGATTATAATATTCCTGAATGGTCAACGCATGTCTCAGGAAGGTGCTAGTGATCTCAGTTGGCTTGACATTGTTAGTTACAGATGTCGTCTCATCAAAACGGTCAAGACAATAAGAAAAAGTCGTGTCTGACTCAATGTCAGCTTCGGGTTGTGGGTCTTTTATTGAAGTTGACACAGTGGTGATGATGCTAGCAGCATGAGTCATGGATGTGTGGGGAATTTCTAAACCAATGCTCAGCTCGATAGTCAGTATCTCAAGTGTAGCAGAGAGGTGGGACACATCTACTTCTCGATGGTCACGACTATCAACACCTTTGTGGGTTACCTTAGAGTAGAGTGTGTCAAAGAATTGGTGAGGTTGAAGTGCTCCCAATGTTGTAAAATTGATCTCCCGAGTCTCACAATCTATAGTCGCCTTAGTCGAGGCTAAGAACGACTTCCTGAGAATAATAGGAGACTTGGTAAACTCTCCTTGGTGCTCAATGTCAATGATCGTGAAGTCTACATGGAGTAAGAGCACCTTGGAAAGTAATGATGACTGAAATGGTTCCTCTCGACTGTTGATAGATCGATCCGCCAGCTGATCGATCTTTCTCAACTTTCTGATTGGCCTGAGTTTGAGCTTGTCAAACATAGAGGAAAGGAGGATATTTATCAAAGATTCGTCATTGATTCTTTAATGGGTAAAGGTAGTGTCTTTGATTTCACATTCAACCCTAGGCAATCCCTTCACTATGCGACTTTTGGTCTTTCTTCCCATCACCAAGGATGTGTCATAGACACTATGTGCCTCTCAGTTCTTGTCCTCTTATTGCCCTACCTCTTAGGCATCAACTTACTTCTCACAAATCATTTGAGATTGGGGGAGTGATCTATAGCCTTAATTAAGGGAAGCCTAAAAATCAGTTCCTCATTGAGTGTTTCCCTCATGATAGGATCCAGTGTTTTTAAATCTTTTACATTTTCAATTTTTATGTGTTTTTTTTATTTTCAAATTTTTAGGCCACTTTGGAATTTTCGATTTTTTTGTGTTTTTGATATGTGAAGGAGGGGAGGGAGAAAATGCAAATTCGAGATTGGAGGGAAAGTGGATAGTAGAAGAGGGAGGTAGAATTGACTCCAACTGTACAGAGTGTGTGGGTCCCCTAGTGTTCTCTTGATTTTCAACATTAAATCCACTTATCTCCTTTTCCACTTTCATTCCCAAGCTGACAGAAATTGAGTGAAATATTTCAGGGACATCTCTCAACTTGTTGCCAAATGATTCATTTTTTCGATAAGTCTAGAAATGTCATCCTTCAAAGAATTCTCATGATGAATCATGCGAGAGTTCTGCTCAATTAGAGGATACTGCTGAGATATTGAAGTCTCACACTCAACATACCTAGACTCCGGTATGTAACAATGGGTCGAGTGTGGACTATTCGGTTGGCAGATATTGGTCAGAGCCTCATATGGTGAAGTTAATAAAGAAGGGTCTCATAGATTGAATTCATGAGTCCAATCCCCTGTCTGTGTAGGCTCTGAATGGCTGATATGTGGGCTGGTCATTGTAAGCTTGATCACTAAAGTCAATCAAGTGTGGAAAATCATGATGTGCAGGCCTCTCCATTCGGGTTGTTTGATCGACCAAGTTGTACATTAAAGTAAAGTGAGGATATGTATGTGTGATTTTTTGACTTGTCCCATCATTCATATAAAGAGGAGATGAAGTATGTCGAGGTAGGTAATTCTGCAAGATATTCGTCTCCACAGTGGCTTGCATATTGAATGGTTCTTTAATTCCAGCAATATCTCGAGAATATGGTGAGTCAGCCCAAGATGGAAGTGGATCCAGAGTGCTAGAATGTGGAGTAGGTGAGAAATGCAGAGAAGTGGAAAAGTCAGTGGAAGGTCTGACTTCATAATCGGGTCGAGGTGGAACCGACCATGGGTAAGGGTCTCCCATAGATGACGGAGAATATATGGAAGACAAAGAAGGCAAAGATGAACAGTATATGGTCGAGGAGGAGTGACCAGGGAGGTCTAGGTATGGGGACCAATACCCTGACATCTTGAAGAGAAGTGGATGAATAGAAAACCTGCAAGTACACGGAACAACACAAACGGACAGACACAAAACAAACACAAGAGCAATCCCCAAATTCACAAACTTTACACGCGAGGACTGTAAAGGTTCAGCCAAATTATTTTGTCACTTTTAGTTGGCGATAAATGCAAGTCTTGAAAGATTAACGAGCTGTTAGGTACTTGTACATCCCTACAGACTGTCCCAATTCTTACGAATAGATGCACCCACTTTCATCCAGTATAGGAGTAAGTGTGGACCATATAAATATGGCTACCTGTTTCTTGAGTTTAAAGTCTTTTACGACATCCTCTAAACCTCCCAGTCTACTAAGGAAATCCAGATCGTTTACCGGCTACCCATTGATCCTTACTAGAAAGTGGCTAATCTTTTTTTTGAACTAGTAGTCTATATGAAAATCCTAGCTTGGCTCTATCCTAGTGTCGTGTCTCACCCACTTGCAAGTAAATCAGACAATGATGGGGTTGCTCTCCTGTAAACAAGGGTTAATTTTAGTCATTTTTTGTCCAATTTAATTAGCAATCCCGATTTTAGAGATTAGTTGTCACTGTAATTAATCCACACAAGCAATCACATCCACCGTCCAGTACCAATTCCTTTATCCTAGGTTAGAAAAACTGAGAGAGGGAATCGAAAAAACCAATACGATCGAGAAAATGATGATGAATGCTTGAGTAAGTAGACTTACAATGCCTCAAGCTCTCTACGTGCGAGATGTAAGAGAAAATTGAAATTTTACACTATATGAATTGCACACGAGAAAACCGTTCCTAACCAGGCAGTTCTATTAGCGAGTGATGAAAAAATTTAATTTTGACTAATAGCTCTACGGTCTAAGTGTGTCTCATTAAGTGTGATGCTTAGTCCTATAGAGTACGAGTATAAGCAATAAAATAATCTAAGGAAAAGCTTCGAGAGCGGCTAGTGTAGGTCCTAGTATATGTCAATCAACCACACAACCACGACGTGGACAATATCCAATCCAGATACAAGCATGAGATTCTAAACAGAATCCACTAGAATTCAAGAAATCATTACATTTTTTAAAAAATGAAAACTAAAATCTCTCTTCGAAAATCTTCTCAGCATCTCAACAACCATCTCGATCAACGAATCGTCGTCCTCTGATGCACTTCGAAATGTGTCGACTCCAAGAAAGCCACTCCAAGTCCACCGGGACCTCGCACAAAAAGATAAAATTTATGTCAGAGAGATGTCAAAATATATACAAAAATAAACAAAGAAATATTTAGAAAAATGAAATAATTACAAGGTGTTTCGGGGGTTAGACTTCCCGAGTGAATGGAAACCTAAATCTAACTTTCTAAAAATGATCCTAAGCCATTTGCCTCCCCGATAACGACGCCATTTGAAAAAACTGAAAATTGAATTCTTAATAATGTCGAATTAATGTTCGAAATTCATTGTAGGTAGGCAAAATAAGATTAATAAAAACCACAAATTTAATGAATTTTTTCAATTAAAGTGAGCGATCAAATGTTTTTACTTGGGCAAGCCTAAGGGTCGACTCAAGGAGGAAAAGGAACAACGTCGGATAGCTTACAATTTTCCAAGCATAATTTTTTGTATTTTTTATACCATAAAAATACAATTAATGTGGATGAAAAAGGTTACTAAGGAATCAAGTAATTTAGCCAAATTAATTTTAATGCAAAATTAATCCAATTTAGGCAAATTGTATTTTTCCTGAAAACCTAATCCAACGATGAATGCAAAATGTATTTTTTAGAATTCCAGGATTAAAATACAATAATAAAAAATGAAATGTTTTATGGGTTTTTATGTAATTTTGTATGCAAACATAATTCAAAAAATCTGAAAACATTATTGAAAGTTAAACATGATGAAATGAATATACAATATTTTTTGGAATTTTTCAAGAATATATGATTTTTTTATGAATTTGTTAATGGAAATAGAGTGACTATAAGTATTTAATTCCTAATAAATCCACAAAATTACTTTATCCAAAGAGCAAAATATCTCAAAAAGGTATTTTACAAATGCAATCCAAGAGAGTTGAAATTTTGCAAAAATAATATTCGTGGATTTAATGAAAAATCATTTATTGAAATCACTCAATAATTTATTTTATACAAAAGACACATCCATTTTTTATAAAATTTGGATAATAAATTAATAATTAGAACACATTCATATGCATCATCTGTGATTTTTTTTCTAATTTTTGTAGCAACATTTAATTAAATACAAATTTCAGACCATGAATTGGGTAAAATAAGAAATTTTTCGCAAAAATAATTTTACTTTATTACCGAATACTCAGGAAAATCTAAACAAATCTCCAATAGATAGAGAATTACATGGTCTACAAAATACAATTTTTATAAGAAAATGATGCAAAATGGATATCTCAATTAATTCTTAAATCATGGGTGCTTTTGTAATAAAGAAAATAAAACTCAACAAACAAACTGTGCGTAAGGGCACTTTTGCTAATAAACAAAAGTAACAGATTTAATATGCAATTATTCTAAAAAATAAAAATAAAAAAACTGAATGACCTTTGAGGGAGACATGTGTTCCAATTTGGGAACCCACGACTAGGGCAATTAGAGAGGTGGCATGGATGAGTGGAGGTGCAGGACGGAGGCATTCACAACGGCATCAGACATGGGGTGGTGCGACATGTGATGGCATGCAGGTTGCGATCACGACTGATGGATACGCTTGCACGGATCGCGGTTGTGCAACAACGGCTCGAGGGAGGAGACTAGGGGAGTGGGGCGATGTCGAGCGCACGACAATTGTGCAAGAGAGGCAGTCGTCGAGGGCACAACCACATGGAATGGCTGGCGGCTGGTGTGGCCGTGTGCGGTGCAGTGAGAGTGGCTGGGAGCCGTTGGCCAGGGGCGCAGATGGAAGCGTGTGCTGGCTAGGCGCGGAGCAGGCGAGCAGTGTTCGTGGGATCACAGGAGGTTGGCTGGACTGCACGAGGAGGACACGTGGTCTGCAGCACATGCATGAAAAGGATGAGGGTGTGTGGAGGGGCAACAGGTGGCTAGAATGGAGAGGAACCATGAGGTGCACATAGGCAAGAGGGCGATGCTCCTGTGGAGGCACTACCGCTAGTGTGACCGTGCGATGGTGAGGAGGATGGTGGTTGAGGGAGTTTGCGGAGGCCAATGGGGTGATGTACATAGGATGAGGCTGGAAGACCAGGGAAGTGGTCAGCGCACGCGTCAGGAGGAGGCGCGCGGGCGACGATGGCTGTTGCATCTTCTCTGTTCTTTTTATTTTAATTTTTTTTGTATTTTTTCTGAATTTTTTTACAACAGTAAATAAAAATGCAGGAATGAAGAGGTGGTGGTGATGATGTATGATAAAGTTGATGATGTAATAATAAAAAATAAAAATAATTTTTAGATAATAAAAAATGAGAGGAAGATAGAAAATTTACATGTGGTTCATCGGATTGTGGAGCAGCTATGTTGAACTCTTGTCGACGGCTCAAGAAGGATGGCAGAATCCTTTGAAGCTAAGAGAATCTGATTAGAAGCTCGCGACACAGCAACAGTGTGCCATAAATCTCGCCTTTGATGTTGTCGTCGCTTAACTCATCTCCTACAACTATTACCTGAAGGTTAAAGAGACTCGAACTCTCTTCTCTTGAAATAGTGGATATTGAAAAATGAAGAGGAAGAGGGGAATAAAAAAGGAGGAAGATGAGGGGACGTTTGAAAAGAAGTAGGGTAGAAGTTGGAGAAGTGGTGGAAAATGAGGGGAGAATGGGGAGTTTGTGGCTTGGGTGGGAAGTTGGAGTAGAGATGAAGAAAAAGGGAAAATAATAAAAAAAAAATAAGTATGCTACTAAAAATAATGAAGAGAAAAGAAAAATAAAAGAAAAATAAGTAAAAAAATAAATTAATTAAAATAAATAAATTAATTAAATAATTACAAATTAAATAAAAATAAAAATAAAAATGGGGATGACACGTGGTAGTTCAAGGAGCTACCACGTGTCGTTCTCAGAAAATTCAAATTAAATGTAAATAAAAATAAAGAAGAAATAACAAAAGGGGTCAAATCAAAAAGTGGTCAACAAGGAAGTTGCTCGTCTCAACGAGATCTACACTTTTCGCGAGGGGCCAAAAATCAAAAGAGGGCATATGTAAAATGTGTGTTTTTGGGAGTACTTTATAGATATAAAATACTGTCTTTTTATCTTTTGATTTTTTTTTCATTTCTAAATAAGAAGAAAATCAAAATAAAAATAGAGAAATTATAAAAGGAGTATTTACAACTTAATCTATTTTTGTGGATTTTCAAGAAAAGATAAAATAAAGGGTATTTTGGTCGATATGTACAATATATAATAGGGGCCCAAAACCCAAGTTTCACATGCGATCTCCAATATTTATGATATTAGTCTTGTTTTGAAGGTCTTTGAATGTATATTACTTTAAAAGTGAGTAGATCTGAATCAGACACTATATGAGAGAGAGATGTACATTTTAAGGTTCTAAATCTCAAACCAGGGCTTCGGTTTTATTGGACAATTTTACAAGTTAGTATTTTTTTGATATTTTTCCTTTATTAATGTTAGTAGTTTATACACAATAGAGTTGATTTTATTAGATTTGGAGTTCATATAAAATAGATGCAAATAGGTGAATTTAGTTAATATACAGGTGACTATGTACAAGTGAATTTTGCTCCTTATTTAATGCAAATATGCATGCTAAAATGCGAAAATTAATTCTAAATGCATGAATGCTAATAATGCATAATAAATGGAAATATGTAGCTCAATTGCTCGGGAACGAAGATCTATTTTCGACTTTAGAGTGATGAATCACATATTCATCACCCACCTACTGCCAACACAATGGAGCGGTACATCTCCTCCCATAAAAGGCCTCAAAAGGTTCCTTCAAAAGTCCATTCTTATCAACAATACAAACCCTCAACAAGTCCTCCAAGGTCTGAATAGTCCTCTCAGTCTGCCTGTTTGTCTATCGGATGCAAGCTAAACTTAAGTCTTTGCTTTATCCTTAAGGCTCTAATGAGCTGTCCCCGGAAATATGAAGTGAATTGTGAATCTCTATCAAGTATTACCTCCTCGGATATTCCGTACAAGTGGATCACATGTTGATTATACAATCTGGCTAGCTCAACTGGAGTACATGTCATGTTGACTAGAACAAAATGGGTTGACTTGGTCAACCAATCAAAGATCACCCATATTGCATCATACCCGTCTGGGGTAGACGACAATAACGTGACAAAATCCATGGAGATGCTCTACCATTTCAAAGATGAAATGGGAACATGCTCGAATAAACTATGTGGTCTCTGGTGCTCTACCTTCACCATCTGACAGGTGAGGCATTGACTGACATGTTCTGCTACATCTCTCTTCATTCCCTCCCACCAGAAATGTTGGTGGAGGTCCTTGTTTATCTTGGAACCACCTGGATGAATGGAAAATCTCGAACTGTGCACCTCATTTAGGATGTCTCTCCTTAGTTCCTCCTCATCAGGAACACAAGTGTGGTCTCCATTCCACATAATGGACTCTGTAACTTGGAAAACACAGAACTTATCCGTCAGGTAACGATGATATGAGTCAGGCAACTTCTTATGTGCCTGTTGTCAAAGGACAATCTTGTCCCATAAATCACTATACTTCACTGGTACAATCACGACATCAAACGTGCTCTCAAATAGATGCCACTTACTACGTGTAGTGAGGACATTCTAAGTTTGCAACCAATCCCTTGATCTTGCCACGTGTGCCTACTTACATAAGAAATATGTTACCCCATTTCCATTACTAGGATGGTAAGAGACAATGCATCATAATCTTTTGGTAGCTCCAACCATCATTCATATTTAGCTCTTGTTGATCAAAGATGAACTTGAGGCTCTTGTGATATGTGAAAACATTGAGTATAAACAAACACAACTGCTTCTTCAATACATTTTTTATTATTTTTGAAGTGAAAATGCATGTTTTCCATTCAAAATTAAACGATGAACGATTACAGAGCCTCTATAATTATTCACCATTTATTGAAAACATTATCATCTTTGTAAAATAGTATACACAAACGTAAAATATGATTGCTTATTAAATACGATTTTAGTTATTTCTGAAGTAAAAATGCATATTTTCCTTTCAAATTTAAATGGTGAATTATTACATTAGTTTTTGCAATCATTCACTATTTATTTTAAAATATTATCATTGTTTGTAAAATAATATTCACAAAAGCAAAATATATCTTTTTATTCAATACAATTTAATGTATTCAAAGTTTCCTTATAATTTTTTATTTTTTTACATATTAGTTAACATCCATAAAAATTATATAAACAAAAATAAAAATCACACAATAATATAGGTACAAATACCAATAAAAAGGGTATACAAATAATATCAATAACTAAATAAGTTTATAACAATAAATAAAAATCACTAAAAATGGGGTTAGAAAATAAGAAGCATCATCTATGTTTTGAGCTTTTTTAAAGAAAAAATCATCTGTCACCCATCGTCAGAGACCACTACATCACATCACTCCCCATTTTTTCCACCTAATAACTAGGTCAAGAGCATCTCCCTTGAGCCATGAAACTCTTTTTGCATGTTACACGAGTTTTAGATCTCTTCTGGGGGTGATTTGAGCAAGAGAGACAACCCTAAATGCAGCAAGCCCCTCCTAGTTCCATGCCTCCTCCAGTGAGTCCCAGACCATTTTGACACCTTCAACCAACATAGAGGAGTGTCATGACTATTTTGAGCAATCTCAAATCTCGATAAGTGACCAGAGGAAGTAGATCGAGTCAATTGAAGGGACTCCTGGCGGAGCTTCTTCTCTATTTTCCAGTACAACAACAGCCGCCCGATCAGACTTACGCTCCAATTCATATCTCCATCGCTTGATCATGACACATCTCATCCATCAAATCTACCCATACTTAATCGCAGCCATCAGACCCACATGAAACGATATCTAATCTCAGTCTCTTATCACTTAGGTGAAATGCCCTCAAGCTTCTAGATCCGCACGCTGAGGGTAGTTTGCATCGACCCCCCTCTACCTTTTGTCTATTTTATTTTATACCTAGAACTATTAAATAACTTGTAATAACTTTAGTATATTTTTCATATTGGAGTCTAGGGTTTAGGCCTTAGTACATCATAGAAGCGTAAAGGTCATATCGAATACGGCCTAGGGCAACTTGTCATACTAATTGCAAGGGGCAATGGAATTTAAAATTTTTTTAAATTATGAAACCATATGATTCGAGAACACTTCTCAAATTGTTTCATCAAGATCACAAATGAGTAATAGAAATACCTCTTGGAATGTGTTTGCGATCATTTGTCTCTAAAGTAAGAGATATCATGTCTAGTGTCTAATCCAACATATGATGTACTTGCAGGAATGTGGATGAGATCTGTGCTTCCCACAATTCGAGTTGAAGATCTTAGCAATGGACCTCTTGATTTTGTCTCATGAAATCTATGGTCTTCCTCATGAGCAGTCGATTTGGGCAGCACAACAACAAGGCAGCGACAACGAGGCTCTCTACAATAATATGGTGGACGACCATAATATTGAGAGAGAGAGAGAGGTTGGATAAGTATAAGAATGAGAAAGAGATGCTTTCAAACACAAGGAGTTAGAGTTGTTTTTGGAAAGGATAAGCCATGTCTTTTCTTTTATAGTATATTGGATGGTGCATATGCACTCCTAATCTCAAATCAATGGCCATGATTAATGTTTCTTTAAAATTCAACAACTAATAAATTTAAGAAAAATCAAATATATCCCCTCAAGAAAATTCACTTTACATTGAATCATATAATATATGTATAATTAGGAAAAGGATACCCCCTTAATCAACATATGGTGGACATCCATCTTGACTAAATCAAGGTGGGTGTCTACTCTATTATGGAAGGTAATTATCACTTCTATTAATCCATATAATTATGCAACAATATTTTTTGCATAAAAATTCTCAAATATAATTTCAAATTATCTTGTAAAAATTTCAATCATGCCATTGAAAAATATGAATCTTATTCAACCATCCAATATAAAAAGTGAATTGAATTTACAATCAATTGTTTAATGTGAATCCAATTCACATCAACATTTAATTTCTGAATTGTATTTACAAATAAATATCTCTAATATATTATAAATCATATTTATAATATCCATGATTATCATGGATAGTGATGTCTACATTAATCATATCTTTGATAATAAATCACATTTAATTATGTAAGATGATTATTCTCATATGTCCAAATAATATGAATCATATTCACAATATTCATTATAATTAAATCACATTTAATTATCAATATTTCAAATGGTTAGATATATTATTCAACAATAGAAATATTATTGAACTTTTTCAAGAATAATGTGTTTTCTCCAGAGATACTTGGAGATAAGTACATGGAGATTGTATATTCCATGTATAGTGACTTGGATAATGAGATCATATCTCAAATCCAGATCTCAAGAACCTCTCAGATGTTTGATCAACTCAAACTATATATTTAATCTTCTCATTGAGTCTGAATCACATTTAGATAAATGTCCAACAGTTAGACTAAGATGAGATTACCAATTTGCTAAGAGTATTCCCGCCTGTCATTTATTGAACACTACTTTTCAGGTCTTTATTTAATGGAATTAATCACAATGTAAAACTGTCATCGCAACCCAAAGAAGCGTCAAATAAAAAAAATTATTTATTTCTCAAGCCAAAAATAAATCAATGAAATGTAAGCAAGAGAAATTGCCATTATATTTACCTGTATAACATACATGATCAAACTCAGGGGGGCTACGAAAATCTCGAGGGTTACTTAAATCAATGAATAATCAATGAAATAAAAGAAGGAATTCTATGCACACTACTCTTGGTTTTTGTGAATTTTTATCATTTTAAATTTTTAATTAAATTTTAGTTTTTGATTTTTTTTACTTTTCTAATTTTATATTTTTAGAGATTTTTAAATATTAAAACTTCTTTTATTTTTGAAAATAAAGAGAGCAAAAAATGAGGGAAAATATAAACAAATGAAAAGAAAATAAAATTTTGTATTTTTAATATCAAGCAAACTTGTACATAAAATTCAAATAAAAATCTGTTTGTATTTTTGATAATTTTTACTATTTTTGTGATTTTTTTTGAATTTTTAGTTTTTTAGGATTTTCAAAAAAAAATTAAAAATAGGAAAAATAAGAAGCATAAAATGAGCATAAACATTTTATGAAATTTTAAATTTTCCAAAAAAACAAAAAGATGAAATTTTAAATTTTCCAAAAAGATGAAATTTTAAATTTTCCAAAAAGATGAAATTTTAATTAGAAAACATTTTATGAATTTTTTGCGTTTTTTTTGATGATTTTCTATGATTTTTTAAGTTTTTTTAGAGTTTTGCCTTCTTTAAATTTTATAAGGAAAATGAAGTTTATATAGAAAACAAAACAAATAAATACACACATATGATATTTTTCCAGATTTTTTCAACAAAATTTTATATTTTTATTTACTTTCTAATGCAAACAAGAGATATTTTGGGATTTTTGATTTATTAAAAATAAGAAAGATAATTAAAATGTGAAGCAAAAATTAGTGGAGGTAAAAGGGATTAGCATGAGTTAATATAATTTTTTATGGATGTTTTTTTGATGGTTTCAAATAAACAAGCAAAATAGAAGTCTGCAGAATATGGACTTCAACGTAAAGAAAATAATTTGCATGAACAACTGAATAACAAAACAAGAAAATGCGGGGTAAATAGCACAATTTATCTAATAATCGTGCGTGCAATGCACATGTATCAATTCAAATAGGACTTAAATGAAAATAAAATAAAGAACATGGTAAAATGTGCAAATGTTCAATGAACTAAAGTAAAACACGTGTCTCTAGAGGGACTAATTTGCAAATGAAATAAATGGTAGGACTGGAGTGCAAATCTTCTACCAATCCACATGGCGCATCGTACGACTAAGTTACGTAATTGATTATGATCTAATGGATGAGATTGAAAGTACGACGATGACTCTGATCTAGAAGAATGGATGGCAAATCGAATTTCGATTGACCAAAACTCGGGTGATCTCCACTCAAATCGAGATATGGATATTGTGACTCAATTTTGTTGTGATCCTACATCGATCAGATAGCTCCAAGGCACTCGAAGATGGCTCGAGGAGGATCTAGTGATTGAAATGTCTACATCTCCAGATGGACATCCAGGTCCTACTCCTCGCTCCCAAATGAGATCTTGCGACCTGCAAGAAGTTCCATGCTCGGAGTGGGATCTCCAGCCTTCTTTATTAGGTGAAAATGAAGTGGAAATGTGTTGAATGGTCGACTCTAGTATGTGGGTCGTCAGAGGTGAGTTAAAAGTCCAAACCACAGGTGATTTGGAGGGTCAGGTTATGTGAGAAGACAAGGAACATTATGGTGAAAGTGGTGGTTGGATTCGATGAAAGCGAGGATGATCAGACCACCTCCGATTGAGCAAATCAAAGGCAACTAGTGAAGATCTAATTTGAACTAATTACATTGATAAAATGCAAAATTAATTACAAAAATGAAAGGAAATAATTCTAGAGTACCTACGGATGGAATGAGTACGATAATCACCCTGATTCGAGTCAGAGGTCGAAGAGACGAGACGCGACGACGGAGCTCTATCAACGTATGGATCAAGCTCTCCTGCAATTCTTCTCACTCCTGGATGAAAGGATCGATGTCCTGTCATGACCTTGACTACTTTGCACCACCATCGGACGAAGATCTGCATGAAAAATGATCAATTGAAGCTGGATGGGATCTATATATAGGCATGCTTCCCGGTGTGATTTGAAATTCAAAATGTATGCAAATCGAGGCAGGAAAGATGGAGATGATGTCCTGGCGATGGTTATGGATATAGGGCTAACAACTCAGAGAAGAAGGCATGAGGAGTTAAGTAGCGGGTTGTACAGGAAAAATTGGAGAAGAGATGTCGATGTGCGAAAAGTGTGGGGAACGATGGGGATTGGGGAGTTGACCTAGGTCAACAGTCCCGAGCTCAACCAATTAGTGTGCTCGACGAATAAGACTAGAAACACTACACGACAAGAAAGAGAAGAAAATAAAAGATTAATCAAAAGAATATAGAAAATGAATTAAAAAAATTGAAAATAAAAAATGTTAGTAATTAAGTTAGCTTATTTATGATGGTTTTAAATGATTTAAATAAAATATATACAAGGGTAATTTTAGGTGATTATAACTATATATACTACACCATGATTTTTAATATATTATTATTACAAATATACATATAACTTTACAATTTATTAATTTACAACATTTCACAAGTGTGTTAGAGTATTTTTATTTTATTTTTATGACTTTATTAATTAGGTTAAATAAATAGAGGTATTTTACAATATACATAGTGGTACATATAAATTATGTATACATGATTTTTTTGTTTCTTTTTGATTTTGTGATTTTATTTTTTATATAAGTTAAATACAATATATACAAATAGCTAAAAAACAAATTATACAAAATGCAAGGAATATATACACACACACACACACAAACAACATAAATAGGTATAATACCCCAATAACACCCCAAAAAACCATAATTCACATCTTAACTCAAAATTTTTTTGAAACCACTTCCATTTTATATATTATTTAATTTGGAGTAGAATGAAACTAAGTTTGGTTAATTTTGAGTTTTTGTGGAGAAGATATTGATATGACAATATGAGGTTTGCGACTTTTTTAAAGTGTTGTTATTCACAAACTGTACAATAATTCTTCTTGTAATTATTATTAATATTTACAACTTATGTTTATGTGCTAGTTTCAAGAAGAAAACAATTATTTGGATTGAGTTTGGTGATAAATAAAATAGAGTAAGGAATATGTATTATAAATAGTGATATACAAGTAATGAATATACACAAGTGAGGCTTAGTTTTCTTAATTTCTTGAATGAAGGCCTTATCTCCCCCTACTTTATTCCTTATTGATTAGGTCAAGTCTTGACCTACTCTCGGGGTCAGAGTCAACCTGTATCTATTACATATATACAGTCTTTTTTCTTTATTTTTCCTTTATTTATTTATTTATTTATTTTAGGTTAAAATAGTGATAAATATACAATATTTACATAGAATAAAGGTTATTAAAAGAAGAGATTTATTACTATTTACATATGTTTTATAACGGATTTCAAGCTAAAATAAATGAATAAAAATGATGAAAAGCAGATTCATCACCCCCTTATGTTTTACCTTTGCTAGTTCCTTAGCAAACACTTATTTGAAGAATAAGTGACTAAAAGAAAAAGAATAAAGGAAAAATAAAGAACTTAGAACAATAATAAGTATTAGCTCGATCAGACCTTTGGATTATTAGTTTGGCAGAACCTTATGTGAAATAGGATTTAAGACTCAACAACCCTCAAGTTCCACAATTCTATGTTCATGTCACATCAATAGTCAAGTCAAAACAAGTCTACATATGCAATGAATCTTTACTTGTACTGTGTAAGTGAAATATATCTCCCCACTTCAAAATGACAAAGTAACAACTTCCTCTAACAAGGTAACTCTAATTCCATGAATTAGCTACTCTTTTCTCGAGGAGCGGGGTATTCCCTTCTAAGTTCAAGTACAACCAGCTCAAGAAGAGAGGGTAGAGAAGAGAATGGACTGTGGCCACTGTAGCCACATATCCTTGGAGCTTGACCAGTGTAGCCAAGTCTCCAACTGAAGGCTTCCTCGATATGAGACTTGTAACATATGCCTTGATAATGAGAATATATATATATTTTTAATATATACAAAGATGTAACATGTACATAAGTAGTTGTTCTTCTTGAGCCAGTAGACTATCCCTCTTTTGAAGCTTTATTCCAACCACAACATCCTGCCTTTAGTCAGTGCCACTAGAGTAGGTTGAGACACACTGACCACATATTGAGATCGTGAATGTTTCCACTCATGTTTTCCCCAAGCTAAAGGATTCTATCTCCTCACCACCTCACCCGTGTTGAGCTACGTGTAGAGTGCTTGTTTAAGTTAAGCCACTATCTAAAAGGGCCATGCGTGTGTTGTTAAATATTCTACTTATACCAATCAAGATGATATGTGAACATAGCCTTATGAACTCAAAGAATTAAGTCACTTTACTTGAAAAGTCCTAACTCCAGTTCCTATAAGGTCCATTGAAATTAACTGTATTATGGTCTTAACCAAGCTCAATTCTTCGGTTTTATTCCAGACAAGTTTAAATGTCAATATTATTCTGAAAAATGCACATGCAAGAAATATGTACAAAACATCTTTTTTACAGAAAAGAAAATAAAAGAACAATCTTTTTGAAAGATTTTTTAGGGAATTTTTCAAATTTTTATGAATTTTAAACAATTTCCATTTTTAAGGAAGAAGTGAAAAGTAAGTGGATTGAATGTATTTACAATAGTTAAAAAAGGATATGTACACATTTACCAGGGTTTTATACAAGTATAAATGCAAGGATTATACAAGTTTTGTACAAGATTTTATATTACAAGAGGATTTTATTTACAAGTTTGAAATACAAATTTTACATAAGGATTTTGTATACAACAATGAATTTTATTTATAGGAAGAGAATTGATTGAGGTTTTTATACACATGTAGATTTTATAACAAACATATACATACCATAATTTATATCCCATGTGACAAAATAATTTTACAAAATTTGACAAACCTTTTCAAACCATTTTACAAAAGATTTTATAAACATTTTAAAAACTATTTTCCAAAGATTTTACAAAAGTTTTACAAATGTTTTTGCAGACTATTTTACAAACATTTTGTACAATATGTATACTTTTGCTACAAAAATAATTTACAAATCATTTTACAAACAAAACAATTTTACAAAGATTTGAACAAAAATAATTTTACAAACATTTTTACAAACAGTTTCCAAAAGCTCTTTACAAAATAATCTACAAATAAATATTTTGCAAATGATTTTACAAAAGATTTCTGCAAATCATTTTTCAAAACATTTTTTGAAGTAATAAAATATTATTAATAAATAAAAGTACGAGTTATGGATAAAGTATATATACAATATATACGACACCCCCTATACTTAGCTCGAACTATGACCTCATAGTGACCAAAGAGCTACAAAGGAAGACATAACTCGTGCTATGTATAGAAAAGTGAAAAGAATCCTACGCTAAAATGACTCAAAGGTTGAAAAGAGAACAACAGAAGTCGGTGATCCCCCTATACTTAGGATCAAATAATCCTAAGTATAGAAGATTGTTCAAACGGGGAAAACCAGGGAAAAGAATGAACAAACTCAATGACTCGACTTGTCATCCCCTATACTTATGGTAAAAGATCCCTAGGTATAGAAAAAATATCAACAAGTTCAAGGACACGTAAGGGGACATAAGAAATCAAAAGAAATAAAAACACGAAAGAAGACGAAATGAATGACATCACTCGCCTTATACTTAGGGTAAAAGGACCCCTAAGTATAAGCAACAACAAGAGTGATAAAATAGAACAAAAATGTAAAAAACTGAAGTCATTCACGTCCCATAAACTTAGGAAAAAGTACATCCTAAGTATAGCACACACACAAACACGAAAAAGAGGTGAACGATAGAAACAGAAGAAAAAGAATAAAACAAAAGGAATACATACAAGAAAATATCAGCTCATGTATCAGACATAGAAGATGTCAAAGAATCATTGTCCGATACCACATAGATGGAATCAACCACGGACAAGAATGTATCACGATCTAGATATGGCTTCAACAACTGTATGTTCGCAATAAATGGTTGTACGTCAGATGACAACTCAGATATGACAATACTACCATTGTCACACATAACTCTAACAATGAACGATCCTGACCATTTGCTTTTAAGTTTGCTGACGAACAACTTCAATTTCGCATCAAACAACCAAACTTTATGATCAAGGGAGTAAGTCTTTCTTCTAATATGTATATCATGCCAATGCTTGACTTTCTCCTTATACATCAGTGAATTGTCATTGGAGAAATCTCAGAATTCTAACAATCTATTCAAGTCCACTTTCCTACTCTTGTCTGCTTTCTCACAGTCCAAATTGCATACATGGAGTGTCCATAAAGATTTGTGTATCAACTCAATTGGCAAGTGGAAAGGCATACCATAAACCAATCTGTATGGAGACGTACCCAATGGAGACATGTACGTCGTCCGTTAAGTCCATAGAACTGAGTTAAGCATCTAAGACCAATTCTTCCTATCTGGATGTACAAATTTCTGAAGTATTGTCTTGATCTACCTATTTGAAATCTCAGTCAAGCCATTAGTCTGTGGGTGGTTGGGAGACACAACTCTATGCTCGATGGCGTACTCCTTCACAAGCTTTTTGACCTCTCTATTGATAAAATGTCTTCCTCCATTTGAAATGTATATCTTGGGTATTCCGAACCATGCAATAATGTTGTCCTTAATAAAGGAACAAATTGCATGACTATCAGCAACAAGGGTGGGGATAGCCTCCACCCAATGACTAACATAATCCACGGCAAGCAGGATGTACTAAAATCCCCAACTGACATGAAATGTGCCCTTGAAGTCGATGGCCCAAGCATCAAAAACATCTGGAATCTGAATATATCTAAGGATCATGGTATCTTTGGAACCGACGGTTCCTCCCATTTTCTGACAATAAGTACAACTTCAAAAATAATATATAGCATTCTTAAACCGAGTTGGCCACCATAGGCTGCATTGTAAAACCTTCTCTGCCATGTGCTTTCCCAAATGATGCTAACCAGACTCTAATTTATGATAATGTTCAAGCACACTAGTGTATTCCTCATGAGGAATGCACCTCCTCCAGATACAATTCACACCCTCATGAAATAGGTTAGAATCCTCCCATTGGTAAAATGAATCTCAGACAAAATTTTTTCTACCTTATGCTTGGGCTAATCTTGTGGAAGTTCTTGGAGACAATATAGTTCACAACATCAACATACCAAGGGAGTGAGACCACAGACAAAATGGTCTCATCTAGAAAGGTCTCTGGAATAGAAAGTATGGACTGCTTAGAGGACTCTGCATCTGTGATCCGGGAAAAGTGATTTGCTACAACATTCTTCACTCTAGGTTTGTCTCAAATCTCCAAATCAAATTCCTGGAGAAGAAGGATACATCTGATAAGGCATGGTTTGGCATCCATCTTTTCATGTAAGTACCGTATGGCAGTGTGATCCAAGTATACAATGACATGTGAACCAAGTAGGTATGAACTGAACTTCTCTAAAGCAAACACCACTGCTAATATCTCCTTCTCTGTAAATGTATAGTTACGTTGTGCTTCATCTATATTCTTGCTAGAATAGTGTATAACAAACGATATCCCATCCCTTCTCTACCCTAAAATAGCTCTAACTGCATAGTCTGATGTGTCCATCATGATCTCAAAGGGAAGAGACCAATCAGGTGGCTGAAGGACAACAGATCTAGTAACCATGTCTTTCATCTGGTGAAATGCAAGGAATTTCTCATCAATTATAAACTCAATCTCCTTGCACAGAAGCTCAATCAAAGGTCTGGCGATCGTGCTGAAGTCCATAATGAATCACCAATAAAATCTAACTCAACCAAGGAATACCTCAACTGTTTCAAATTTTGTGATGGCTCTAACTTGGAGATCACATCAATCTTAGCCAGGTCAACCTCCATACCATGTTTGGAGATGACGTGGCCTAATACAATTCCATTAGTAACCATAAAGTGACTCTTTTCCCACCAGAGCACTAAGTTCACCTTGCAACAACGTTAAAGTACTCAGTCTTAATGATTAAGACATAAGTCGAAACTATCCCTGTAGATTGAGAATTTGTCCATGAAGACTTTGAGGAAACCTACCATGTCGACAAAAACGACCAACATACACCTTTGGAATGTAGCGGGGGAGTTACACAATTCAAAGGGCATCCGTCTAAAGACGTAGTGCCAAACATGAAAGTAATAATAGTTTTCTCCTGATACTCATAAGCGATTGCAACGTGGTTATATCCTGAGTACCCATCTAAGGAACAAAAGAACTCCTTCCATGCCATCCTCTCAATAATCTGATCAATAAAAGGTAGTGTAAAGTGATCTTTCTTGGTAGCTGAGTTCAGATGCCGGTAATCTAGGCACATACGCCATGAAGTGGGTACACAAGTCGTAATCTCCTCACCATGGTCATTCATCTCAAGTGTAGTCCTGTATTTCTTCGGGACCACATGTAATGGGCTATCCCATTTGGAATCTGAAATGGGATAAATAAAGCCAGCATCACACCATTTCCTGATCTCTTTCATGGCAACATCCAAGAGGTTCGGATTTAGATAGTGTTGATACTCACGGGTTGGTTTGTTGTCATCCTCTACTTTGATATGATGCGAGCACAGAGATGTACTAATCCCGGGGAGATCCGAAATATTCTAGCCTATGGCCTTGCAGTTTCTCTCGAGAACCTCTAGTAAGCCTGCTTCGCGGTCAACTACGAACTGATGATGACGAGAAACATTTGGGGTGCACATGCAAGGAAGACATACTTAAGTGTTGAGTGTGAAACATTGAGCTCAGGTGGGGTCTGAATCAACTCTACAACAACCTCTACAACTGCACTAGTAGAAGGTAGATGATCTGCACTGTGTGAACTGTCCACTATGGCTACTAGATGCTCAGCAAGTAATGTCTCAGAAAGATTGACAATGAATAGTCTCTGCTCAGAAAGGGATGACTCATCAGGATGCTCAAAGATCTCTAAAAATTCATCAACAAAAATCTCTGATATCTTAGTAGGAGGTGTGTCATCAGTGATCTCAGAAGAAAATAATTCAGGTATATCAAAATGTACCTCCGAAAGTGACTCAGACTAATCCTCAGAAAATAGCTCAAAAGATCCATCAACTGACAACTCAGAATAATCAACATAGGAGATAATGTCGACTAAGATTTCCAAAGGTTCCTTCTAGGAAAGGAACTCTTGAATGTCCATTAAATCCGTGAAAAGATCTGTCTCTCGAAACTCAGTAAGAAAATCACAGTCCTTGGAATTTGTTGTAATTGTCTCTCTCTCTCTCTCTCATCTACTACTGCGGTTGGCGGTGATGGCTTCGTATCTGATATGGTCTCTATCTTAACCTTGTCACTGAGGGAGTGAAATGTAATCTCTCTAGAACCATAATCTATTACCACTTCAACCATTAGAAGGAAGGGCCGACCAAGTATTATTGGAGTATGGAGTAACAGTGCAGAGGTATTCATATCCATAACAACAAATCAATTGGGAATCACATTCCTTGAACCGTTACGATAACGTCTCTAAAATGCTCCTTGGACTATTGATCGATCTATCAACAAACTAAAGGATCATCTTAGTAGATCTAAGAGGCCAAACTCAATGAGTGGTGAGGATGGCATGAGATTATTGGAGGATCCACAATCGAGAAGAGTACAATAAAACTTTTGATAAAAGATAAGGCAACAGATGTGAGATGCTCAATTATTCTTCTTTTTAGGTGGGAGGTTAATGATGGTATGAACTGTGGCCATGCTTAAGATGCGCTTTTGTATTTTCTTTTGTTTATTCTACCTTGGTTGATACTTTTAAGTACATTCTTCTTTTATGCCCTTTTTAACTGCAGGCATGTAATCCATGGCATTAAGGAGTGGCATCTCTAAAAAGATGTTTTGAAGTATCGCTAACTCTCCGGGATCAGATAGTATTGTTTTTAATTTTTGGAATTTTATAGCTTTATTCAAAGCTGAAGGAAATGGAAAAACATCAAACCTCTTGTTTCTTTTATTCAAATCAGAGTCATCATGTACATGTGGATAACCATAATTAGTCTGTATAATGTCATCCAATACAGGGATAGATGAAACAAAAGGAAAACCAAGATAGGCTGCTTGGTTTGTTGGTGTAGAAGAAAACTCCGCGATGGGTGTGTTATCCTTCGTGGCAGACTCAACAATGCATCTTTTTTTATTCTCTTTTTTTTTGGCTTTTTTCCGGATAATGATGAGGGTGGTGAAGAAGATGGTGATGATCCTCCATGCTCTGGAACTGCAACATTAGATCGCTGCTCAACTAGTAAAGAAGAAGATCTAGTCGGTGTAGCTCTCTCAGTGGCTCGATCTCCCAATCCCAATTGTTGTGTGAGCATCTGCAATCTCCTACCAGTCCTAATGAAAAATGGCTTTAGATAAACGTGTAAAATCAAAGGTCATTCCTGTCTTGGGTGTGGATGGATCATGGGGTACCTGCTCCTTGCATTTGAAGTTCTTGATATTGGCTTCGACCTGGGCTGGTATCAACATCTTTGTGGGGGTCAGGTCATCAAGCCTCTGATTCAAATCATTCGTGTTCTTCATCAAGAGTGCAAGCTGATCGAATGTTGGGTTCACCGAAGGTGCCTCTAGATGCTCAATTACAGGATGTTGCAGAGATTGGTAATGCAAGTCTATTGTATCCAGAATACTGTGATTGATAATAAGGACGAGGACGGTGTGAAAACTATGTAGACTACTGCTGATAATAGGGATAATGAAAATAAACAGGCTACATCCGTTGATTTACATGTCTCCAATTCTAGAAGTGTGGTGGAGACAGATAAGATGTAGCTACTGGTGTTGTGGTTCTGGTCTCCCTCCTTGAAAATGGTGGACATGCCTCTAACTCGGCTGCGAACCCAACTTCCCTTGCCCTGACGGACAAGGTTAGTTGCGCTCTCGATCGAACCAAATGTCGTTCACCTCCTGAATGAGAGGTGGAGGTGGAGATTGCTGCTCAGGAATGCAAGGATGCTTCTGATGGTATTATATAATGCATGATGAAGGTGGCTGCTACGACACCTGATCCGAGGTCTACACGTAGTAAATGTGTTGAACAATGAAAGGTGCTCCAGTACCCTGCTATGCTGAAATCATGGAATAATTCTACTCATGAGTAGAAGTATCAGCTTTGACACTCGCACTCGGACATTAGTGAATTGTATGAACAAAAGCTCCAGTGCTTCGTAATCTCATCCAGCTTATCTAACTGCTTTGTCCTATGCTCGATCACTTGTAGCTTTTGAAGCTCCTTGGACCATTTCTCTATTATATCCACTTTGGATAGGTGATTTTCTATCATGGTCAAGACTCTGCACTATCCATCCTATCCACATCATGAGATTCCGTCACATTGATAGCCTTGTGGGGTACTGAAGGAGAAGTATTGGGATGATTTTGAAAAGCACAGTGGCAGAGCTTTCCGCCATCTCCTAAAAATCTAATAAAGGACATCGTCATCCTTATTGAAGTGGGACCCCCCACAAGCGACATCTACCTATTTCTAATTTTCAATGCACAAACCCTCAAAGAAATTCTGCACAAGGCTCGTCTTTGGTATATCGTGATGGGGGCACTTCTCCATCAATCCTTGAATTTTTCCCATGCCTCGTGAATAGGCTCATGGGACATTTGAGAGAAGTTGGTGATCAAGGTCAGCATCTGATTCAGTCATCCTACGAGATAATACTTGCTCAAAATTGCTAACCTCAATTCTTCCTAGAATGTAACAACCTTCCCTAAATGATTTATCCAATATAATGCTTTATCCATAAGGCTGAACAGAAAATTTGTCATCTTCACTACCTCTAACGGAATGTTAGGGTTGTGTATAGTGCCACATATGCGATCAAACCGTTGGAGGTGTAGGTAAGGTTCTTTATTAATGTGATCGTGGAATATAAGGAATAGAGGTAAAATTATGGGCTTTTAGCTCAAAATTCCCATGAATCGTAGGTATCTGAATCCATGTATTGGTTTGTCCTGCACATGAATTATAGGCATCCTTAAGTGTAATCTTAGCCACTAGATCAACTAATGGATCTCCTCCTCCCCTATCCCCACCACCATTTGGCTGCTCACCCTTCTCTCTCCTATATGATATATCATTCCTTAGCTCAAAGATCATATCTCTTGATCCAGCCTAGATGTCAGCTTGCGCAGTCAACTGTACCTGAATGGGCTATATGGAAGCTAACATCATATTGTTGATTTCACTCTTCTCTATTATGTAACCCATACCCTTTAGTGGCATTAAGTGCTTTGACTTTGTCTCTGAAAATGTATACGTCACTTGACTAGTTCTAAAAAGTGGTGGAGTATCAAGTGACAGTTCAAGATTAGAGTCAATCTCAAATGATGGATTTATTGGTGAAAAGATTGGTGATGTAGAGAGATAGAGATATTCAAGAAGTGAGTATTCATGAATAAAAGACGATCGAACTGGAGTGTGAAATGAGCTCGCAATGTCCGAACAAGAAATACTCCAATCCGACATCTTTGATGTCAATACAAAATATGCGAGAATGTGAAATCAAGTCAAGAAGAAAGAAGGAAAAAGGTACGGAAGGCACAAAATGATCTTTATACTGACAAACAAATACAATACAAGCCCCCGATTTACCAACTGAACAAAAGTGGAGACTGTAAGAGTTTGGTCTTTTATCTTTTCAATTTTAGTGTTGGTGAATCTACAAGAAGTTACTTACTACCAAGCATACAAGGTGAGTCACCTCTATCGTCCAAAGTACATTCTCAATCCTCCCCAATCAATGGAACTATCTTCCCGGGCTACCAGGTTCAATATCAAGCCCAAAGGGAGGAAGGGAATGAGCACACCAAACTGATTTTCGAACATCTGAGGCAAGTGCTTGCATCTCAACCATACACCACAAAGATGTGTACAAGAGCATAGGGTACCCGTTTAGGGATTTGGGCTTTATCCTTATGGTTGCATCCTCATCCATTCCTTCTGGAGGTAAGTACCTGCAAACAATGGGGGGATTACTCTCCCCAAAACAATGAATGATTTGTCCTTACATTTAGTTTTTGGGTCGAGTGAAAATTCACAGTCCCTTTTTGATTGGTTATCACTTTTTATGGATTTTTTTAAAGAATCGATCTAACTATTTTCCAATTCCTTTATTCCTTAAGTGGGAAAAACATGGGAGAAGAACAGAAAAGCCGATGCAATGGAAATCAATGATGCATGCACAGGATAGAAATGTATATCTTGGTCCACTAGTCTACATGCAAAATGATCCTCGCATAAAAATAAATACAGAAAAATAAACTAACCTAGATGATGCACGTGAAGCATCCTAAGCAGTAACTTCTATTAGCAGGAAAGAACCAATTATTTGATAATTCCAATCCTACAATCTAGTCTACAAGAACAAATATTCCTTTAAGGGCTTTGTACCTAATCGATTAGATGGCTCAACCAAGGAAATAAAACCTACTTCTAAGGGCTCAAGCACATAAAACCATGAGAAACAAATGAAAATAAAGGAAGTGAAAAACCAAAATTGGTGAGGTCAACCAAGTACACCGACACTTGGTGAAACATACCACACATAAGGGTATATAATGGCTTAGAAAAAATAAAAAGAGGCAAGTGCCAAAAGAATAATTACAAATTTTTACAAAAATAATTTTAGAAATAGAAATCTCAAGAGAAAATAGAAAATGTATGTGCAAAATGCTCCAAAAATCTTACAAGTCTTCTGCTTATTCCTCCTACACATTCCTGTTGCTCAATGAAGAAATTATCTACATTCACTTTGCTCGGCTGCACTTGATGTTCCTAGGAAGCTGCCCTCGCTCGTCGGGCCCTTGCAAGAAAGAGAGAAACAAAAGAGATGTCTTATCACAATTATGAAAAATATGAGAAAATAAAAGGAAATAAGAGAAGAAAATAGATAAACAAACAAGACATATAGAGGTGGATATGAAGAAAAATGAGAAGAGAAAGTAAAAGAGCTCTCAAATGAATCCATAAGTTTGATCTTGGGGAGCTTTCGGTGTCCGACACATTGTATCCTGTATGCGTTGTATAAGCTTCCCATGGCATGCGAAAGTCGAAGTGAGTACTCACTCCTCAACAAGATGCAATCCACATAATAATATATACAGAAAAATAAGAGAAAAATAAATGACAGAAATAAAATACAGAAAATAAGAGATAAATATAGACAAGAATATGAATAGAAGAAGTGATAGGAATATATAAACAAAAATGCAAGAAAGAGAAATATATATATAAAATCCCAAAATAACAGGCTATAAGGAGAAGAAGCTAGCTACCCTCGTCGTGCCTCCCTAACAACGATTCCATTTGATAAACACTGATTTTCATGTTGTTATTTAATGGAATTAATGATAATGTGAAAATGTGGTCGCAACCCAAAGAAGCATCAATTTTTTTATTTCTCGAGCCAAAAATAAATCAATGAAATGTAAGTAAGATAAATTGATATTTTATTTTCCTCTATAATGTACATGATCGGACTCAAGGATGCTACAAAAATCCTAAGGGTTATTTAAATCAATGAGTAATCAATAAAAAAAGAAGGAATTCTATGCACACTACTCTTGGTTTTTTGTAATTTTTTTGTCTTTTTATTTTTTTAATTAATTTTCAATTTTTGTATTTTCTTATATTTTTTCTGATTTTATATTTTAAGTGATTTTTAGATTTTGCAATCTTTTTATATTATTTTGAAAATAAAAGAGAACAAAACAAATGAGGGAAAATATAAACAAATGAAAAGAAAACTTCTTGTATTTTTAAAATCAAGCAAACATGTACATAAAATTCAAATAAAAATCTTTTTGGATTTTTAATATATTTTTTTGATTTTTTTTGAATTTTTACTTTTTTAGTATTTTCAAAATAAATAAAAAAAGAAACATAACATGATGCGAACATTTTTAGATTTTTAAAATAAGAAATAAAATAAAAATTGGAGAAATAATCACAAATAGAAAGATGAAATTTTAAATTTTCCAGAAAGCATTTTTATGAAAAAATTGGGATTTTTATGATTTATTATGAGTTTTTCTATTTTTATTTTTATGAGGAATTAGCAAATGGAATTTATACAGAAACAAACAAATAAAAACAAATAAAAAAAATTTTTAGAATTTTTCAATGCGTTTTATATTTTTTTTCTAATGCAAATAGGAGTTTTTTTGGTATTTTTGATTTATTAAAAATAAGAAAAGTAATTAAAATGCGAAGCCAAGATTAATGGAGGTAAAAGGTATTAGCAGGAGTTAACATGATTTTTTAATGACAGTTTGCTATTTATTGAAACAAATAAACAAGCAAAATAAAAGTCTGCAAAACATGGACTTAAACACAAAGAAAGCTATTTTACATGACAAAATGAATAACAAAATAAGAAAATGTAGGGTGGAGAGTGCAATTTGTCTAAGAAAGGCGTATGTAATGCACGCGTATCAGTTTAAATAGGACTTAAAAGCAAATAAAATAAAGAATCAGGTAAAAAATGTGCAAATGTTTAATGAACTAAAGTCAAGCACGTATCCCTAGAGGGACTTATTTGCAAAAGAAATAAATGGTAGGGTTGTAATGCAAAACTTCCACCAATCCGTGTGGTGCATCGTACAACCGAGATGCATACATGATTATGAAATGATGGCTGAGATTGAAAGTACATGGCTGACTGTGATTTGATCTGGAGGCACGATCCACTGTTGGCTTTTAGGGCTTTTTCAATGGTGAAGATTCAATTTGAAAGCTCTGTTTTGATCTAACAATGATCAGAAGCTCTTAAAGAACTCTGAAGAATGGACGGTGAACCGAGTTTCGATCGACTAGAACTCAAAAGATGTCCATTCAAATCGAGATCTGGAAGTTGCAGCTCATTCCCATTGTGATCCTCTATCGATCAGATAGCTCCAAGGTGCTTGGCAATGGCTTGAGGAGGATCTGGAGGTTGAAAGTTTTGCATCTCCAGGTGGACCTCCAGGTCCTACTCCTCGCTCCTAAATGAAATTCCGTGACCTGCAAGACGTTCCATGCTCGGAGTGGGATCTCCGACCTGCTTTATTAGGTGAAAATGAAGCAGAAATGGGTTGAATGGTCGACTCTAATGGGTAGGTGGTCGGAGGGGAGTCGAAAGTCGAAACCACAGGTAATCTAGAGGGTCAGGTTGCTTGAGAAGGTGAAGAACATTGCGGTGAAAGTGATGGTCAGACCAGATGAAAGTGAGGATGAACATACCACCTCCGATTGAGCAGATCAGAGGCAAATGGTAAAGATCTGAATTGAACTAATCACAGAGACAATATGCGGAATTAAATGAGAAAATGAAAGAAAATAATTATGGATTACATACGGGTGTAGTGAGTATAGTAATCGCCTTGATTCAATGCAACATTGGAAGAGATGTGATGCGATGGCAGAGATCCGACCACTTATGGATCCATCTCTCCAGCAATTCTTCACACTCCTGGATGACTGTATCGACTTCCTATCATGACCTCGACTACTTTGCACCACTCTCAAACGAAAATCTGCGTGAAAAACTTACCAACCAAAGCTGGAGGTGGATGGGATCTATATATAGGCACGCTGCCTGGCTTGATTTTAAGTTCAAACTGCATGTAATGTGAGATAGGAAAGAAGGAGATGATGACCACGAGATGGCAATGGATATTAGGGATAATAACTCAAACAAGAAGGTGGGAGGAGTTAAGCGGTGGATTGAATGGTAAAAATTAGAGAAGAGCGGTCGGTGAGTGAAAAGCCCAAGGAATGACGGGGATTGGAGTTTACCCGGGCTCTACCAATCAGCACGCTGGACGAGTAAGATAAGAAACACTAAAGGACAAAAAAAGAAGAAAATAAAAGATAAATCAAAAGAAGATGGAAAACGGATTCAAAATAAAATATTTGGAAAATAAAAAATGTTATTAATTAAATTAGCTTATTTATGATGGTTTTTAATGATTTAAATAAAATATATACAAGAGTAAAAATAGATAAAATTTTATATTTATAGGTAAATATACATATATATATATATAACACCATGATTTTTAATATATTATTTTTACAAATATACGTATAACTTTATAATTTATTAATTATAACATTTTACAAGGGTGTTAAAAGTATTTTTTATTTTTTATGACTTAATTAATTAGGTTAAATAAATAGAGGTATTTAACAATATACATAGTGGTACATATATAATATATACATGATTTCATTTTTGTTTATTTTTTATTTTGTGATTTTTATATTTATTTTATATAAGTTAAATACAATATATATATATATATAGCTAAAAATACAAAATACAAAAATGCAAGGAAAGTATATACACAAATAATATGCATAGGTATAATAAATAATAACAACCCAAAAAGCCACATTCACATCTTAACTCCAATTTTTGTGAAACCAATTCCATTTTAAAGAATATTTAATTTCGAATGAAATGAAAGCAAGTTTGGTTAATTTTGAGTTTTTGTGGAGAAGATATGGATATGACAATATGAGCTTTGTGACTTTTTCAAAGTGTTGTTATTCACAAACTATATAATGATTCTTTTTGTAATTATTTTTAATATTTACAAATTATTTTTATGTGCAAGGTTCAAGAAGAAAACAATTTTATTTGGATTGAGTTTGTTGATAAATAAAATAGAGTAAAGAATATGTATTATATACACGATGATATACAAGTGATAAATATATACATGTGGGGGTTAGTTTTCTTGATTTTCTGAATGAAGTCCTTATGTCCCCCAACTTTATTCCTTATCGATTAGGTCAAGAATTGATCTACTCTCGGTGTCAGAGTAAGCCCATATCTATTGCATATATATAATCTTTTATTTTCTTTATTTTTCCTTTATTACTTTATTTAGTTATTTTTGGTTAAAATAATGATAAATATACAATATTTACAAAGAATGAAGGTCAGTAAAAGACGAGATTTATTAGTACTTACAAATGTTTTTTTAGGGATCTTAAGCTAAAACAAATGAAAAAATATTATGAAATGCAGATTCATCAGTCGCTAAAATCCAAACCTGTAACATCACTCCCTCGGAATGGAGGTGTCATGGTTATACAATCGTTTACGATCACATCACCTTAGAGTATTTCTAATACCTGTACATTTTGCATAATGGAAGACCTAGGATAAACCCAAAGTTTTATAACGTATTTGAATTGTCTTATTCATGGTTTTATCATCAAGATTCTCATTGGATCATTGGGATTTGGTATCGATCATATAATTTTCAAATGCATGTATCATACCTATAAATTCTATCAAGCTTCCAAAACAAGATGACTGTGTATGGATATCTCATGAGTGAGCTCATTTCTTTCAATTTAGTAATGAATATGTATGATCCCTTTGAGAGATCACATTACTCATATGCCCTCGTATGCACACTATCTCACCAGTGTCTCTCCTGTGCACACTAGATCGCCGGTGTATAGATCTTGATTAGGTCATCATCCTAATGGTCTGCCTAATGTACACACTCAAACATATAGTAATACACCTATCTCCGATAAGAGGATGCATGGATTCATCATGACAGTATACGACATAGGTCTTGGTTATCTTGATCTCATCAAGTCAACTCTTGGACCTAACTTATCTGACACCTATAAATCTCTATTCTTATACAGAGGACCTGCATCAAGAAGTTGGTCAGATATCGGCCTTTAGATAAGGATTTCCATTTCCTTCTCAAGCTGGAGATCCTTTCTTAACAATCACTTGACCATACTTGATGAGTCCTCAATCTAACTCCTTATATATCATCCAAGCACCTGCCTCTAAGTTTCAACATTTAAATCAACATTTGTATGATCATTAAGATGACCATGGTACATAATCCAATTTGTATAAAGGGATCTAGTGCTCGAATTAGTTATTTTTAATTTCAGATTAGGGAATGATTTGCAATAACATTTATTGCATAATGGCTCGTTATGGGCTCGCATGTCCAACAATCTCCCACTAACCCAAAGAGCCATTAATGCAGTAATATTTAAACCCATAATCAAGTGCTAATCATAGGCTGCTTAGAAAAAGAGTTTGGTAAGCTAACTAGTCACTCTGTTCCCGAGAGACTATGCCAAGTCCTTTTGCAGATTTGCATATCTCCTAGTAACAATGCTCACATCCAATGTGAGTGTTGCATCTTATGCAATCAATACTCAATCTTGTTAAAGCAGTTGTTGTACATTAGCACTACAACTGAATAATTATAATAACCTGTAAATAATTTCTATTATCCTTATCAGAATACCCTTTTGCCTTAAGATCTCTATCTCCTTAGACTCAGACCCAGTCTTAAGTCTTATAAGGCCTTTGTAAGTAAGACCTTTTATATCACTATCTATAAAATCTTAAGTTCTTGAAGATAAGGCTTCGAGATCACTATCTCTAAAGTCTCGTCATCTTTGAAGATGTTGTTATTACTGCAATTAAGTGTGTTATCTCCATAGTAGTTGGTAAAAGTTTACTACTCCCACTGCATAGCAGACATCTGGCTTTTCTACACATTGATCATACAATGAGCTTCATATAGTTGATGCACTAGGGCATGCATCTTTAACATTCACATCCTCGGCTCTTTGAGGTGTTATCCCTTTAGATAGGTCAGTACATGCCTTAAGGGAAAGAAGTTTTCCTTAAAATTTTCCAAAACAGAATATGTCAAAGATGTACCACTAATGTGATGGTCCCAATGGTTTCTTCTCTTTTCTTCTGAACAACTTCAGAACTAAGATCTAAGAGGCATCCTTGAGTTCTTTTATCCAAAGGTATGGAACAATCATATTATAAAACCCTTATTATCATCCTTATACCATTCCAAATGATTAGGATATTTATCTACATTTAGTATAATGAACACAATGGCACTCCCACTAAGCTTCACATGGTCATCACAATTCTATTTGAAATCATAACCTTTATAATTTCATCAAATCTGATGTTCCAACTACGAGAAGCTTATTTGAGTCCATAGATGAAATTCCTTTAGCTTGCACACCTTGCCTTCCTCAACTATGAAGCCATAGTGTTACTTCATATGAATATCTTTGTTGGGGTATTCACAGAGGAAAGCAATCTTGACCTACATATTGTAGATGTCATAGTCAAGTTGTATAGCTATAGTGAGCAATATTCAGATGAGTTTAAGTATGGACATTGGAGAGCAAGCCTCATCACAAGTGATGTCTTCTCTTCATGTGTAGCTCTTGACTATGGTCTCTACCTTCTCATCGGGTTTCCTCTTTCTCTTGAGTATCCATTTACACCTAATGAGTCTTACTCGTATATGTAGATCCTCAGGGGTCCATACACAACACTTGTGTATGAAGACTACTTTTGAATTTATTGCTAACATCCATCTTTTTCATGTCATGATCTTCGGAAGCTTCATCATATGAAACTCGATCATTTTTAGACTTATTTGACATATGGAATCCATATCCTTAAGGTGGTCTTACCATCCTCAAACTGATTTGAAGAGTATGAGTGTTTCATCTTTAATTATCCTTCTAGGATCATCATTATCCTCTTAGGATGAAATGGGTCCCCTTTACTTCATTCTTATCTTGACTCTCTAGAAAGTCATCCTCTAAGAATCATATACTTATAGATGAAATCTTTTAAGAATCTCGAGGTCATAAAGTAGGTATCCAATACCATCCTTTATATTCATAATGAAGTAGCACTCTCTAGTGCTTGATTCCAACCTACTTGTATCATCTACGTTTACGGCATGGACCAAGCAACCCTAAATCCTCAAGTGTCTAACATTGGGCATAGTTCCAAACCATAGCTTATGAGGGTTTTGGGGTTCAGATTTGCATGGAATCTTATTAATACATTACAGTCTCTATTGTATATACCTGAAAATTGAGAGGTGATTATGTTAATAGTCATCATTGAACAGATCATGTCAAACATGATCCAGTTGTATCTCTTCACAAATACATTGAGCTGAGGTATATTAGGAGGAGTGAGACGGGAAAAAACATTCCTTTCTCTATAAGGTATTCCTTGAATTTATCTAATAGGTACTGGATACCTTGTTAGATCAAATTCTTTTTATCTTCCTTCTAACTTCGATCTATCAATAAAAATTGTGAAATATTTGATCATTTCAAAGGTTTCTAATAATTAAGGAAGGAATCTCATTTCACAAATAATCATCATTGGATGTCACATATTATTAATGTTCATTATGGTATAGATGATCCACATGCATAAATATATATGAGATATTGAATATATGTGCATCTAACACCATTCTTAGAGAAGGGTGCATCAGACATTTTACTTTGAATATAGTATTCACAAGTATGTAAGTTTTGAACTTTCAGACAATCTAAAGTTCAATCTCTCGCTAGTCTATTGATCTTATCAATAGACATATGCCCAAGGCTTGATGTCAGATCGTTGTCAAATGGTCTTTATCCTACTTTTCATCCTTTAAGATTTAATTTACGATATTTAGAAATTTTAATGAACTATTCATTAATACTCTAATTTAGTTGAGTCCTCTAGATGTTAGATTACTATCTGAAATATATTTATCATAACTCTTTATGATTAATCTATTCTAGAATGTATGTTTATTTCCAACATTTAGGAATAAACAATGAATGCATTCTAATATCTGGGTCATAGAGATATTCTCTAAGACTATGGGCTCTCCCACTGAAATTGTGTATTCTGTCTCCAATGGAGATTATTGCAACAAGATCAACTCCCATGTAAATGACTATAAAACTTTACGATCAAATTTTCTAGTCTTTTAAAACATATGCAACCAATTGCAAGTGTTATTTGAAGATGGAGATACAATTATCGTACTTTAATCTTATTTTGTACGTAAGTCAACTTCAATGATGATATGTAGATGTAGAATATGTTGATGCACTATATGAGTCCTTCTCTATGGATCCTAGATAGTCTAGATAGTCAAACTATCAATACACTGGTTTGTTGCAGTATTAGCATTTATCCAAGTCTTTGGATGTCATATGTATGGAAGTCATAGAAGTACAGTCAACTCTTTGACCCTCCTTACATTGGTCGGACCAAAGCTTCCACTACGTTTTCTTAACACTTAAAAAACCATTGCTTAAGATAAACAATCTCTTAAATTGAATATTTCCTAAAGGGACTTCAATATAAGATTATTTCAACATTTATTATTGCTTCATCCTATTCATATAGTATGAATATTATGATGCTTCATGAAAGGCTTGAAGAGATAATAGAATGATGGCATTCATCACATTCATCTTAACTCTAAAGGACTTTGGTTCAGGAGGGTACTCAAACATTTTGAGTACATCACATCTTATCGAGCCACCATTCTGCATAATATATTCAAACATGTCATTCATGATTAAATGTTGAGAGCACATATGTTTGCCAAAACATCACCTTCGGTTTTAAGAAGGATCTTTACAATTATGATCATCATCGACATGTTACTTCTAAAACACACTCGATGAGAGATCAACACTATAGAGACACACATACCCTAGGTTATTGTCCTATTGTCTTTTCAATTGTCAATCCTCATATAAAGAAACTTGCACATTGCAACCACACATATTATGTGTCCCATTGTAAGTATTACATCTTGATAATGAATCCAATCCATGATATTTTACTGGTTATTATTGAGTATAGTTTTGCGTGGGTTTAGTGAAAGTTATCTGAAATAAGAAAATTTGCATAAATTTATATATATTTTTACTTTTATTAAGGATTTTATATCAAAGTTGTCTTTCCTTTTAAATTTTGAAAGTTCTTTCCCTTATTAACATTCAAAGCAAGAGATATACTTACTGTTATATCTCTAGCAAGATATAGGATCTCCTTTTTTCCTTTGTTACACCTCAATAATGTGAGAAACTGTAACTCGGATAAAAAGAAACAGGAACTCATTATGCCTTACAACTCAAACTTGCATTTCCCAATTCGATCTTTAACACCCGAGCCCACCACCCCTAAGGTGATGTTGACCCATTGTTAATTCAATCAATAGGATTAGAACTCACTGTGTGAGATCCAATACCGCCTCAATTATATGAGGAATCAATATTGGAATCACTACGCATAGGGCCATACTCTTTCAAGAAGTGAAGAGCCTAATCCATGTACGATTGTATGTAGGAGCTATTACTGTGGATAGGTGTCTCTAGCGTACAATCCATGGCGATGGAACCCTTCCCTTGACGGGAGACCATGGATGTCATTTTCATGATCTACCATTTCACATTCAAATTTTAATTAATTATTATGAATCATATTCACATAATTAATTCTACAAAGGGAATTACGACTCTATTCATAATAGAGTGTTTATTTTAATTGGATCTATCCAATGCAATCAACAAACAAATAAGGATTGCTTGATATTACTTTATAGTATACATCCTTACATTATATAATTGTATTATACCAATTAATTGATTAAAGTACACATGGACTTCTCATGCTATCCATCCTTGGAATGAATCAAGCCAGTCATACAGATTATGCTAACAGGAATCGCTTTCACTGCGGAGTAGAGTGCCTAAGTAATCCATTAGCATATCCATGGCCTAGACTCTATCAATTCAAGACAACATAATTGGTACAAATTGTACTAAGAGGTTTTATCGATATTTGTACCAAGAGGTTTTATCGATCACATGCTCTTCTTGACTGGCATGATAAATATATAGTAATCACTCAGAAATCATAGTCATCTTAAAACATTTTAAAGATCCTAAATTTCTATTCATATCAAGCAAACATGTTCTTGGTTTTGCATGTAAAAGTTGTCCTACAATTATTGTAGTATAAACAAGGATTTTTGTCATGAAACTCTCATTCAATTTTCGTTGATATTTAATAATTTTTTTCATCAATATTAAGCATCTACTAATCATGGTAAATTCATAATTTACTTATTTTTTATTGAATGATAAACAAACTTAAAAGGTAAATCTGATGATCTCATCATCATTTGACGACATGGAATAACAATGCCCAATTGGCTCATCCAAGCAGACATCAACCAGGTCAATCCTTGGCCATTCGCCTATATCACTAGCAGTAGGGTGGGAGATGTGTCCAACCCAACCACCCTCAACAGCACTAGCATCCTCATTATCAAAACAACTGGAGGCATGACCAGCAGTACCAGCATCCCGCATACTGCCAATATCAGCCATACCACCAGTATGAGGGTGCATCTTATAATCAGTACCCTATCGTCTATAATATCTCAGTAGCAACTCCCTCCTCCTTACCATGATTCCCAGAATTCCTAGCCTCAGCAGAACCGTTCGTAATGTGGTCAGCACACTGATTCATCTGAGGTTGCCCTAGTGTACCCAGTGCTCGACTGCTTGGCCCAACTTGTCAAGGTCCTAGCAGAAATATCTAGAAGCTACACGAACTCACTGCCACCAAGACACCCATTTCAACGTAGGTTAAGGCAAACCCTAATAATTTTAAGATGAAAGAGTAGGTAGTTTGTGATGTTTCAATCGATCCATCAGAGTTAGAAATTTCTGATTATGCTTTGTCTCATGTGCCTTCTAGAGACAATCAATTAGCCACTGCCAAAAGAAAGAATAAAGTGACTTCTAGAGATTCATCCTCTGCATCAGTCGGTCTAGTAGCAATGTCATGTGATGAAGAAGATGATATAGGAGCAGCACCATCCACCATCTCCATCAAGAGAAAATTTTACAAAAGATTTAGCAAAAAGAAAATTCACAAAAAGAAATGAAGATCCAAAGCCAAGGACCAACAATGGAGGAGCCAATATCACCAGCAGGCCGACGAAGCCCAAGCTCATGTGCATAAATGTTTCTTATTTCGCATGATAGCCCATCTGTTATCCAATAATCTATGAATAAGTTTATAATGAAGAATGTTGATTTTTCTTTTGTGGATATTTCATTTCCTGGAGCAATGAAAATACCAAAAAAATTCAAAGATTGTGTTGTTCGACCCTGAGGTGGTTGAATTTGATGATAATCTTGTTCTGAAAATACCACTCGTGAAGGCCACAAACTACATGCCAGTTGTCAAGAAAGTACTGAAAGAAGCATGTATCACCAAGCGTTCGAACCACAAGAACAAGTGCAACAGAGGACAGAAACGCATCTTGACCATGGCCATAGTGAATGCAATAAGGGACCTCCCATAGAAAAAGAAAGACAAGGGAGCGCCCAATATCAGATGCCATATTTTTGACCAAGTATTTGAGCGTACTCTGCTTGATAGCGGGTCTTCAATAAATCTCATGCTCGTCACTATTACATGAATTTGGGCTTGGACCGCTTAAGCCAACAAGAATGATCTTGTGGTTCGCAGATTGATCTGTGAAGCAGCCCAGAGGTATGTTGGAGTACATTATCGTACCTATGCATGACATGAAATTTTCAGTTGATTTTGTAGTCCTAGATATGGACTCAACTGTACCATTGCACTAGACCCCGATCATTCTAAGACAACCATTCCTTCGCACAACCGAGGCGGTCGTCGACTACGGGTCTAAGTAGGTCACCTCCTACTCCAACTATGACAAAGTCACTATGAATATGGTCAGTGATCCGAAATCCACACCTGAAGGAGGGAATCCACAATCTACAATTCAAGACTATAACATCATCGAAATCAGCGATCAACGAATCTCTTTTAATGCTACCTTCACAAAGAAATTCCTCTCTTTAGAGGAGGACCTGGATAGCATAGTCGGTCCATGCTTCCTTATCGATTAGGAGACTGAATTAGAATTTGACTCACTGAGCAGCATGTTTAAAGAAGATTCAAACCAAACCAAGCATGAAGAACTCATTGTAAACATGTTCGACACTTTCATTTTAGATCCAGGAGTGGTATAGGTGGACAACACCACATTGAAAGTAGTAGATTACTAAGCTACCAGCACAGTTTCTGAAGTAGCCGTGGAGCAAACTCAACAAACACCAGAACTCAAATAGCTCCCAGCATGTCTTAAGTATGCATTCCTTGCGAGTGAAGAGAACATTTATCCAGTTATCATCTGTATTTTCCTGACCCCAGATCAGGAATCTCGACTTCTCATGGTTCTAGAAAACAACACAAGGCACTTGGTTGGAACATATCCGAACTCCACGGGCTAAAGCCAAGTTTGTGTTCGCACCACATCTATCTCGAAGATGATTGCAAATCGCCTGAGAAATTCAGAGAAGATTAGACCTTAATCTACGGGACTTCATTATGAAGGAGATCATGAGATGGTGTGAAGCGGGCTTCATATTTCCCACCTCCAGCTCCGGTTAGCACATTGCATGTAGTTCCTAAGATGTATAGGCTCACACTTGTGAAGAATGAACAAGAAGAAGAGATCTTGATAATTGAGTCTGACTTGCGATTAAGAAATGAAGAACGTCGGTTGTAGTGAACTGCGAAGAGAGACTCAGTTAATGATGAATCTCCGACTCGTCATCTTTATTCATTTATTTTAGCTTAAAATCCCTTGACTCCATATTCTTACTAACTTGCATCTGCGTGTAAATATTGTACACTTCTTACTAATTTTAACCTAAAATAAATAAAGAAAGAAAAAAAGGAAAAATAAAGAAAATAAAATAAAAAGGAAGACTGGATAGAGGCTGACTGATGAATCCACATTTCATCATCTTTATTCTATCATTTTGGCACCAAAAACCCTAGCAAATACCTGTAAATACCCTTAAATAGAGCATCTTAGCATCCATGCATGTGCATCACAACAGTGTATAAATTACTGTAATTAAGGCCAAAATTATAGAATAAATAAAGAAAAGAAAAAGAATAAAATATTGTAAATATTTTTTGACCCAAAACCCCCGAGACCTAGGCATCTTGATGAATAGGTCGACAAGGAATAAAGTAGGGGGAGATAAGGTCAGAAATACAGAGAAAATACCTATTCATTCCTTTCATTCCTTTATTCATTTTGGGACCTATTTTTGGTTCCACTTTTTGTTCATCAAATAAAGAAACTTTGTACATGAAAGTTGTAGATAATTTTATAAAGAAAAATACAAAATTGATTTCACAGAAAAATAATATACAGATAAAAAGTTATGGTCTGAATAAAAATCCAGAATGCCAACTTTCCAGACCCGTATCTCACAACTGACAACTCCAAATACAGTGTACTCACCTTTAATTGTATATAGAATAAAATAATCTATCCAATGGCAGTGGTTTCGCATTTGGCGGAGCCACGGTTTGAAAGTTGACTGTTGGACCCTCCTTGTACAGTGTACCTCTTAAAATATTCAATTTATTAATTATTCATTATTTTTATATTTTTATATTTTTATAAGGTTGTAAATATTACTTATAATAATTATGTGTATTTAAATCAGAATAAAAAAACATAATTAAAATTACTTGTATATATCCAATACATAGGTACATTACCTATACACATACCTATACAAAACATACTTGTATTTTATTAAATATACAAAACATATCAATAAAATAAAATAAAAATATATTTATGTGTATAAAAGTATTCTATAACTTTATAAAATTATAAACAAAATTAAAGAAATTAAAATACACCAAATAAAAATAATATATTAAAATACATAGGTATTATACCTATATAGGGGTAAAAAAAGTAACTTGCAAAAATACAAGTCATAAAAATAATTAAAAATCAAAATAAAATACTACATAAAATTCTAAACATTTTTTATTTTATAACTTTTATCTAATTCGGCCATTTAGTATTTTAATAGAATTAATAAAGTATTTTTCCAGGGTTTTTCCTGGTTGGTCCACGTGGACCAACCAGGAGGCCAGGACTGTTGACCTCGGTCAACAGTCTGACCTACACCCTGTAGCCTTTGTCAGACCCATCTTTGACCCCATGTTCACCAATTTTTCGAGGCGCGTTCTTTCATCCTTTGAGCTCGAGTCCTTCTGCAAACTTTTTCCCCTACTACCCATCTTGCTCGCCCAAGGATCTTCTTGGGCTGAGAGCCTCTGAATCGAGCTAGCCGCCTCGTTCTTTCAACCCCCATCGTCAACCATACTTAAGCTCCACCTTGACCTTCTTTTGAATTTGAACCGCAATTCATCCAGCTCCCTTCCCCCTTGGAGTCGCTCCAGCACCGTGGAGGTGATAGCTCCAGGTCTGCACCTTCGAGGAGGCGGAGTCACGCGAGCTGAGCGCGTTCCACCACCACCTCCGGCGGGTGTCCCCGTGAGGTATTCACCCTCTGGTCCTTGGCCATCGAGGCTGCCACCATCCCCATTTTTATCCCCATCGTATTCCTGTTAGTGTTAGGATCATTTCGCCTGTAACCCCTCGATTAATCCATCAGCGCATCATTCCATCGATCACCTCGCCGGAGCGCAACTCCGGCGAGCCCCTATATCGCTTTTCCTTCCATTTTGAGAGCCACCCGAGGTCGAGGCATTTTGCCCTCGACCTCCCTAACTTTTTGGTGCAGGTACTGAAGCCCATCGAAGCGTCTGGAGCGATTTTGCTCTCTCGCCGGAGCACCTGGGGCCTTGCAGCTCCGCCACCTCCGTGCGAGAGCACCGGCGAACGCCGGTGGCTTTTGAGGCTTCCAGACGTCAGCCGACACCTGCAGGAGCATCCTCGACCACTTTGCAAGCTCGATCGTCGCCGTGGCCGGACGGAGGAGCTCGGAGAAGTTCGCCCAACCGGCGCTCCTCCGTGTTCTTCCCTCTGCCTCCGGGACCGTCGGATCAACGAGGAGCCCCCAGATCGCACAGGAGCCGTTAGATCCCCCCACGTGCCCACCGTCCGATCATCGGGGGAGTTCTAATCGCAGCCGCACGAGCCAACCGTCATCGGCGCCCGAGGAGCGGACACGTGGATAAGTGAAGTCGCCCAGCCGTCCGATCGCGCCTCGCGGGGGTAATTTTGCACGATACCCCTGCCATTTTTGTAATATTTTATTAGGACGTAAACTTTCATTGGCCGTTTAAAAGTTCTGTAATATTTGCACAAAGACCCCCAGACTTTGTTTATTTGCATCCAGGTCCTTCGCCACGTCACCTCACGTGACCTGTACACGTGAGGGGGTGGGCATTTTGCAGAGGGACCCTCGGTAGTTTGCCTATTTAGTTTTAGTACCAAAACTATGGCGTTAAGTGTAAACTTTTTGGACCTTTTGCAAGTAGGCCCCCAGGGTTTTGATATATTGCATTTTAGTCCTCGCCAGGCGCGTGCAAGTCACGCGCCCTGGTGGGAAAATTTCTAAGAGGCCCAGGCGGCTTTTGTAATTGCTTTTTGGTATTAAAAATTGAATATTCAGTGTAAAGTTTTGTGGAAAATTGCATGTATGCCCCTAGATGTTTTAGATATTGCAAATATACCCCTGCCAGGACTGTTTAATGTTTGGATGCTTGTTGTATTTATTTGAATGATCATTTCAAGTCCAAAAATTCCACAAAATTAGGGTTAGGCTCCTGTTACCTTGAACTTTCACGCACCTTTTTAGTTTTTGATTTCATCTTATTTTTATATTTATTAAAAATAAAAAACTTCCTTTTTGTGCACTGTCTAGCTTAGAAAATACCAAAAAAATATTAAAACACCTCTAAAAATTCCAAAAAAATTACCTACTGTCTATTTTATCATCTTTTAGTGTCAGTCCAAAAATCATTAAAAATCTCAAAAGAAAAACACTAAAAATTGAAAAACACTCAAAAACTTCAAAAAAAATATATAAAATAGTAGAAAAACCCAAAAATTATAAACTCAGGTTCTGTTTATCCCTTATTTTGTCCTTTTTATTATAAAAATTGTGTGAAATATTTTGAGTACTGGTTGCTATTTTTGAATTACATTTTATTCCCAGCCAGCCTTATTTCCACTGTTTTCTCCTATTTCAGTATTTAAAAATATCAAAAACACCTTAAAAACCCCCAAAAATCACAAAAACAGTAGAAAATTATAAAAATACCAAAAACATTTTATTTCTGAATTTTTGAGTATTTTTGCACATTTTTATAAATATTTTAGCTTGTCTTTTATTATATTGTCTTTATTCTCCAATATTGAAAAAGAAATAAAAAAATATAAAATTATAAAATATAAAAATCAGAAAATTAAAAATCAAAATACAAAAATTAAAAATTAAATAAAAAAATATTAAAAATTAAAAACCCACAAAAATTCATTTGCTTGTTTGCTTAGTGTAGACACTTCACACATCACACATACACTTTAGCTTTAGCGCTTGCTTGAACTACCCTGCTTGCTCCCTGTGTTCGAACTCTCTACATACTTGCACCTATACATCTTTTATGTAGAGTTAAAAATAAATTTTAACTCTGCATTAGTTCTAATTCATTGATCTTAGTGTGGGTTAATTGTTCATTAATCGCATTTTATTGTGGGTCGCCACAGCGACGTATTTAGACCCTTGATAATTCGCGTTTATCACTGACCCGAACCACGAGAGAATGTCAAGACTTGACCTGATCGACCAGGAATAAAGTAGGGGGAGATAGGGTCCTTAACCAGAATATCCAAAAAAATGTTGCTTATTCCGTATATATCTGTATAAATCTGACACTAATTTATTTGTACCTTAATTGAACTCAAATCAAATAACTTTCAAAACCAAAGTTATAAATAAAAATGTGTCCTAATTAATAAAATTAATTGCACAATTAAATCATGTACATAATAAAAGTAGCCACACTTGGAAAAAGCCACTAAGCACTAATTGAAAGACCAATTCCGGCTCCATATAAGCTCAAATTGAATCAATCTCACTTCCACTGGATTCGAAATTAAATTATCTTTAAAATGGCTGTATTTTCATAATTCTTGGAGTTACGGTTGAAAAGTCGGTTTTTTGGGGTGGTTTGTGCAATTTTCCCATATATTTTATGCATATTGTATTTTTATATATTTGTAAATTATTCTCACTAATTAAATAAAAATAAGAATAAAAAAATTAAAATTAATTAATTTTTTTTAAAAGGCAAATTTCCTCATGAACCCTTGTATATAATGTCATATATGTATATAGTATAAGTATATAGTTGCTATTTTTAATTAACCTCCATAAAAAATAAAAAAATAACATTTTTTAATCGAAATAAATAAGTGATGAAAATTCAATAAAAAAATAGATATTTTTGTAAATATGTTTATCTCTTTTCATCTCTCTTATCTCTTCCACCAAAAAAATCAAAAAAAATCATTTCAATTTTCGTCTCTTCTATCTCTTCCACCAAAAAATCAAAAATTCATTTCAATTTTCATCTCTTTTATTCTTCCACTAAAATATTCAAAAATTCAAATTTCATCTCTTTTCTATTTATATGGCTCCTTCTCTCTCATTCCAACTTGATCAATCTTTAGAGAGAGGAGCCCGATCTCCGAGAGAAAATTTCGTCGAGAATGTTGCCTAGCCTCCAAGTCGTCTGGTGACAGTGAGTCGGTCTTGTCGAGGCGATCACGGTTTTTTCCGCTCCTAAGGTGAGATCCACATTTTTCTTCACATTTTATCTTAGTTTAATCGTAGTTTATTTTGTCGTATTTTTATGTACATCATAATTTTTATTTCTCTAGATTCTTAAATGAAAAAATCCATCTCGATTTGATCTACCACCAACTCGATTTTTCATCTCACTTTCTTGAAATCCGCGTTTTATTCTATCGCCCACGATCTCTCAACTCTGGCCGCGTACGGTGGCCGGAGATCGGATTCGAATCTTTCATGCCCGTCGGATCCTCGTTCATTTTTCCGATGTGTAATAAATAAAAAAGAAAAAAAGCAGTTATTTCTTTTTTGTTCTCTAACATTTGTTTTGCAGGATCATATAGAAAATAAAAAAATAAAATAAAAAATATTTCTTTATCCCTTTCTTCTCTTTTTTTTCGGATTTACAAAAAAAATATACAAAAAAAGTTTTTTCCCTTTATTCACTGTTTACAATAAAAGTAAAAAAATCAAAAAAAATCAAATCAACACTAGGCGGCAAGGCCACCAACCCCCGCCGCCCGCACTTCAAGCCACGCGGCGACCCCCAGGCGCCGCCGCCCCTCCTCCTGGCCGCGCCTGCAGACCGACACCCCCGTACGCGGTCCTTTGCCCAGAACTCACGTCGTCAGTCCGCGCTGCAGACCCATCCTTCACCCACGCACAGGCGACCTCTGGCCATGGTCCTTGCTCCGCCTCCACCGCCGCGAGGCGGCGCTGACCCCCCAGGCGCCTGAATCCGCACCACCTGATCTATGCTGTCGCGTGACGAATGCCGGCCGCACTCCACTCCACGTGCTCCTGCCGTCGCGCGGGACCCTGCGCCACCATTAAGTAGTGGCAGCACCGCCTCCTCCGAGGACACCGCCGCCATCGCCACTTCAACCCTCAATCGTCGCCCGGCGCTGCGCCCTTAGGCCGCGCCACCGATGCCCAAACGCCGCGCTCCACCAGTGCCGATCGTCGAAGTAGAAGAGGGGAGGCGACACTTGTGCCCCTTTTCTTGTGATTGAAGAAACGAAGAGAGAAGCCCTAGATTCTATAAAAAAAACTTGGAAAAATTGCAAACAGCGCCAGAAGTTCTCAAACATTGCAGAAAAGCCCTTGCCAGAACAAGCACGTGTTTCGCACGTTTTTCCTTGGGTAATTTGCACTTACTGCCTCCTATTTTATTTTCATTATTTATTTTATGCAAAAACATAGAATCTTTGCATTTTAGTCCTTATTCTCAGACATTGCACGATTCTTCTATTGAACTAAATGTTTTTATTAGTCCAAAAATTCTGAGAAAATTATTCTATGTTCCTAATGTGTATATCCATCTAGCATAAAATTTTCATTGCATTTTGTGATCATTTATTATTATTAAAAAAAATGAAAAACAGTGCTTTTTCATCTTCCTGAAATTCAAAAATTCATAAAAATTCAAATATTGTTCCAAAAATTTCAAAAAAAATAGAGTAGTTGTATTTCATTGTCTTTTAATTTCTTACCAATTTTCACGCATTAATTATTTGTAAAAACGCAAAAAATTTGAAAAACATCAAAAATCTTCTAAAATCATAAAAAACTCTACCAAAATCCAAAAATTGTGATTTCAGAATCTGTTTGTAGAAATTTTCTTCAAGTTTGTCTTAAAAATAATTGTTAGGAGTTTTGGGCACTTAAAATATTTTTAAGTTGCGAATTACTCTAGGATATGCATATTTTCACATTCTTTCACTATTTGATTTTTAAAAAAATACAAAAATATCTGAAAATTCCATAAAAATTCGCAAAAATATTTCAAAACTTTTAAAACCCAAAAATATTTTCTCTGGATTTTTCTGAGTCTTTTGGTAAATTGAAAAATTACAAAAAGAGTTAGTGTGCGTATTTTTGATCTTGTGAATATTGCATTAGTGTTATTTTTGAAAATAAAAAAAGTGCAAAATCAAAATCACAAAAAATTAAAAATTAGAAAATATACAAAAATATAAAAAAATAATAAAAAAATAAAAAGATAAAAAATTCATAAAAACCAAGGATAGTTGTCCTTTGAGATTCTTATTTTCTCTTAATTGATTTTCGATTAATTGAATAACCCTCGGGATTTGTAGCCTCCCCAAGTTCGACCCTGTCCGCTATACAGGTTAATAAGTAGCAAAAATAAAAAAAATTTGTTTGTCACGGGATTTTAGGGATAACAATGATGACACTACCTTTTATCATTAAAAAATTATCCGATCCCCTCAAGAATCGCTTTCAACAAAATGACATTACTATTGTCATGGATATAAAATAAAATAAAAATAAAAAAAACCCCAATTTTCTTGAACAACAAAATGGCGCCATTACCGGGGAGGCGCGGCGAGGGTAGTTAGGTTTCTCTTTTGACCTGCTATTCTTGGTTGTAAATATCTGTTTACATTTTTGTCATTCACTTCATTGTTTATATCCACTGCATTCATTTCATTTTTTTTCTTTTCTCATACTTGATAATTTTATTTCTTATACGTTCTTTTTTCTTTTTCTTACGAGGGCCCACGGAGCAAAGGAGGTGATCTTAGGAGAGCCGAAGCACCCAAGCGACGTGGAGGCGGCTCGATTCTTCACCAAGCCGCCGGATAGCGCGAGAAGAGGAGAAGAAGAAAGAAAAATAAAAAAAGAGAGAGTGAAAAAAAGAAGAGAGAGAGAGAGAGAGAGAGAGTTTTTATTTTCTACCATTTAAACTCTGTATAGGGACATTCATTTGTTGTGGCGTCTATTTCGCCAAGTGCCGGTGCACTTGGAGGACCTCACCGGTTTTGTTTTCATCGCCTTTATTTTTCTTTGTTTTCTGCGGATTTCGTGAACTACCTCTTGATTGCTTTAATTAATTTTCTTGAGACAGGTAATTAATTAGGTCCAAAAATACTAAATAAGACATTTCTGTGCCTATAGAGCAGAGCGTAATTTGGACTTAGTCAAATTAACTTGTTCTTGCCCGTTAATAGAAGTTATCATCTAGGATAGTTCACTTGCATCATATAGGTTAGTTTATTTTCTGTATTTAAATTCTGCGTGGATCACTTGTATGCAGATTGCTGGCGACATGGTACGCATCTCTAACCCCTGCATGCATCATTGCTTTTAATCACGCATTGGCATTTCCGATCTCCTTCCTTGTTTTTACTCATCTAAGTTAAAAAGGAAATTGGACACTCGGTAGACGATTCGTTGAATATACTAAAACCAAGTGATAACTGCCTAAAATTTGAGACTGCTAAAGAAAACTCGACCCTAAAAAAATACAAGAAAAATCATTGTTTTGGGGAGAGTAACCCCCTCATTGTATTCGTTTTAACTTGCTCACGTACATACTAAGGTCAGTGCCAAAATCCCATAATTCAACCTAAGTGTTTGTACAACTTTGTGATTATCACCTAACTATAAAACAGACAAGATTAATAGACCGACCCTTCACGGTCTTCACATTGCGTTGAGTTGGTGAACTAGGGGTTTGTATTGTGTTTGATTGCTTGTGTGCATACTAGATCATGTTGTGCATTTGCGCCTTTTCTCCATATCTTTTGACTTGACCCTCGTGCTCTCCCGATCCCACCTTTTGTTTCGGATATGGCCGACAGGAGTTATTTCAATCCGATCTTTGCGGATACCTCGTACTCTCCAGACGATCCACCTTCCTTTTTCCAGGAGGACTTTTCTCCTGATTTTTGTGCATATCTGCCTAACCTATTATTTCAGGAATTGGAGGACTTTAATTTTTACCCACTCTCATTCAACCCACCCGATCCTGGGATTTTGGAGTCACCTTTCATGATTTCCACACTTAAGACATTGAACCAGATGGTGGAGCATATGAATTCAAGAATTACAAATCTATTTAACATAAATACGAGCCAGAACGTTGCTCCACTATTTGAGGATATGGATTCACTCGAGGATAATCATGAGAGCTTGCAAATTGCTCAAAATACAAAAAAATGAGAAAAAATTTAAAAGCCAAAAAGATTCTGGGAGACACATTATCGATTCATTTTGTGAGGAGAGGACCCAAATGCCCTATCATTTACCCACACATATATCCACCACATGTCCCATCCTTGACCCCGAGGATGCCACTATACAGACTGCTCTTGGCAATCCTCGTGTAAATGCTGATTCTGACCTCCTCCCATGTATGGATGAGGTCCAAAAATTCAAAAAAAAATGTTGACTAAACTCGAAGTGGTGGCTACCCTTCATGAGATCATTAAAGCCCCACTTCAATAGGCCATGACCGATTTATCTACTCCTCAACACAAGAAGAGAAAATGAAGGAAAAGATCTGAGCATCACATCTTGACCATGTCCACTGCCTACGACATCTCTCACCGTCAGTATTTTAAGAAAGGGAACACTACCACACCTCTTGTGAGTTGCTCAATCTCTGATTATTCTTGTGATAACGCTCTCTTTAACGGTGGTTCATCAATCAATATAATACCCTCCTCTAAGGTACAGTCTCTTCATCTTGGGCCTCTCAAGAAAACCAGGATGTTAGTTCAATTTGCTGATGGATCTATCAAGAGGCCGAAGGGTATTCTAGAAAATACTGTCATTCAGATTCAGGGCATGAATTTCACTTTGGATTTTGTTGTAATACCCATGGAGACCTCTGCCCCTGTGGAGCACCCTCCAATCATCCTGGGACAACCTTTCCTTGCCTCTGCGGGAGCTGTTATTGATTATGGTTCAGGAGAGATTCGCTTCCATTCTGATGTGTTAATCACTACACCCACTACTGTTCAAAGACCCACATCCCATGAGAGCCTGCCCGTGTTAGCCAACCCCAAGGAATTTGACCTCGATGATAATATCAGAGATTCTTATTATATGTTGGATGATAATGAATCCCAGGAATTCCTCTTCAAGGAGGAAGACTCGGAAAGTATAGACCTTGGAGTTCCCATTTCGAGTATGTGGAGATGCATTGATGATATCCGCGTAATTTACACGATAGATACCCAAGAGCGGAAGGCAGATTCTGAGACTAGACAGGACGAACATGATTTGACTACTTTCACTGATGAGTCTGTTCCTATTCACCCTGATTCAGATGAGACCGATCAGGCCAAATTTGATTTGATTGCTTTTATAAAGGAATTTGGGCCTTTTGATAAAGATGATGATCCGGTAGAGGCTCACCAGGCTGAAATTGATCCTACTTTTTCTTATAATGATTTCGAGTCATTTTACTTTGATGTTTACTAGACTTCTCAGGCAGGACATGATCACACTACTTCCAATAACCGATTTAGGTCTGCACAATCTGAAATCGTTGAGGATACATTATTGGTTGATCCTACTCAGTTTATGTCTAATGATGATCCCAATATCGACCTGCACCTTGTCAAATCCATACCTCAGCAGTCCCACAAGAAGGTTCGCTTTCGACCTTCTTGACCTTTGTACACCCACTCCTCTTGTATATCCTTTCGTTTTACTCTTTCTTCTCCCATTTTATCATTCACCCTTTTTTTCTTGTGTGTGTATATGCTATACTTAGGATGTGCTTTATACTAAGTATAGGGGGGTGAATGATTTGTGCTGTTCATATTCGTCCTGTTCATCACTCTTGTTGTTGCCTATACTTAGGGATATTGTACCCTGAGTATGGGGGGTGATGTTGTTCATATCGTGTCTTTTTATTTTTTGAGTCTGTACATTCTGTTCATCGGTTTTCCCCTTTTGTACACTCTACTATACTTAGGATTACTTGATCCTAAGTATAGGGAGGATCACCATCTTCTCTTCTTTTTATCCTTTCTTTGACTTGTTGTAGCATAGGAGTCTTTTCACTTTTCTATACTTAGCACGAGTTATGTCTTCCTTTTTCGCTCTCTGATCACTATGAGGACATAGTTTGAGCTAAGTATAGGAGGTGTCGTATATATTGTATATATACTTTAGACATAACTCGTACTTTTAAATATGTTTATTTAGGGGGATATGTGTATAATTTAGTAAAATCCGTATGTGAAAAAAAAACAAAAAAAACAAAACAAAAACGAAATCAAAACCAAAAAAACACAAAACAAAAAAAAACTTGTATATATTTGTATATATTTTACTAACCTTTTTTCCTTAAAAAAACTACAAAACCAAATATCAATAAAAATTTGCATAATTAAAAAAAACACCTTTCTTTTGCATCTGCATTTTCCTCCAAAAATCCATAAAAAGATTAAAATTAGAAAATTGTTAAAAAATGTGTTCTTTTCACATGTGCATCATTCTTTTCACAAAAAACCTTGCATTGTTCATATGCTGCATTTGCATGTGCATTTTTCAGGATAGTATTGACATTAAACTTTGTCTGGAATAAAAATGAAGAATGGAGCTTAGTTGGACCTTAATCCACCTAATTCTCAGAGGAACTTCACCGAGAAATAGGATTTTAGAAGCTTCAGGTCTTTGTCTTAATTCTTTGAGTTCCACATAACAATGTGCAGCGTTTGACTCTTAGTGTCTAACATGTTATCTTCATTCTGGGTACAACTCTGGAATAGAGAATTAATTTGTACTCTTGCACTAAGCACTTAGCTCAACTCAGATAGGATGTTGGAAGACCGTGTGAGTTTCATTTCTGGTAGCGTGGAAATCTAAAGACTGGAGTATGGGTTGAAATAAAGCTTCGGAAAAGGGATGGACGACTGGGCACAATTTTTTTCTAAGACCCCAAAAAAATGTACGGAAACAAAAAGATTCTATATCCGTAGGGGCACAATAAGATCCAAGCAGAACCACCAAAAATTCAAATACAAAGAATCCACTACCAAATAAATATGTGACCAAAAAGGTCCAAGCTTCAAGAAACCTGCAGATCTTGGTGGAGACTCGGCTACACTGGCCAGCTCCACAAGGAGAGGTGACTACACTGGCCACCCTCCAGTTCTTTTCTCCTTTTTTTAACTTCTCCCCCAATTCGATTGTGAACACAGCACGATAGACCTTAGAAGGAAATACCTGACTCCCCGAGGACGAGTTACTGGAGAGGATATTTGCATGGTAGTCCTACATTCTAGATGGGAAGAGCTAAAACCTTTCAATTACATGAGACGATTGTTCAATGTTCATAGGGTATACTTTGGGAAGAGGATTGATCTAAGATGACTTCTGAGCCAAAACTGTGACAATGATATGTAGAACTTGAAGGCTATCAATTTTAAAATTCTAAGTCTCACAGAAGTTCCGACACACTAATAATCCAAAGGTCCACAGAGCTCCAAACTACAATTTAATGAAGATAAGTTTAATACTCAATATTGTCCTACTTTCTTTATTTTCCCTTTCTTATTCTTTTTGTTTTTCTTCACTTATTCTTTCAAATAAGTGTTTGCTAAGGGACTAGCAAAGATAAAGCATAGGGGGATGATGAATCTCCGATTCGTCATCTTTATTCATTTATTTTTGCTTAAAATTTCTTATAAAGCACCTGTATATAACACTAACTCCATATTCTTACTAACTTGCATCTGTGTAATTATTGCACACTTCTTACTAATTTTAACCTAAAATAAAGAAATAAAGAAAAAAAGGAAAAATAAAGAAAAGAAAGAGGAAGACTGTATACAGGCTGACTCGAACCCTGAGAGAAGGTCAAGACTTGACCTGATTGACTAGGAATAAAGTAGGGGAGATAGGGTCCTTAACCAGAAAATCAAAAAAATGTGTTCTCACTTATTTTGTATATATTTGTATAAAATTGACACTAATTTATTTGTACCTTAATTGAATTCAAATCAAATAACTTTCAAAACCAAAGTTGTAAATAAAAATGTGTCCTAATTAATAAAAATAATTGCATAATTAAATCAAGTACAAAATAAAAGTAGCCATACTGGAAAAAGCCACTAAGCACTAATTGAAAGACCAATTCCGGCTCCATATGAGCTCAAATTTGATCAATCTCACTTCCATTGGATTCGAAATTAAATTATCTTAAAAATGGTTGCATATTCATAATTTTTAGAGTTACGATTGAAAAGTCACTTTTCTGGGGTGGTTTGTGCAATTTTCCCATGTATTTTGTGGATATTGTATTTGTATATATTTGTAAATTATTCTCACTAATTAAATAAAAATAAAAATAAAAAATTAAAATTAAATAATTTTTTAACACAAAAAGGCCAATTTCCTCATTTAGCCTTGTATACAATGTTATATATGTATATAGTATATGTATATAGTTGTTATTTTTAATTAACCTTCATAAAAAATAAAAAAATAACATTTTTTTAATCCAAATAAATAAGTGATGAAAATTCAAAAAAATAGATATTTTTTTTAATATGCTTATCTCTTTTCATCTCTCTTATCTCTTCCACCAAAAAAATTGAAAAAAATCATTTCAATTTTCATCTCTTTTATCTCTTCCACCAAAAAAATCAAAAATTCATTTCAATTTTCAACTCTTTTATCTCTTCAACCAAAAAAACCAAAAATTTAAAATTTCATCTCTTTTCTATTTATATGGATCCTTCTCCCACATTCCAACTTGATCGATCTTTTGAGAGAGGAGCCCGATCTCCGAGAGAAAATTTCGTCAAGAAAGTTGCCTAACCTCCAAGCCGTCCGGTGACAGCGAGTCGGCCTTGTCGAGGTGATCATGGTCTTTTTCCGCTCCTAAGGTGAGATCCACATTTTTCTTCGCATTTTATCTTAGTTTAATCATAGTTTATTTTGTCGTATTTTTTATGTCCATCATCATTTTTATTTCTCTAGATTCTAAAATAAAAAAATCCATCTCGATTTGATCCGCCACCGACTTGATTTTTCATCTCACTTTCTCGATCTCCGCATTCTATTCTATCGCCCACGATCTCTCAACTCCGGCCGCGTATGGTGGCCGAAGATCGGATTCAAATCTTTCATACCCGTCGGATCCTCGTTCATTTTTCCGATGTGTAAATAAATAACAATAAGAAAAAAAGCATTTGCTTCTTTTTTGTTCTCTAACGTTTGTTTTGCAGGATCATATAAAAATAAATAAATAAAATAAATAAAATAAAATAAATATTTCTTTATCCCTTTCTTCTCTTATTTTTTTTGGATTTACAAAAAAATATATAATTTTTTTCCTTTATTCACTGTTTACAATAAAAATAAAAAAAATAAAAAATTAAATCAACAAAAGGCGGCAGGGCCACCAACCCCTACCGCCCGCACTCCAAGCCACGGGGCGACCCCGAGGCACCGTCGCCCCTCCTCCTGGTCGTGCTCGCCACTGCGGCCTCCCCTAGAAGCTCCTGTGACGGTGCAGCAACGCCAACCGACCGCCGCCATGCCCTCGTCTCGTTATCGCGCTCCCGACACCCCTTTGCACAGTCCTTCACCCAGAACTCGCACCGTTAGTCCACGCTGCAGACCCATCCTCTGCCCGCGCACGGGCGACCAGCGGCCGCGGTCCTTGCTCCGCCTCCACCATCGTGAGACGATGCCGACCCCCCAGCCGCCTGAATCCGCGCCGCCCGATCCACGCTGTTGCACGACGAACGCCGACCACAATCCACTCCACACGCTTCTGCCATCGCGCGGGACCCTGCGCCACCATTAAGCAGTTGCAGCACCGCCTCCTCCAAGGACACCGCCGCCATCGCCACTTCAGCCCTCAACCGCCATCCGACGCTATGCCCTTCGGTCGCGCCACCGACGCCCAAATGCTGCACTCCACCAGTGCCGATCGTCGAAGAAGAAGAGGGGAGGCGACACTTGTGCCCCCATTTCTTGTGATTGAAGAAACGAAGAGAGAAGCCCTAGATTCTATAAAAAAACTTGGAAAAGTTGCAAACACTTGGGTAATTTGCACTTACTACCTCCTATTTTATTTTTATTATTTATTTTATGCAAAATTATGGAATCTTTGCATTTTAGTCCTTATTCTCAGACATTGCATGATTCTTCTGTTGAAATAAATGTTTTTATTAGTCCAAAAATTCTGAGAAAATTATGTTATGTTCCTGATGTGTATATCCTCTAGCATAAAGTATTCATTGCATTTTGTGATCATTTATTATTATTAAAAAAATCAAAAATAGTGCCTTTTGGTCTTCCTGAATTTCAGAAATTCATAAAAATTCAAATATTATTCCAAAAATTCCAACAAATTAAAGTAATTGTATTTCATTGTCTTTTAATTTCTGACCAATTTTCACGCATTAATTATTTGTAAAACCAAAAAAAATGAAAAACATCAAAAATCTTCTAAAAATCATAAAAAGTTCAAAAAAAATCCAAAAATTGTGATTTCAGCTCATGTTTGTAGATATTTTCTTCTAGTTTGTCTCAAAAAGAATTATCAGGAGTTTTGGGCTTAAAATATTTTTATGTTACGAATTAATCTAGGTTGTGCACATTTTTGCATGCTTTCACTGTTTGATTTTTAGAAAAATACAAAAATATCTGAAAAATCCATAAAATTCTCAAAAATATTTCAAAACATTTAAAACCCAAAAATATTTTCTCTGGATTTTTCTGAGTCTTTTGATAAATTGAAAAATTACAAAAGAGTTGGTGTGCGTATTTTTGATCTTGTGAATATTGCATTAGTGTTATTTTTGAAAATAAAAAAAGAACAAAAAAATCACAAATAAATAAAAAACTAGAAAAAATACAAAAAATTGAAATAATAAAAAAAAGATAAAAAGATAAAAAAATTCACAAAAACCAAGGATAGTTGTCCTTTGACATTCTTGTTTTCTCTTAATTGGTTTTCGATTAATTGAATAACCCTCTAGATTTGTAGCCTCCCTGAGTTCGACCATGTCCGCTATACAGGTTAATAAGTAGCAAAAATAAAAAAAAAAATATTTTTTGTTTGTCATGGGATTTTGGGGATAACAGCGACGACACTACTTTTTTATTATTAATAATTTATCCAATCCCCTCAAGAATCGCTAACAACAAAATGACATTGCCGTTGCAGGGGATATATAATAAAATAAAAAATAAAAAAAACCCAATATTCCTGAACAACAGTTAATTAAACAAAATTCAATAAAATAGGAGAGAGAGAGAGAAGTGAAGAAGAAAAGTGATTGAAGCGGTTCTCTCCTATTTTAACTACATCAATTATTAACTATGTAAGTATCCTTGGGTCGAACATGAGGAATCATAATAGCAACACTTAGATTTTTTAGAAGATGGATATTTTTGTGATTTTTAATTTCTTCTCGAAGAAAGACAAAAAATCCTTTGATTGGTTTTAGTTTTTATAATTTTTATTGATTTTTAATTTTCAATTTTTTTATTTAATTTTCAAAGAAATATTTTTCAAACAAAGGAGATCTACGATATAGTATAATGTAGTAGAGATATTTATAGTGATACTATATAGTAGATCCACGAAGAACTCGAGCAACGAGCTCGAAAAAGTACTAAAAAAGAAGTCAAGATACAATTGCAGGTTGAAGAATTAAATCTCGATGAAATTGCGATAAAAATACTCAAAAAATGACTAAAAATAAAAATGTAGAAAAATACCAAGAAGATATAATAATGTCCAAGGTCCACAAAGAGTAGTCAGAAGAAGTCCCATATCTAAAGTAGCAAGGTAGAAGAAAATAAAACGACAAGATAAAGCCTTTTTTCAAATAGGTCCGTGGTCAGGGACCTATTTGTAATAAATTATTTAGAAACCTTACACTTAGGTCCCTGTATGGGGACCTAAATGTAATAGTGAAAAGCTTCTGGAGTCGGCATTAATTATGGAGATCTGAGTAGGCCTTAATGCAATTTTCACACCGATTCATGCGGGCGGCTAAAAATTAGATGAATGGATGCGATTTGGAGCATCTACTGTGGACACGTGTCACCAAACTATGACACGTGCTCTTGGGATTGTTCTTCCCAAATTTGGCACAGGTGACGGCGACGATCTCCTTCTGTGATCAATCTACGGTGTTCTGCAGTGATGGAGTGTCTCTTGTAGGGCTAGAAGGATGACACCTTTACCCCTCGAGCTCCCCTACGGTGGAAGATGCATCGAAGAAGATGTGCAGCGATTGAGTTCCAGGTGGCCTAGAATTTCTGAATTGATGAAGAAGAATGCATAGCTACTACTCTTGAAATTGCTCTAGACGAAAGAGTTGCTCGATGTCTGGTTGCTCTGATTAATGTTGTTTACCTTCCAAAAGTACCTGAAAATAAGGATATCTTGCTTGATTCACAAATAATCATCCAAGAAGTTAAGGTATTTGTAGGTTCTTATATCGGGTTCCAGCAAGATGAATAACAAACACAAAGTGGGTCGATTTGAGATGAAATTGCGAATGAATTTGGAGTGAGAATCAAACAAGCGGATTAAATCTAACTAATGGTGTAATAAGATGATCTAGTCAGGAATGGAAGTCGAAGAATGAAAAGGGGGCAAGTTGGTTACATGCGATTGAAGGATGTATAATCCTTATGGTCTTCGCTTGATGGGGCGACATTCTCGGAGCTCTAGGCACGCAAGGCGTCAATGCAAGGTGGAGTTCCACCTTGGAACCATTCCTCCGATGACTGATCTTCCACGTGGGGCAAACCTTAATTGTTGTCACCATTGGAGACTAGCGGAACAAGGCAAAGAAGACGAGATCTCAGCCAGTTTGTTATGTTGATAGGGAAAGTTGGGTTGAAATGACCATCTTTGGAGATTTTTATAGGAGAATCAAAGGGAGTTAGGTGTTAATCCTAGGGTAGGTGTGGATTAAGGATGTTACGAGGGTGTAACCAAGGGTTTAGATGGAGTTTGGGATTAAAGATGGTCATGGAAAAAATAGTTGAAAGCGGGTCGCTGGAATAGAAGATCCAACAACCAGTCTTGAGGAAGATGAACCTAGTGCTAACACGTGTCAGCACCTGGTTGGCTAGATGTTAAAATTCACTATAAATTATATAATAATTAATAAATAATGTTATTGCAAATAAGTTTAAAAAAAATATAGATAATTAAATTAGCTGATTATTGAAAAAATTATTTCTATAAATAATAAATATTTATTGAAAGAAAAATATAATATTATTAAATATGTATATAATATACTTATTAAATTGGATTCTGATTTTAAATTTAATAATTTAATAAATAAAATAATAATTTTTGTATTTTAGTAAATATTATGATAATAAATTGAGTTATGTGAATTTTTCCAGATTTAAATAAATTATTTTGAATGTATTAATAAATACAAATATGTACTATACAGCTCAATTTCATCTATAAATTAAGATATTTGATTTATTTAAAATATTAAATAGTGTCAAAAAATTTTGAAATAAATCATGGTTAAAACTCAAGATCAAAAAAATAATTAAAAATTATAAAAGTAATAAAACTGTAAATGATATGTTCTAAATAAAATGAATAGCCCATAAACCCTGTTATCATTAGGTCTCAAAACTGACTTTTTGCAAACGGGCTCCGATTTTAATGAAAACACCTTCATTATTTTATGAACATCAAAGGTGAGTAGAGTGAAACTGGAGTTCGTATAAGACAGTTATGATTTTCGGAAGTTGAGAAATTGACAAATTAAAAGTTGGATTTCTTGGCATATATACAAGATAATATTTTTAACTTATTTTTATATTTTCTATATATTTTTATAAATAAATAGGAAAAGAGATTGGTGAAAAATATTTAGAAATGAATTAATTAAAAATTATTGAATTGTTTATAAATACTGGATAAATAATGAATAATGTGTGAAGTGAATAAACGATTCTTTTTGTGGTTTTCTTTCCTTACCTCCCCCTACTTATTTGTTTGTCGACTAATCCATGTTGACTTGGTCTCAGGAATTAGGTTATATAAATATATCTTTCAGCTATATTTATAATTTATAAGTCATATTGTACATATATACATATTTACAATCTGCCTTCTTTTCTTTTGTTTATTTTTTTATTTATTTACATGTTTTTGATGCATATAAGTTCATTTTTATTCATGAATGAAGTTTTTGTAAAAGATGGAAATTAATGGATATTTACATGTATTTTAAGGGTTTTAAGACAAAATGCAAATAGAATGTTAATAAATCATGTCTTCATCATATCTCTACCCGAGTACCGACATCTTGGTAGGTGTGTGTAGACTACCACAATATGAATGTCGCAACGAAAAAGGATCACTTACACCTACCATTCATTGATCAAGTTCTTGAGAAATTCATAGGGAGGGAATACTTCTACTTTATAGGTACTCTGGGTACAACCAAGTGGTGATCGCCTCTGAAGATCAAGAGAAGAGAACTTTTACCTGCCCGTTGAACACCTCTGCTTTCAAGAGAATGGCCTTTGGCCTTTGTAATGCTCCAGAAACTTTCCTAAGGTCCATGCTCACCATCTTTTCTGAAATGGTTGAAAGTTATCTTGATGTCATTATGGATGATTTCTCCGTCTATGGTGATCGATTAAATTCTTATCTTCAGCACCTAGATAGAGTACTCCAGAAATGTCATGAAATCAATCTTATATTATTATGGGAGAAGAGTCACTTCATGGTTACAGAAGGGACAGTGTTGGGCCATGTCGTCTCCAAGCGAGGCTTGGAAGTCGACCCGGGAAAGGTGGATGTGATCTCTAAACTCAAGCCACCTCAAAATGTTAAGAACGTGAGGTCATTCTTACGTCATGTTGGCTTTTATCATCGTTTCATCATGGACTTCAGCAAACTTTCCCAGCCTCTCATAGAGCTGCTTTACAAGGAGACAGAGTTTATTGTCGATTAGACGGTTCTCTAATCTTTTTATCATCTAAAAGAGCTCATTACCCAGGCTCAGATCCTACAAACACCTGATTGGTCTCTTCCATTCGAGATCATGAGGAGTGCATCAAACTTCGCAGTTGGGGTTATTCTAGGATAAAGAAGAGACAAAGTTCCCTATGATATTCACTACGCCAACAAGACGCTCGATGAAACACAAAGAAATTATACAGTCACATAAAAGGAGATGTCAGTAGTAGTTTTTTCTTTAGATAAGTTTAGATCCTATATGTTAGGATCAAAAGTCATCATCTTAACTGACCACTCCGCCATCTAGTACTTGCAACAGAAGAAGGATGACAAATCCAGATTACTTATATGGATCCTTCTCCTCCAAGAGTTTGATTTGGAGATTAGAGACAAACCTGGAGTTCGAAACGTTGTGGCAGATCACCTATCCATAATTGAATGCCAAGATACTCCACTAAGTAGTGCACCGATAATAGAAACTTTCCCTGATGAATCAATTCTAAGCGTGGCTTCTCTTCCATGGTTTGCAGATAATGTGAACTACCTTGCCCCTGGGGTGGTCCCACAAGATTGTACACTGATCAAGAAGGACAAATTCATGTCTGACATTCATTTTACCAGTGGGCGGATCCACATCTATTTAGGGAAGGTGTGGATTGCATTTGGCGTCGGTGTATTCCTAAGAAGGAGTATATAAGTGTCCTCGAGCATTACCATAAGCTCGAATCTGGCAGACACCATTCTGGAAGCAGAACAACAAGATATTGCAATGTGGCCTCTGGTGGCCCACACTCTTCAAGGATGCAGATAACTATGTGAAAGCATGTACAAACTGTCAGAAAATGGGAAAAACCCTTGGAGTTAAAGACAACATGCCCCTCAAATATATCCAGAATCTTATGTATTCGATGCATGGGGAATCAATTTTATGGGTCCATTTCCTAACAATTAAGGCTACAAAAGCATCCTTCTTGCCATTGATTATGTGAGTCGATGGGTGGAAGCCATTCCAGCTCGAGCCGCAGATAAAAAAATGGTTTGCAAATTCTTGAAAGATAACATCATCTCGTGGTTTAGCATTCCGAAGATTCTAATTTCAGATGGAGACAACCACTTCATCAATAAGGAGGTCAAGAAATTAACGAAGGAGTATGACATCGATCATCAGATCGCATCTCCTTATCATATGCAATCAAATGGCTTGGCTGAACTTCCAAACAGAGAAATCAAGATGATATTGCAGAAACTCATGAGGCCGGATAGAAAGAACTTATCGTAACTTCTAGACTCAGTTCCCTGGGCATACAAAATGGCCTACATGTCTCCTTTGGGTATGTCACCTTATCTCCTTGTCTATGGGAAGCCATGCCACATGTTAGTGGAATTGAATCACAAATCATTGTGGGCAGTGAATATCTACATCCTCAACTCACAAAAAGATGGTCAGCAGAGAAAGTTGGATCTGAACAGACTCATGGAATTCATAGATTACACGTATGACAACAGTGTGATATACAAGGAGAAGGTCAAAACTGACATGACAAACACATCAGAAGAAATACCTTCAAACTTGGATAGAAAGCCTGACTTTTTGATGTGAAATTGAAGATTTTCCCAGGAAAATTGAAGAAAAAGAGCAAATGGTCAGGATTGTACCGAGTCGGGACCATGCATGACAGCATAAGTGCACCAATATCATAATTGCTAGATGATGCACAACCTTTCATAGTCAATGGTCAGTTGCTGAAGATGTACTTAGAGCATGATACATTGCTAGCCATTGTCAACTATATACAAGTAGTTCTTGAGGAAGACTTCATTTCTACAACAGGTTCAGTGGAGTAAGACAATGCTCCCATAAATATCTTTCAGTATATTAGATTTCCTTCTTCTCTTCGTTTCCTTTTCATTCTTTTACTCTTCCAAAAAGTGACACTCCTCCCATTCATCATTGTTATACTTAGGATATACTTCGTCCTATGTATGGGGGGATGAGTGTATTCAGGTGTTCATTCTTTGATCCCTCGCTTGTCTCCTCAAAATTTGATTTTATGTCTATACTTAGAGATAATTTACCCTAAGTATAGGGGGGACAGGCCGAGCCGATAATTTATTCATACCCACCCATGACCCAACCTACTATGTGTACAGTCTACTATACTTAGGATTATTTGATCCAACTTATACTGGGGTCGGTCGACTTCTAATTCATTATTCATTCGTTGTAGTATAGGCTCTTCTATAATGACTATGAGTTATGTTTTCCCTTTCTCTTCGATATACGAGGACATAGCTCAAGATAAGTATAGGGAGTCATATATATTATGTATATATTTAATCCATAACTCGTACTTGTGTATTTTTATAATATGACACAATAATAAAATTCAAACACATACGAACTCTTTGTAATTACAATAAATAAAATAGTGAAAAAAATGTTTTGTAAAATGGTTGGAAAACACTTTAAAAAATCTTTTGTAAAACCGTTTGAAATATAATGTGTGAAACATTTTCAAACCTTTGTTAAATTGTTTTGCTTGTAAAAATTTCTTTGTTTTGTTTGAATAAATTATTTTGAAAATCTATTTGCAAATGGCTTGGAATGATTGCAAAAATACTTTGAAAAACCTATACTTACTATTTGAAAATCTTTGCAAAATGATTTTCATTTTTTTATAAAAAATGTAAACATTATTTGTGAAACTATTCTTTCAAAATAAAGTTTTCAAAATGATTAAGAAAATGTTTTCAAATTTTTTTTGAGAAACTTGTACATACTTCAAGTGAAATAAACTCTTTACAAACTCTGTACAAGAAAACTGTAAATACCTTTGTAAATCATATCACCTAAATTGTTGTACATAACAAATGCATTCCCATGTAAATATCTGTACATAATTATTTACCAAAACTTCTTTGTTTTTCAAAAATCACTAAAATTTTGCAAAACCAAAAATCCCATAAAAATTTGCAAAATGGTTTTATAATTGCATAAAAATTTGCAAACTGATTTCAAAAATCCATAAAAAGTTCAAAATCAGAAAATGGTTTCACAAAAATATTTTCAACATTGTGCATAGTTTTTCAGATTGATAATAACAAGTGAACAAGTCTAAATAAATTCTGAAGATTGGAGTTTTGTTCGACCTTAATACACTTTATCACATGAATCTTAAGGGAACTGGAATTGAGATGTTTCAGGTCTACTAGACTCAATTCTATGGGACTACAAGACTAGGTTCAGTATTCACTTGACTGCCTAAGTAGAATACTTCGGAACACACGCATGACTCTTGTCGACAATGAACTAACTTGAACACCTGCACTATGTACTTTGCTCTACTCAGTTGAAGTTGTAGAGGGCTGGATTTGTCAGCATGGGACGCAAGCCAATGGAAACATCGGAGGTCACAATCTATGGCCATTGTACCCCAACCTGATCCAGTAGCCGTGATCTCTAATGATAAAATGTTGTGGGTTGCAATAATGCTTCAAAAGAGGGATAGTCTATTGTCTCAAGAAGAAAAAATCCTTATGTAAATGTTGTTGTACATAGTATAAAAATGCAAAAATAAAAAACTCCAAAAACTTAGATAGGCAAAAATCAAGAAAAATCATTTCCCGTCAGAACATGTATATCTTCAATAAGCAAGCTTGAGCTTTAGAGTCTAAGTATTTATGTGAGCTTGTAGTCAGATGACATGGCTACATTGGCCAGGCATCCTATGATAGCTAGTTACACTGTCGACAATCCATTCTTCTCTCCACCTCATCTTCTGAACCGATTGTACTTGAACTTAGAAGGGAACAAGTCAATGTCATAAGGGATTGCATATGACATTGACTTGTTCTGACCAAGATTTTGAGGAGACATGAGTAAAGTTTTGTGATTCTCAGAGGCTGTTGTGTTTCAATTCCAATTCCCAAACAAGGTCCCGACCAAACTAAAAATCCAAAGGTCCGATTGAACTCCAAACTTTGATATTATGAAGACAAGTTCAAAAGTTAAAAATCAATCCAAGTTATTTCTTTTTCTTTTCTTTATTTTCTTTTTTGCACTTATAGGAATAAGTGTTTGCTAGGGACTAGCAAAGGCAAGTATAGTTGGTGATGAATCTTGATTTCATCACATTTATTCTTTCATTTTGATCTTAAATCCCTAGCTAAATGTATGTATATATCACTAATTTGCCAAAATAAACACTCTATAATTTGTACATAATACTGTATAAAATACTGTATATTTGTTTTATTTAATGCCAAAATAAAGAATAATGGAAGAAAAGAAAAATCAATGAGGCACAATAAGTGTTGAGTGACCCTAGATCCCGAGACCGAGTCATCATGATGACTTGGTCGACAAGGAATAAAGTAGGGGTGATAGGCGACCAACTATACAGAAGATACATTCAAAACCCTAAGATTCATAGGATAATAATTAAAGTTTGGGACCTATTTTATTTTATTATTTTTATACCTCAAATAATATAACTGTCTGTATAAATATTGTAGATAAAAATCCAAAAAAAAATAGAAAAACTGATTTCGCAGAAAAATAATGTGCAGTGTGCTCGAGACACACAAAATAAAAAGTCAAAATAAAACTTCACAGACATATATCTTCTCCATACTGTATCAGACTGGACCAAAATGACCTTTAATTGTATATTTCATTTAATTTGGAGTATAGATACAAAATTTAGATTTTGAGCCCATATTGTGCAATATATCTGTATATTTTATTCAATATATATATTCTTTGTATTTTTAAATTCTTTTATTTTTTATAAAATTTTAAAAATTATTGGAAACATAATTACAATAAAATAAAATCATTAAAATAAAATTAAAATAAATAAGAAAATTCAATACATTGATAAAATATACATATATATAACAATAATGTATATATACATAATTAATGAAGTATAATATAAACTTAGAAAAATACAATAAAATTATCTAAATGTGTATACAAATAAATCAAATATAGATATAAATTGCATGTATAGAATAATAAAATATAAAAATACCAAAATAGAAGTATTTATATCTATATTTTACTTGTAAATATTAACATATAATAAATATCCTCAAAAAAATAAAAAACAATATGTACAATATAATACATAAAATTAGAAACATTTTTTTATTTTACTTGGACCATTAACCCCTTGGTCAACTGTTATGTCTCCCATCACCACTTCTGTCAAAGAAAGTGAAGATCTGACATTTCCCAATTTCCTAGCTTCCTCTACTCGCCCACTTCCCTCGAGAAACCCACCAAACTGTAGCCCTATTGTCCCTCACAGTTGCCCTTACTTGAATTTTGACCAACCCTTATCCTCTTGCACGCCACCTCTTCACCTTTTTTGGTCGGAACCCACTTCTATAAACCCCCTCTGGTTTCCTTTTTTATTTTGATCTTTCTTCAACCATTGTAACCGCTAGAGGATCTTACCATTGAACTCCTAGTAAATTACGTATAGGTCATCTGCCACGTCGCTTCACATGGTGCCCCACACGAGCCAGGTATTTTCAAATCAAGCCCCTCCAAGTTTGATTATTTAGTTTTAGTATTTAAATTTCTATATAGTTCAAAAATTCAATATATGTTGCATTATACTCCCCTGAACTTTGATTATTTTGCATAAATATCCCTGCCAGGCCTCTTTGATTATTTTTATGTATTTAATTTTGGATTAAACAGCCACCTTGCTCCAAAAATCGTGTAATAATTTCTGAAAGTGCCTTGACTGATGCTTAGCTGCAAATTTTTTGTCATTTCATAGCATTTTTTATTTATTAAAAATCACTTCGATGATATTTATTCCCTGTTTGACATTAAAAATACAAAAAAATCATAAACCCCTTTTGTAAAATTCCAAAAAGATATCTATTGTTTATTAGCCTATTTTATAATGCTAGACCAAAAGTCACAGAAAATCTCAAAAGAAACATTAAAAATTAGAAAATCCTTGCTAACCTTAAAAAATGCAAAATATTTTTGAAAAAAATACTTTCTATTCTGTATTTTTATATATACTATTTTCTAAATATAAAACTTATTTTTTTAGAATTTTGACCTCATTCTATTTAAATTTCAAAACAACTCGGCCTATTTAGAGAGTCCATGATTTTGCATATTTTAGACTTTAAAAATACCAAAAAATTAGCAAAATTACTTGAAAAATCAAAAAATAGAAGAAAATATAAAAAATAAAAAAAATTTATTTTGTAAAATTTGATTGTATATATATATATATTCATATTTATAATTATAATACCTTATATTGTATTATAAATACCTTATAAATATTTTAAGTCCCTTTAAAAAATAAAAAGGAATGAGCTTTGTACCTCGACCATCACTTGAGTCAGAGGTGAAGGCTAGGGTTTGGGCCTTAGCACATCATAAAAACGTGAAGATCGCATCACATGCAATCAAGAATGAGTAATCGTACTAGTTGCTTAGGGCAACAGAAATAAAAAAAATAACGATGAAACCATGTGATATGATAACCATTACCATATAGTTTCATCAAGATCATAAATGAGTAATAAAAATACCTCTTGAAGCGTATTTGCGATCGTATGTCTCTAAACGAAGAGATCTCATTCCTCAAGTCTGATCCAATGAAGGATGTACTTACATGTGCGTAGATGAGATGAGTGCTTCCCACAATCCGAGTTAAAGATCTGAGCATTGAATCTATTGATTTCATCTCCAAAAATTGACAGCCTTCCTCATGAGCAAAATGCATCGAAGGAGGCGGAGATCCACGAACAATCGATCCGACAGCACAACGGTGATGCGACGGTGGCTAGGGCTCTCACAAGCAATAATGTAGGTGGTCACAATATTGATAGAGATAGAGAGATTGGGAATGTATGAGAATAGAGAGAGATTTGTTACTTACTTTTTTGTTAGAGAAAGAGCTAGGTCTAGCCTTTCTTTTATAACAAATTGGTTGGTGGAGAAGCATTCCTAATTCAATAAATGGCCATGAATTTGCAACAACAAATTTTTAATTTAAAATAAGTTATATATATTGAATATTCATCAATATATTTTAATTTCAATTAAATCAATTAATGTGAAAATAATTTGAAAGATGACAAGCCCCCTTCCATACAGGGTGGACGGCCACCTTGAATTAGGACTCCTACTGTCGAATGGGGGCTATCTCCTTCCAATTATTCATATCTCATCATATATTCCATATGTACAACAACTTATATAGAAAATTTTTTTACCAAATATATTTTAGTTTATTTTGTGATAATTTCAATAATTCTATTAATAAAAATTATGAATCATATACAACCACCCAATATAAAATGTAAATTGCATTTACAATAAAATGTACACTATGAATCAAATTTACATCAACATTTAATTCGTAAATCCAATTTACAATTAAATCTCTCCAACATATTATAAATTACATTTATAATATTCATGATTTTTATGGATAGTGATATCCACATTCATCTTATCTTTGAAAACTAAATAATATTTAATTTTCTTAGATTATTATTCTCATGCATCCAAATAATATGAATCGCATTCATATTATTCATGATAATTAAATCATATATAATCATAATTTCATGGCGCTAAGATACTTCACCAACAAGAGAATTATTCTTGAACTCTTTCAAGAATAATGTGCCTTCTCCGCGGATAGTTGGAGATAAGGATAGGGTGATTGTACATTCCATGTGTAGTGAGTTGGATATCGAGATCAAATCTCAAATCCATATCTCATAGTATCATGTTCACTAGATATCACATTAGAATACTGAAATTTAGGGAACATTTTTCACATTTCGAATGACATTCATAATAAATTTTGAAGCCACTAAACCAACAATGTATCATTAATTTATATTACATTAATTCCATTTAAATTAACATGTAACAAAAGAAACTGCATATTGTACATATATCTCAAATTGTAGTAGAAGAGAAAGAAAAGCATTTAAAATATCCTGAACAAAAACTATAACATACGATCTACGAAAATCTCAAAATTTATTTTATAGAGATAGTGGCACTAGATCTTTAAAGTGAAGACAGCTGTCGCCAACTCTAAGTCATAGATAGGGTGAATTTCGCTTATGCGGCCTCAACTGAAGTGATTCAAAAACAATAATGTGAACTTGCTGCATATGAGCCACTCCTAAATACTAACTTGAAGCATCTATATACAATGCATAATCATGAGTTTCTAAAGGAAGTGCAAGAATAGGCGCAATCATAATTCTTTTCTTCAATGTCCTAAAGGCCTACTCACATTAATTATTCCAAATGAAATGAACTCTCTTATGTGTCAATCATATCTAGGGAAGAACAACTTGGTAAAAACTACCGACTAAGTATCTGTAATAGCCCACTAGTCCAAGGAAGCTCCGAATCTGTGTGACTGTCTTGGGCTGCTCCCAAGACATGACTGCCTCAATCTTCGTAGGGTCAACTACGATACCTGCTACATAAATGACATACCCAAGGAATGTGACCTGGGATAATTAGAACTCACATTTTCTCAACTTGGTATACAACTTGTACTCTTGAAGTATGTCCAAGACTATCTTTAGATCATTGATGTGAACCCTATTCATTTCAGGAATATATCAACACATCGTAAATGCACGCAATCACAAACTTGTCCAAGTATGGATGGAAAATCATTTTCATCATATACATAAAAGTTATAGGGGCATTTGTGAGCCCAAACGACATCATGACAAACTTGTAGTGCCCATATCGAATCCTGAATGATGTTTTCGGAATATTCGACTCTGGAATCCTAAGTTGATGGTAGTCTGATCGGAGGTCGATCTATGAAACATCAAAGATTCATGTAGCTGGTCAAGAAATTCATTGATACATGATAGAGGATAATGGTTCTTCATCGTGTTCTTTTACATCTGTCTGTAACCAATGCATAATTTCATCAATCCATCCTTCTTTCTGACAAAAAGAATGGGAACACCCCAAGGTGAAGTGCTCGGCCTCACAAAACCTAAATTAAGTAACTCATGTAACTGCACATTCAACTCTATCAACTCATCACACTCTGGTTAAATACTTAAGAAAGATGATTGTCTTTAGGATTCCAAACTTACCCGAATTTACATTTAAGGGTAAATTACATGACTTTAAAATAGAGTGTGTTTCACTGTTGAGAGGTTCGAGACTGGTTGTTCAGGGATGTGACACATTTCTAGCAACCGTCCGAGAGACATCTGAGGGAGAGCTGATGGCTCAAGACATCTAGGTGGGTCAAATTATGCTGATGTGTTTCTTAATGATTTGCAAAGTTTACCGTCTAAAAGAGAGATTAAGTTCGAGATCATAATTAAATATAATCTACTTACTGCATCTGAATCGCATTCTGATCAATGTCCCACATTTGGACTAAGATCAGACAACTAATCTACTGAGAGGAGTCACTAAATTCCAAACTTGTTTCATCACTCCGTCGGAATGGAAGTGTTAGGGTTATACAATCATTTACGATCACATCACCCTCAAGTATTCCTAATACTCGCACATCCTACATATTAGAAGACCTAGAATAAACCTGAAGTTTTAGATCATATTTGAACTACCTTCTTCTGGGTTTTGTCATTAATTTTTTCATTCGGTTATTGGGAGTTGGAATCAGTCATATGCTTTCCGAAAGCGTATATCATACCTACAAATTCTTGTCATGCTTCCAAAGCAAGATAACCATGCATTGAATTTGATCGGTCCTAATACCTCATGAGTGAGCTCATGCATTCCAATTCAGTAGTGAACATGTATGATCCCATTGAGAGATCGTATTACTCATATGCCCTTGTATGCACACTAGCTCGCTGGTGCATAGACCTTGATAAGGTCATCAACGTAATGGTCTGCCTAATGCACATACTTAGACATATAATAATAGATATGTATCTAATCAGAGGATGTGTGCTGATATCGTGATAGCATACGAAATAGATCTTGGTTATCTCGGTCTCGTTAAGTCATCTCTTTGTCCTAACTTATCTAACACCTCCGAATCTATATTCCTATGCAGAGGTCATGCATCAAGAGGTCAATCAGATATCATCCTTTAGAGAAGAATTACCATCTCCTTCTCAAGCTGGAGATCAACTCTTAACAATCATTTGACGGTGCTTGATGAGTCCCCAACCTAACTCTTTAGATATAATCCAAGCACGACCTCTATGATTCAACCATTGAACCAACAGTTGTATAATTATTAACATGGACATGGTACATAACCCAAATTGTACTAAGGGACCTTATAAGTGCATTCATTCATTTAATTTCTGATAAGGAGTGAAATAAAAAAATAAGTTTTATTGATATATCAAAGATTACAATAAAATTTATTATAGAACTGTTCACCCCAGGTGCACCGTGCACATGGCTAACAATCTCCCACTAGACCTCAGAACCATTCAGGTACTATCATTAAAATTATGGTCATTACATGATAGTCGAAAACCTTTTTGGGGTAAAGATTTGTTAAGGGGATCAGCAACATTGTCGGCAAAGTCCACCTTGGTGATGATAATATCACCATGCTTTTGAACCTCTCGAATGATGTGGTATTTCCTTTCCACATGTGTGTTCTTTTGATGCCACTTGGGTTCCTTTTCCTGAGCTATAGCTCATGTGATATTGTAGAGCAACGGGATGGGAGTATCGAAGGAAACTACACCAAGTTCCAAGATGAACTTACATAACCACACCACCTCCTTTGCAGCATCGATGAGATAATATATTCGGCTTCTATTCTTGAATTAGTTGTAGTGTCATTCTACTTCTCTAGCTCACAGCACCACTGTTCAACAAAAACACATACCCTAAAGTTGACTTGTGGTCATCTATATCAGATTGGAATTCTGAATTTGTGTATCCTATGACTTAGAGATCACCATCTCCATAGACCAAGATATATCTTGCATCCATCTTAGATACTTAAAGATGTTCTTCACTACATTCCAGTGTTGTAATCCATAGCAGGATTGGTAATGGTTTACCACTCCCACTACATGGCAGATATCTTCCCTTGTGCACATTATGGCATACATTAGGATTCCCACAACTTATGTGTAAGGGCATCCAACCATGTCTTTATTATCATAAATACTTTGAGGAGCCATCCCTTTAGATAGGTGAAATAGCACGGGAGTCAGATGTGTTTAACGTCTAGTCTTGGAGGGCTTGCGGTGTCTGATAAGTCAGATATGGCAATCATTATATCGACGCCTCTCTCGGCTCTCGACAATCAACTCAAGTGTAATCTCAACAATTAACCCAAAACAATATTTAAGCAAGTAAATGTTGGTGAGCTAAATTTTATTATACCATACAAAAATGCGTATAGTATGCAAGCAGTAGGGGTCGAACCACAAAGGAGCACATGAGGTAGAGAAACAAAAATGAATAGAAAACTTAGAGGTTTTTTATTTTTATTTTTTAAGTGTTTTTATGGGTTTATAATATATTTATTATGTTTTTAGTTTTTCAAATTTTAAATTTTAATTTAGAAAATAAAATATCAAATTAAAATAGATAATAAATACTATATATAAAAAAATATACAAGAGATGTTTTTTATTTTTCAAATATAATAAATAAACTCAATAATTCAAAAGGAGAAATTTTGTGTTTTGTAACATTTTCTATATTTTTTGGTAATTTTGGGATAACTTTTGAGAATTTTTTATTTTTAAATAATATGAAAATATATAAAGCAAACAAAATAGTAAATTAGGGAGCTTGAAATGGGCTTAATAAATATCTATCAAGCCAAATTGAACCCAAATTAAATTTTTCTAAATACTAGATAATCTAAAGAATAATAAAAAACTTAGATAATATTTTCGTGATATTTCTGTGAATTTATAAACATTTTATAAGGTTTTCTGAGTTTTTCAATTTTAGGAGTTTATAGTTAACATTTTGTAAAAGTATTTTCCAAAAACTAAATATAGCCAAAAAAATAAAAGTTTTTTTGGACTTTTTTAAAACAATTTTAATTTTTACGTATTTTTATCGTATTTAATTCCAAAATTAAAGAATAATTGAAGAAAAGAAAAGGAAATGAGACACCATAAGTGTTGAGTGACTCCAGACCTCGAGACCCAATCATGATGATGACTTGGCCAACAAGGAATAAAGTAGGGGAAGATAGAGCAGCAAGTTGTACAGAAGATATACTAAAAACACCTAAAATTAATAGGTCAATAATTACAATTTGATACCCATTTTATTTATTATTTTTACATTATGAATAATAAATCCTCTATATGGATATTATAGATAAAAATATAAAGACAAATACAAAATTGATTTCATAGAAAAATAATGCACAATGTGCCTGGGATACAAAAAAAAGTCAAAATAACTTCACAGACCTATATCTTCTCCATACTATATCAAAATGGACCAAAATCATCTTAATTGTATATATATATATATCGATTTTCAAGCTATTTAATGAAAGTGGTTTCATTTATTATGGAGTTAATATACAAAATTTTGGTTTTTGGCCTATATTGTGCAATATATGTATATTTTATTCAATATATTTATTCTTTTTATTTTTAAATTTTTTCTATTTTTATAAAATTCTAAAAATTATTTGAAACATATAAACATAATAACAATAAAATAAAAGCATTAAATAAAATCAAAATAAATAATATAATTCAATGTATAGATAAAATATATCTATAAACACCTATAATGTATATATACATAGTTAATTAAGTATACATGTAAACTTAAAAATACAACAAAAATATCTAAATGTGTATAAAAATAAATAAAAATATATTAATTACTTGTATAAAATAATAAAATGTAAAATACGAAATAAAAATAAAATACCAAAATACAGGTATTTATACCTATATTTTACTTGTAAATATTAGTCTACAATAAAAAGCCTTGAAAAATTAAATAAATATATGTATAAAATACTGCATAAAATTAGAAACATTTTTTATTGTATAACCTAAAATTAATTTGTTCATTTATTAATTGTTATCAAATTTACAAATAATTTCCACCCTCTTGTTTTCTGGTTGGTCCATGTGGACCTACCAGAATCCTTGGATCATTGACGCCACGATCAACTGTCCTGTCCTCCGCCTCCTTTTCTGTCAGAGCACGTGAAGCTCTGACTTTACCCATTTTCCAAGCTTCCTCTACTCTCTCACTTCCCTTGAGCAACCCACTGAACTGTAGCCCTATCGTCCCTCACAATCGCCCATACTCGAATCTTCACCAACCCTTCTCCTCTTGCATGCCACCTCTTGACCTTTTTGGCCGGAACCCACTTGTATAACCCCCCCCTCCTCCAGCTTCCTCATTGTAACCCCCATAGGATCTCACCGTTGAACTCCTAGTGACAATAGAACTTCTTTGGACCCTTGCGACGTGGATAAAGTGGTGGCTATAATCTAGATCCGTCGACCTCCATCTCCGACGACCTCCTCTACTTAGAGCTTCCCTAGCTCGTAGAGTAGCTAAGTAATCTTTAATTTCTCGCATTTAGGTCCTGTAGCATAGACTAGGCTTTTATTCCATCTTTTAATTCCATTTGTAGCGTATTTTTAAAAATCAAAATTGTTGGAGCTTTCTGCTTCGACACCAAATCCATCGTACTCGGACCTTGTTACTCCTCGATTCCATTTCCATTCGATTTCCCATCACCTTCTCCACAATAACCCTTTGTTTTCCATCCAATTCCTATCTAGAATTAGATCACCAGACTCCACCTCCACAGCCTTCGTTGGAGTCGTACTACCCCCCCCCCCCACGATTTTACAGCTTCAATAGCTGGTGGAGGAGATATCCCTCGACCCCCGTAACCATTTGGTGTATGTCCACGACAACAAAGACAACATGGATCCCCACCTAAATCTTTGAACATTGGCTTCAGGTCAGCCGACCACCAGGGCTCCTCCAGCGAGCCCTGGACCACAAGAAGATACATGCTAAACGTGTAAGGATCCCATGAAGGAGGAGAGCTTTTCCGAAGAGTAGGAGGAGGTAGGAGACGATCGGGATCATTGATTCAAACTCGTCGACAATGAGTTCTTCAAAGTTATTCCAGCCAGCCTCCTAGTCATCGGATCGTGTTCTAGGCCCAGATCTAATTGGGGCCCTTGATTCAAACGAAGCGGTACGTGATAAGGGTCGCTCATCCAGCCACGTGGCCACACCTCATCTCTCCGATCATGTGCCTTTTCAGGGGTAAATTTATTAGTAACCTCTTCCCTTTTGTAATTTTAATGTTTATCCCTGTAAATATTTTATTATGTTCAAACTTTGTGTAAAATTTTCAACTAGGCCCTTGTGTATCCTGTAAATTACGTATAGGTCATATGCCATGTCGACTCACATGGTGCCCCATGTGAGATGTGTATTTTACAACCAGACCCCTCTGGGATTGGTTATTTAGTTTTACTATTTAATTTTGTATATATAGTTTAAAACTTCAGGATATTTTATATTATGCCCCCTAAACTTTAATTATATTGCATAAATACCCCCACCAGGTTTGTGTAATTCTTTCTATGTATTTCATTTTGGATTAAATAGCCACCTTGCTCCAAAATTTGTGTAATAATTTCTGAAAGTGCCTTGAATATTTCTTAGACTTACTACAATTTTTATTTGTCATTTCATAGCATTTTAGACTTATTAAAAATCATTTCGATACTATTTATTCCCTCATTGAATTTAAAAATACAAAAAACATAATACCCTTTTTTAAATGTACAAAAAACACCTACTATTTATTAGCATATTTTATAACTGCAGGCCAAAAACCAAAAAAATCTCAAAAAAAACTCTATAAATTAGCAAACCCTTGATAACCCTAAACAATAAAAAAATATTTTTTGAAAAACAAAAAAGTTTAGTTTCTATTCTATATTTTATATATATACTATGTTCTACATATAAAATTTAGTTTTTAGGATATTTGATCCTATTATATTTTTAAAATCTCAAAACAACTCAGCCTATTTAAAAGTCCATGATTTTGCAAACTTTGGACATTAAAAATACCTAAAAAATAACAAAAATATATACAAAATTACGAAAATAGAAGAAAAATATAAAAAACATAAAAATGGTTTATTTTGTAAATTTTGATTATATATATCCATATTTATAATTATAATACCTTATATTGTATTATTTACCTATATATAGTTATATATAAATAGTATTATACGTAATTATTATAAATACCTTATAAATATTTTAAATCCCTTAAAAAAGACCAATTTAGGGACATTTTATAGTTTTTGTATATTTTGTCTATATATTCTACTATATACTATCTAGGGGTTGGGGAGCATGCACCCAGGTGCATGTAATTTTACATGCACCGTGGTCTATATCTTGCACCTTTTTTTAGTTTTTTTTGGAAAATGTCACCATGTATATTCATCTATATATCCCTTCTATATGTCATTCGAATTTCGTCAGAAACAGAGACTTCTATGCCCTCTATCTGGAATGGGTCGATTACAGCAATTCTAAGACCGTTAAAATTACACGTTCTAGATGGAGGGTTTAGGAGTCTCTGTTTCTGACGAAATTCGAATGGCATATAGGAGGGATATATAGATGTCTTTATATGGTGACGCTTTCCAAAAAAAACTAAAAAAATGTGCATGATATAGATCCCGGTGCATGTAAAATTACATGCACCTGGGTGCATGCTCCCCAACCCCTATTATCTATATTACCTTATATACCTATATATATACTGTTATACACACACATATATATATTAGTTATATATTATTAAATTAAAAACAAAATACAGATAATTAAATATATATAATTAAAAAAGAAAAATGCATTTAAATAAAAACCCACAAAAATATAATTAATTAAGTAATTAAATAATGTACAAATACACCTATATTATTTATTCATTACTCATTTATAAATAATATTCCTAATCCACCGAGTTGTTCCCTGTGTTCGAGATCCTTCCTGCTTGTCCACTATATGCATTCATCGTAGAGTTATGATAAATTTTGATCCACACACTTTGACTTCATTGCTTGATTTTATATTGTGGGTTAATTATTGATTTAATCGTTGAGTCTTCAAGAGCTATCATCACAGTGACTTAGTGGACGTGCATTTGTGGACCACAAGATAGTCCCTCGGACTCTCATGTTTAAGCAAATGAATCCGTTGTCGGAGAGCAACTAAGTGTACCATTTAGTTTGTACCTTACACTGCTTAGTTCTCTTTTTATTTTCTGCAATTTATTTTTTATAACTATATGATTGTTCTAAATGCTTGTTTTTTTATCTTTCTTGTGAGGGACAGTGTGGTGAACGAAGCTTCTTACGAGGTGGTCACACCCGAGCCATGAGGAGGTTAGCTCTTATACCTCTGAGCTAACCGGGAGATAGTAGGATATAGGAGTAGAGAGAGAAGGAGAGGAGCATCTCACTTTAGCATAGTTTTTTTTAATTTTGTGGGACAATGATTTTATTTTATTTTTGTAAATTAAATTATAATAATTTGGAAACTGCCACACTTCTACTTTACGAGGTCCACTACTCGGTTGTTTGTTCACCTTGTAGCCTCTTCAGTTTTCTCGCATTTTCTTCACTGTTTTTTATTTTTTTTCATGCATTTTGAGCTTTATGTCTTTCTTTTTATTTGTTTTATGTGATTGAGACCCCAGATTTAGCATTGTTTGATTCGGTAAGCTAGATCCAAAGCCCTAATAGAAGCATGCACAATAGTCTCTTATGCTTGGATCTAGTCAAAAATTAATTGATACTTACTTGATTTTGGAACTGCATGCTGTGAGAGACTCCATACAGTGCTTGCAAGATTTATTGTGGCGGGCACCGATGAGTCTCCATTACCAGACACTTGGAGCCATTTTCGAGTGATTTATTGTTTTATTCTTCCCCATAATAGCAATTCGTGTTTAGGACACTTTATCATTTTGCATACCACAATCCCACATGGAGAGAGCTGGGAAGCGTTGTAAGTCCTTCTAACTTTTCATGCATCATTCAGTTTAAGGTGAGATTTCCACCTTAGTGTTAACTTGCACGACTTTTCTGACTCCTCTCCCAGTTTTGTATCACTTAGGGTTCAATGGAAAATACAAAAAAATCATTAGACGGATAGTTCTGAAAAATACTAAAATGTGAAAACAAAAAAATTAAAACAAGGGGAATGTTTAATAAACTTTGACCTAATTATAAATTGTAATGGTCATCATTGTTTGAGGTTCATAAAACTTACATTGTTTACATGTACCTCCAGACCGAGTAAGGCACGAGCCTTAAGGATTAGAGCCCAAAACCCAATCTCTGGCTTCCTTGATAATCACCTGGGATGGCGAAGTATTAGCGCTTCTATCATATGTGACCAAGTAGGGCCCTCTTGACGATGGTGTTCCCTCCTTGTGTGGAGCATTCGACTTGGTCCAAATTATTGAGCTTAGGCCATGCCCTCACGGGTGTGTCTATCTCATCGGTTTGCTTCTGAGTACCTCACTTGTGGGGGAGGTATCAGTTTTGCTATTAGCTTTCTTCTCTATATCTTTGGCCGAGTAGCCACCTAGGCACGAGTTCAAGGACCACAAAGAGCGCAGATCACAGGTTATAAAAGTGGTGGATCAAGTACCGGGAATTTTCCTTTCAGTTTACACTCTCCTATAGGGAGTGCCCTCTAAGGACTTTCTCATATATTGCTTGAAAATAGCAATAAATTTGAAAAGATAAAAATAGTTGAACTCTTACGGCTTCACATTATGTGAGTTGGTGAACCCATACTTGTATTGTGTTTGTTTGATTTTATTCTAGGTTAAAGATCCAGTCCTACGCACTTGCACCCCTTTTTGTTTCATTTGTTTTCATTCTATTGTGTTCTACTCATTGTGAGCCTTCCTCGTCTACTTTCCTCTCCATCAATTATTGATCACCTTATTCTTCTAGTCCTCATATAATCCTCTTGTTCTTCCTAGATGTTATATCATGGATGGTTTAGTTGGGACCCCGTAGACACCCACATCAATTCTATGAATTCTACATCTTCAATAATTCGAGGTGATTCTTGAGAACCTGATTTGGATCTTGCAAACGGATCTCCAAACTCCTCGACTTCTTCCTCTATTCAAATAAACTAGGATCACTCTTGTCCTACCTTTCACCCTTTGTGGATGGAGATCGATTTCAGTAAATATCAAATGCTCCATTCACTTCCATCTAGAATTGACCCTAATTCCAGATCCTCTACTCCATATAGTGTTGAAGATTTTCAGTCTGAATGGTATACATCTTTTTATGCAGAAACCACATTGGACACCGCGCAGATCACATCCTCTAAGTCTAATTCAGAGATGAATCCTCAAGGGAAGGGAAAGGGATAGGCACCGCCAGATCAGGGATAACCCTATTAGAACACAGTCAATGCCCAATTGCTCACTTCCGTCCAGGCCATACAACAGTATTGATCGATCAGGCCTTAGCCCAAGTCACTTTTTAGGAAATGATGAATGATCTGAGGAGAGAGAGAACAAAGGATAAGGAAGAGGACGAGAAAATGAAGAACCAAAAGAACCAAAAGATGGGAACCATGGAGGGCCTACAAATGAGGCGTGACAAGAGAGGCCCAAGCCTACTCTCAAGGAAACCTATAATCCTGGTGCCGGCAAGACGATGGAGTGGATACAAGGCCCTGTAGTCCACGGACATTTTGAGCTCAAGCCTCAGTTATTCACTCTTTTTCCCTCATTTCACAGGAACACCAATGAGGAAACCTGCATCCATCATCAGCAGTTCTCTCGCATCTACCGCACCACTCACTACCCCAACATCGTGTTGGGTATAGTCAAGATGATCACATTCCCCTTCAACCTTCAAGACAAGACACTATTGGATTAACCATCTGCGGAAGGTCGTGACGACCTGGTATGAGTTAAAGTCTGCATTCCTCCAGATGTACTATCCATTGGATCATCTGAATCAGATGCGAGCTCGAATAAGAAATTTCTCTCATGGCCCGCACAAATCGGTACATGAAACCTAGGAGAGATTTCAAGATTAGCAGAAGAAGTGCCCCCACCATGACATCCTGCGGACCAGTCTGGTCTAGCATTTCTTCGGGGTCCTCACTCTTGAAAGTCAGAGTTAGTAGATGTCGTATGTGGTGGCTCGCACTTCAACAAGGATGTGGATGTTGTTTGGCAGATTTTCGAAGAGATGGCCAAAGGAGAGGCATTTTATCCTCATCCTGAGCTTATCAAAGCTAACCTCATGTACACCACAAGCTCGTAAATATGACGACAACTAGTGAGCATGACATGGACGAGAGCTCCAATCTCAGCATCATCGGGAGGCACCTGTCTAAAGTTGATATTATTGAAAGTGGTCACAAGACTTGGAAAAGTTATATGTGGTCGAACAGAGGACCCATCACTTGGAAAAGCTAGATGATATCACAATGCTGCTGGAGTTGCTCATTAGCACAATCAATGGTGTACAATCTGCGAGCCTGCCTGCTGCCACTCCTGCTGAGCTGAAGGAACCATCATCTCCGCAGCAATCTCAGCCGAGTGTGAGTCAGTCTTAGGTCCAGCAGGTGTACTACGTGCATGCACCTGACTAGTCGCTACTACCTTCTCAACAGATTATCCTGTACCAATCTGAGCTCATGCCCCCTTCCTGTGATCCATTCTTACCACCACCACCACCAATCATCTACGAGGTGAATGACATATGGAATAACAATGCCCAATTGGCTCATCCAAGCAGACATCAGCCAGGTCAATCCTCAGCCATTCGTCTATATCACTAGCAGTAGGGTGGGAGATGTGTCCAACCCAACCACCCTCAACATCACTAGCATCCACATTATCAAAACAACTGGAGGCATGACCAGCAGTACCAGCATCCCGCATACTGCCAATATCAGCCATACCACCAGTATGCGGGTGCATCTTATAATCAGTACCCTACCCTCTATAATATCTCAGTAGCAACTCCCTCCTCCTTACCATGATTCCCAGAATTCCTAGCCTCAGTTGAACCGTTCGTAATGTGGTCAGCACACGGATTCATCTGAGGTCGCCCTAGTGTACCCAGTGCTCTACTGCTTGGCCCAACTTGTCAAGGTCCTAGCAGAGATGTCTAGAAGCTACACGAACTCACTGCCACCAAGACACCCATTTCAACATAGGTTAAGGCAAACCCTAATAATTTTAAGATGAAAGAGTAGGTAGTTTGTGATGTTTTAATCGATCCACCAGAGTCAGATATTTCTGATTATGCTTTGTCTCATGTAGTGACTCTTAGGAGCGGTGGAACTTTGCATCAACCAGGCACTGCCAAAAGAAAGAATAAAGTGACTTCTAGAGATTCATCCTCTGCATCAGCTGATCTAGTAGCAATGTCATGTGATGAAGAAGATGATATAGGAGCAGCACCATCCACCATCTCCATCAAGAGAAAATTTTACAAAAGAATTAGCAAAAAGAATATTCACAAAAAGAAATGAAGAGCCAAAGCCAAGGACCAACAATGGAGGAGCCAATATCACCAGCAGGCCGACGAAGCCCAAGCTCATGTGCATAAATGTTTCTTATTTCGCATGATGGCCCATCTGTTATCCAATCATCTATGAATGAGTTTATAATGAAGAGTGTTTATTTTTCTTTTATGGATATTTCATTTCCTAGAGCAATGAAAAATACCAAAAAAAATCAAAGATTGTGTTGTTCGACCCTGAGGTGGTTGAAATTATTGATAATCTTGTTTTGAAAATACCACTCGTGAAGGCCACGAACTACATGCCAGTTGTCAAGAAAGTACTGAAAGAAGAATGTATCACCAAGCGTTCGAACCGCAAGAACAAGTGCAACAGAGGACGGGAACGCATCTTTACCATGGCCATAGTGAATGCAATAAGGGACCTCCCACAGAAAAAGAAAGACAAGGGAGCACCCAATATCAGATGCCATATTTTTGGCCAAGTATTTGAGCGTACTCTGCTTGATAGCGGGTCTTCAATAAATCTCATGCTCGTCACTATTACATGAATTTGGGCTTGGACCGCTTAAGCCAACAAGAATGATCTTGTGGTTCGCAGATTGATCTGTGAAGCGGCCCAGAGGTATGTTGGAGTACATTATCGTACCTATGCATGACATGAAATTTTCAGTTGATTTTATAGTCCTAGATATGGACTCACCTATACCATTGCACTAGACCCCGATCATTCTAAGACAACCATTCCTTCGCACGACCGAGGCGGTCATCGACTATGGGTCTAAGTAGGTCACCTTCTACTCCAACTATGACAAAGTTACTATGAATATGGTCAGTGAGCCGAAATCCACATCTGAATGAGGGAATCCATAATCTACAATTCAAGACTATAACATCATCGAAATCAGCGATCAACAAATCTCTTTGAATGCTACCTTCACAAAGAAATTCCTCTCTTTAGAGGAGGACCTGGATAGCATAGTCGGTCCATGCTTCCTTATCGATTAGGAGACTGAATTAGAATTCGACTCACTGAGCGGCATGTTTGAAGAAGATTCAAACCAAACCAAGCATGAAGAACTCATTGTAAACATGTTTGACACTTTCATTTTAGAGCCAGGAGTGGTAGAGGTGGACAACACCTCATTGAAAGTAGTAGATTACTAAGCTACCAGCACAGTTTCTGAAGTAGCCGTGGTGCAAACTCAACAGACACCAAAACTCAAATAGCTCCCAGCATGTCTTAAGTATGCATTCCTTGCGAGTGAAGAGAACATTTATCCAGTTATCATATGTATTTGACTGACCTTAGATCAGGAATCTCGACTTCTCATGGTTCTAGAAAACAACTGCAAGGCACTTGGTTGGAACATATCCGATCTCCACGGGCTAAAGCCAAGTTTATGTTCACACCACATCTATCTCGAAGATGATTGCAATTCTCCTGAGAAATTCAGAGAAGATTAGACCTTAATCTATGGGAATTCATTATGAAGGAGATCATGAGATGGTGTGAAGCGGGCTTCATATTTCCCACCTCCAGCTCTGGTTATCACATTGCATGTAGTTCCTAAAATGTCTAGGCTTACACTGGTGAAAAATGAACAAGAAGAAGAGATCTTGATAACTGAGTCTGACTTGCGATTGAGAAATGAAGAACGTCGGTTGTAGTGAACTGCGAAGAGAGACTCAGTTAATGATGAATCTCCGATTCATCATCTTTATTCATTTATTTTAGGCTAAAATCCCTTGACTTCATATTCTTACTAACTTGCATCTGCATGTAAATATTGTACACTTCTTACTAATTTTAACCAAAAATAAATAAAAAAGAAAAAAGGAAAAATAAAGAAAAGAAAATAAAAAAGGAAGACTGTATACATGCTGACCCGAACCCCGAGAGAAGGTCAAGACTTGACCTGATCGACCAGGAATAAAGTAGGGGGAGATAGGGTCCTTAGCCAAAAAATCCAAAAAAATGCGTTCTCGCTTATTCTGTGTTTATCTGTACAAAACTAACACTAATTTATTTGTACCTTAATTGAACTCAAATCAAATAACTTTCAAAACTAAATTTGTAAATAAAACTGTGCCTAATTAATAAAAATAATTGCACAATTAAATCATGTACAGAATAAAAGTAGCCACACTTAGAAAAAGCCACTAAGCACTAATTGAAAGACCAATTCCGGCTCCATATAAGCTCAAATTGAATCAATCTCACTTCCACTAGATTCGAAATTAAATTATATTTAAAATGGTTGTATTTTCATAATTCTTGGAGTTACGGTTGAAAAGTCGATTTCCTAGGGTGGTTTGTGCAATTTTCCCATGTATTTTGTGCATATTGTATTTGTATATATTGGTAAATTATTCTCACTAATTAAATAAAAAAATATAATAAAATTAATTAAATTTTTTTAACACAAAAAAGGCCAATTTCCTCATTTACCCGCGTATATAATGTCATATATGTATATAGTATAATTATATAGTTGCTATTTTTAATTAACGTCCATAAAAAATAAAAAAAATAAAATTTTTAATCTAAATAAATAAGTGACGAAAATTCAATAAAAAATAGATATTTTTGTAAATATGTTTATCTCTTTTCATCTCTCTTATCTCTTCCACCAAAAAAATTCAAAAAAATCCATTTCAATTTTCATCTCTTATATCTCTTCCACCAAAAAATCAAAAATTCATTTCAATTTTCATCTCTTTTATCTCTTCCACCAAAAAATTCAAAAATTCGGCTCCTTCTCCCTCATTCCAACTTGATCAATCTTTAGAGAGAGGAGCCCGATCTCTGAGAGAAAATTTCATCGAGAAAGTTGCCTAGCCTCCAAGCCGTCCGGTGACAGTGAGTCGGTATTGTCGAGGCGATCACAGTCTTTTTCCACTCCTAAAGTGAGATCCACATTTTTCTTCGCATTTTATCTTAGTTTAATCGTAGTTTATTTTGTCGTATTTTTTTATGTCCATCATCATTTTTATTTCTCTAGATTCTTAAATAAAAAAATCCATCTCGATTTGATCTGCCACCGTCTCGATTTTTCATCTCACTTTCTTGATCTCCGCATTCTATTCTATCGCCCACGATCTCTCAACTCCGACAGCGTACGGTGGCCGGAGATCGGATTCGAATCTTTCATGCCCGTTGTATCCTCGTTCATTTTTTCGATGTGTAAATAAATAAAAATAGAAAAAAAGCATTTGTTTCTTTTTTGTTCTCTAATATTTGTTTTGCAGGATCATATAAAAAAGGGATTATTACCCAGCAGACCCTATAATCTTTGTAAATTACCTCTACGACCTTTGAAACATCCTAATTCCTCCCACGACCCCGTAATCTTGCTCCGTCTTACCCAACAAACCCTACCATCAATTTTAACTATATTTGAGTCAATTGCTTGAGTTAATCTTGAGTTAATCTAACCAATTTACCATCCAATGGTTAGGATTAGCCGAAATAATAAAAAACTAAAAAAAACAGGAAGCTTGTCAGGCACAGGGAGCAGCAGCGGGGGAAGCAGGGAGCAGCATCCGCGCGTGGGGAGGGGGGGTCTCCATCGTCGGGGAGGGAGCATGGCTCTGGGGGGTGGGCACGGCGGGCGGGGCTCCAGGGGGTTGGGGGGGTCGCACCAGGGGGCGCGGGCTTCAGGGGGGTCTCCAGGGCGTGGGGCTCCGAGGAGGTGCAGGGGGGTCTCCAGGGCGCGGGGCTCCGGGGAGGTGGGCACAGTGCGCGGGGCTCCAGGTGGCGCGAGCTCCACTAGGGGGTTGTACCAGGGGGCGCGGGCTTCAGCGGGGTCACCAGGGGGGGCTCCATCGCCATGGCGGAGCATGGCGGGGGTCTAGGGGTGGGTGCGGCGGGCGGGGCTCCGGGGGGTGGGCGCGACGGGCAGGGCTCCGGCTTCGAGGGCACCCTTCGCGGTGGCTGGGGTGGGGGTGGGCCTCTGAGGGGGAGCAGGGAGGCTGGGCGGCCTGGGCTGGGGCGGGGGGAGGGCGGGGACGGGGAGGAGGGAAGGAGCTGGGCACTCAATGTAAATTTAATAAATAAATTAGGCATAATATAAAAGAAATTAACGGAATCCGGTTAATTTAAACGGTTAAATGAACGGGGGTTAATCTCAGGGTCTATAGGGTAAGAGTTAGCAAGATTACGGGGTCGTGGGAGGAATTAGGATATTTCAAAGGTCGTAGAGGTAATTTACAAAGATTATAGGGTCTGTTGGGTAATAATCCCTATAAAAAATAAAATAATAAAATAAAAAATATTTCTTTATTCCTTTCTTCTCTTATTTTTTTCGAATTTACAAAAAAAATATACAAAAAAAAGTTTTTCCTTTATTCATTGTTTACAATAAAAATAAAAAAATCAAAAAAAAATCAAAAAAATAAATCAACAGCAGGCGGCAGGGCCACCAACCCCTGCCACCCGCACTCCAAGCCACGCGGCAACCCCCAGGCGTCGTCGCCCCTCCTCCTGGTCGTGCCTGCCACCGCAGCCTCCCTCAGAAGCTCCTGCAGCGGCGCAGTACCGCCAACCGACCGCTGCCACGCCCTCGTCTCGTCGTCACGCGCCCGACACCCTCGCGCGTGGTCCTTCGCCCACTACTCGCGTTGTCAGTCCGTGCTGCAGACCCATCCTCCGCCCATGCACGGGCGACCTTCGGCCGCAGTCCTTGCTCCGCCTCCATCGCTGTGAGGTGGCATTGACCCCCCAGCTTCCTGAATCCACGCCGCCCAATCCACGCTGTCGCGTGACGAACGTTGGCAGCACTCCACTCCACGCGCTCCTGCCGTCACGTGGGACCCTGCACCACCATTAAGCAGCGGCAGCACCGCCTCCTCCAAGGACACCGCCGCCATCGCCACTTCAGCTCTCAACCATCGCCCGACGCTGCGCCCTTCGGCCGCGCCACCGATGCCCAAACGCCGCGCTCCACCAGTGCCGATCGTCGAAGTAGAAGAGGGAAGGCGACACTTGTGCCCCCTTTTCTTGTGATTGAAGAAACGAAGAGAGAAGACCTAGATTCTATAAAAAAACTTGGAAAAATTGCAAACAGCGCCAGAAGTTCTCAAATATTGCAGAAAAGCCCTTGCCAGAACAAGCACGTGCTTCGCACGTTTTTTCTTGGGTAATTTGCACTTACTGCCTCCTATTTTATTTTTATTATTTATTTTATGCAAAAACATTGAATCTTTGCATTTTAGTCCTTATTCTCAGACATTACATGATCCTTCTATTGAATTAAATGTTTTTATTAGTCCAAAAATTCTGAGAAAATTATGTTATGTTCCTGATAGGCATATCCATCTAGCATAAAATTTTCATTGTATTTTGTGATCATTTATTATTATTAAAAAATCAAAAACAATGCCTTTTTGTCTTCCTGAAACTCAGAAATTCATAAAAATTCAAATATTGTTTCAAAAATTCCAAAAAATTAGAGTAGTTGTATTTCATTGTTTTTTATTTCTTACCAATTTTCACGCATTAATTATTTGTAAAACCCAAAAAATTTGAATAACATTAAAAATCTTCTAAAATAATAAAAAATTCTACAAAAATCCAAAAATTGTGATTTCAGCTCATGTTTGTAGAAATTTTCTTCTAGTTTGTCTTAAAAACAATTGTCAGGAGTTTTGAGCACTTAACATATTTCTAAGTTGCGAATTACTCTAGGATGTGCATATTTTCACATTCTTTCACTATTTATTTTTTAGAAAAATACAAAAAACATCTGAAAATTCCATAAAAATTCTCAAAAATATTTCAAAACTTTTTAAACCCAAAAATATTTTCTTTGGATTTTTCTGAGTCTTTTTGGTAAATTGAAAAATTACAAAAAGAGTTAGTGTGCGTATTTTTGATCTTGTGAATATTGCATTAGCATTATTTTTGAAAATAAAAAAAAAATGCAAAATCAAAATCACAAAAAAATTAAAAATTAGAAAATATACAAAAAATAGAAATAAAAAATAAAAAGATAAAAAATTCACAAAATCCAAGGATAGTTGTCCTTTGAGATTCTTATTTTCTCTTAGTTGATTTTCGATTAATTGAATAACCCTCGGGATTTGTAGCCTCCCTGAGTTCGACCATGTCCACTATACAGGTTAAAACAACAACAACAACAAAGCCTTTTCCCACAATTAAGTAGGGTCGGATACATGGATTCTTCGCCTCCATTCAGATCTATCTTGGGTCAATCTCGTATTTATATCCAAAAAACTAAGATCCCTTCGTATAGTCTCTTTCCAACACTTCTTGGGCCGTCCTCGCCCTCTCTTAGCTGGCTCAACATCCCAACACTCGCATCTCCTTACCGGTGCATCAGTTGACCTTCTTTGCAAATGACCGAACCATCTTAAGCGGTTTTCTCGCATCTTATCCTCGATCGGAGCTACACCAACTTTCTTTCTAATTGCATCATTCTGAATCCAATCTTTACGTGTATGTCCACACATCCATCTTAGCATTTTCATTTCTTCTACAGCCATTCTCTGCACATGTCTATGGTTCACATGCCAACATTCAGAACCATAAAGCATAGCAAGTCTCACGGCTGCTTTGTAAAACTTTCCTTTAATTTTTAAAGGAATTTTCTTATCACAGAGAATAGTGGAGGCTCCTCTCCACTTTAGCCAGCTGCATTTATTCTATTAGTAACATCTCCATCAATTTCCCCATCATGTTGCAAAATAGATCCCAGATATCTAAAAGAATCTCTCTTCTGAATGTTATCGTCACCAATCTTCACCTCGATTCCTTTACCATTGCTTCCATCAAAGGTGCATTCCATATATTCCGTCTTAGCCCTACTTATACGAAAACCTTTAGTCTCCAATGCATGTCTCCAAACCTCAAGCTTCTCATTTACTCCATCTCTAGTCTCGTCAATCAACACAATATCATCAGCAAATAACATACACCAAGGTAACTCATCCTGAATGTGACTTATCAACTCGTCCATAATCAAAGTAAAAAGAAATGGACTCAAAGCTGAACCTTGATGTAAATCAATGTTGATATCAAAATAGTCACTCTTCCCCGTCGGGGTCCATACACAAGATAAAGCCATATCATACATATCCTTTATGAGATTAATGTATAGGACAGGTACTTGTCTCTTCTCCAAAACTCTCCACAGTATCTCTCGTGGGACGGAATCATAAGCCTTCTCCAAATCAATAAAGATCATATGGAGATTCTTCATTTTAGCTTTATAAATCTCCATTGTTCTCCTCAGCAAATGGATGGCTTCAAAAGTTGAGCGACCTAGCATGAATCCGAATTGGTTTTCTTTTACTTGGGAAACTTGCCTCAACCTTCTTTCGATCACACGTTCCCAAATTTTCATAGTGTGACTCATCAGCTTGATACCTCTGTAATTTGAACAATTTTGTCTCTTTTGTTCTTATAAAGAGGCACCACGATACTCCTCCTCCAATCTTCAGGCATTTTCTTGCTTCGCCAAATAACATTGAATAGATTCGTAAGCCAAGTCAAACCACGCTCACCTAAGACTTTCCATACTTCTACAGGGATGTCATCCGATCCAACACCTTTCCCAGGTCTCATAACCTTCAAAGCCTCCTCTACTTCTTTTCTTTGTATTCGTCTATAGCATGCAAGATTCAAGTAACTTTCACTACTAGCTAGATCACCCAAAGTGATCTCTCTATTATTTCTCCAATGAAAAGTTTATGGAAGTACTGCTCCCATCTAGTCTATATATCCTTATGAGTAACAAGCATGTGGCCTTCCGCTATACAGGTTAATAAGTAGCAAAAATAAAAAAAATATTTTTTGTTTGTCATGGGATTTTGGGGATAACAGCGACGATGCTACCTTTTTATCATTAATAATTTATCTGATACCCTCAAGAATCACTAACAACAAAACGAAATTACTGTTTCCAGGGATATAAAATAAAATAAAAAATAAAAAAAAACCCCAATTTTCCTGAACAACAAAATGGCGCTGTTGTCGGGGAGGCGTGGCGAGGGTAGTTAGGTTTCTCTTTTGACCTGCTATTCTTGGTTGTAAATATCTGTTTATATTTTTGTCATTCATTTCATTGTTTATATCCACTGCATTCATTTCATTTTTTTTCTTTTCTCATACTTGATAATTGTATTTCTTACACGTTCTCTTTTCTTTTTCTTGTGAGGGCCCACGGAGAAAAGGAGGTGATCCTAGGAGAGCCGAAGCACCCAAGCGAGGTGGAGGCAGCTTGATTTCTCACCAAGCCGCAGGATAGCGCGAGAAGAGGAGAAGAAGAAAGAAAAATAAAAAAAAGAGAGAGTGAAAAAGAAGAGAGAGAGAGAGAGATTTTATTTTCTACCATTTAAACTCTGTATAAGGACATTCATTTGTTGCGGGGTCTATTTCGTCAAGTGCCGGTGCAATTGGAGGACCTCACCGGTTTTGTTTTCATCGCCTTTATTTTTCTTTGTTTTCCGCAGATTTCATGAACTACCTCTTGATTGCTTTAAATAATTTGTTTGAGACAGGTAATTAATTAGGTCCAAACACACTAAATAAGACATTTCTGTGCCTATAGAGTAGAGCATAATTTGGACTTAGTCAAATTAACTTGTTCTTGCCCGTTAATAGAAGTTATCATCTAAGACAGTTCACTTGCATCATATATGTTAGTTTATTTTCTATATTTAAATTTTACGCTGATCACTTGTATGCAGAGTGCTGGCGATAAGATACGCATCTCTAACCCCTGCATGCATCATTGCTTTTAATCGTACATTGGCATTTCCGATCTCCTTCCTTGTTTTTACTCATCTAAGTTAAAAAGGAAATTGGACACTCGATAGACGACTCGTTGAATATACTTAAACCAAGCGATAACTGCCTAAAATTTGAGTCTGCTAAAGAAAACTCGACCCTAAAAAAATACAAGAAAAATCATTGTTTTGGGGAGAGTAACCCCCTCATTGTATTCGTTTTAACTTGCTCGCGTACACACTAAGGTTAGTGCCCAAATACCATAATTCAACCTAAGTGTTTGTACAACCTTGTGATTATCACCTAACTCTAAAACAGACAAGATTAATAGACCGAACCTTCACGGTCTTCACATTGCGTTGAGTTGGTGAACTAGAGGTTTGTATTGTGTTTGATTGCTTGTGTGCATACTAGATCATGTTGTGCATTTGCGCCTTTTTCTCCATATCTTTTAACTTGACCCTCGTGCTCTCCCGATCCTACCTTTTATTTCGGATATGGCCGACAGGAGTTATTTCAATCCAATCTTCGTGGATACCTCGTACTCTCCAGACGATCCACCTTTCTTTTTCCAGGAGGACTTTTCTCCTGATTTTTATGCATATCCGCCTAACCCATTATTTCAGAAATCGGAGGACTTTAATTTTTACCCACTCTCATTCAACCCACCCGATCCTGTGATTTTGGAGTCACCTTTCATGATTTCCACACTTAAGACACTGAACCAGATGGTGGAGCATATGAATTCAAGGATTACAAATCTATTTACCATAAATACGAGGCAGAACATTGCTCCACTATTTGAGGATATGGATTCACTCCAGGATAATCATGAGAGCTTGCAAATCGCCCAAAATACAAAAAAATGAGAAAAAATTAAAAAGCCAAAAAGATTCTGGGAGACACATTATCGATTCATTTTGCGAGGAGAGGATCCAAATGCCCTATCATTTACCCACACATATATCCACCACATGTCCCATCCTTGACCCCGAGGATGCCACTATACAGACTGCTCTTGGCAATCCTCGTATAAATGATGATTCTGACCTCCTCCCATGTATGGATGAGGTCCAAAAATTCAAAAAAAAATGTTGACTAAACTCGAAGTGGTGGATACCCTTCATGAGATCATTAAAGCCCCACTTCAACAGGCCATTACCGATTTATCTACTCCTCAACACAAGAAGAGAAAACGAAGGAAAAGATCTGAGCATCACATCTTGACCATGGCCACTGCCTACGCCATCTCTCACCGTCCGTATTTTAAGAAAGGGAACACTACCATACCTCTTGTGAGTTGCTCAATATCTGACTATTCTTGTGGTAACGCTCTCCTTGACGGTGGTTCATCAATCAATATATCACCCTTCTCTATGGTACAGTCTCTTCATCTTGGGCCTCTCAAGAAAACCAGGATGATAGTTCAATTTGCTGATGGATCTATCAAGAGGCCGAAGGGTATTCTAGAAAATACTGTCTTCGTATTCAGGGCATGAATTTCACTTTGGATTTTGTTGTAATGCCCATGGAGACCTCCGCCCCTGTGGAGCACCCTCCAATCATCTTGGGACGACCTTTCCTCGCCTCTGCGGGAGCCGTTATTGATTATGGTTCAGGAGAGATTCGCTTCCGTTCTGATGTGTTAATCACTACACCCACTACTGTCCAGAGACCCACATATTATGAGAGCCCGCCCGTGTTAGCCAACCCCAAGGAATTTGACCTCGATGATAATATTAGAGATTCTTGTTATATGTTGGATGATGATGGAACCCAAGAATTCCTCTTCAAGGAGGAAGACTCGGAAAGCATAGACCTTGGAGTTCCCCCCTTCTGGTATGTGGAGATGCATTGATGACATCCGCGTAATTTACACGATAGACACCCTAGAGCAGAAAGCAGATTCTGAGACTAGACAGGATGAACATGATTTGACTACTTTCACTAATGAGTCCATTCCTATTCACCCCGATTCAAATGAGATCAATCAGGCCAAATTTGATTTGATTGCTTTTATAAAGGAATTTGGGCCTTTTGATAAAGATGATGATCCGGTAGAGGCTCATTAGGCTGAAATTGATCCTACTTTTTCTGATAATGATTTCGAGTCATTTTACTTTGATGTTTACTAGACTTCTCAGGCAGGACATGATCACACTACTTCCAATAACCGATTTAGGTCTGCACAATCTGAAATCGTTGAGGATACATTCTTGGTCGATCCTACTCAGTTTATGTCTAATGATGATCCCAATATCGACCTGCACCTTGTCAAATCCATACCTCAGCAGTCCCACAAGAAGGTTCGCTTTCGACCTTCTTGACCTTTGTACACCCACTCCTCTTGTATATCCTTTCGTTTTACTCTTTCTTCTCCCATTTTATCATTCACCCCTTTTTTCTTGTGTGTATATATGTTATACTTAGGATGTGCTTTATACTAAAGATAGGGGGTGAATGATTTGTGTTGTTCATATTCGTCCTGTTCATCACTCTTGTTGTTGCCTATACTAAGGTATACTCTACTCTAAGTATGGTGGGGTGATGTTGTTCATATCGTGTCTTTTTATTTTTTGAGTATGTACATTCTGTTCATCGATTTTCCCCTTTTGTACACTCTACTATACTTAGGATTACTTGATCCTAAGTATGGGGGGATCACCATCTTCTCTTCTTTTTATCCTTTCTTTGACTCGTTGTAGCATAGGAGTCTTTTCACTTTTCTATAATTAGCACGAGTTATGTTTTCCTTTTTCACTCTCTGATCACTATGAGGACATAGTTTGAGCTAAGTATAGGGGGTGTCGTATATAGTGTATATATACTTTAGACATAACTCATACTTTTAAATATGTTTATTTTGGGGGATATGTGTATAATTTTGTAAAATACACATGTGAAAAAAAACAAAAAAAAAACAAAACCAAAATAAAACAAAACAAAAAAAACACAAAACAAAAAAAATCTTGTATATACTTGTATATATTTTACTAACCCTTTTTCCTTTAAAAAACTACAAAACCAAATATCAATAAAAATTTGCATAAATAAAAAAACACCTTTCTTTTGCATCTGCATTTTCCTCCAAAAATCCATAAAAAGATCAAAATTAGAAAATTGTTAAAAAATGCGCTCTTTTCACATGTGCATCATTCTTTTCAAAAAAAAACCTTGCATTGTTCATATGCTGCATTTGCATGTGCATTTTTCAGGATAGTATTGACATTAAACTTTGTCTGGAATAAAAATGAAGAATGGAGCTTAGTTGGACCTTAATCCACCTAATTCTCAGAGGAACTTCACCGAGAAATAGGATTTTAGAAGCTTCAGATCTTTGACTTAATTGTTTGAGTTCCACATAACAATGTGCAACGTTTGACTCTTAGTGTCTAACATGGTCTCTTCATTCTGGGTACAACTCTGGAATAAGGAATTAAATTGTACTCTCGCACTATGCACTTAGCTCAACACAGACAGGATGTTGGAAGACTGTGTGAGTTTCTTTTCTGGTAGCGTGGAAATCTAAAGACCGGAGTATGGGTTGAAATAAAGCTTCGGAAAAGGGATGGACGGCTGGGCACAAATTTTTTTTAAGACCCCAAAAAATGAACGGAAACAAAAAGATTCTATATCCGTAGGGGCACAACAAGATCCAAGCATAACCACCAAAAATTCAAATACAAAGAAGCCACTACCAAATAAATATATGGCCAAAAAGGTCCAAGCTTCAAGAAACCTACAGATCATGGTGGAGACTCGGCTACACTGGCCAGCTCAACAAGGAGAGGTGACTACACTGGCCACCCTCCAGTTCTTTTCTCCTTCTTCTAACTTCTCCCCCAATTCGATTGTGAACACAGCACGACAGACCTTAGAAGGAAATACCTGACTCTCCGAAGACGAGTTACTGGAGAGGATATTTGCATGGTAGTCTGGCATTCTGGATGGGAAGAGCTAAAACCTTTCAATTACATGAGGCGATTGTTCAATGTTCATAGGGTATACTTTGGGAAGATGATTGATCTAAGATGACTTCTGAGCCAAAACTGTGACAATGATGTGTAGAACTTGAAGGCTGTCGATTTTAAAATTCTAAGTCTCATAGAAGTTCCGACACACTAATAATCCAAAGGTCCGATAAAGCTCCAAACTACAATTTAATGAAGATAAGTTTAATACTCAATATTGTCCTACTTTTTTTATTTTCCCTTTCTTTTTCTTTTTCTTTTTCTTCACTTATTCTTTCAAATAAGTGTTTGCTAAGGGACTAGCAAAGATAAAGCATAGGGGGATGATGAATCTCTGATTCGTCATCTTTATTCATTTATTTTCGCTTTAAATTTCTTATAAAACACCTGCATATAACACTAACTCCATATTCTTACTAACTTGCATCTGTGTAAATATTGTACACTTCTTAGTAATTTTAACCTAAAATAAATAAATAAAGAAAAAAGGAAAAATAAAGAAAATAAAATAAAAAAGGAAGACTGTATACAGGTTGACCCGAACCCGGAGAGAAGGTCAAGACATGACCTGATCGACCAGGAATAAAGTAGGGGAAGATAGGGTCCTTAACTAGAAAATCAAAAAAATGTGTTCTCACTTATTTTGTGTATATCTATATAAAACTGACACTAATTTATTTGTACCTTAATTGAACTCAAATCAAATAACTTTCAAAACCAAAGTTATAAATAAAAATGTCTCCTAATTTATAAAAATAATTGCACAATTAAATCATGTACGGAATAAAAGTAGCCACACTTGGAAAAAGCCACTAAGCACTAATTGAAAGACCAATTCCGGCTCCATATGAGCTCCAATTGGATCAATCTCACTTCCATTGGATTCGAAATTAAATTATCTTTAAAATGGTTGCATATTCATAATTTTTGGAGTTACGGTTAAAAAGTCAGTTTTCGGGGGTGGTTTGTGCAATTTTCCCATGTATTTTGTGCATATTGTATTTGTATATTTTTGTAAATTATTCTCACTAACTAAATAAAAATTAAAATTAATTAATTTTTTTAACACAAAAAGACCAATTTCCTCATTTAGCGTTGTATATAATGTTATATATGTATATAGTATATGTATATAGTTGCTATTTTTAATTAACCTCCATAAAAAATAAAAAACAACATTTTTTAATCCAAATAAATAAGTGACGAAAATTAAAAAAAATATTTTTTTGTAAATATATTTATCTCTTTTCATCTCTCTTATCTCTTCCACCAAAAAAATTCAAAAAAAAATCATTTCAATTTTCATCTCTTTTATCTCTTCCACCAAAAAAAATCAAAATTCATTTCAATTTTCATTTCTTTTATATCTTCCACCAAAAATTCAAAAATTCAAATTTCATCTCTTTCCTATTTATATGGCTCCTTCTCCCTCATTCCAACTTGATCGATCTTTAGAGAGAGGAGCCCGATCTCCGAGAGAAAATTTCGTCAAGAAAGTTGCCTAGCCTCCAAGCCGTCCAGTGACAGCGAGTCGGCCTTGTCGAGGTGATCACGGTCTTTTTCCGCTCCTAAGGTGAGATCCACATTTTTCTTCGCATTTTATCTTAGTTTAATCGTAGTTTATTTTGTCGTATTTTTTATGTTCATCGTCATTTTTATTTCTCTAGATTCTTAAATAAAAAAATCCATCTCGATTTGATCCGCCATCGACTTGATTTTTCATCTCACTTTCTCGATCTCCGCATTCTATTCTATCGCCCACGATCTCTCAACTCCGGCCGCGTACGGTGGCCGGAGATCGGATTCCAATCTTTCACACCCACCTGATCCTCGTTCATTTTTCCGATGTGTAAATAAATAAGAATAAGAAAAAAGCATTTGTTTCTTTTTTGTTATCTAGCATTTATTTTGCAGGATCATATAAAAAATAATAAAATAAAATAAAAAATACTTCTTTATCCCTTTCTTCTCTTATTTTTTTCGGATTTACAAAAAAATATACAAAAAAATTTTTTCCTTTATTCATTGTTTACAATAAAAATAAAAAAAATAAAAAAATCAAATCAACAACAGGCGGCAGGGCCACCAACCCCTGTCGCCCGCACTCCAAGCCGCGCGGCGACCCTAGGCACTGTCTCTCCTCCTCCTGGCCGTGTCCGCCACCGCGACCTCCCCTAGAAGCTCCTGCGACGGTGTAGCAATGCAAACTGACCGCCGCTGCGCCCTCATCTCGCTGCCGCGCTCCCGACACCCCCGTGCACAGTCCTTCACCTAGAACTCGTGCCATCAGTCCGCACTGCACACCCATCCTCTGCCCGCACGCGGGCGACCAGCGACCGCGGTCCTTGCTCCGCCTCCACCATCGTGAGATGACGCCGACCCCCCAACCGCCTGAATCCGCGCTGCTTGAATACGCGCCGCCCGATCCATGCTGCCGCACGACGAACGCCGACCGCACTCCACTCCATGCGCTTCTACCATTGTACAGGACCCTGCGCCACCATTAAGCAGCAGCAGCACCGCCTCCTCCAAGGACACCGCCGCCATCGCCACTTTAGCCCTCAACCGCTGCCCGGCACTACGCCCTTCAGCCGCGCCACCGACGCCCAAACATCGTGCTCCACCAGTGCCGATCATCGAAGAAGATGAGGGGAGGCGAAACTTGTGCTCCCTTTTCTTGTGATTGAATCAACGAAGAGAGAAGCCCTAGATTCTATAAAATAAACTAGGAAAAATTGCAAACAACACCAGAAGTTCTCATATATTGTAGAAAAGCCCTTGCTAGAACAAGCACGTGCTTCGCACGTTTTTATTGGGTAATTTGTACTTACTGCCTTATATTTTTTTTATTATTTATTTTATGCAAAAACATTGAATCTTTGCATTTTAGTCCTTATTCTCAGACATTGCATGATTCTTCTATTGAAATAAATGTTTTTATTAGTCCAAAATTTCTGAGAAAATTATGTTATGTTCCTGATGTGCATATCCTCTAGCATAAAATTTTCATTGTATTTTATGATCATTTATTATTATTAAAAAAATAAAAATAGTGCCTTTTGGTCTTCTTGATTTTCAAACATTCTTAAAATTCAAATATTATTCTAAAAATTCCAAAAAAAATAAAGTATTGTACTTCATTGTCTTTTAATTTCTGACCAATTTTCACGCAATAATTATTTGTAAAACCTAAAAAATTGAAAAATATCAAAAATCTTCTAAAAATCATAAAAACTTCTACAAAAATCCAAAAATTATGATTTCAGCTCTTGTTTGTAGACATTTTCTTCTAGTTTGTCTTAAAAATAATTGTCAGGAGTTTTGGGCTTAAAATATTTTTAAGTTACGAATTAATCTAGGTTGTGCACATTTTCGCATTATTTCACTATTTGATTGTTAGAAAAATACAAAAACATCTGAAAATTCCATAAAATTCTCAAAAATATTTCAAAACATTTAAAACCTAAAAATATTTTCTCTGGATTTTTTTGAGTCTTTTGATAAATTGAAAAATTACAAAAAGAGTTGGTGTGCGTATTTTTGATCTTGTGAATATTGCATTAGTGTTATTTTTGAAAATAAAAAAAGTGCAAAATAAAATCACCAAAAAATAAAAAATCATAAAATATACAAAAAAATTGAAATAAAAAAATAAAAAAATAAAAAAAATAAAAATAAAAAATTCAAAAAAACCAAGGATAGTTGTCCTTTGAGATTCTTGTTTTCTCTTAATTGATTTTCGATTAATTGAATAACCCTCTGGATTTGTAGCCTCCCTGAGTTCGACCCTATCCGCTATACAGGTTAATAAGTAGCAAAAAAAATATTTTTTGTTTGTCACGGGATTTTGGGGATAACAACGACGACACTACCTTTTTATCATTAATAATTTATCCAATCCCCTCAAGAATCGCTAACAACAAAATGGCATTGCCGTTGCCGGGGATATAAAATAAAATAAAAAAAACCAATTTCCCTGAACAACAGTTAATTAAACAAAATTCAATAAAATTGGAGAGAGAGAGAGAGAAGTGAAGAAGAAAAGTGATTGAAGGGGCTCTCTCCTATTTTATCTACATCAATTATTAACTAGGAAAGTATCCCTGGGTCGAACTTGAGGAAGCAGAATAGCAACACTTAGTTTTTTAGAAGATGGATATTTTTGTGATTTTTAATTTCTTCTCGTAGAAAGACAAAAAATCCTTTTGGTTGGTTTTAGTTTTTATAATGTTTATTGGTTTTTAATTTTTAATTTTTTTATTTAATTTTCAAAGAGATGTTTTCCAAACAAAGGAGATCTACGATATAGTATAATGTGGTAGAGATATTTATAGTGATACTATATAGTAGATCCACGAAGAACTCGAGCAACGAGCTCGAAAAAGTACTAAAAAAGAAGTCAAGATACAGTTGCAGATTGAAGAATTAAATCTCGATGAAATTACGATAAAAATCCTCAAAAAATGACTAAAAATACAAATGTAGAAAAATACCAGGAAGATATAATAATGTCCAAGGTCCACAAAGAGTAGTCAGAAGAAGTCCCGTATCTAAAGTAGCAAGGTATAAGAAAATACAACAACAAGATAAAGCCTTTTTTTCATATAGGTCACTGGTCAGGGACCTATTTGTAAGAAAATATTTGGAAACCTTACACTTAGATCCCTGCATGGGGACCTAAATGAAATAGTGAAAAGCTTCTGGAGTCGACATTAATTATGGAGATCTGAGTAGGCCTTCATGCAATTTTCACACTGATTCATGTGGGCGGCTAAAATTAGATGAATGGATGCGATTTGGGGCATCTACTGTGGACACACGTCACCAAATTATGACATGTGCTCTTGGGATTGTTCTTCCCAAATTTGGCACAGGTGACGGCGACGATCTCCTTCTATGATCAATCTGCGGTGTTCTGCGGTGATGGAGTGTCTCCTGTAGGGCTAGAAGGGTGACACCTTTACCCCTCGAGCTCCCCTACGGTGGAAGATGCATCGAAGAAGATGTGCAGCGGTTGAGTACCAGATGGCCTAGAATTTCTGAATTGATGAAGAAGAATGCATAGCTCCTACTCTTGAAATTGCTCCAGATGAAAGAGTTGCTCGATGTCTAGTTGCTCTGATTAATGTTGTTTACCCTCCAAAAGTACCATAAATTAAGGATATCTTGCTTGATTCACAAATAATCATCTATGAAGTTAAGGTATTTGTAGGTTCTTATATTGGGTTCCAGCAAGATGAATAATAGACACAAAGTGGGTCGATTTGAGATGAAATTACGAATGAATTTGGAGTGAGAATCAAACAAGCGGATTAAATCTAACTAATGGTGTAATTAGATGATCTAGTCGGGCATGAAAGTCGAAGAATGAAAATGGGGCGAATTGGTTACATGTGGTTGAAGGATGTATAATCCTTATGGTCTTCGCTCGATGGAGAGGCGTTCCCAGAGCTCTTGGCATGCAAGGCGGCAATGCAAGGTGGAGTTCCACCTTGGAACCATTCCTCCGATGACTGATCTTCCACATGGGGCAAACCTTAAGTGTTGTCACCATTGGAGACTAGCGGAACAAGGCAAAGAAGACGAGATCTCAGCCAGTTTGTTCTATTGATAGGGAAAGTTAGGTTGAACTGACCATCTTTGGAGGTTTTTATAGGTGAATCAAAGGGAGTTAGGTGTTAATCCTAGGGTAGGTGTGGATTAAGGATGTTAGGAGGGTGTAACCAAGGGTTTAGATGGAGTATGGGATTAAAGATGGTCATGGGAAAAATAGTTGAAAGCAGGTCGCAGGAATAGAAGATCCAACAACCAGTCTTGAGGAAGATGAACCTAGTGCTAACACGTGTCAGCACCTGGTTGGCTAGATGTTAAAATTCACTATAAATTATATAATAATTAATAAATAACGTTATTGTAAATAAGTATAAAAAGAAAAAATATAGATAATTAAATTATCTTATTATTGAAAAAATTATTTTTATAAATAATGAATATTTATTGAAAAAAAATATAATATTATTAAATATGTATATAGTATACTTATTAAATAGGATTCTGATTTTAAATTTAATAATTTTATAAATAAAACACTAATTTTTGTATTTTATTAATTAATATGATAATAAATAGAGTTATGTGAATTTTTCCAGATTTTAATAAATTATTTTAAATGTATTAATAAATACAAATATGTACTATACAACTCAATTTCATCTATAAATTAAGATATTTGATTTATTTAAAATATTAAATAGTGTCAAAAATTTCTGAAATAAATCATGGTTAAAATTCAAGATCAAGAAAATAATTGAAAATTGTAAAAGTAATAAAAATATAAATGATATGTTCTAAATAAAATGAACAACCCATAAACCATGTTGTCACTAGGTCCCAAAACTGACATTTTGCAAACGGGCTCCGATTTTAGTGAAAACACCTTCATTATTTTATGAACTTCAAAGGCGAGTAGAGTGAAATTGGAGTTCGTATGAGACAGTTATGATTTCCGAAAGTTGAGAAATTGACAAATTGAAAGTTGGATTTCTTGGCATATATACAAGATAATATTTTTAACTTATTTTTATATTTCATATATATTTTTAGAAATAAATAGGAAGAGAGATTGTTGAAAAATATTTACAAATGAATTAATTAAAAATTGTTGAATTGTTTATAAATACTGGATAAATAATGAATAATGTGTGAAGTGAATAAACGATTATTTTTATGGTTTTCTTTCCTTACCTCCCCCTACTTTTTTGTTTGTCGACTAATCCATGTTGACTTGGTCTCGGGAATTAGGTTATATAAATATATCTTTCACCTATATTTATAATTTATAAGTCATATTGTACATATATACATATTTACAATCTGCCTTCTTTTCTTTTGTTTATTTTTTATTTATTTACATGTTTTTGATGCATATAAGTTCATTTTCATTCATGAATGGAGTTTTTGCAAAAGATGGAAATTAATGGATATTTACATGTATTTTTTAAGGGTTTTAAGACAAAATGCAAACAGAATGTTAATAAATCATGTCTTCATCATATCTCTACCCAAGTACCGACATCTTGGTAGGTGTGTGTAGACTACCACAATCTAAATGTCGCAACGAAAAAGGATCACTTACATCTACCATTCATTGATCAAGTTCTTGAGAAATTCATAGGGAAGGAATACTTCTGCTTTATAGGTACTCTGGGTACAACCAAGTGGCAATCACCTCTAAAGATCAAGAGAAGAGAACTTTTACCTGCCCGTTCAACACCTCTGCTTTCAAGAGAATGGCCTTTGTCCTTTGTAATGCTCCAGCAACTTTCCTAAGGTCCATGCTCACCATCTTTATTGAAATGGTTGAAAGTTATCTTGAGGTCATTATGGATGATTTCTCCGTCTACGGTGATCGATTAAATTCTTATCTTCAGCACCTAGACAGAGTACTCCAGAAATGTCATGAAATCAATCTTATATTATTATGGGAGAAGAGTCACTTCATGGTTACAGAAGGGACAGTGTTGGGCCATGTCGTCTCCAAGCGAGGCTTGGAAGTCGACCCGGCAAAGGTGGATGTGATCTCTAAACTCAAGCCACCTCAAAATGTTAAGAATGTGAGGTCATTCTTAGGTCATGTTGGCTTTTATCATCATTTCATCATGGACTTCATCAAATTTTCCAGCCTCTCATAGAGCTGCTTTACAAGGAGACCGAGTTTATTGTCGATTAGACGGTTCTCTAATCTTTTTATCAGCTAAAAGAGCTCATTACCCAGGCTCAGATCCTACAACCACCTGATTGGTCTCTTCCATTCGAGATCATGAGGAGTGCATCAGACTTCGCAGTTGGGGTTGTTCTCGGATAAAGAAGAGACAAAGTTCCCTATGATATTCACTACGCCAGCAAGACGCTTGATAAAACACAAAGAAATTATACAGTCACATAAAAGGAGATGTCGGTAGTAGTTTTTCCTTTAGATAAGTTTAGATCTTATCTGTTATGATCAAAAGTCATCATCTTAACTGACCACTCCGCCATCTGGTACTTGCAACAGAAGAAGGATGACAAATCCAGATTACTCAGATGGATCCTTCTCCTCCAAGAGTTTGATTTGGAGATTAGAGACAAACCTGGAGTTCGAAACGTTGTGGCAGATCACCTATCCATAATTGAATGCCAAGATACTCCACTAAACAGTACATCGATAATAGAAACTTTCCCTGATGAATCAATTCTAAGTGTGGCTTCTCTTCCATGGTTTGCAGATATTGTGAACTACCTTGCACCTGGGGTGTTCCCACAAGATTGTACACTGATCAAGAAGAACAAATTCATGTCTGACATTCATTTTACCAGTGGGTGGATCCACATCTATTTAGCGAAGGTGTGGATTGCATTTGACGTCGGTGTATTCCTAAGGAGGAGTATATAAGTGTCCTCGAGCATTACCATAAGCTCGAATCTGGCAGACACCATTCCGGAAGCAGAACAACAAGATATTGCAATGTGGCCTCTGGTGGCCCACACTCTTCAAGGATGCAGATAACCATGTGAAAGCATGTACAAACTGTCAGAAAATGGGGAAAACCCTTGGAGTTAAAGACAACATGCCCCTCAAATATATCCAGAATCTTATGTATTCGATGCATGGGGAATCAATTTTATGGGTCCATTTCCTAACAGTCAAGGCTACAAAGGCATCCTTCTTGCCTTTGATTATGTGAGTCGATGGGTGGAAGCCATTCCTGCTTGAGCCGCATAAAAAAATGGTTTGCAAATTCTTGAAAGATAACATCATCTCGTGGTTCAGCATTTCGATGATTCACTTTTCAGATGGAGACAACCACTTCATCAATAAGGAGGTCAAGAAATTAACGAAGGAGTATGATATCGATCATCAGATCGCATCTCCTTATCATATGCAATCAAATGGCTTGGCCGAACTTCCAAACAGAGAAATCAAGATGATATTGCAGAAACACATGAGGCCGGATAGAAAGAACTTATCGCAACTTCTATACTCAGTTCCATGTGCATACAGAATGGCCTACATGTCTCCTTTGGGTATGTCACCCTATCTCCTTGTCTATGGGAAGCCATGGCACATGTTAGTGGAATTGAATCACAAATCATTGTGGGCAGTAAATATCCGCAGCCTCAACTCACAAAAAGATGGTCAGCAGAGAAAGTTAGATCTGAACAGACTCATGGAATTCAAAGATTACACGTACGACAACAGTATGATATACAAGGAGAAGGTCAAAACTGACATGACAAGCACATCAAAAGAAATACCTTCAAACTTGGATAGAAAGTCTGACTGTTTGATGTAAAATTGAAGATTTTCCCAGGAAAATTGAAGAAAAAGAGCAAATGGTCAGGACTGTACCGAGTCAGGACCATGCATGACAGCAGAAGTGTACTAATATCATAATTGCCAGATGATGCACAACCTTTCATAGTCAATGGTCAGTTGCTGAAGATGTACTTAGAGCATGATACATTCTTAGCCATTGTCAACTCTATACAAGTAGTTCTTGAGGAAGACTTCATTTCTGCAACAGGTTCAGTGGAGTCAGACAATGCTCCCATAAATATCTTTCAGTATATTAGATTTCCTTCTTCTCTTCTTTTCTTTTTCATTCTTTTATTCTTCCAAAAAGTGATACTCCTCCCATTCATCATTGTTATACTTAGGATATACTTCGTCCTATGTATCGGGGGATGAGTGTATTCAGGTGTTCATTCTTTGATCCCTCGCTTGTCTCCTCAAATTTTGATTTTATGTCTATACTTAGCGATATTTTACCCTAAGTAAATCGAGGGGACATGTCGAGCCGATAATTTATTCATACCCACCCATGATCCCAACCTACTATGTGTACAATCTACTATACTTAGGATTATTTGATCCAACATATACTGGGGCCGGTCGACTTCAAATTCATTATTCATTCGTTGTAGTATAGGCTCTTCTATAATGACTATGAGTTATGTTTTCCCTTTCTCTTCGATATACGAGGACATAACTCAAGATAAGTATAGGGAGTCATATATATTCTGTATATATTTAATCCATAACTCCTACTTGTGTATTTTTATAATATGACATAATAATAAAATTCAAACACATAAGAAATTCTTTGTAATTACAATAAATAAAATAGTGAAAAAAATGTTTTGTAAAATGGTTGGAAAACCACTTTGACAAATCTTTTGTAAAACTGTTTGAAATATAATTTGTGAAATATTTTCAAACCTTTGTTAAATTGTTTTACTTGTAAAAATTTCTTTCTGTTGTTTGAATAAATTATTTTGAAAATCTATTTGCATATGTCTTGGAATGATTGCAAAAATACTTCAAAAAACCTATACATACTATTTGAAAATCTTTGCAAAATGATTTTCATTTTTTTGTAAAAAAATGTAAAAATTATTTGTGAAACTATTCTTTCAAAATAAAGTTTTCAAAATGATTAAGAAAATGTTTTCAATTTTTTTGAGAAACTTGTACATACTTCAAGTGAAATAAACTCTTTACAAACTCTGTACAAGAAAACTGTAAATACCTTTGTAAATCATATCACCTAAATTGTTGTACATAACAAATGCATTCCCATGTAAATATCTGTACAGCATTATTTACCAAAACTTTTTTGTTTTTCAAAAATCACTAAAATTTTGCAAAACCAAAATCCCATAAAAATTTTTAAAATGGTTTTATAATTTCTTAAAAATTTGCAAACTGATTTCAAAAATCCATAAAAAGTTCAAAATCAGAAAATGGTTTCACAAAAATATTTTCAACATTGTGCATAGTTTTTCAGATTGATAATAACAAGTGAACAAGTCTAAATAAATTTCGAAGATTGGAGTTTGGTTCGACCTTAATCTACTTAATCACAGGAATCTTAAGGGAAATGGAATTGAGATGTTTCAGGTCTACTAGACTCAATTCTATGGGACTACAAGACTAGATTCAGCATTCACTTGACTGCCTAAGTAGAATACTTCGGAACACACGCATGACTCTTGCCGAAAATGAACTAACTTGAACGCATGCACTATGCACTTTGCTCAACTCAGTTGAAGTTGTAGAGGGTTGGATTTGTCAGCATGAGACACAAGCCATTGGAAACATCGTAGGTCACAATCTGTGGCCATTGTACCCCAACCTGATCCAGTAGCCGTGATCTCTAATAATAAAATGTTGTGGGTTGCAATAATGCTTCAATAGAGGGATAATCTACTGTCTCAAGAAGACAAAATCCTTATGTAAATGTTGTTGTACATAGTATAAAAATGCAAAAATAAAAAACTCCAAAAAATCAGATAGGCAAAAATCAAGAAAAATCATTTCCCATCAGAGCATGAATATCTTCAATAAGTAAGCTTGAGCTTTAGAGTCTAAGTATTTGTGTGAGCTTGTAGTCGGATGACATGGCTACATTGGTCAGGCATCCTATGATAGGTAGTTACACTATCGACAATCCATTCTTCTCTCCACCTCATCTTCTTGAACCGGTTGTACTTGAACTTAGAAGGGAACAAGTCAATGACATAAGGGATTGCATATGACATTGACTTGTTCTGACCAAGATTTTGATGAGACATGAGTAGAGTTTTGTGATTCTCAGAGGCTGTTGTGTTTCAATTCCAATTCCCAAACAAGGTCCCGACCACACTAAAAATCAGAAGGTCCGATTAAACTCCAAACTTTGATATTATGAAGACAAGTTCAAAAATTAAAAATCAATCCAATTTATTTCTTTTTATTTTCTTTATTTTCTTTTCTACACTTATAGGAATAAGTGTTTGCTAGGGACTAGCAAAAGCAAGTATAGTTGGTGATGAATCTTGATTTCATCACCTTTATTCTTTCATTTTGAGCTTAAATCCCTTGCTAAATGTATGTATATATCACTAATTTGCAAAAATAAACACTCTATAATTTATACATAATATTGTATAAAATATTGTATATTTATTTAATTTAATTCCAAAATAAAAGAATAATGGAAGAAAAGAAAAATAAATGAGGCACAATAAGTGTTGAGTGACCCTAGATCCCGAGGCCCAGTCATCATGATGACTTGGTCGACAAGGAATAAAGTAGGAGTGTTAGGGCGACCAATTATACAGAAGATACATTCAAAACCCTAAGATTCATAGTTAAAGTTTGGGACCTATTTTATTTTATTATTTTTACACCTCAAATAATATAACGGTCTGTATAAATATTGTAGATAAAAATCCAAAGAAAAATACAAAAACTGATTTCACAGAAAAATAATGTGCAGTGTGCCCGAGACACACAAAATAAAAAGTAAAAATAAAACTTCACGGACATATATCTTATCCAAACTATATCAGAATGGACCAAAATGACCTTTAATTGTATATTTCATTTAATTTGGAGTATAGATATAAAATTTAGATTTTTGAGCCCATATTGTGCAATATATCTGTAAATTTTATTCAATATATATATATATTCCTTGTATTTTTAAATTCTTTTATTTTTTATAAAATTCTAAAAATTATTGGAAACATAATTACAATAAAATGAAATCATTATAATAAAATTAAAATAAATAAGAAAATTCAATACATTGATAAAATATACATATATATAACAATAATGTATATATACATAATTAATGAAGTATAATATAAACTCAGAAAAATACAATAAAAATATCTAAATGTGTATAAAAATAAATCAAATATAGATATAAACTGCATGTATAGAATAATAAATATAAAAATACCAAAATACATGTATTTATATCTATATTTTACTTTTAAATATTAACCTATAATAAATATCCTCAAAAAAATAAATAAAAAAAATGTACAATATACTACATAAAATTAGAAACATTTTTTATTTTACTTGGACCATTAACCCCTTGGTCAACTGTTATGTCTCCCATCGCCACTTCAGTCAAAGAAAGTGAAGATCTGACATTTCCCAATTTCCTAGCTTCCTCTACTCGCCCACTTCTCTCGATAAACCCACTAAACTGTAGCCCTATTATCCCTCACAGTTGCCCTTACTTGAATCTTCACCAACCCTTCTCCTCTTGCACGCCACCTCTTCACCTTTTTTGGTCGGAGCCCACTTCTATAAACCTTCTTTGGTTTCCTTTTTTATTTTAATCTTTCTTCAACCATTGTAATCGCTAGAGGATCTTACCATTGAACTCCTAGTAAATTACGTATAGGTCATCTGCCACGTCGCTTCACATGGTTCCCCATGCGAGCCAGGTATTTTCAAATCAAGCCCCTCCAAGTTTGATTATTTAGTTTTAGTATTTAAATTTGTATATAGTTCAAAACTTCAGGATATGTTGCATTATACTCCTCTGAACTTTGATTATTTTGCATAAATATCCCTGCCAGGCCTCTGTGATTATTTTTATATATTTATTTTGGATTAAACAGCCACCTTGCTCCAAAAATCGTGTAATAATTTCTGAAAGTGCCTTGAATGATGCTTAGCTGCAATTTTTTGTCATTTCATAGCATTTTGTATTTATTAAAAATCATTTTGGTGCTATTTATTCCTTGTTTGACATTAAAAATACAAAAAAATCATAAACCCCTTTTGTAAAATTCCAAAAAGATATCTATTGTTTATTAGCCTATTTTATAATGCTAGACCAAAAGTCACAGAAAAATCTCAAAAGAAACTTTAAAAATTAGAAAACCCTTGCTAACCTTAAAAAAATGCAAAATATTTTTGAAAAAACCAAAAAATAATTTCTATTCTATATTTTATATATACTATTTTCTAAATATAAACTTATTTTTTAAGAATTTTGACCTCATTCTATTTAAATCTCAAAACAACTCGGCCTATTTAGAGAGTCCATGATTTTGCATATTTTAGACTTTAAAAATACCTAAAAATTAGCAAAATTACTTTAAAAATCAAAAAATAGAAGAAAATATAAAAAAATAAAAATATTTTATTTTGTAAATTTTGATTGTATATATATATCCATATTTATAATTATAATACCTTATATTATATTATAAAATTATATATACTTATGTATAATTAGTATTATTATTAATTATTAAAAATACCTTTTAAATATTTTAAGTCCCTTTAGAAAATAAGAAAGAATGTGCTTTGTACCTCGACCATCACTTGAGTCAGAGGTGAAGGCTAGGGTTTGGGCCTTAGCACATCGTAAAAGCGTGAAGATCGCATCACATGCAATCAAGAATGAGTAATCATACTAGTTGCTTAGGGCAACAGAAATAAAAAAATATAAAGATGAAACCATATGATATGATAACCATTATCATATAGTTTCATCAAGATCACAAATGAGTAATAAAAATACCTCTTGAAGCGTATTTGCGATCGTATGTCTCTAAAGGATAGATCTCATGCCTCAAGTCTGATCCAATGAAGGATGTACTTACATGTGCGTAGATGAGATGAGTGCTTCCCACAATCCGAGTTGAAGATCTGAGCATAGAATCTCTTGATTTCATCTCAAAAAATTGACAGCCTTCCTCATGAGCAAAATGCATCGAAGGAGGCGGAGATCCACGAACAATCGATCCGGCAACACAACGGTGATGCGACGGTGGCTAGGGCTCTCACAAACAATAATGTAGGCGGTCACAATATTGATTGAGATAGAGAGATTGGGAATGTATGAGAATAGAGAGAGATTTGTTACTTTCTTTTTTTGTTAGAGAAAGAGCTAGGTCTAGCCTTTCTTTTATAACAAATTGGTTGGTAGAGAAGCATTCCTAATTCAATAAATGGCCATGAATTTGCAACAAAAAAATTTTAATTTAAAATAAGTTAAATATATTGAATATTCATCAATATATTTTAATTTCAATTAAATCAATTAATGTGAAAATAATTTGAAAGAAGACAAGCCCCCTTCCATACAGGGTGGACGGCCACCTTGAATTAGGACTCCTACTGTCGAATGGGGGCTATCTCCTTCCAATTATTCATATCTCATCATATATTCCACATGTACAACAACTTATATTTAAAAATTATTTACCAAATTAGTTTAGACTATTTTGTGATAATTTCAATAATTCTATTAATAAAAATTATGAATCATATACAACAACCCAATATAAAATGTAAATTGCATTTACAATTAAATGTACAATATGAATCAAATTTACATCAACATTTAATTCATAAATCCCATTTACAATTAAATCTCTCCAATATATTATAAATTACATTTATAATATTCAGGAAATTTATGGATAGTGATATCCACATTCATCATATCTTTGAAAACTAAATAATATTTAATTTTCTTAGATTATTGTTCTCATGCATCCAAATAATATGAATCACATTCATATTATTCATGATAATTAAATCATATATAATCATAATTTCATGGCGCTAAGATACTTCATCAACAAGAGAATTATTCTTGAACTCTTTCAAGAATTATGTGCCTTCTCCGCGGATAGTTGGAGATAAGGATAGGGTAATTGTACATTCTATGTGTAGTGAGTTGGATATCGAAATCAAATCTCAAATCCATATCTCATAGTATCATGTTCACTAGATATCACATTAGAATAATGAAATTTAGGGAACATTTTTCACATTTCGAATGACATTCATAATAAATTTTCAAGCCACAGAACCAACAATGTATCATCAATTTATATTACATTAATTCCATTTAAATTAACATGTAACAAAAGAAACTGCATTTTGTACATGTATCCCAAATTGTAGTAGAAGAGAAAGAAAAGCATTTAAAATATCCTGAACAAAAACTATAACATGTGATCTATGAAAATCTCAAAATTTATCTTATAGAGATAGTGGCACTAGATCTTTAAAGTGAAGACAGTTGTCGCCAACTCTAAGTCATAGATAGGGTAAATTTCTCTTATGCGGCCTCAACTGAAGTGGTTCAAAATCAATCATGTGAACTTGCTGCATAAGAACCACTCCTAAATACTAACTTGAAGCATCTATATACAATGCATAATCCTGAGTTTCTAAAGGAAGTGCAAGAATAGGCACAATCATCAATCTTTTCTTCAATGTCCTAAAGGCCAACTCACATTAATCATTCCAAATGAAATGAACTCTCTTATGTGTCAATCATGTCTAGGGAAGAACAACTTGGTAAAAACTACCGACTAAGCATCTGTAATAGCCCACTAGTCCAAGCAAGCTTCGAATCTGTGTGACTGTCTTGGGCTGCTCCCAAGACATGACTGCCTCAATCTTCGTAGGGTCAACTACGATACCTGCTCCATAAATGACATATCCAAGGAATGTGACCTGGGATAATTAGAACTCACATTTGCTCAACTTGGTATACAACTTGTACTCTTGAAGTATGTCCAAGACTATCTTTAGATCATTGATGTGAACCCTATTTATTTCAGGAATATATCAACACATCGTAAATGCATGCAATCACAAACTTTTCCAAGTATGGATGGAAAATCATTTTCATCATATACATAAAAGTTGTAGGGGCGTTTGTGAGCCCAAACGGCATCATGATAAACTTGTAGTGCCCATATCGAATCCTGAATGATGTTTTCAGAATATTCAACTCTGGAATCCTAAGTTGATGGTAGTCTGATCGGAGATCGATCTTTGAAACATCAAAGATCCATGTAGCTGGTCAATAAATTTGTTGATACATGATAGAGGATAATGGTTCTTCATTGTGTTCTTTTACATCTGTCTGTAACCAATGCAAAATTTCATCAATCCATCCTTCTTTCTGAAAAAAAGAACAGGAGCACCCCAAGTTGAAGTGCTCTGCCTCACAAAACCTAAATTAAGTAACTCATGTAACTGCACATTCAACTCTATCAACTCATCACACTCTGGTTAAATACTTAAGAAAGATGATTGTCTTTAGGATTCCAAACTTACCCGAATTTACATTTAAGGGTAAATTACATGACTTTAAAATAGAGTGTGTTTCACTGTTGAGAGGTTCGAGACTGGTTGTTCAGGGATGTGACACATTTCTAGCAACCGTCCGAGAGACATCTGAGGGAGAGCTGATGGCTCAAGACATCTAGGTGGGTCAAATTATGTTGATGTGTTTCTTAATGATTTGCAAAGTTTACCATCTAAAAGAGAGATTAAGTTCGAGATCATATTTAAATATAATCTACTTACTGCATCTGAATCGCATTCTGATCAATGTCCCACATTTGGACTAATATCAGACAACTAATCTACTGAGAGGAGTCACTAAATTCCAAACATTTTTCATCACTCCGTCGGAATGGAAGTGTTAGGGTTATACAATCATTTACGATCACATCACCCTTAAGTATTCCTAATACTCGTACATCCTACATATTAGAAGACCTAGAATAAACATGAAGTTTTAGATCATATTTGAACTACCTTCTTCAGGGTTTTGTCATTAATTTTTTCATTCGGTTATTGGGAGTTGGCATCAGTCATATGCTTTCCGAAAGCGTATATCATACCTACAAATTCTTGTCATGCTTCTATAGCAAGATAACCATGCATTGAATTTGATCGGTCCTAATACCTCATGAGTGAGCTCATGCCTTCCAATTCAGTAGTGAACCTGTATGATCCAATTGAGAGATCGTATTACCCATATGCCCTTGTATGCACACTAGCTCGCTGGTGCATAGACCTTGATAAGGTCATCAAAGTAATGGTCTGCCTAATGTACATACTTAGACATATAATAATAGATATGTATCTAATCAGATGATGTGTGCTGATATCGTGATAGCATACGACATAGATCTTGGTTATCTCGATCTCGTTAAGTCGTCTCTTTGTCCTAACTTATCTAACACCCCCGAATCTATATTCCTATGCAGAGGTCATGCATAAAGAGGTCAATCAGATATCATCCTTTAGAGAAGAATTACCATCTCCTTCTCAAGCTGGAGATCAACTCTTAACAATCATTTGATGGTGCTTGATGAGTCCCCAACCTAACTCTTTAGATATCATTCAAGAACGACCTCTATGATTCAATCATTGAACCAACAGTTGTATAATTATTAACATGGACATGGTACATAACCCAAATTGTACTAAGGGACCTTATAAGTGCATTCATTCATTTAATTTCAGATAAGGAGTGAAATAAATAAATAAGCTTTATTGATATATCAAAGATTACAATAAAATTTATTATAGAAATGGTTCACCCCAGGTGTACATGGCTAACAATCTCCCACTAGACTCAGAACCATTCAGGTACTATCATTAAAATTATGGTCATTACATGATAGTCGAAAACCTTTTGGGGGTAAAGTTTTGTTAAGGGGATCAGCAACATTGTCGGCAAAGTCCACCTTGGTGATGATGATGTCAGCATTCTTTTGAACCTCTCGAATGATGTGGTATTTCCTTTCCACATGTGTGTTCTTTTGATGCCACTTGGGTTCCTTTTCCTGAGCTATAGCTCATGTGATATTGTAGAGCAGCGGGATGGGAGTATCGAAGGAAACTACACCAAGTTCCAAGATTAACTTACATAACCACACCGCCTCCTTTGCAGCATCGATGCGATAATATATTCGGCTTCTATTCTTCAATTAGTTGTAGTGTCGTTCTACTTACTTCTCTAGCTCACAGCACCACTGTTCAACAAAAACACATACCCTGAAGTTGACTTGTGGTCATCTATATCAAATTGGAATTCTGAATTTGTGTATCCTAAGACTTAGAGATCACCATATCCATAGACCAAGATATATCTTGCATCCATCTTAGATACTTAAAGATGTTCTTCACTACATTCCAGTGTTGTAATCCATAGCAGGATTGGTAATGGTTTACCACTCCCACAACATGGCAGATATCTGCCCTTGTGCACATTATGGTATACATTAGGATTCCCACAACTTATGTGTAAGGGCATCCAACCATGTCTTTCTTATCAGCAATACTTTGAGGAGCTATCCCTTTAGATAGGTGAAATAGCACGGGAGTCGGATGTGTCTAACATCTAGTCTTGGAGGGCTTGCGATGTCTGATAAGTTAGATCTGGAAATCATTATATCGACGCCTCTTTCGGCTCTCGACAATCAACTCAAGTGTAATCTCAACAATTAACCCAAAACAATATTTAATCAAGTAAATGTTGGTGAGCTAAATTTTATTATACCATACAAAAATGTGTATAGTATGCAAGCAGTAGGGGTCGAACCACAAAGGAGCACATGAGGTAGAGAAACAAAAATGAATAGAAAACTTAGAGGTTTTTTTATTTTTATTTTTTAAGTGTTTTTAAGGGTTTATAATATATTTATTATGTTTTTAGTTTTGCAAATTTTAAATTTTAATTTAGAAAATTAAATAGCAGATTAATATAGATAATAAATACTATATATAAACAATATACAAGAGATGTTTTTTATTTTTCAAATATAATAAATAAACTCAATAATTCAAAAGGAGAATATTTTGTGTTTTGTAACATTTTCTCTATTTTTTTTGGTAATTTTGGGATAACTTTAAAGAATTTTTTATTTTTAAATAATATTGAAATATATAAAGCAAACAAAATAGTAAATTAGGGAGCTTAAAATGGGCTTAATAAATATCTATCAATTCAAATTGAACCCAAATTAAATTTTTCTAAATACTAGATAATCTAAAAAATGATAAAAAAAACTTAGATAATATTTTTGTGATTTTTATGTGATTTTATAAAAATTTTATAAGTTTTTTTGAGTTTTTCAATTTTAAGAGTTTTTAGTTAACATTTTGTAAAAGTATTTTTCGAAATACTAAATATAGCCAAATAAAAATAATTTTTTTTGGACTTTTTCAAAACAATTTTAATTTTTTTTTATTTTTAATGTTAATTTTGGAAATGGCGATATTTTTTTATATTTTTATAAAGAGGGGAATATTTTCAATTACCTTTAGAAAAATATATGTGATATAATAGGTTCCAAGAACTTGAAATAGATATTCTATAATTTTTTGATGCAAAATGTTATTTTTTATAATTAAAATACAACTACAAAATTAAATCTACAATACATGAACTAATTGCAATTTTCAAGAAATATTAGAGAATTTAATAACACTTTAAGCAAGTCCAGGAGCATAAATGAAATATTTCCACATTTAAATACAATATCCGTATTAGTAGAGGTGTAAAAGCAAATATCCAAAACTATAGGACTAAGCATGCAAATTTAACAAAAATATTATAACTATTTTTTAAAGTTTTTGGATCAAATTATAACACAAATCCAAAAGGGTATCCATGTTAAATTCCCACCCCCTTATGTGCACAGGCACGTGTGATGGCGTGGACTGGACTAAAGTGCAAATATAGGGTAGCTTGGGGTTCTGAACATAAACAATACAGAAATATTACAACTTTTAGTGAGAGCATATGGATTAAATACGAAACACAAAATGGAGGGAGTATAGAATGCAAAATACCCCATAATAGTGCGTTGATGGATGGTGTGATGCGCCTCACTTAAGTGATCGGACATGCCATATGGCTCGATACAGCTGATGAATATGCGATTCATCATCTTTTCATTTATTTTAGCTTAAAATCCCTTATAAAACAAATGTATATAACATTAACTCCATATTCTTACTAACTTGCATCTATACGTAAATATTGTATATTTATATATTATTTTAACCTAAAATAAATAAATAAATAAATAAATGAAAATAAAGAAAAAAAAGAAGGCTGTATATATGTAATAGATACAGATTGACCCGAACCCCGAGAGAAGGTCAAGACTTGACCTGATCGACCAAGAATAAAGTCGGGGGAGATAGGGTCCTTAAGCAGAAAATCCAAAAAAATATGTGTTTGTTGTTGTAAATACTTCTCTCTTATTTTGTGTATATCTGTATAAAACTGACACTAATTTATTTGTTAATTGACCTCAAATGAAATAACTTTTAAAACCAAAGTTGTAAATAAAAATATCTTCTAATCAATAAAAATAATTGCACAATTAAGTCATGCACAGAATAAAAGTAACCACACTTGAAAAAAAAGCCACTAAGCCCTAATTGAAAGACCTATTCCGGCTTCATATGAACTCAAATTGAACCAATTTCACTTTCATTGGATTCTAAATTAAATTATCTTTAAAATGGTTGTGATTTCATAATTTTTGGAGATACGAGTAAAAAGTCAGTTTTGTGGGGTGGTTTGTGCAATTTTCCCATGTATTTTGTACATATTGTATTTGTATATATTTGTAAATTATTTTACTATTTATTTAATAATTAAAAAAATAATTAAAATTAATTAAAAAAAGAAACTAATCCTCATTTGCCCTTGTATATAATGTCATAAATGCATATAGTATATGTATATAGTTGTTATTTTTAATTAACCACCGTAAGAAAATCAAAAAATAACATTTTTAAATTCAAATAAATAAAGTGACGAATATTAAAAAAAATTTTAATTTTGTAAATAGTTTTATCTCTCTTTTACTCTATCTCATTTCAAATTTCATCTCTCTTATCTCTTCCACCAAAAAATTTCAAAAATTCAAAAATTGAAATTTCATCTCTATCTTTTCTATTTATATGGCTCTTTCTCCCTCATTCCAACTTGATCAATCTTTAGAGAGAGGAGCCCGATCTCTGAGAGAAAATTTCGTTGAGAAATGTGCCTAGCCTCCGAGCCGTCCGATGACAGCGAGTTCGCCTTCGTCGAGGCGATCAAGGACCATTTCCGCTCCTAAAGTGAGATCCACATTTTTCTTATTTTTTTCTAGGTTAATCATAGTTTTATTTCTCGCACTTTTATTTCATCGTCAATTTCTTTATTTAGATCATTAATTTCATCATGATTTGATCCGCTTTGACTCCATCTTTCATCACATGTCTTGATCTCTCTGCATTCAATTTCTACCTCCCACGATCTATTAACTCCGACCACGTACGGTGGTCGAAGAATCGGATGTGATTCCTTTCATTTCCGTCGGATCCTCGTGCATGTTTCTTTTTGTAATTAAATAAAAAAATAATAATACAAAAAAATTATTTATTTTCTTATTCTCTCTAACATTGGTTTTGTAGGATAATCTTAAAAAAATAATAAAAAATAAAAAAATTAGTTCATGTTTACATTTCCTTCAAAAAAGAAAATTTTTATTTACATTTCTGTTTACATATATCAAAAAAATAAAAAAAATTAAAACAAAAAACAAAAAACAAAAAAAAATACGCCAAGCAAGACCGTTGTGTGCCTCAACGGTGTCGCCCCCTTTGTGAACCGGCATCCACCTCCGCCCGCGTGGGTCGTCCCCGCCGCGCCTGCACCCAACATTCGATACGCGTCCGTCCGTTGCTGCTCCTAGTGGTACCTCCCCTCGTAGCCCGTGCCTCCAGCCCCTCCGCGCTGGGCACGGTCCGCCTGCAACCGTGCCAGCGGTGCCGTCATCGCCAACGACCAGCGCCCCAGCACCGCCCGAAGCCGCGACTCCAGCCGCGGATGCCACCGCCGCTCCCCATCTCCGCCCACGGCCTCCTCCATCAGCGCCGCAGCGCCTCCTGCGCGCATCCCCCACGCGTGGACCGCCCTCCTCGCCAGCCCTCCTTTGTAGGCGGCCCCGCCGCCCAACAGCCCCTCCGCGCTCGCTGACGCTCCCGTTCGTGCACCGCCTGTCGCGACCCTTTTTTTTCCCGCTCCGCGCGGACGCACGCAGCAACGTGTCATCGACTCCGCCAGGCCACCTCCGCCGAGCCCGCGCCCTCCATCAAGCTCTCCACCGCTTCGCCTCGACCAACGCAGCCTCCACCATCACGCACGGAGGGGAGGCGGCCGATCCCTTTCCCACTTTGAAAAGAGAAACATGAACAACAAGCCCTAGGGGGTTTTGTGAATAAAAAAATAAGATAAATTACAACAGGACCCTCCAAAGTTTTGAAAATGGCAAAAGAGACCCCCCTCTCTAGAACATTACATGCCTAACACGTGAAATTTGGGTAATTTACCTTTTCATCTTGCAACTTCATATTTGATATATTCTAACGCAAAAACTTTCGATAATTGCATGTTAGTCCTTGTATTGTAGAACTTAAACTTTGCATGCTCTTTTTCATTAAAATAAATGTTTTTATGTTTTGAAAAATTCTCAAAAAAATGATGTATGTTCCTGCTGTAGTCTTTATCATTGCGTAAATTTTTCATCAATTTTTATTGTCGTATGATATTTTAAAAAAATCAAAAACAGTGTCTTTTTTCTGTTCAGACTTTGAAAATTCATAAAAAAAAATGGAAAAATTGCTTAAAAATTCCAAAAAATATAGTATAGGTGTATTTTGCTATTTTTAATTTCTATCCAATTTTAGTGCATTAATTACTTATAAAATCCCAAAAAAATAAAAAATACTAAAAATTTAATAAAAATTACAGAAAATTCTACAAAAATCCAAAAATAGTGATTTCAATTCCTGTTTGTAGATAATTTTATCTATTTTATCATAAAAATAATTTCCAAGAGTTTTGGGCACTTAAATATTTTTAAGTTGAAATTACTCTAGTCTATGCACAATTTTGTATTTTCTCACTATTTGATTTTAAAAAAATACAAAAACATCTTAAAATTCCACAAAAATTCCCAAAAATATTTCAAAACCTTCAAAACCCAAAAATATTTTCTTTGGGTTTTTCTGAGCATTTTTGGTATAATTGAAAATTAAAAAAAAGTTGGTGTGCATATTTCTTATGCTTGTCGTTATTTGAAAATATAAAAAAAAGTTTGGAAAATCAAAATTACTAAAAATTTGAAAATCAATTTGAAAAAAATAAAAAAATAAAAAAGATAAAAAATCACAAAAACTAAGAATAGTTGTCCTTTGAGATTCATGTTTTTCTTTTAATTAACTCTTGATTAATTGAATAACTCTCAAGATTTGTAGCCTCCATGAGTTCGACCCTGTCTGCTATATAGGTTAATAGGTAGCAAAAATTAAGAAAAAATTTATTTGTTTCTCGTAGGATTTTGGGGATAGCAACGACCTTTTGTATCAATAATTTCCGATCCTCAAGAGATTTCATGTAACGACAAAAACTTAGGGTAGGTTTATTTCATGGCCATTTAATTTCTATACAAATTTCACACATTAATTTTTTATAAAACCAAAAAAAATATTAGAAAAAACCAAAAATCTTATAAATATCATAAAAAATTCTACAAAAATCCAAAAATTGTGATTTTAGTTCCTGTTTGTAGATATTTGCATGTAGTTTGTCATAAAAATGATTGCTAGGAGTTTTGGGCAAATAAAATATTTTGAAGTTGCAAATTACTCCAGGTTGTGCATAATTTCGCATTTTCTCATTGTTTTATTTTTAGAAAAATACAAAAACATTTGAAAATTCCACAAAAATTCTCAACAATATTTCAAAACTTTTAAAACCCAAAAATATCTTCTCTTGATTTTTCTGAGTATTTTTGGTATAATTGAAAATTACAAAAAAGGTTGGTGTGCATATTTCTTGTGCTTTTGCATATTGTTTATTATTTGAAATTTAAAAAATATTGCAAAATGAATATCACTAAAAATTTGAAAATCAGAAAAATATAAAAATATATAGAAATTGAAAAATTGAAAAATTAAAAATAAAAAAAATAAAAAAAACAAGGATAGTTATCCTTTATGATTCCTATTTTCTCTTAATTAATTCTTGATTAATTGAATAACCTCGGGATTTGTAGCCTCCCTGAGTTCGACCCTGTCCGCTATACAGGTTAATAAGTAGAAAAAATAAAAAAATATTTGTTTGTTTGACATGAGATTTTTGGGGATTGCAACGACTGACATATCCATAATTTATCCGATCCTTGAGAAAACCGAGTCAACAAAATAGCGCCGTTGCCGGGGAGGCACGACGAGAGTAGTTAGGTTTCTCTTTTGACCTACTATTCTTGGTTGTAAATATCTGCTTATAATTTGCCACATTATTCCATTGTTCATATCCACTGCATCTGTTTCGTTTTTCTTTCTCATTTTGGATAGTTGTATTTCTTACACATTCTCTTTTCTTTTTATTGCGAGGGCCCGTGTAGCGAAGGAGGCAATCTTAGGAGAGCCGAACCACCCAAGCGACGTGGTGGCGGCTTGATTCTTCACCAAGTTGTAGGATAGCGTGAGAAGAGGAGAAGAAGAAGTGAAGGAAACAAAAAGAGAGAGAGAAAGAGTTTTTCTTTTCTACCATTTGAACTCTTGTAAACGAACATCCATTTATTGCGGGGTCTGTTTCACCAAGTGCCAGTGCACTTGGGGGACCTCACCGGTTTTGTTTTCATCTCCTTATTTTTCTTTGTTTCCCACGGATTTCGTGAGCAACCACTTGATTGCTTTAATTAATTTGCTTGATCCAGGTAATTAATTAGGTCCAAACACCCTAAACAAGAATTTCTGTACCTATAGAGTAGAGTGTAATTTGGACTTAGTTAAATTAACTTGTTTTTGCTCGTTAATAGAACCTATCATCTAGGACGGTTCACTTGCATCATATAGGATAGTTTATTTCAATTTTGCACGGATCACTTGCATGTAGAGTGATGGCGATAAGGTACGCATCTCTAACCCCTACATGCATCATTGTTTTAAATCGAGCATTGCCATTTCTGATCTCCTTCCTTGTTTTCACTCACATAAGTTAAAAAGGAAATTGGACACTCGGTAGGTGATTCTTCGAAAATATTTTAACCAAGTAACAACATCCTAAAATATGAGACTGCTAAAGAAAACTCAACCCTAAAATAAACACAAGGAAGAATCATTGTTTTGGGGAGAGTAACCCCCTCATTGTTTGGTTTGCTTGAGCGAGAGAGCGACCCACACACTAGGATAGAGCCACGCCCGAACTCTTTTCAGACTGCTATCTTGGGTTAGTCGTTCTCCAGTGAGGATCTCTCCAGTAGCCAGTAAAGCGACCCGTGACGTCCTTAACAGATTGAATTGATCGGGTAGCCAGTAAACGGTCCGCAATTCATAGTGGCTGAGAAAGATCTAACTTTGGGATTGGGCCAGTCTCCTGAGAGCATTGGGTTCCTAACAGCTCGCTCTAACCGCTCTGATAGATTGTAGTGTCATCAAACTCTTAAATTGACAAGATAATTGACCGGACCTTCACGATCTTCACTTTGAGTCGAGTTGGTGAACTGAGGATTTGTATTGTGTTCGATTGCTTGTGTGCATACTCGATCCTTCTGTGCACTTGTTCCTTTTTCTCCATATCGTTTGACTTGACCCTCGTACTCTCTCGATCCCATCTTTTGTTTCGAAGATGGCCGACTGGAGTTATTTTAATCCGATATTCGTTGACTTCTCGCACTCTCCAGACAATCCACCTTCCCTTTTTCAGGAGGACTTTCCTCCTGATTTTTGTGCATATCCGCCTAACCCATTATTTCAGGAATCAGACGATGATTTTCACCCACCCTCATTCAACCCACCCGATCCTAGGATTTTGGAATCACCTTTCACGATTTCCACACTTGAAACACTGAACCAGATGATGGACTATATGAATTCGAGGATTAGCAATCTATTTAACATAGATATGAGCCAAAACTTTGCTCCACTATTTGAGGATATGGATTCACTTGAGGATAATCATGAGAGCTTGCAATCACCCAAAATACAAAAAAGAGAAAATTTTAAAAATGCAAAAGATTCTGGGAGACACATTATTGATTCATTTTGTGAGGTGAGGACCCAAATGCTCGATCATTTACCCACACATCTATCCACCACATGTCCCAACCTTGACCACAAGGATGCCACTATACAGACTGCTCTCAGCAATCCTCGTGTATATGCTGATTCTGATCTCCTCCCATGTATGGAGGAGTTCCAAAAATTCAAAAAAAAATGTTGAATGAACCTGAAGTAGTGGCCACCCTTCATGAGATCATTAAAGACCCACTTCAACAGGCCATGACAGATTTATCTACTCCTAAACACAAGAAGAGAAACCGAAGGAGAATATTTGAGCGTCACATCTTGACCATGGCTACTGCCTACGCCATCTCTCACCGTCTATATTTTCATAAAGGGAACACTGCCACACCTCTTGTGAGTTGCTCCATATCTGACTATTCTTGTGATAACGGTCTCCTTGACGGCGGTTCATCAATCAATATAATACCCTTCTCTATGGTACAGTCTCTTCATCTTGGGCCTCTCAAGAAAACCAGGATGATAGTTCAATTTGCTGATGGATCTATCAAAAGGTCGAAGGGTATTCTAGAAAATGCTATCATTCTCATTCAGGGCATGAATTTTACTTCAGATTTTGTTGTAATGCTCATGGAGACCTTCACCCCTGTGGAGCATCCTCCCATCATCATGGGACGACCTTTCCTCGCCTCTGTAGGAGCCGTTATTGATTATGGTTCAGGAGAGATTCGCTTTCGTTCTGATGTAGGGAGCGATGTGTTGATCACTACACCCATTATTGACTAGAGACCTGCATCCCATGAGAGCCCGCCCGTGTTAGCCAACCCTAAGGAATTTGACCTCGATGATAATATCAAAGATTCTTGTTATATGATGGATGATAATAAAACCCAAGAATTCCTCTTCAAGGAGGAAGACTCGGAAAGCATAGACCTTGGAGTTCCCCCTTCTGGTATGTGGTGATGCATTGATGACATCTGTGGGATTTACACGATAGACACCCTAGAGCGGAAGGCATATCATGAGACTAGACAGGACGGACATGATTCGACTACTGATGAGTCCGTTCCTATTCATTCTGATTCAGGTGAGACCAATCAGGTCAAATTTGATTTGATTGCTTTTATAAAGGAATTTGGGCCTTTTGATAAAGATGATGGTCCGGTAGAGGCTCGCCAAGCTAAAATTGATCCTACTTTTTCTGATAATAATTTCGAGCCATTTTACTTTAATGTTTGCGAGACTTCCCAGGAAGGACATGACCACACTACTTCCAATAACCGGTTTAGGCCTACACAATCTGAAACCGCTGAGGATACATTCTTGGTCGATCCTACTCAACTTATGTCTAATGATGATCCCAATATATACCTACACCTTGTCAAATCCATACCTCAACGGTCCCACAAGAAGATTCATTTTCGACCTTCTTGACCTTTGTACATCCACTCCTCTTGTATATCCTTTCGTTTTACTCTTTCTTTTTCCGTTTTATCATTCACCCCTTTTCCGTGTGTGTGTGTGTATATGTTATACTTAGGATGTGCTTTATCCTAAGTATTGGTGGGGTGAATGATTTGTGTTATTTATATTCATCATGTTTATCACTCTTGTTGTTGCCTATACTTAGGGATACTCTGCCCTAAGTATAGGGGGTGATGTTGTTCATATCGTTTCTTTTTATTATTGAGTATGTACATTCTTTTCATCGGTTTTCCGCTTTTGTACACTCTACTATACTTAGGATTACTTGATCCTAAGTATAGGGGGGATCACCAACTTCTCTTCTTTTTATCTTTTCTTTGAGTCGTTGTAGTTTAGTAGTGAGTATTCCTGCCTATTATGCGGGTGACCCGGGTTCGATCCCCGGCAACAGTGTCATTTTGTTGACTCGGTTTTCTCGAGGATTGGATAAATTATATATATGTCAGTCGTTGTTATCCCCAAAAATCCCGTGTCAAACAAACAAATCATTTTTTTTGCTACTTATTAACCTGTATAGCAGACAGGGTCGAACTCAGGGAGGCTACAAATCCCGAGGGTTATTCAATTAATCATGAATTAATTAAGAGAAAGCAGGAATCTCAAAGGATAACTATATGTGGCTTTTTTTGATATTTTACCTTTTTTTATTTCTATATTTTTTATTTTATGATTTTCAAATTTTTAATGATTTTATTTTTGTAATTTTTTTAAAATTTCAAATAACGAACAATATGCACAAACACAAGAAATATGCACACCAACATTTTTTTTAATTTTCAATTATACCAAAAATGCTCAGAAAAATCCAGAGAAGATATTTTTGGGTTTTAAATGTTTTGAAATATTTTTGAGAATTTTTGTGGAATTTTCAGATGTTTTTGTATTTTTGTAAAAATCAAATAGTGAGAAAATGCGAAATTATGCACAGCTTGGAGTAATTTGCAATTTAAAAATATTTTATTGCACAAAACTCCTGGAATTTTTTTTATTATAAACTACATGCAAATATCAATAAAAGGAACTAAAATCACAATTTCTGGATTTTTTTAGAATTATTTATGATTTTGATAAGATTTTTGGTATTTTCTAATATTTTTTTGGGATGTATAAATAATTAATGTACGAAATTTGTACAGACATTAAATGGCCATGAAATAAACCTAATCTAATTTTTTGTTGTTACAGGAAATCTCTCGAGGATCGAAAATTATTGATATGAAAGGTCGTTGCTATCCCCAAAAATCTCACGACAAACAAACATTTTTTTCTTAATTTTTGCTACTTATTAACCTGTATAGCGGATAGGGTTGAACACAGAGAGGCTATAAATCCTAAGAGTTATTCAATTAATCAAGAGTTAATTAAGAGAAAAACCTGAATCTCAAAGGACAACTATCCTTGGTTTTTGTGATTTTTTATCTTTTTAATTTTTTTATTTTTTAAAAATTGATTTTCAAATTTTTAGTGATTTTTATTTTGCAAACTTTTTTTAATTTTCAAATAATGAACAATATGCACAAGCACAAGAAATATGCACACCAACTTTTTTTGTAATTTTCAATTATACCAAAAATGCTCAGAAAAATCCAAAGAAAATATTGTTTGGTTTGAAAGGTTTTGAATATTTTTGGGAATTTATATGGAATTTTCATATGTTTTTTGTATTTTTAAAAAAATCAAATAGTGAGAAAATGCGAAATTGTGCACAGCTTGGAGTAATTTGTAACTTAAAAAAATTTTAAGTGCCCAAAACTCCTAGCAATTATTTTTATGACAAAATAGAAGAAATTATATACAAATAGGAACTAAAATCACTATTTTTAGATTTTTGTAGAATTTTATATTATTTTTAAAAGATCTTCAGTATTTGTAATTTTTTGGGGTTTTATAAATAATTAATGTACTAAAATTTGATAGAAATTAAAAAAACAATAAAATACACCTACACTAATTTTTTTGGAATTTTTAAGCAATTTTTCGAATTTTTATGAATTTTCAAATTCTGTACAGACAAAAAGACATTGTTTTTTTTTAAAAAATATCAAACGACAATAAAAATTGATGAAAAATTTACGCAATGATAAAGACTACAACAGGAACAACATCATTTTTTTAGAATTTTTCAAAACATGAAAACATTTATTTTGATAAAAAAGAGCATGCAAAGTTTAAGTTCTGCAATATAGGGACTAACATGCAATTATTGAAATTTTTTGTGTTAGAGTATAACAAGTATGAAGTTGCAGGATGAAAAAGGTAAATTACCAAATTTCACGTGTTGGGCATGTGATGTTCTGGAGAGGGGGGTCTCTTCTACCATTTTCAAAACTTTGGAGGGTCATGTTGTAATTTATCTTATTTTTTATTCACAAAACCCCCTAGGGCTAGTTATTCATGTTTCTCTTTTCAAAGTGGGAAAGGGATCTGCCGCCTCCCCTCGGTGCGCGATGGTGGAGGATGCGCTAGTTGAGGCGGAGCGGTGGAGAGCTTGACGAAGGGCGCGAGCTCGGCGGAGGCGGCCTGGTAGAGTCGACGGCGCGCTGCCGCGTGCGTCCGCGTGGAGCGGGCAGAAGGAGAGCTGTGACAGGCGGAGCAGGAACGAGAGCTTCAGCGAGTGCGGAGGGGCTGCTGGGCGGCGGGGCCTCCTGCCGAGGAGGGCTGGTGAGGAGGGTGGTCCGCGCATGGGGCTGCATGCAAGAGGCGTTGCGGCGTCGACGGAGGTGGTCGAGGGCAGAGACGGGGAGCGGTGGTGTCCTCCGCGGCTGGAGTCGCGGCCTTGGGTGGTGTTGGGCCGTTGGTCGGTGGCGATGGCGGCGCCGCTGGCACGGTTGCAGGCGGATCGCGCACAGCGCAGAGGGGCCGGAGGCGCGGGCCGTGAAGGGAGGTGCCACTGGGAGTGGCCATAGACGGACGCGCGTCGCGTGTTAGGTGCAGCCACGGTGGGGACGATCTGTGCGGGCAGAGGTGGATGCCGTCGCGCGGAGGGGGCGGCGCCGCTGAGGCACACAGTGGTCTTGCCTGGCTTTTTTTGTTTTTTTATTTTTTTTATTTTTTTGATATATGTAAACATAAATGTAATAAAAAACTTTTATTTTTAAGGAAATGTAAACATGAACTAATTTTTTTATTTTTATTTTATTATTTTTATTTTTTTAAGATTTTTTTAAGATTATCCTGCAAAACCAATGTTAGAGAGAACAAGAAAACAAATAATTTTTTTGTATTATTATTTTTTTATTTATTTACAAATAGAAAAATGAGCAAGGATACGATAGAAATGAAAGAAATTGAATTCGATTCTCGAGACCACCATGCGTGGTCGGAGTTGATAGATCGTGGGAGGTAGAAATTGAATGTAGAGAGATTAAGAACGTGGGATGAAAAATCAAGTCGAAGCGGATCAAATCGTGATGAAATTAATGATTTAAATAAAGAAATTGACGATGAAATAAAAGTGCGAGAAATAAAACTACGATTAACCTAGATAAAAATAAGAAAAATGTGGATCTCACCTTAGGAGCGGAAATGGACAGTGATTGCCTCGATGAATGATGACTCGCTGTCAATGGACGGCTCGGAGGCTAGGCACTTTTCTCAACGAAATTTGATCTCGGAGATCAGTCTCCTCTCTCTCTAAAGATTGATCAAGTTGGAATGAGGGAGAAGGAGCCATATAAATACAAAAGAAAGAGATGAAATTTGAATTTTTGAATTTTTTTGGTGGAAGATATAAGGGAGATGAAATTTGAAATGAGATGAAGTAAAAGAGAGATTAAACTATTTACAAAATTAACTAATTTTTTTGAATTTTCGTCACTTTATTTATTTGAATTAAAAATTGTTATTTTTTGATTTTTTTATGGTGGTTAATTTAAAATAGCAACTATATACATATACTATATACATATATGACATTATATACAAGGGTAAATGATGAAATTAGTTTCTTTTTTAATTATTTTTTTTAATTTCTAAATAGTTATTAAAAATATTTACAAATATATACAAATACAATATGTACAAAATACATGGGAAAATTGCACAAACCACCCCAGAAAATCGACTTTTTACTCGTATCTCCAAAAATTATGAAATCACATCCATTTTAAAGATAATTTAATTTAGAATCCAATTGAAGTGAGATTGGTTCAATTTCAGTTCATATGGAGCTGGAATTGGTCTTTCAATTGGTGCTTAGTGGCTTTTTTTCAAGTGTGGTTACTTTTATTTTGTACATGATTTAATTATGCAATTATTTTTATTGATTAGAAGACATTTTAATATACAACTTTGATTTTGAAAGTTATTTGATTTGCGGTCAACTAAGGTACAAATAAATTAGTGTCAATTTTATACAGATATACACAAAATAAGTGAGAAGTATTTACAACAACGCACACACATTTTTTTGGATTTTTTGTTTAAGGAACCTATCCCCCCTTACTTTATTCCTGGTCGATCAGGTCAAGTCTTGACCTTCTCTCAGGGTTCGGGTCAGCCTGTATCTATTACATATATACAGTCTTCCTTTTTTCTTTTTTTATTTTCTTTTCTTTATTTTTCCTTTCTTTCTTTATTTATTTATTTTACATTAAAATAATATACAAATATAAAATATTTACACACAGATTCAAGTTAGTAAGAATATGGAGTTAATGTTATATACAAGTGTTTTATAAGGGATTTTAAGCTAAAATAAATGAATAAAGATGATGAATCGCATATTCATCATCCCCCTATGCTTTACCTTTGCTAGGCCCTTAGCAAACACTTATTTGAAAGAATAAGTGAATAAAAAGAAAAAGAAAGGGAAAATAAATAAAGTAGGGAAATATTGAGTATTAAACCTATCTTCATAAAATTGTAGTTTGGAGCTCTGTCGGACCTTTGGATTATTAGTGTGTCGGAACTTCTGTGAGACTTAGAATTTTAAAATCGATAGCCTTCAAGTTCTACACATCATTGTCACAGTTTCGGCTCAGAAGTCATCTTAGATCAATCCTCTTCCCAAAACATACCCTATGAACATTGAGCAATCGACTCATGTGTGTGAAGGGTTTTAGCTCATCCCATCCAGAATGCTGGACTACCATGCAAATCTCCTCTCTAGTAATTTGGCCTCGGGGAGTCAGGTATTTCCTTCTAAGGTCTGTCGCTCCTTAACACAAAAAAATATTTGTTTGTTTGACATGGGATTTTTGGGATAGCAACGACGGACATATCCATAATTTATCTGATCCTTGAGAAAACCGATTTAACAATAGCTTCGTAGTTGGATGGGGGAGATTAGATCCCACAGGCGGATATGACGTTGCTTGATGTCCCAATCCAACAATGGCTGCTCCACTTGGAGAGCGTTCTTGTTCAAACAACCATAAGGTCTCCTGGAAGAACAAGGAAGAAGGTTCTCATATCCGAACTTTGATCTGACCTCCTGCCTAATCCGGATGGTCCCCCAAGGAGCTTAGATGCTCGATACATTCCTGTGGATGTTCATCAGCTAAGGAATGCTTCAAAAAGTCCAAAACCTCATCGGAAGAGGCCTAGAGGGTTGGAGGAGTTATCAGGTACTTGGAGCTGCAGGTTGAATGATTTGACCCCCCAGATGGGGTCCTTTGGTTCCTAGGCCAACATCAAAAGCTTTCGGGGTTGATGGTAGGCTCCTCGTCCCAATGGTGAACCAAAATAGAGTCTGGAGTGAAGGGGCGATGACTTCGATGAATGGCGAAGGAGGGAGATCAGATCCCCATATCTGTGCAAGATCTGGGTTGGATAATGGCTTAGGATGAAATAAGATGTAAGGGCGAAGATTTGGAGGTGTTCCGACAGGCGGTCATGTGAGCTCACAAGGTGATGGCACAGTTATCGAGGTGACCACACACGGAAGCATAATAAGTCAACAATTAACCCAAAATCAAATAAATAAAGCAATAAATTCAAGTGTGTGTATCAAAATGTATTATAACCCTACAATGAATGTGTATAGTGGACAAGCAGGTAGGGGTCGAACACAGGGAACGCGAGATGTAGCAGGAATTATTGAATTGAATATATAAATAATACAAATGTGCATATACAGGTATGCATAGTATCCCTCAATGTTGCTATGGGTTTTTATTTAAATAAAATAATTTTGTTTTCTCTCTTTTTTAATTATATATAATATTTTTTTAATTTTCTAGTGTTGAATTTCTTTTTAATTTATTAATATATAAATAATATATAAGTATATATAAAGTTATATAAAGAGTTATGTATTTAATATAAATACTATATAGTGGGATATATATAATGAATATACAAAATCAGAAATAACCAAAAGGAATAATCTTTTTATTTCTTAAGGCTTTAAAATATATTTGTAATATTAATAACAATTAATAATCATATAAACTATATATAGTAATATGTAGATATAATCTATATAGGGTATACTATTTATAAATATAGATAAAAATAGTCAAAAAACCAAATAAAATATTTTTATATTTTTCAAATTTTCTATTTTTATGAATTTTTGGGGAATTTTTGCAAATTTGTTTGTAATTTGAAAATTAAAAATAAAGTAAAATATGAACTTTTTAAATAGGCCAAATTGATTTGAGAATTAAAACTACAAAAATGGGTTCATATTTTCTCAAAATCAAATTTTAATACATGCTAATATGTATAAATAAGAATATGGGACACAAAATAATATTTTCACATTTTTGATAAAAATTTTCTATTTTTTACTATTAGAAAGGGTTTGCTTAATTTTAAGGGTTTCTTTGAAGATTTTTATGTGAATTTTGATTTGGAGATAAAATATAGCATAATACATATGATATATATTTTTTGGAATTTTTAGTGATGTTTTAATATTTTTTGGTATTTTTATATTTAGACAATAAAATAACTAGCCACTATTTGATTTTTAATAAATTATAAAATTCCATAAATAGAAAATAAAAATCATGGCGTGAAAGATTATAATTTTAAGACATCTACACCATTTTTCTAAAAATTGAAATAAATCTGGGGTTATTTTTAATTAAAAGGAAATAAAAATAAGAATGTAGCAAACGCAATGTCCATTCGTAATTAAAACTAAGTTGAGATGCATTTATAAACCCTGTAGAGATCTAGGAGGGCATGGGCACAAAATCTCCACAAATAAATACAAGTCATGCTGGTAGGGGAATAAATGTAAAAAAAACTCAAAATCCATGTCCAAACATGCAATTTTCATCAAAATATTTACACTTGTTTTACATTTTATTGGACTAAATATTTACAAGAACCTGAAAGGGTATGCATGCAAAAAACTAGGTGCCTCATCTTGGGGATCACGTGAGGTGACCTGGTGATGATTCCAAAAATTACGCGTGTTAAGAATGTGTATTTGATCGTGTGTAAAAATAATTTGTCATTTTGTTGTAGGCGGCAATCGGAATCGGTTAAGAAAATAACCACAATTATTTATTCAATTTTTAATCATGTGGTTTTATGTTTATTTTACTTGGGCAAGTCTCAAGGTCCAACACAAGGAGGCAAGGGAACAACCTAGAATTATGTCTATCAAAATTCATGCATGATTTTAGAGGCGGTCTTTTTTTGTAATTTTTTTAATGTAATTAAAGATGCAAAGTGCAATTTTGGACTATTTTAGGGACTAAAATGTAATTGTCAATCAAACAATGCCCGGAAAATACGAAACTTGGCCAAGATGCAATTTATGATGAAATGAGTGCAATGTAATTTTTTTTGGAATTTTTGGATGCAATATGAATTTTTATGAATTTTTAAATCCAAACAGAATGAATTTCAATATTTAATTATAGTAAATATTAATTCTAATTATGTTCAAGGAATAAAATTATCTAAGATCTATTACTAAATAATAGACCGCAGAAAAATCATAGACCTCGAAAATGCGAGATATAATACCTATTAAAAATCAAATATTTAAATATGCAAAATGATTTTTATAGGACAAAATATGCATATAAATGCGATTCTTTTTGGGCACAATGTCAAGCGCAACTAATTCTACAATATGTGGTTTTTTAAGAATTTTTAGAGCAACGATTAATCAATTATGATAATTAAAGCAAAAACTAGGCAAAGTATCCAATTTTTTACAGAACAATTAGTTATTAATTAACCATAAATCACAAAAATGTCCACAATATGTCAAACTGTAGAGAAATAAATGCAGAGGGTATTTATGCAATGTTTAAATATAAAATAAAATTGAAATGCAAGAGGGAGGGCCTCTAAGTAATTACCGCTACTCCAGGGGGTCTTCTTGCAAAATCTCCAGAGGGGCACGTGCAAAGCACATGCCCTCTGGTCGGCGGGGATTGAATGGAGAATAAGATACTCTACGGGGGCTTCCGTATAAATGTTCTATGGCTCACGTGAATACCATGTGCAGTGGTTGGCTTGGATAGAGGCTTGGGGAAGGACCTCCACGTGGCGCTTTTGTGTGCCTCGTCCTAGTCCGAGGCTCCTGGATCGGATGTGGTTCGGACGTCAGGTTCGGAGAAGATCTGGAGCGTTGATAATCCTTTGATCTGACGGCTGGGGATCTCTGATGATTTAACGATCAGGATCCTTGGGCCCTTTGTGATCGGGCGGCTGGAGTTGGTCGACACACGACCGAGGGTTGTCGGAGGAGCAGCGGAGCAGCCAGATGTCGATGGCCCAGATGGAGGAGGGTCGGAGGTGATGCAGCGGAGGGCCGGCTCCACCGGAGATGCTTGTCGAGACAGAGGAAGGCTGGGAGGAGCTGATGTGACGTCGTAGCTTTGACCAACAGTATACTCAAGGGTTGTCGACGATGGTGGTTAAGTCGGTGCAGTGGAACGTTGGCGACGTAGTGGAAGAGCCGTAGACGGTGATGGAGTCGAAGATGATGATCGAGAGAGGAAGCATGGTCGGAGATGGAGATCGGGATGGAGCGATATGCGGTAGACGATGAAAGGCTGAGTGGAGGAGAAGGGGTACCTAGAAGGCTCGACGGCGGTTGGTCGGAGCAGAGCAACTGACTGGGCTTGCTGCGATGAGAAGCTTAGAGCTCTCGGATCTCGCTGATCCTTGGCTGTCATGACCTGAAGGCGTTGCACGGCAGATAATTGCTAGTGAAGGCGTCAGCGATCTTAAATAGGGAGCGGTGTCGGTCGAATACGGGAGCTAATCAGGAGATGCAGGGATTAGATTGATTCGAAGAGATTAGATTTTGGATTGATGGGGCGGTGGAGATCGGAGATGGATTTTGACGAGGTTCTCGAATCTTTGATGGATCGAAGGCAGCGGATACAAGATCGCCGACGGAGAAATCAGGGCTACGACGTCTGACGAATTGGGAAAGGTGACGGAGGAGGACAATGCTCCCCAGATGTCCGATCGGCCGAGATCAGGCGTCCAGGAGATCTCCACGTGGTGGCTAAGGGGATGAGGCGCGACACATGTGCTTGGCGCATGCCTGGGCGGCACGTGCCTTGTACGTGCAGGCCTTTTTATTTTTTATTTTTATTATTTTTTTAATAAAATAAATTAATAAAAATGCCAAAAAAAGGCTGACACGTGGCATCTCCAAGAGCTGCCACATGTCAACACCAGAAAAATCAAAGAATAAATCCTTTAAAAAATACAAAAGAAATAGCAAACAGCCTCGGATCGAAAACGTTTCTTCATAAAAATTGCTCGTCTCAATGAGATCTACAACTTTCATGAAGACATCAAAATCAAAATCAATCAATTTCACAAAGTGATATTTTTGGGGTATCCCATGTACATAGAATGCCTTGTTTTTTGGATTTTATATTTTTTTGTTAATTTTAAACCAGATAAAAATTCAGAAAAATATGGGAAAATCAAAGATAAATATTTACATGTTAATATAATTTTTTTATTAATTAATAAAAATAAGAAATAAAATAAAATATGAGAACAATTTTGTACAGTTGTTTAGTGAAGACTCGGACCGAATTTGTTTCTTTGATTTCAAGCTCAATTTGGATTTGGATTTTTGCACATTTTAATAAAACTTTTATCAAAGAAGACAAATGAAAAAGAAAAGAACTAAAATAGGTTAATTATGTAAATAAAATAATAGGTCAAAATCAGCTAAAATACAAAATGTACAAAAGAGGTCCAAAACCCAACTTTCACATATGATTCCGATTCACTTGAACTTGATTTTGTTTTGAAGGTATTTGATTCTGATTCGTTCAAAAGTGAGTAGGATTAAAACAGACATTGGATGGGGAAGATATGAAGTTTTTAGTTCGGAAATCCTGAAACTAGGGTTCGGGTTTTTGGTCCACTTATTTGGGTTAGTGATTTTTTATGTTTTTCATTTATTCTTGTTAGTGAGATGTACATAGTGGAGTGGTTGTGGGTCATTCCGAGTTAGAATGAATGAGTTAAAAATTCGGGAAGTTAGGCTATTTACATGTCAATTTTGGCTGAGATTCTTGTCTTCTTATTTTGTGCAGCAATTAGTGCTAAAATACAATTCTTATCAAAACATGCATGAATGCTAATTATGCAGAATAAATACAGACATGCTGATGATTTTTGAGGGATTTGAGCTTAATTAATGAGATTTAGAGCGATGAATCTGAGATTCATCATCCCCCTATACTTAAACCATGCTCGTCCCTGAGCATCAAAAAGAAATGACATGTGGTGAAATGAGATTGGGTTACATACCAAGACCATGAGCTGAAGTTGAAAATGAAACTAGACTCGACCTTTGGATTAATAGTTTGGTGAAACTTCTATGAGACTTAGAATTTCAAAATCAACAGCCTTCAATTTCTACACATCATTGCTACAGTTTCGGCTCAGAAGTCATCTTAGATCAATCCTCTTCCCAAAGTATACCCTATGAACATTGAACAATCGACTCATGTGTGTGAGAGGTTTTAGCTCTTCCCATCCAGAATGCCGGACTATCATGCTCATCTCCTCTCCAGTAACTCGTCCTCGGGGAGTCAGGTATTTCCTTCTAAGGTCTGTTGCGCTGTGTTCACAATCGGATTGGGGGAGAAGTTAGAAGAAGGAGAAAAGAATTGGAGGGTGGCCAGTGTAGTCACCTCTCGTTGTGAAGCTGGCCAGTGTAGCCGAGTCTCCACCAAGATCTGTAGGTTTTCTTTGAAGCTTGGACCTTTTTGGTTAGATATTTATTTGGTAGTGGCTTCTTTGTATTTGGATTTTTTGGTGGTTCTGGTTGGATCTTGTTGCGCCCCTACGGATATAGAATCTTTTTGTTTTCGTACATTTTTTGGGGTCTTAGAAAAAATTGTGCCCAGACGTCCATCCCTTTTCCGAAGCTTTATTTCAACCCGTACTCCGGTCTTTAGATTTCCACGCTACCAGAAAAGAAACTCACACAGTCTTCCAACATCTCGTCTGAGTTGAGCTAAGTGCATAGTGCGAGAGTACAAATTAATTCCCTATTCTAGAGTTGTACCCAGAATGAAGAGACCAGGTTAGTCACTAAGAGTCAAAAGCTGCACATTGTCATGTGGAACTCAAAGAATGAAGTCAAAGACCTGAAGCTTCTAAAATCCTATTTCTCGGTGAAGTTCCTCTGAAAATTAGGTGGATTAAGGTCAAGTCCAGACCACTCTCGGTTTCTGCTCATAACTCGGTTCAGAACCCAAAGACTTTTCACAGATGTGAATGAATGCGGTGTTGGATGAAGTGCAGGTGTGTGAAATGCAGACACAGTTTTTTTTCTTTTTGTGATGATTTTTTTATTTTTTTATGCAAAGGATTTTTGGGTTTTTTAATGTAAAATGAATAAGAAGCCATTTTTTTCAAAATTTTGGGGCATCGTCAGTTTTAGTAGCAAAACTCTTTTTCTTTTTTCTTTGTTTGTTTTCTTTTGTTGTTTTTTTTCAAGTTAGTTACCCATCCCGTAAATACATAGGGACTTACGTGAAAGTATGAGATATGGCTAAAATATATACGCAGTATATATACAAACCCTCTATACTTAGCGAGTGATGTGTCCTCAGAGCACAAGAAGCGTAAAGAAGACATAGCTCAGGCTAAGCATATGAGAGTAAAAAAAGAAAAGAAAAAGAACAAGATATACAGGTCCACCCCCCTATACTTAGACTGTGAACAGTCTAAGTATAGAAGAAGAGCGGAAAAAATGAAGTGATCGGGATATGCGAGTGAGGAGAGTATAGACAGATGGGCATCAGTTTCCCCCTATACTTAGGCTCTGGTCAGCCTAAGTATAAGAGAAGGGTGGAAATGGAGCGATCGGGAGATAGGAGAAGGATGGTATATACAGATGGCATCGGTCCCCCCCCCCATACTTAGGCCTTGGCCTAAGTATAGGAAGAAGCTGTACAAGGAGATCGATGTGGTCAAGAGGGAGGGTGGGAATGATCTGATGAATCTGCAATGCCCTCGCTCTGCGTGAAGTAGATGACCTCAACTTGAACTGTCTGCTCTTTGGATGATTCTATATATGGCTTCAGCAATTGTCCATTCACTGAGAAAGATTGCGCATCATCTTTGAGTTCGACAATATTCACACTTCCATTGGTATGCACATCGATGACAATGTAAGGACCCGTCCATTTTGATTTTAGTTTCCCGTGAAAAATCTTCAACCGAGCATTAAACAACCACACTTTCTACCCAGGAACAAATGTTTTATCTCGAATGTGTCTATCATACCATCTCTTGACCTTGTCCTTATAGATTACACTATTGTCGTGTGCTCGATTTCGGATTTCAATTAGCTCATCCAGATTTAAGTCGCGGCATATTTTCCCAAGGTGACAACTCCAATTCAGCTTTTTAATCGCCCATTCTGATTTGTGAATCAACTCTGCGGGTAGATGGCATGGCTTGCCACAGATCATCCTAAAAGGTGAAGTACCGAGTGGAGTCTTGTAGGCTGTCCTATAGGCCCACAGAACCTAGTCCAACAGTTTCGACTAGTTCTTCCTATATGGACGAACCAACTTCTGAAGAATACCCTTCACCTCTCTATTATAAACATCTGCCTTGCCATTAGATTGTGGATGATATGGGTTGTCTATTCTATGCTCAAATTTATACTCCTTAGCCAATGATCTCATTTCCTTATTCACAAAGTGGCTACCTCGATTCAAAAATCAACACATTTGGTACCCCGAATCTTGCAATGATATTTTCCTTGATGAATTTATAGATGATTTTTCTATCTGCGGTTCGGGTTGGAATAGCCTCTACCCATCTTGATAAATAATCAACCGCTAACAAGATGTACTCAAATCCATTGCTATTGGGAAAGGGACCCATAAAATGAATCCCCAATGCATCGAAAACATCATATAAAATCATTGGTTGCATGTGCATTTTATCTATATATCCAACAGTCTCTCCCATTCTTTGACAAATCTGGCATGATCGTGTAAAATCATTAGCGTCTCGGAATAAGGTCTGCTAGTAAAATCCACATTGGAGTACCTTGTGCGCGGTTCTCTTTCCCGAAAGGTGTCCTCCAGCCTCGAGAGTATGACAATGTGTGAGACACTCTGATATTCCTCCTGAGGATTACATCTTCGTCAGACGCAATCCGGTCCTTCATAGAAAAGGAAAGGATCGTCCCAATTGTATTTTCTTGAATCCGACATCAATCGATCAATTATTCTCTTCGTCCAACCAAAGGGAACCTTCTTGGAGACAAGATAGTTCACAATTTTGGAATACCAGGGGGTTGAATCAATAACGCAAACTGATTCATCTGGAAAAGTCTCCTTAATTGGTCTCGTGTCAGGATAATAGTTTTTCTCAATTCGGGAAAGGTGATCAGCAACGACATTCTTTATTCATGGTTTATCATTGATCTCCAAATTAAATTCCTAGATTAATAAGATCCATCTCAAAAATCAGGCTTTGGCATCCTTTTTATCCATAAGATATCTTATTGACGTATGATCAATGCAAATTGTCACCTTGGAGCCCAATATGTATGATCTGAATTTTTCAAGGGTCTAAACAACCGTGAGCATTTCCTTTTCAACTACCGTATAACTTCTCTGTGCAGGATCAAATACTTTGCTCGTGTTGTGAATCACATAAGGAATTCCATCTCGTCTTTGTCCAAGCACAGCTCCGACAGCAAAATCCAATGCATCAGTCGTGATCTCAAAGGGAAGAGACCAGTCGGGAGCTTGTAATATCGACAATGCACTTATTTTCTGTTTTAGGAGCTCGAAGGCCTCTAGACACTTGTGATTTACAATAAACTCAGTGCCTTTTCCTAAGAGCTCAGTCAGTGGGCGGGCGATCTTTGAAAAATCAGGGATAAACCTTCGATAAAAATCAACATGCCCTAAGAAAGACCTCACTGACTTGACGTTGGTTGGTGGCTCAAGTTTCTTGATCACATCCACCTTGGCAGGGTCGACCTCCATTCCTTTTTGGAGATGACGTGCCCCAACACGATACCCTCTGTCACCAAAAAGTGACTTTTCGCCCAGGAGAGTACCAAATTAACCTCCCTGCATCTCTGGACGACTCGGTCCAAGTACACTAAACATGTATCAAATGAATCACCATGAACCGAGAAGTCATCCATGAAGACTTCCCGGAAATCACCAACCATTTCGACAAATACAACAATCATGCACCGTTGAAATGTGCCTGAGGCATTACAAAGCCCGAATGGCATGCGCTTGAATGCGTAGGTACCGAAGGGATATGTAAATGTGGTATTTTCCTAATCCTCGGGAGTGATAGCTACTTGATTGTAGCCAGAGTACCCATCAAGAAAATAGAAGAATGCCTTCCCTGCAAGTCTCTCCAAGATTTGATCAATAAATGGCAGTGGAATGTAATCTTTCTTGGTCGCAGCATTCAGGCGCCTATAATCGACACAGACGCGCTACGACGTGGGTACTTGGGTCGCGATCTCTACCCCCTCCTCGTTGGTGACCATCTGGATTCCTGACTTCTTCGGGACGACATGAAGGGGGGCCACCCACTTGGAGTCAGAAATGGGGTATACAAGCCCTGCTTTGCAACATTTCTCTATCTCTTTCTTAACTACTTCATGAAAATTGGTGTTTAATCTTCTCTGAAATTCATGGGAAGGCCTTGCGTTATCCTCAACATAAATTTGGTTCGAGCAGAGAGCGGGGTTAATTCCTACTAGATCCGATACAGTCCAACCAATGGCTTTTTGATTTCGCTCAAGGACTTCGAGTAATCTAAATTCCTGGTCCATGGTTAATGATGAGCTAATGATCACAGAGAATTTCTCTTTGGGTCCATTAAGAAATGCATACTTCAGAGTGGGAGGCAGTGGTTTCAGCTCTGGCAAATTTGAATCATCAATCAAGTCTGGCTGCATGATTTTTGCATCTAGCTCAGTGTCGGTTAGCGGTGAATCACTTTGTGATGTGCTAGCTACCAATTCCGAAGAATGGTGAGTTGGATCGCCAAAGTAGTGCGGTAATTCCGCCAAAGTCGCGTCTGACTCGTCATCGATATTTCTTGATTGACCCGAAGAAGATGGGACTGACAAATTCGAAAAGATTTATGTGTCATCAAGGTTATAGGCCTTTGGGTGTTTAGATAGGTTTAGCAACATCTCGCAAACTGCACTATGCACTGTTTCTTCTTCCGATGAGGTGCTTTCGATCTGCATGTCTGGCAGCTGGTCCCATGGTCCAGTAGTGCTGATGAGATTGCATTCTGATGTTTCAGCATAATCAATAGTGGATTCGGAGTCTGGTCTTTGCCACTTTGTTTGTTTCATCTCCAAGTCCACTTCTCCGCCTGGAGAGCAGAATTTCATCATTTTGGTACCGTAATCGAATACGGCTTTAGCAGTTCTTAAGAATGGTCTTCGAAGAATGATTTGGGATTCCTTCCAATGGATCGGGGTCTCCATGTCAAGGACAGTGAAGTCCACTTTGTATTCAGTACCCTCGATCACGATGATTACATTTTTCACTTCTTCCTTAGGACTTTTAGTGGATTTATCAGCAAATTGGAGTAGAGATATTGATTTCTTGAGAGGACCTAACTCCAATCTATAATATAAGGCTAAGGGTAGAAGATTGATGGAAGAACCATTGTCGAGAAGTGTGGGTGCAAACGTAATGTCGGCAATGAGACTCTCCACATAATGAGCACCCATATCCCTTTTTTTCTTCGTAAATATTGATTTTTGACACATTTGGTAGTGACAATTGTCAAGATATGAGTCTCCACAAATTGACTTTGTTTTTTGTACGAGTCCTGGTGGGAGTGCATTTCATCTTAAGTACTTCTGAAATGCTAGATTACTGGACACATATTGATCAAAGGGTACTTTGACTGTGATATTTTGCTGGCAGAATCGCTCCATTTCTAGGTCATCTTGAATGTTTTTCTTTTATTTTCCTTTCTTAAGAGCATGGGGGAACGGAATTTGATCATTTGAGACATGAGATAGAGAGCCAGAATCATAAATAAGGTCATCTTTATTAGAAATGGAGTTCTTATTACAATCATTAGTTTTCTGATAATAATCAAAATCAGGTTGTTGAAAAGGTGACAAAGGTATTTTTGCAACAACTAGAGGTTCAGGGTCATCTACAGACTCCATAGGTGCTTTTCCCTTCTCGTGTGCTGGGATCTTCAGGCGTCCTTCTTCTTTGTTCTCGGAAGCATCCTCCGGTTGATCTTCTGAGTCTTCAGGATCCAATTCCCATGCCCGGTCAGGTATGACCACGGTCCTTCCGCTCCTAAGTGACATAGCATTGATATTATCAAACGAAAGGATCTCATGTTCAGATGTGGAAAATCTGAATAGTATACCTGGCCATTGTGTTGGGAAGATTGAGATTTGTTCAAGCTATTAGGGTTAGCTTGAACTTGGGCGGGAATGGTTGTAGTTGGTGCTGTATGTTCATCCTTTCAACAGGACAAGCGATTAACATCAACCCGTAGATCATGTAGTTCATTCCAGAAGTTGCGTATTTCCTCGAGCATCTATCTCTGGATATCTACGGGTTATTCATGAGAGTTGGATGGCGGAGATGGTTGTTTTGTAGTGTGACTTGGTGGAGCCTGATATTGTTGATGGTATTGCTGAGATTGGTTCTGGCGGTTGTATGGTTGTTGTTGTTGCTGCTTCGGATGTTAGAATGATGCAGTGTTCTGAGTGTGCTGTGGAGCTCGTTGAAATGTGGCATTAAAGAAAGTGGGCAGACGTTGGTAAGCCGATGGTCCCCCATATTACCCTGTAGGGTAGTATCCTAAGTGTACCAAATGTCGTTCACTTCGAACGTCAAAGGTGAGGCTTCTTAAACAGTCTCGGTTGGTGGAGGTGGTTGCTGGAAAGGTTGGGCATAGAATTGGTCCTGAACCTATGGTTGTTGTTATCTTGATCCTGGCTGCTCCTGGACATGATGTACATGATAGATCGGGGTCGTAGGTGCAGTGGGTATCCCCATCTTGGATACCTTCTCAGTTAGCTCCTCCATTTGCTTTGAAAACTGGGAGATCATGTTGTCGATGTCGTCCATCCTTTTATGAATTTGATCCACAACTGTCAATTTATCGGCGATGATGTTCATGTTTGGAATCAAATCCTCTGTTATCTCTGCAACAGTTTGTTTTCCACCTCTAGCTTGAGATGTATTCAGAGAATCGGTGTATGCTCTACTAGCGATCTGTGAGCAGCTTGTCTCAGCCATCTGCTCTAATACTTTCCAGAGAGTTTCAGCTCCTCGTGATGTGTAGTTACCTCTGCATGCAGCACTTACTAACCCTTGAGTCTCATAATTAAGTCTAGAGTAGAGTGCCTGAACTAAGATGTTGTTATCCAGGTCATGGCAGGGATATTTCTGTAGCAGATCTTTAAATCTATCCCAAGCATCACAGAGCGGTTCATTAGGCATATGAGAGAAACTGGTGATGCGAGTCCTCATTTGATTGGTCCGACACAAGGATAGAATTTCTTTAAGAATAGGTTCTTGAACCTATCATAAGTGGTTATTGTCACTCCTAAGTTCTTCTCCCAGTAATCTGTCTTCCCTTTCAAGGCTAAAGGTAGTGCAGTGAGACGAATATAGTCCTGGTTGACTTATGGGTGCCTCATAATAGAACATATCAGCTCCAAATCTCGCAAGAATTCATATGGCTCTTCAGTCGCATTACCATGGAACTGGGGTAATTGACTCAGAAAATATGGCTTCAGTTCATAGTTAATCTCTGGCTGAGGTGGCTGCAAATAGTTTCTCACTCTGTACTGCCCAGGATTATATGCGGCTTCCATTGGCGGTTCTACCCTAGCATTCAACTACTCTAGCTGCTCCCTCAGTAAAAGTTGTTGCCACTCGGACGCGGCTAATCTAGCAAAAATCATCTGAATAGGATCTTCAATGGGTCCATCTTCATGATCTTTATTGGAAGACATCTTGGGAGGCATCTTTTGTGAGTTCTTCTCTTCTTCTTCACCTTCAGAATATAAGGGATTCAAGTTAATAGAGTGGAATGAATTTGAACAAGCATCATCGAGGTAAGAGTTTTCCTCGATGTGTTTTGGTGAGAGATAAACAGTGTGGGTTTGTCCTTCCTCCAGAAAGAAGAAGGAATTGTAGAAATAGGATTCATGGGAAGGGTTTCCCTCAGGCCAAGGAGGTCCAGAGAAAGAGTGTCTCCGAACTTTTGAGATTGGAGGGTTTGTGGTGGTCAGTAAAGGGTTCGCGGAGTCCGAACGAGAATTACCACAATCTTCCATTCTTGATTTCAACAGATCAACAAGAGGTTTATGGTTCATGATCTAGGCACAAGTGTGCGGTATTCGTTGATTATCTAGTTTCTACGCACAATTCAAACACAATGTAAAGGTTTCTTTCACCAACTCACTCAGTGAAGGCCGTGAGGGTTCGGCCAATTATCTTATCAATTTTAATTGGTGAGAATAAAAATCCTGCAAGTCGTTTAAACGAGCTGTTAGGTGCATGTATTTCCCTACCGACTGTCCCTAATTCTTATGACTAGTTGCACCTACTTTCAGCCAGTATGGGAGTAAGTAAGGATCGTAGAAAGGCTGCCCTTTACTTGAGGACAGAGCCTTACGCAGTGTCCTCTAAACCAACCACATTGCTAAGGAAATCCGGACCATTTACCGGCTACCTGTTAGATCCTCACTGAGAAGTAGCTAATCATTTTTGGTATAATCAGTAGTCAATACGAAAATCCTGGCTTGGCTCTATCCTTAGTGTGTGTCTCTCTCCTCACTGCAAGATAAAAGCAAACAATGTCGGGGTTGCTCTCCTACAAGAATTCTTGATTTTATGGGTTATTAAGATTGGCTATATTTAGCAGTTCCAATTTTAATTAGGTGATCACTGAAGAATTTAAATGACTACAAATACACATCTACCGTCCAGTCCCAATTTCCTTTAAAATTATGTGATAAAACAAGAGGGAGAAGTTCGGCAAAAGCCAATGCACGCGAAAAACAATGATGTATGCTCAGTTGGAAGACTTACAGTGAATCCTCGCAATCTCCATATGGGATGCAATACAAAAATTGAAAATTTCTTCTATATGGATGCAAGCCGAGAAAACCCGCACTTAATCAGAAAGTTCTATTAGTGAAAAAGAATTGAGTTAAATTTGGCTAAATTGAACGATCTAATGTGCATCTCAATTAAAGTGGAGTGTGGCCTAATTCCTACGAGCACAATCAAAAATTAAAATGCTCTGAGAGCCGTATATGTAGGCCTATCCTAATCACCACTAAAGTCGGACCCCACCCTCACCGGAGAGTGAAAAAGGCCACGACACACCACAGAAAGAGTTCAAAGTCTTTTACACACGCGAGGGTCCAAACGAACACCGCTATAAATGAGCAGTTAATTACAGAAATTTAAAAGCTTGCAGAAATTAGAAACCTAAACTCTACGCTCTCTCACGACTTGACTCGATCTTAATTTATTTACGGCTTTTTCGGAAGTCAGTGAAGATGCTTCGATTCTTGAAAAACCACTCCACGTACACCGGGTACCTCACAAGAAAAATAAGAGAGATTTGTGTAAGAGAGTGACTTAAAAATAAATCAAAAAAATGCTGAAAATAAAATGTAAATAAATTGCAGGAAAAAATGGAATTTACAATGAGAAATTCGGGGGTCAGACTACCCGAGTGTGGAAAAACGAACGAAAATTTCCAAAACACAAAACTAAGTTGTTTGCTCCCCGGCAACTGCGCCATCTTACGATTCCAAAAATTGCGCGTGTTATGAATGTGTATTTGATCGTGCGTAAAAATAATTTGTCATTTCGTTGTAGGCGGCAATCGGAATATGTCAAGAAAATAACCATAATTATTTATTCAATTTTTAATCGTGTGGTATTATGTTTATTTTACTTGGGCAAGTCCCAAGGTCAAACACAAGGAGGCAAAGGAACAACCTAGAATTATGTCTATCAAAATCCGTGTGCAGTTTTAGAGACAGTCTTTTTCTATAATTTTTTAATGCAATTAGAGATAAAGAGTGCAATTTTGGCCTATTTTAGGGACTAAAATGTAATTGTCAAACAAACGATGTCTGAAAAATATGAAACTTGGCCAAGATGCATTTATGATGAAATGAGTGCACTTTAATTTTTTTGGAATATTTGGATGCAATATGAATTTTTTATGAATTTTTAAATACAAACAAAATGAATTTCAATATTTAATTATAATAAATATTAAATCTAATTATTTTCAAGGAATAAAATTATCTAAGATCTATTACTAAGTAATAGACCTCAGAAAAATCCTAGACCTCGAAAATACGATATAATACCTATTAAAAATCAAATATTGAAATATGCAAAATGATTTTTATAGGACAAACTATGAATGCAAATGTGATTCTTTTTAGGCACAATATCAAGCTCAATTAATTCTACAATATGTGATTTTTCGAGAATTTTTAGAGCAACAATTAATCAATTATGAAAATTTAAGCACAAACTGGGCAAAGTATGCAATTTTCCACAGAACAATTAATTATTAATTAAGCATCAATCAAAAAAACGTCCACATTATGTCTAGCTTTATAGAATTAAATGCAGAACAAAATGCTATTTTTGGATAGAAATAAAATGCAACGCAACTGTTCAAATTAAAGGGGGAACATGGGATATTTATGCAATGTTTAAATATAAAATAAAATTGAAATGCAGAGGGAGGGTCTTTATGTAATTACTGCTACTCTAGAGGGTCTTCTTGCAAAATCTCCAGAGGGGCACATGCGCAGCACGTGCCCTCTGGTCGGCGGGGACTGAATGGCGAATAAGATACTCTCCGGGGGCTTCCGTATAAATGTTCTGCAGCTCACGTGAATACCACATGCAGTGGTTGGCTTGGATAGAGGCTTGGGGAAGGACCTCCACGTGGCGCTTTTGCATGCCTCGGCCTGGTCCGAGGCTCCTGGCTCAGATGTGGTTCGGACGTCATGTTCGGAGAAGATCTGGAGCGTTGATAATCCTTTGATCTGACGGTTGGGGATCTCTGATGATTTAATGGTCAGGATCCTCCTTGAAGAGGAATTCTTGGGTCTCAGTATCATCCAACATACAACAAGAATATCTGATATTATCATCAAGGTCAAGGTCCTTGGGGTTGGCTAACACGGGAACACTCTCATGGGATGCAGGTCTCTGGTCAGTAATGGGTGTAATGATCAACACATCGCTCCCTACATCAGAACTGAAACAAATCTCTCTTGATCCATAATCAATAACGGCTCTACAGAGATGAGGAAAGGCCATCCCAGGATGATTGGAGGGTTTCCATAGGGGTGGAGGTCCTCATGGGCAATATGACAAAATCCGAAGTGAAGTTCATGCCCTGAATAAGAATGACAACATTTTCTAGAATACTCTTCGGCTTCTTGATAGATCCATCAGCAAATTGAACTATCATCCTGGTTTTCTTGAGAGGCCCAAGATGAAGAGACTGTACCATAGAGAAGGGTATTGTATTGACTGATGAACCGTCATCAAGGAGAGTGTTATCACAAGAATAGTCATATATGGAGCAACTCACAAGAGGTGTGGCGATGTTCCCTTTCTTAAAATATGGGCAATGGGAGATGGCGTAGGTAGTGGCCATGGTTAAGATGTGACGCTCATATCTACTCCTCCGCTTTCTCTTCTTGTGTTGACGAGGAGATAAATGTGTCATGGCCTGGTGAAGTGGGGCTTTAATGATCTCATGAGAGGTGATCACCACTTCAGGTTAAGTCAATTTTTTTTGAATTTTTGGACCTCCTCCATACAAGGGAGGAGATCGGAATCAACATATACACGAGTATTGCCAAGAGAAGTCTGTACAGAGGCATCCATGGGGTCGAAGTTGGGACAAGTGGTGGATGACTATGTGGGAAAATGGTTTGGCATGGGTGCCCTCTCCTTACAAAATGAATCAACAATGTGTGTCCCGAAATCTTATTCGTTTTTCAAATTTTTTTCATTTTTTGTATTTTGGATGATTGTAAGCTCTCATGATTATCCTCAAGTGAATCCATATCCTTAAACAATGGAGCAGCGTTCTGACTCTTATTTATGTTAAAAAGATTGCTAATCCTCGAATTCATATGCTCCATCATCTGGTTCAGGGTCTTAAGTGTGGAAATCATGAAAGGTGACTCCAAAATCCAAGGATTAGGTGAGTGGAATGAGGGTGGGTGAGAATTAAAGTCTGACTCCTGAAATAATTGGTTAGGTGGATATGCACAAAAATCAAGAGGAAAGCCCTCCTGGAAAAAAGAAGGTGGGTCAACTGGAAAGTACGAGGGATCCTCGAAGATTGGATTAAAATAACTCCACTCAGCCATCTCTAAAACAAAAGACGGTATTGGGAGAACACAATAGTCAAGTCAAAAGATGTGGAGAAAAAGGCACAAATGCATAGAAGGATCTAGTATGCACACAAGAAATCAAACACAAAATAAACCCCCAGTTCACCAACTCAGTGCAATGTGAAGACCGTGAAGGTTCGGTCAATTATCTTGTCAACTTTTAGAGTTTGGTGAGAATACAATCTATCAGAGCAGTTAGAGTGAGTTTTTAGGAACCCAATGCTCCCAAGACATTGTCCCAATCTCACAACTAGTTTTTCCCAGCAGTATGGGTGTGGATCATTTACCGGCTACCCAATCTGCCCACTCTACTAAGGAAATCCCGGACCGATTATCGGCTACCCGGTGAAGTCCTCACTGGATAACAACTAATCACAAGACTAGTAGTCTGAAGAGAGTTCATGCGTGGTTCTATCCTAGTGTGAGGGTGATGAATCTCGTATTCATCACTCTAAATCTCATTTATTAAGCTCAAATCCCTAAAAATCAACAGCATTCTTGCATCTATTTTGCATAATTAGCAATCATGCATGTTTCCATAAGAATGGCATTTTAGCACAAAAATCTGCATAAAATAAGAAGCCAAAAATCCAAGCCAAAATGACCTGTAAATAGCCTAACTTCCCGGATTCTTAACTCATTCATGCTAACTCCGAATAACTCAAAACCACTTCCACTGTGTACATTTCACTAACAAGAATAAAGGAAAAATACAAAAAAATAACTAACCCAAATAAGTGGACCAAAAACACAAACCCTAATTTCAGGATTTTCGGACTAAAAGCCCCATATCTTCCTCATCCAGTGTCCATTTTAATCCTACTCACTTTTGAACTAATGTACATTCAATTACCTTCAAAACAAGACCAAGTTCAAGTGAATCGGAGCTCGTATGTGAAAGTTGGGTTTTGGGCCTCTTTTGTACATTGTATATTTTCGCGGCTTTTCTGACCTATATTTTATGTATATATTTTCTTTATTACAAAAAATCCAAAAAAATTAGATTTAGATGTCTTTTATTTATCTTTAATTTTTCCATATTTTTCCGGATTTTTATCTTGTTTAAAAATGACATAAAAATTACAAAACCCCAAAATTAAGGTATTCTATGTACATAGGATACCCCAAAAATTCACTTTATGCAAATGATTGATTTTGATTTTGATGTCTCAATGAAAGTTGTAGATCTCATCGAGACGAGCAACTTTCGTGAAGAAACTTTTTCGATCCGAGATCGTTTACTATTTTTTTCTTGATTTTATAAAATATTTATCTTTGGAATTTTCTGGTGCTGACACGTGGCCGCACCTGGTGCCGCCACGTGTCAGCCATTTTTGGATTTATTTAAACTCGTTTTTATTAAATAAATAAATAAATGCGAAGCACGTGCGTCGCACGTGCCTCCCAGGCACGCGCCACGCACGTGCCTCGCCTGCCCCTCTCTCTTCCGCCACATGGCATGTTGATGGCCGTCTGATCTCGGCCGATCGGACGGCCACTGTGCTTCTTCTCCAAAGCGCCTCCCCCTTTGGAAAGCAGCCGCCGATCGTCGCGAATCGCCCCAGCGATTTCCGCCGCGATTCGCGGCCCTCTCCGATCATCCCCGATCCCCAATCTCGCGTCGTCAAATCCATCGCCGATCCCCCAACTCGCCCCCGATCTCCTTCCATCTCCGGCACCATCTGACCCCCCTATTTAAAGAACCGCCCCTCCGTCTTCATCGACATCCGCCGTTCAATCTCCAAGAGCTCCCTCTCCGGTAGTGACAGTCCGGTGAGCCCCCCCTCCATCGGCGTGATCCGAGGTCGGCAGACTTCATTGCAGCAAGCCTCCATCGCCGCTGCTTCAGCTCCGGCGTGCACCGCCGTCGAGTCCCCATTTCAGGTATACCCCTTATCTCTCTCTCTCTCTCTCTATCTCTTCCTCCGCTACTCCCCCTGCTCTACCTCGTCGACCGCCTTCACCACCGCGATGCCGGCCCACTTCTTCGACCTCCAAGCTCAACCGACGACCCACTTCTCCGACAACATCTTCTCCGCCTCCGCCTCGACCACGCCGCCAGGAGCCCTCCGTCGCCTCCAACCGCACCTGGGCTGCTCCGCCGCCCCTGCCACCAATCCATCTCCGCCTCCCGGAGCTCCACCTCTGCAGCAACCGCCGGGCTCGAAGCTCGAGGCCCCGGCACGTGCGAGGCACGTGCGCGGGGAACGACCCTTCCTCATCCCCAGGGGTCACGTGATCTGCACGTGACCCGCTAGGTTAATTGTAGTGACCCCCTTGGAGTTGCCCCTATTCGCACAACAGGCCAGCCATCTAGAGGGCACGTGCTGGGCACGTGCCTCTCTGGAAATTTTGCAAAGGAACCCTCTGGTTATTGGTAACTACTCTTAGGTCCCCCCTGCAGTTTTATATTTATTTATAATATTTGCATCTGTACCCCTGTGTTCCCTCGTATATTTGGACCTCCTCTTTACATTATTTTCTTAATCCAAAAATTGCATGATGTTTGTTAATTAATTCTCTACGCTTTGACATGTTATGGGTATTTTTCTGATTGATGGTTAATTAATAAATAATTGTTGTGTGGAAATTTACATATTTTGCCCATTTCTTGCTTGGAAATTCATAGCTAATTAATTATTGCTTTAAAAATCCTCGAAAAATCACCCATTGTCAAGTTAATTGTTCTTAACATCATGCCCAAAAAGAATTGAATTTGCATGTATAGTTTGCTCTATAAACATTATTTTGCATCTTTTGGTATTTAATTTTTAATAGGTATTAAACCCCACATTTTCGTGGTTTAGGATTTTTCTGAGATCCATCACCTAGTAATAGATCTTAGATAATTTTATTCTTGAAAATAAGTAGGTTTAATATTTATTATAATTAAATATTGAAAATCATTCTGTTTGCATTTAAAAATCCATAAAAACATTCATATTTCATCCAAAAAATTCCAAAAACATTACAGTGCACTAATTTCATCATATTTTACATCTCGGCCAAGTTTCGTATTTTTCGAACATCGTTTGGACGTAATTCATATTTTAGTCCCTAAAATAGGCTGAATTTGCATATTGCATCCTATTGCATTGAAAATTCCAAAAAAAACCGCCTCAAAAACTGAACACGAACTTTGATAGACTTAATTCTAGGTTGTTCCTTTGCCTCCTTGTGATCGACCTTGGGACTTGCCCAAGTAAAATAAACATAAAACCACGAGATTAAAAATTGAATAACTTGTTTGTGGTATTTTCTTGTCTGTTTCCGATTGCCGCCTACAACGCACGACTTTAATTATTTTCACTTTCGACACGATAAAAACAACTTTTTAAAACCGGTATTCTCGGATTCGTCAGATGGCGCCGTTGCTGGGGAGGCAAACAGCTTAGATTTTTGTCTAAAAATTTTGCATTCGGTTTTCCGCATTCGGGTAGTCTGACCCCCGAATTTTTCATTGTAAATTTCATTTTCTGCAATTTATTTTCAGCCTTTATTTTTCATATATTTTTAAGTCACTCTCTTACATTTTCTCTCTTATTTTTTTTTGCGAGGTACCTTGTACGTGGAGCGGTTTTCAATAACCGACGCAACTTCACCGACTCTTGCAAAAACCGCAATTAATTTAAGATCGAGTCGAGTCGTAAGAGAGCGTAGAGTCTAGGTTTTAATTCCTGCAATTTTTAAAATTTTTTGTAATTTTACAGCGGTGTCCGTTTGGACTCTCGCGTGTGTAGAAAGACCTCTGACTTTATTCTGTGGTGTGTCGTGGCCTGTTTCACTCTCCGGAGAGGGTGGGGCCCGACTTGAGTGGCGATTAGGATAGACCTGCACATACGGCTCTCAGAGCATTTATATTTTTGCTTGTGCTCGCAGGATCTTAAGCCACACTGCACTTTAATTGAGACGCACATAGATCATTCAACTTAGCCAAATTTAAGTCAATTCTTCCCACTAATAGAACTTTCTGCTTAGGTGCGGTTTTTCCATCGGTTTGCACATCATATAGAATAAATTTTAAATTCTGTCTAGCATCCCACATGGAGATTGCGAGGATTCACTGTAAGTCTTCTAACTGAGCATTCATCATCGTTTTCCGCGTGCATCGGCTTTTCCCGAATTCCTCTCTCTTGTTTTATAACATAACTTTAAAGGAAATTGGGACCGGACGGTAGACGTGTATTTGTGCTCATTTAATTTTTCAGTGATCACCTCATTAAAATCGGGACTGCTAAATATATCTGATCTCAAATAACCCAAAAAATCAAGAATTTTTGCGGGAGAGTAACCCCGACCTTGGATGTTCTATTTTTCTCAGTGAGCGAGAGACAACACTTAAGGCTAGAGCCCAAATCCGAAATTTCATCTCGCTAATAAGATTGTCTTTTCACCATTTAAAATAGACAAGAAAATTGGTCGAACTCTTACGACCTTCACTATGTGAGTTGGTGAAAAAGAATTTTGTATTGTGTTTGATTTGATCAACATCCATCTCTTGAAATTCAAGAATGGAAAATTGTGGTAATTTCTATTCGGACTCAGTGAACCCTTTTCTGACTACCACAAACTTTCCAATCTCAAATCCTCTGAGCCACTCTTACTCAGAACCACCTTGGGTTCAGGGACACCTTCCCCTAGAATCTTCATCTTATAATTCTCTTCAAACTATTGACTCCTATTTTTCACAATCTGAAGGTGGAAAGAAGACTTCACAAAAAATGCCTCCAAAGAAGACCAATCCTGAAGATGACCAAAATGAAGATCCGATGCAAATGATTCTCGCAAGACTGGCTGCATCTGAACAGCAGCAAAATTTGATGAGGGAACAATTGGAAAGAATGAATGCAGAGGAAGAACCACCAATGGACGCTGCATATAATCCCGGGCAATATAGGGTCATAAATTACTTGCAGCCACCTCAACCTGAGGTTCACCATGAACTGAAGCCACACTTTATAAATCAATTACCACAATTTCATGGTAATTCGAATGAAGAACCCTATGAATTCCTGCGTGATTTGGAGCTAATCTGTTCTAATCAGAGGCACCCACAAGTCAGCCAAGACTATATCCGTCTCACTGCATTACCTTTCGCCTTGAAGGGTAAGGCAGATTATTGGGTGAAAAATTTGGGAGTGACAGTAACCACCTATGATAGGTTCAAGAACCTCTTCTTAAAAAAATTCTACCCCTTGAGTCGAACCAATCAAATGAGGACTCGCATCACTAGCTTCTCTCAGATGCCAAATGAACCACTTTGTGATGCATGGGATAGATTCAAAGATCTGCTGCAGAAATGTCCCTGCCATGACCTAGATAATAACATCCTGGTCCAATCCCTCTATTCTGGCCTTAACCACGGGACTCAGGGTCTAATCAGCGCTGCCTGTGGAGGAAACTACACATCCCGAGGAGCTGATACCGTCTGGAAAATACTGGAGCAAATGGCGGAGACTAGCCGTTCACAAATTGCTAGTAGATCTTACACTGATTCACTGAACAACTATCAAGCCAAAGGAGGGAAACAAACGGTCGCAGAAATAGCAGAGGACTTGCTGCCCAACATGAACATCATCACAGACAAATTAACAGTTGTGGATAAAAGGGTGAACGACATCGACAACTGACTCTCTCAATTTCCAAAACAAATGGAGGAACTCACTGAGAAGGAGTCCAAGATCGGGATGCCTACTACTCCTACGGTCCCAATTTATCATGTGCATCATGTCCAAGAGCAACCAGGCTCTGGACAACCGCAACCATGGACTCAGGACCAATCCTACGTCCAACATTCCCAGCAGTCACCTCCTCCAGCTGAGACAATCATAGAAACCCCGCCTCTGACTTTCGAGATAAACAGCATCTGGTACACACAGGATAATACCCGATAGGGTAATCTGGGGGAGCGTCAGCAATATCAGCGTCCACCCAACTCCTACAATGCCGCTCCACAACACAATCAGCCCTCAAGGCAGCAGCAGCCACACGACCGTCAGAACCAACCTCAACAACATCGTCAACAATATCAAGCTCCACATCAAGCATCTCGATCATCCAAACCTCCAGAAGACCCGATTGATATCCAAAGACAAATGCTGGAGGAAATTCGCAGCTTCCGGAATGAACTGTATGACCTACGGGTAGATGTTAATCGTCTATCCCGTTGGAAGGAAGAACAGACAGCCCCTGTCACAGTCATTCCCGCTCAAGTTCAAGCTAACCCCAATAGCTTGAACAAACCTCAATCATCTCAACACAACAATCAGGTATATTACTCAGACTTTTCCACATCTGAACACGAGACCCTTTCGTTTAACAATATCAATGCCATGTCCCTCAGGAGCGGAAGGACCGTGGTCGTACCTAACCGAGCAAGGGAAGCTGACCATCATGACTCAGAAGATCAACCGGAGGATGCTTCTGAGGATGAAGACGAAGGACGCCCGGGGATTTCTGCCCAAAGGAAGGGAAAAACATCTATGGAGACTACATAGGGACCTTAAACCTCTAGTTGCTGCGAAAATACCTTTGTCACTATTTCAGCAACATGATGATAATCCAGAACATTATGATTGTAATAAGAACTCCAAATTCAATAAAGATGCTCTTATTTATAATTCTGGATCTCTTTCTCCTGTCTCAAATGCTTCCATTCCTTTTCCACATGCTCTTAAGAAAGGAAGACAAAAGAAAGCTATCCAGAGTGACCTAGTGATGGAAAAGTTTTGTCAACAAAACATAACTGTGAAGGTACCCTTTGATCAATATGTGGCCAGTAACCCTGCATTTCAGAAATATTTGAAAATGAAATGTACTCCCACCCGGACCCGCACAAAGAAAACAAACCAATTTGTGGAGACTCATGTTTTGACAGTGGCCACTACCAAATGCGTGAGAAACCAGCATTTACCAAGGAAGAAAAGAGATATGGGTGCTCATTATGTGGAAAGCCGCATTGGCGATATCGCATTCGCACGCACACTTCTCGACAATGGTTCTTCCATCAATCTTCTTCCCTTAGCCTTATATTACCGATTGGAGTTAGGGCCTCTTCAGAAATCATTATCTTTACTCCAATTCGCGGACAAATCTACTAAAAGACCTAAGGGAGAAGTAAAAAATGTTATCATTATGGTTGAGGGTACGGAATACAAAGTGGACTTCACTGTCCTTGACATGGAGACCCCGAACCATTGGAAAGAGTCGCAAATCATTTTGGGAAGACCATTCTTAAGAACCGCCAAGGCTGTATTCGATTACGGCACTGGAATGATGAAATTCCGCTCCCTAGATGGAGAAGTGGATCTGGAAATGAGACAAACAAAATGGCAAAGACTCGATTCTGAATCCACCACTGAGGATGCTGAGACCTCTGAGTGTAATCTAATCAGCACTACCGGACCTTGGGACCAACTGCCAGATCTTCACATGGACACCCTCACATCAGAAGAAGAAACAATGCACCATAAAGTGTGTGACCTATTGCCAGACAAATCTGAACACCTGTATAATCTTGATGACACGGAACTTCTTTCGGATTGGTCCATCTCGTCCTCCTCGAAAAAAATCAATGACGAGTCGGACGCGGCTTTGGCTGAATTACCACACTACTTTTGCGATCCGACTCACTTTCTTTCAAAATCAGTGGCTAGCATATCACAGAATGATCCACCACCAACAATCACTGACCCAGATTTAAAAGATATTCATCCAGATTTGATTGATGATGTAGATCTGCCAGAGCTGAAACCCCTCCCTCCCACCCTGAAGTATGCATTTCTCAATGGACCCAAAGATAAATTCTCTGTGATCATTAGCTCATCATTAACCTTAGATAAAGAATCCAGACTACTAGAAGTCCTTGAGCGAAATCGAAAAGCCATCGGTTGGACTGTGTCGGATCTCGTCGGAATCAACCCTGCTCTCTGCTCACACCAAATTTATGTTGAGGATAATGCAAGGCCTTCCCGTGAATTTCAGAGAAGATTAAACCCCAATCTTCGGGAAGTGGTTAAGAATGAGATAGAGAAATGGTGCAAAGCATGTTTCATATACCCCATTTCTGACTCCAAGTGGGTGCCCCCCCTTCATGTCGTCCCGAAGAAGTCAGGAATCCAGATGGTCACCAACGAGGAGGGGGTTGAGATAGCGACCCGAGTACCCACGTCGTGGCGTGTCTGTGTCGATTACAGGCACCTGAATGCTGCGACCAAGAAAGATTACTTTCCACTGCCATTTATTGATCAAATCTTGGAGAGGCTTGCAGGGAAAGCATTCTTTTGTTTTCTTGATGGGTACTCTAGGTACAATCAGGTAGCTATTGCTCCCTAGGATCAGGAATAAACCACATTTACATGTCCCTTCGGTACCTACGCTTTCAAGCGCATGCCATTTGGGCTTTGTAATGCCCCAGGCACATTTCAGTGGTGCATGATTGCCGTATTTGCCGAAATGGTGGGTGATTTCCTGGAAGTGTTCATGGATGACTTCTCGGTCCATGGTGATTCATTTGATACATGTTTAGCACACTTGGACCGAGTCCTAAAGAGATGCAGAGAAGTTAATTTGGTACTCTCCTGGGAGAAGAATCACTTTATGGTGACTGAGGGTATCGTGTTGGGGCATGTCATCTCCAAAAAGGGTATGGAGGTCGACCCTGCCAAGGTGGATGTGATCAAGAAACTTGAGCCACCAACCAACGTCAAGTCAGTGCGGTCTTTTCTAGGGCATGTTGGATTTTATCGAAGGTTCATCCCTGATTTTTCAAAGATCGTCCGCCCACTGACTGAGCTCTTAGGAAAAGACACCGAGTTTATTGTAAATCACAAGTGTCTTGAAGCCTTCAAGCTCCTCAAACAGAAAATATGTGAATCGCCAATATTACATGCTCCCGACTGGTCTCTTCCCTTTGAGATCATGACTGATGCATCGGATTTTGCGATCGGAGCTGTGCTTGGACAAAGACGGGATGGAATCCCTTATGCGATTCACTACGCGAGCAAAGTATTGGATCCTGCACAGAAAAATTACACAGTGACTGAAAAGGAAATGCTTGCGGTTGTTTGGGCCCTTGAAAAATTCAGATCATATATATTGGGCTCCAAGGTGACAATTTTCACTGATCATACGACAATTAGATACCTCATGGATAAGAAAGATGCTAAGGCACGGCTTTTGAGGTGGATCTTGTTAATCCAGGAATTTAATTTGGAGATCAAAGATAAACCTGGAATAAAGAATGTTGTTGCTGATCACCTTTCCCGAATTGAGAAAAATGATTATCCTGATACTGGACCTATTAAGGAGACTTTTCCAGACGAATCTGTTTGCATTACTGATTCAACCCCATGGTATTCCAACATCGTGAACTATCTTGTCTCCAAGAAGGTTCCCTTTGGTTGGACCAAGAGAATGATTGATAAACTGAAGTCGGATTCTAGAAAATACCATTGGGACGATCCTTTCCTTTTTTATGAAGGAGCGGATTGTGTTTGGAGAAGATGTATTCCTCAGGAAGAATACCAGAGTGTCCTCACACATTGTCACACTCTCGAGGCTGGAGGGCACCATTTGGGAAAGAGAACCGCACACAAGGTACTCCAATGTGGATTTTACTGGCAGACCTTATTTCGTGATGCTAATAATTTTGTACGGTCTTGCCCGATTTGTCAAAGGATGGGAGGGACCGTTGGTTATAGAGACGAAATGCCCATGCAACCAATGATTTTCTGTGATGTTTTTGATGCATGGGGGATTGATTTTATGGGTCCCTTTCCCAATAGCAATGGATTTGAGTACATCTTGTTAGCGGTTGATTATTTGTCTAGATGGGTAGAGGCTATCCCAACCCGAACCGCAGACAACAAAACCGTCTGTAAGTTTATCAAGGATAATATCATTGCAAGGTTCGGGATAGCAAAAGTTTTGATTTCTGATGGAGGTAGCCACTTTGTGAACAGGGAAATGAGATCTTTGGCTAAGGAGTACAAATTTGAACATAGAATAGCCAACCCTTATCATCCACAATCTAATGGCATGGCAGAAGTTTCTAATAGAGAAGTGAAGAGTATACTTCAAAAGTTGGTTCGTCCAGATAGGAAGGATTGGTCAAAACTGTTGGATCAAGTTCTTTGGGCCTATAGGACAGCTTATAAAATACCACTCGGCACTTCACCTTTTAGGATGATCTATGGCAAACCATGCCATCTTCCTGCAGAACTGATTCACAAATCTGAATGGGCAATCAAAAAGTTGAACTGGAGTTGTCACCTTGGGAAATTATGTCGAGACCTAAATCTGAATGAGCTAATTGAAATCCGAAACCGAGCATATGACAACAGTGTGATTTATAAGGACAAGGTCAAGAAATGGCATGATAGACACATTCGAGATAAAACCTTTGCCCCTGGGTAGAAAGTATGGTTGTTTAATGCTCGATTAAAGATTTTTCATGGGAAACTGAAATCGAAATGGACGGGTCCCTATGTTGTCATCGATGTGCATACCAATGGAAGTGTGGACATTGCAGAACTCAAAGATGATGCACAACCTTTCTCAGTGAATGGACAATTACTGAAGCCATATATAGAATCATCCAAAGAACATACAGTGCAAGTTGAGGTCATCTATTTCACACAGAGCAAGGACATTGGCGATATATCATATCAGACCCACCCTCCCTCCCGACCACATCGATCCCCTTGTACAACTTCTTCCTCTACTTAGGCCAAGGCCTAAGTATAGGGGGGGACCGATGCCATCTGTATATACCATTTTCCTCATCACATTCCGATCTCTCGCTCACTCCATATCCATCCTTCTTCTATACTTAGGCTGACCAAAGCCTAAGTATAGGGGGAACCACCACCCATCTGTTTATACTCTCCTCATTTACATATCCCGTCCGCCTCTTTTTGCGCTCTTCTTCTATACTTAGACTATTCACAGTCTAAGTATAGGGGGGCGAACCATTGAATAATTTTTATCTCTTACGCTTAGCCCGAGCTATGTCTTCATTACGCTTCTTGTGCTTTGAGGACACAGCACTCGCTAAGTATAGGGGGATCTGTATATATACTATGTATATATTTTTGCCATACCTCGTACTTGCGCATAAGACTATATGTATTTACGGGATGGGTATTAAAAAAAATTTTGCTACTAACACTGACTTTGACCAAATTTTTTGAAAAAAAAGGCTTCTTATTCAATCTTTTGCATAAAAAAAATGTTGTATGTTTGCATTCCACACACCTGCACTTCATCCAGCATTACATTCATTTGCATATGTGAAAAGTCTTTGGGTTCCGAACCGAGTTATGAGCCGAAACCGAGAGTGGTCTGGACTTGACCGTAATCCACCTAATTTTCAGAGGAACTTCACCGAGAAATAAGATTTTAGAGTCTTCATGTCTTTGACTTAATTCTTTGAGTTCCACATAACAATGCACAGAATTTGACTCTTAGTGTCTAACCTGGTCTCTTCATTCTGGGTACAACTCTGGAATAAGGAATTAATTTGTACTCTCGCACTATGCACTTAGCTCAACTCAGACGGGATGTTGGAAGACTATGTGAGTTTCTTTTCTGGTAGCGTGGAAATCTAAAGACCGGAGTACGGGTTGAAATAAAGCTTCGAAAAAGGGATGGACGGCTGGGCACAATTTTTCTAAGACCCCAAAAAATGTACGGAACAAAAAGATGCTATATCCGTAGGGGCACAACAAGATCCAAGCAGAACCACAAAAAATTCCAAATACAAAGAAGCATTCTACCAAATAAAAATCTGACCAAAAAGGTCCAAGCTTCAAGAAACCTGCAGATCTTGGTGGAGACTCAGCTACACTGGCCATCTTCACAAGGAGAGGTGACTACACTGGCCACCCTCCAGTTCTTTTCTCTTTCTTCTATCTTCTCCTTCATTCGATTGTGAACACAGCGCGACAGACCTTAGAAGGAAATACCTGACTCCCCGAGGACGAGATACTGGAGAGGAGAGGAGCATGGTAGTCCAGCATTCTGAATGGGAAGAGCTAAAACCCTTCACACACAAGAGTCGGTTATTCAATGTTCATAGGGTATACTTTGGGAAGATGATTGATCTAAGATGACTTCTGAGCTGAAACTGTAGCAATGATGTGTAGAACTTGAGGGCTGTTGATTTTAAAATTCTAAGTCTCACAGAAGTTCCGACACACAAATAATCCAAAGGTTGAGTTTAGGTTCACTTTCACCTTCAGCTCATGATCTTGGTATGGAACCCAATCTCATTTCACCTCATGGCATTTCTTTTTGATGCTCAGGGACGAGCATGGTTTAAGTATAGGGGGATGATGAATCTCGTATTCATCACTCTAAATCTCATTTATTAAGCTCAAATCCCTAAAAATCAACAGCATTCTTGCATCTATTTTGCATAATTAGCATTCATGCATGTTTCCATAAGAATGGCATTTTAGCACAAAAATCTGCATAAAATAAGAAGCCAAAAATCCAAGCCAAAATGACCTGTAAATAGCCTAACTTCCCGGATTCTTAACTCATTCATGCTAACTCCGAAGAACTCAAAACCACTTCCACTGTGTACATTTCACTAACAAGAATAAAGGAAAAATACAAAAAAATAACTAACCCAAATAAGTGGACCAAAAACCCAAAACCTAATTTCAGGATTTTCGAACTAAAATCCCCATATCTTCCTCATCCAGTATCCATTTTAATCCTACTCACTTTTGAACTAATGTACATTCAATTACCTTCAAAACAAGACCAAGTTCAAGTGAATCGGAGCTCGTATGTGAAAGTTGGGTTTTGGGCCTCTTTTGTATATTGTATATTTTTGCGGCTTTTCTGACCTATATTTTATGTATATATTTTCTTTATTAATAAAAATCCAAAAAAAATTAGATTTAGATGTCTTTTATTTATCTTTAATTTTTCCATATTTTTTCGGATTTTTATCTTGTTTAAAAATGACATAAAAATTACAAAACCCCCAAAATTAAGGTATTCTATGTACATAGGATACCCCAAAAATTCACTTTGTGCAAATGATCGATTTTGATTTTGATGTCTTAATGAAAGTTGTAGATCTCATCGAGATGAGAAACTTTTGTGAAGAAACTTTTTCGATCCGAGATCGTTTACTATTTTTTCTCGATTTTATAAAATATTTATCTTTGGAATTTTCTGGTGCTGACACGTGGCAGCACCTGGTGCCGCCACGTGTCAGCCATTTTTGGCTTTATTTAAACTCGTTTTTATTAAAAAATAAAAAAAATAAATGCGAAGCACGTGCGTCGCACGTGCCTCCCAGGCACGCGCCACGCACGTGCCTCGCCTGCCCCTCTCTCTTCCGCCACATGGCATGCTGATGGCCGTCCGATCTCGGCCAATCGGACGGCCACTGTGCTTCTTCTCCAAAGCGCCTCCCCCTTTGGAAAGCAGCCGCCGATCGCCGTGAATCGCCCCCGCGATTTCCGCCGCGATTCGCGGCCCTCTCCGATCATCCTCGATCCCCAATCTCGCGTCGTCAAATCCATCGCCGATCCCCCAACTCGCCCCCGATCTCCTTCCATCTCCGGCACCATCCGACCCCCTTATTTAAAGAACCGCCCCTCCGTCTTCATCGACATCCGCCGTTCAATCTCCAAGAGCTCCCTCTCCGGTAGTGACAGTCCGGCGAGCCCCCCCTCCATCGGCGTGATCCGAGGTCGGCAGACTTCGTTGCAGCAAGCCTCCATCGCCGCTGCTTCAGCTCCGGCGTGCACTGCCGTCGAGTCCCCATTTCAGGTATACCCCTTATCTCTCTCTCTCTCTCTCTATCTCTCTCTCTCTATCTCTTCCTCCGCTACTCCCCCTGCTCTACCTCGTCGACCGCCTTCACCACCGCGACGCCAGCCCACTTCTTCGACCTCCAAGCTCAACCGACGACCCACATCTCCGACAACATCTTCTCCGCCTCTGCCTCGACCACGCTGCCAGGAGCCCTCCGCCGCCTCCAACCGCACCTGGGCTGCTCCGCCGCCCCTGCCACCGATCCATCTCCGCCTCCCGGAGCTCCACCTCTGCATCAACCGCCGGGCTCGAAGCCCGAGGCCCCGGCACGTGCGAGGCACGTGCGCGGGGAACGACCCTTCCTCATCCCCAGGGGTCACATGATCTGCACGTGACCCGCTGGGTTAATTGCAGTGACCCCCCTGGAGTTGCCCCTATTCGCACAACAAGCGAGCCATCTAGAGGGCACGTGCTGGGCACGTGCCTCTCTGGAAATTTTGCAAAGGAACCCTCTGGTTATTGGTAACTACTCTTAGGTCCCCCCTGCAGTTTTATATTTATTTATAATATTTGCATCTGTACCCATGTGTTCCCTCGTATATTTGGACCTCCTCTTTACATTATTTTCTTAATCCAAAAATTGCATGATGTTTGTTAATTAATTCTCTACGCTTTGACATGTTATGGGTATTTTTCTGATTGATGGTTAATTAATAAATAATTGTTGTGTGGAAATTTACATATTTTGCCCATTTCTTGCTTGGAAATTCATAGCTAATTAATCATTGCTCTAAAAATCCTCGAAAAATCACCCATTGTCAAGTTAATTGTTCTTAACATCATGCCCAAAAAGAATTGAATTTGCATGCATAGTTTGCTCTATAAAAATTATTTTGCATCTTTTGGTATTTAATTTTTAATAGGTATTAAACCCCACATTTTCGAGGTTTAGGATTTTTCTGAGATCCATCACCTAGTGATGGATCTTAGATAATTTTATTTCTTGAAAATAAGTAGGTTTAATATTTATTATAATTAAATATTGAAAATCATTCTGTTTGCATTTAAAAATCCATAAAAAAATTCATATTTCATCTAAAAATTCCAAAAAAATTACAGTGCACTAATTTCATCATATTTTACATCTCAGCCAAGTTTCGTATTTTTCGAACATCGTTTGGATGTAATTCATATTTTAGTCCCTAAAATAGACCGAATTTGCATATTGCACCATATTGCATTGAAAATTCCAAAAAAAAACTGCCTCGAAAACTGAACACGAACTTTGATAGACTTAATTCTAGGTTGTTCCTTTGCCTCCTTGTGATCGACCTTGGGACTTGCCCAAGTAAAATAAACATAAAACCACGAGATTAAAAATTGAATAACTTGTTTATGGTATTTTCTTGACCGTTTCCGATTGCCGCCTACAACGCACGACTTTAATTATTTTCACTTTCGACACGATAAAAACAACTTTTTAAAACCGGTATTCTCGGATTCGTCAGAGGGTCGCTCTCTTGATGCAGATAAATCAAACAAGGTGGAGATTACTCTCCCCAAAATAATGATTTTTCCTTACGTTTATTTTAGGATCGAGTGATTTTGACAGTCCCATTTTTTGGCAGTTGTCACTTGGTTTGAATATTTTCAATAAATCGCCTATCGAATGTCCAATTTCTTTTTTAACTTATGTGAGTGAAAACAAGGAAGGAGATCGGAAATGCCAATGCGTGATTAAATACAATGATGCATGCAAGGGTTAGAGATGTGTACCTTATCGCCAGCACTCTACATGCAGGGTGATCTGCTAAGAATTTAAATACAGAAAAATAAACTAGCCTATATGCAAAAGCAAGTGAACCGTACTAATCAATAGCTTCTATTAACGGGTAAGAACCAATTAATTTTGAAAAAGTCCAATTATGCTCTATTCTATAGGTACAGAAATTCTTGTTTAGGGTATTTGGACCTAATTAATTACCTGGCTCAAGAAAATTAATTGAAGCAATCAATAGGTAGCTCATGAAATCTGCGTGAAACAAAGAAAAATAAGGTGATGAAGACAAAACCGATGAGGTCCCCCATGTGCACCGGCACTTGGCAAAACTGACCCTGCAAAAAATGAATGTCCGTTTAGCTAGAAATAAATAAAAGAAAGTATATTTTTTGTGGGCCTCCTTTAAATCTTCTTTTCCTCCTCTCACACTCTCTTGCGGCTCAATGAAGAATCAAGCTGCCTCCGCTTCGCTTGGGTGCTTCGGCTCTCCTAGGATTGCCTCCTTCGCTTCGCGGGCCCTCGCAAGAAAAAGAAAAGAAAGAATGTTTAAGAAACACAATTATAAAATATAAGCAGAAACAGGAAAGAAATGCAGTGAATACGAAGAATGGAATAAAAGTGGAGAAATATAAACAAATATGTACAACAAGAATAATAGGTCAGAAGAGAAACCTAACTACCCTCGTCGTACCTCTCCGGCAATGATGCCATTTTGTTGAGTGAGATTTTTGAGGTTTTAAATTATTGATGAAAAAAAATGCGCAGTGGTCGTTGCAACCCAAATTTCTCGTAACAATTTTTTCTTCTCGAGCCAATAATTAATTAAATAATGAAGCAAGAGAAATTTTTGCTACTTATGTATCTGCATAGCAACAGGATCGAACTCAGAGAGGCTACAATTCCTGAGGGTTATTCAATTAATCGAAAAAAAATCAATTAAAAGAAAAAGGATTTCTCAATGTATACTATGCTTGGTTTTTGTTTTGATTTTTACCTTTATAACTTTTTTAATTTTTTATTTTCTTATTTTTCAAATTTTTAAATGATTTTGATTTTTGCAATTTTTATTTTCGAAAATATGATTTTCAAAACAATTTCATGCACAAAAGAAATACATTTTTGGATTTTTTAAAGATAACAAAAATGCTCAAAAATGTTCAAATAAAATATTTTTATGTTTTTATGAACTTTTTACTATCTTTATAACTTTTCAAAGATTTTTAGTTTTTTTTTTTGGATTTTTTAAATGAATAAAAATAAGGGAAAATGCAAATAGTGAAAATAAAGAAAATTTTCATAATTTAAAAATATGATTTATTATTGCATATCTTTAAATGAGGTGATCTTTTGATGACCAAAATCGGCCCGACTGCATCAACATGTTGAGGTGCTAAAAACGCACCCTTAAAGGGCCGATTTTGCGGCTCGTCAAATGGCGCCGTTGCCGGGGACACGGCTCATTTCTTATATTTTTTTGGATTTTTGTTTGTTTAATTTGGTGTTCCTTTTTATAGGTCAAATAATCACATATTTTGCATATAAAATTTTTCTTTCTTATTTGATATCTAATCATTGTTTTTGTGGCAGGGCCCTTGATGGATCAAGGAGGCGAGGAGCAGGACGTTCCCCGCTGCGAGGAGCCGCAGGAGCATGCTTGGAGCAAAGGAGGAAGAAAAGAGAAAAAAATCGTCTCGCATTTTCGTTGCATTCTATTTTTAATAATTCGTCTTTTACAGCGGTCTTCGTTCGAAGACTCGCGATTGTAATCGAACGATCGTGGTTGTGTGGGGATCGTCCCCACTTGAGTGTCGACCTAGGATAGGCACGCGGCTCTCCGAGCTCTTTTTAATTTTTCCATATTTTTACGTGCTTGATCGTAGGTAGGATACACTAATTTCTATACGCACATAATCTCGCATCACTTAGCTAAAATTAATGAAGATTAATCACCGCTAATAGATGCATGATTAGGTGCGGCTTTTTCGACTTGCATACATGTTGGATTTGATTTTCAAAACGGCCCCAGTTTTTTCGCGGATTTATCGTCAAATCACTGCATGATTTCTCGCTTAGCCTAGATCGCGTTTTTCTTCATCGAATACATGTTTTTCACGGCTTTCATTTCCTAGATTGATCACCTAGGATTAATGGAAAATGGAATGAACGGTAGACGATGATTTTCTGATTGATGTGCTAACCTTAATTCAGTGATAATTTAAAATAAAATTGGGACTGTTAATTGCAAGTCAACCAAAAATGGAGTAAAATTCGGTTTTGGGAGAGCAACACCCGCGCATACGCCTTGATTTTCAATTCACATTTTCTTTGCGTAATTATCTAACGTTTTATCACCAATAAAACCGACAAGATAATCAACCAACCTTGGTTGGTTTCATGTGTGAGTTGGTGAAACTAAGGGTTTGCTTGCTTGAATTGAGCCTTTGTTGCGACACACACCCTAGAACCTTAGTCCCTCCATTTCATCTCCTAAGATTCAACCGCTCACTTGTAAATTCATTCCTCTTCTTCGTTCACCTTGGGTTCCTTCTAACATCAATCCTCATCTTTATACTTAGGCTAATCTCAGCCTAAGTATAGGGGGGACCCAAGTCCCCGTGATTTTCTCTACTCCTCTTTTCTTGCCTTTATACTTAGGTTATTTCTAACCTAAGTATAGGGGGGAGCCCCTCTTAGCTCCCGTATATTCTTCTATATTTAAATGGACCTATGTACTTGTAACATCTAGTGTTATGAGGACATAGCAAAGTTTAAGTATAGGGGGGTATACCGTATATACCGTATATTTACTTTAGCTATAATCTGAAAATTTTGAAAAATTAAAAACTTTTTGGCTAAGGTAAAATTCGTTGGACTAAGAGAACTCAAATGATTTCGCGGCTTTTCGATATTATGTTACGCTATTTTTATAAAAATATTTTCGAAAATGATTTTTGAAAATGTTTTGAAAACTTTTTTATCTTGTGTGACATGGTTTCGAAAAGATTTGCCTTCTCTTTTCAAGGAAAGTTGAGTCTAACATGTGTTTTAACTTTATTAAAATCCATAAAAATTAGAAAACCCCTAAAAACCTTTAGGAGCTATTAGTGACTACTAAGCTCAATTAAGAAAGCCGCGTTCAGTGAGGGTTCGCCCTTAGCAGATTAGATGGTTTAGAGGACATCGCGTAAGGCCCCGTCCTCAAGCAACGGGCTCCGGCCTGTACTTACATCCATACTGGTTGAACGTAGCTCCTTAATTAAGTTTAGGCAGTTATAATATCTCTTAAAGTCCATTAAAAAAATCTTGTTTTTGAATGAAGAAGTTGGATTAGTCCTCTACACTTTCACTTTCACCCAGGATCTGAATTGGTCAAGGAAACTTAGCTTTTTGAGGTCTTTGAGATTTTAGGTTAACCAGCCTTAGCCATCAGGGTCTTAGACTTAATCATCCACATTCCCCTAGGTTTCTAGATTTGCATGCTATATTCCATGCTTAGTCTCAGACATAAAGAATATGATCAGCACATCACATGCACGACTGCGGTTTTTGATGAGATGAGTTGATTTTTCATCCGAGGGATTGGGATGAGGAAGTCGAGTTTGGATTTGATCTAATGATGCTCGAGGATGGGATAAAATCTTTGGAGGCTTCAGGAAACTTGAGTATCAGCAATATTAGACAGTATGAGAACTTGGTTCTTATACTAATCTCTTGATATTGACCTAAGTGCCTGGGTGTGAAAATTAAATAAAAAAAATGTTGATCAGTGTGCGCCAACTCTTGGTAAAAGCAGTGGAGCTAGCCACAAATTATACAAGTCAATGAAATTCAAAGAAAAGCTCTCATTCCACCAAGTCAAATATCAAAGAGCTTCCACCAAAGGCGAGCGCTCCCAAACTTTTCAAAGTGTCCACTTGGACCACCGCTATTAGGACCAGGAGTCGGGCTAGCACCAAAAAAGGGCTCTGCATCGTAAATGCTACAAGTCTGGGTGTCGAAGGTACGATAGGTACTCAAAAGAGACACACCCCGGTGTACTCCCAGGAAAACAAGTGCAGACGGCTCCAACTTCTCTTGACGGACGCACTGATCAACACCAAAAAAAATGTGTTGCGTAAAAGGCACTAGAGAGAATCCTTGTTCCAATGAGAGGGAGAGAAGAATTGACACAATCCCATGCCCTCCATTTCTGGCCTGCCATCTACATTCTCTAAGTCTGACAAACTAAAGAGACGGTGGACTGAATGCAAGATTTGATTGATTCCCTAGTGTTGAGGATTGGGTCCTTAGGAGACTTTCTCGGACCAAGATTTTTGGGTGACGATTTGACTCTACTCTCAGAACTGCAGTCAACACTAAACTTCATATCCTTTAGTTTATATGTACATCAGAGAGAGTCTAGAGAAGTAGAGGAATTGGAAGCCTCTTGATTAAGGCTGGGTTGAACTCTAGAATTTTGGATCTCTAAAGTCGAGTCGACTTGATCAGATTGGATCCGGTATTCACATGCACAAGGGGGTTAATCCAACTTAGTCATTCTTTTTGATGCTCGAGGACGAGCATAGTTTAAGTATAGGGGGGTGATGAACCTCAGTTTCATCATCTTTATTTCCTATAATTAACCCCCTTGCTTAAAAGTCTGTCAATAAAACCATGTTAATGTCCTATAATTAATAGAGTCCTAAATAAATTAAAAAACCACAAAAAATGACAAAGCAAAAATTCGTGGTATTTTTAGACTTAAAAAATACCCTCAAAAATATTTCAGGCCCTTGTTTGATTTCATTTCCAGTTTTGGTCAACATGAAACTTGTAGATCTCGTCAAGATCTACAACTTTCATGTTTTGAGCTTTCTCAAATTCGGCCATCTCAAGCCTCAAAACTCAAAACTACCCTCAGAATAATCTGATTGGGCCACGTGGCCCATTCTGGGGGCGCCACATGGCCCGGTCCCTTTGTCTCATCCGCCTCCATTGCTAGCCGTTGGATCCGACCTCTTGATCCAACGGCCAGTCCCTCTCCACGCCTTCAATTCGTTTCATCCGTCTGATCATACTCATCTCAGATCCTCACCATCCCTTAGCGCCGCGCCCACAGCTTGACACGTGGCGCGCTGTGCGCCCTTTGATTGCGCCCCGGATCTCTCATCTATGCCGCTCAACCCGCTCTTTCTCCTCAGCCGATCGATCATGCCCGTGATACAATCTCGGCCGCTCGCCTCCGCCTGCCCATCCTCTCGACACGTGGTGCGATCACCGCTCTCCGATCATATCGCCTCAGATCCGATCCACACCGTCACTCCGCGCCTAAATACCCGCCGTTGGATCTCCAGATCCAACGGCCGGCGATCGTCGTCAACCTTCGGACCTCTCTCTCTCTCCCACGATCTGAGTTGCGCACTACTCGCCCCTCTCCTTTTTCACCCGCCATTCCAGTCAACCTCGCATCTCACCAGCCACCTCCTGATCTTCCCCCATCATCCTTCTCTTCCGCGCATCACTCCACGATCCACGACCTCTTCCCAGTCGCCCCATATTCTCCTCCAAACCCACGTCGACCATCATCACCTCCGCCACTTCTCTCTTTAAATCATCCGCCCCTTCCGTCCAAAATCTTTGTCCACCTTTACGAGGAAGGGAGCCCAGCCCTCCTCCGCCTCCCCGTGACAGGGGGAGGCGGTGCGATTGAGCGAAGACGACTCCGTTTCCCGGTGAGGCCCTCCGACCTTCACGGCGGAGCTGCGGCGCATCGCGACCGCCCGAGCTACTCCGAGTTGCTGCCGGAGTTCAGCGACGACCAGGGCTCCACATCGGAGTCCGACCCCAAGCTCCGCTCCACCCCAATCGCCGGTAAGTCCCCTCTTTCTCTCTATGCATTTTTCTTCTTAATTCTTGTAATTTTCTAGGTTAGTCTACCCCCTTTCCCGCTCCATTGAACACCTTCCGAGCTCCGCCAAGCTTCCCCCTTCCACGCGCCACATCCGTTCACCTCTTCCCTTCTTCCAGACCCTCAGCGACCTTTGACCCACCTCCTCCGCCCTCACGGCGGAGGAGCTTCGAGCTCACCACTCTCTTCGCCCGCAGGAGCTCCTCACATCGCCTCACGCACGCACCTATATGCTTCGGCTACGCTTCACTAAGCTGCAGGTCTTCGAAGTGATCAATGGCCGGAGCCTGGTCGGAGCTACCTTCATCGACGCCGCAGCCGTCCTCCGAGTCCCAGCGAGCAGCACCAGAGCCTCCTGGGTCTTCCCTGAGGACCCCGCTTCATCGACGATCATTTATTGGGCTCAGGGGAGGACCACATCGATGGGGAACAAGCGGCGGAGGAAAGCCACCTTCGCCAGAGCTCTATTCCCTCCGCCGGCCGAAGGAGGAGGACGGACAGCAGTTGCCGTTGGATGGTCCTCTTCCAGCGACCATCTAACGGTCCTGATAGCGCCGCGTCATCGACATCAGCAGCCCTTGGATTATCACGATCCAAGGGCCTACATACTGCCACGTGGCTTCATACAGAGCATCCCCGAGCTTGAATGTCCGAGCCTACTTCCAAACCTCTACGAGCCTGCACCGAGCTTCGAATCTTCCGAGCCTGGCCGAAGCTGCCTCGACCCTCTGCCGAGCCTGCTCTCCGTCCGAGCCTAGATAGCACGTGCATCGCACGTGCTACTCTGGGTAAATTGCAGAGATGCTCGTATCTTCTCCATATTTGCATATAGGTCCCTGGAGCACCTGCTTTTGACGTGCACTTGGGTAATTTGCAATGATGCCCTCGCGGGTTTTAATAATTGCAAAAATACCCCTGTGCGTATTGGTATTTTACAGGGAAGGCCTCTTAATTTTCATATTTACATTTTAGTCCCTCTCAGGGACCTATTTGTAGTTATCTTTGTTTGTTTTTATTGCATTTATGCCCCTGCTTTCTTTCGTGCATATCTTGAGCTACATAGCTCCAATCGAGTTGATTTCAGTTTCATTTTGAAGCTCTTCTCATCCTCTTTATTATGGCTGGCTTCAGATTTGACACTATGAACTGTGGTGTATTATTTTAGCATCTAAGTGTCCTATTTTATTTGTTTGCCCTGCCTACTTGCTTAATGAGTGTAGAATGCTTCTTAATGTTAACTCAGTTTAACTCGCATTTTTTTTTATGGCTCAAGTGACTATGATTTTGGGGCATATCATTCTCTTTGCATGAGCATTTATTTGCATGAATAAAAAATGTTTAAAAAAAATTTGCATGTTTAATTTTAATGCATTGCTTTGTGTCGTGTCTGCATGATTTTGACTTATATGCTTTTAACTCAACACTTAATTAAATAAACTTAAATCCGATTAATACGAGAGAGGCTCGTGTCCCTGAGTTCGACCTTGGTTTCTTGCCAAGTAAAATAAATTACGATCATCTCATTTTGATTTATTATTGCATATCTTTAAATGAGGTGATCTTTTGATGACCAAAATCGGCCCGACTGCATCGACATGTTGAGGTGCTAAAAACGCACCCTTAAAGGGCCGATTTTGCGGCTCGTCATGGCCATGGTCAAGATGTGGTGCTCAGATCTTCTCCTCCACTTTCTCTTCTTGTGTTAAGGAGCAGATAAATGGATCATGGTCTGGTGAAGTGGGGCTTTAATGATCTCATGAATGGTAATCACTTCAGGTTCAGTCAACATTTTTTTGAATTTTTGTACCTCCTCCATACAAGGGAGGATGTCATAATCAGCATTTACACGAGGATTGTCAAGAGCAGTATGTATAGTGGCATCCTCGGTGCCAAGGTTGGGACATGTGGAGAATGATTGTGTGGGAAAATGGTTTGGCATGGGTGCCCTCTCCTCATAAAATGAATCAACAATGTGTCTCCCGAAATCTTTTTGGATTTTTAAAATTGTCTCATTTTTGTATTTTGTGTGATTGCAAGCTCTCGTGATTATCCTCAAGTTAATCCATATCCTCAAATAGTGGAGTAGCGTTCTGGCTCTCATTTATGATAAATAGATTGCTAATCCTCGAATTCATAGGCTCCATCATCTGGTTCAGGGTCTCAAATGTGGACACCATGAAAGGTGACTCCAAAATCACATGGTCGGGTGAGTGGAATGAGGGTGGGTGAAAATCATCGTCTGATTCCTGAGATAATGGGTTAGGTGGATATGCACAAAAATCAGAAGGAAAGCCCTCTTAGAAAAAGAAGGTGGATCGGTTGGAGAGTATGAGGTATCAGTGAAGATCGGATTAAAATAACTCCAGTCGACCATCTTCGAAACAAAAGACGGGATCGGGAGAGCACGAGGGTCAAGTCAAAATATATGGAGAAAAAGGCGCAAATGCGCAGAAGGATCTAGTATGCACACAAGTAATAAAACACAATACAAAACCCCAGTTCACCAACTCGACGCAATGTGAAGACCGTGAAGGTTCGATCAATTATCTCATCAATTTTTAGAGTTTGGTGATAATACAATATATCAGAGCGGTTAAAGCGAGATGTTAGGAACCCAATGCTCCCAAGAGACTGGCCCAATCCCAAATTTAGATATTTTCCAGCCAGTACAAATTGCGGACCGTTTATCGGCTACCCAATCAATTCAATCTGCTAAGGACGTCGCAGGCCACATTACTGGCTACCGGAGAGATGCTCACTGGAGAACGCCTAACCCCAATACAGTAGTCTAAAGAGATTTTGGGTGTGGTTCTATCCTAGTGTGCAGGTCACTCTCTCGCTCAAGCAAACCAACCAATGAGGGGGTTACTCTCCCCAAACGAATGATTTTTCCTTACGTTTATTTTAGGGTCTAGTTTTCTTTAGCAGTCCTGGTTTTAGGCAGTTATCACTTGGTTTGAGTATTTTCAATGGATCGCCTACTGAGTATCCAATTTCCTTTTTAACTTATGTGAGTTAAAACAAGGAAGGAGATCGGAAATGCCAATGCGTGATTAAAAATAATGATGCATGCAGGGGTTAGAGTTGTGTACCTTATCGCCAGCGCTCTACATGCAAGTGATCCGTGCAGAATTGAAATACATAAAAATAAACTAACCTATATGCAAAAGCAAGTGAACCGTCCTAATCAATAGCTTCTATTAGCGGGCAAGAACAGGTTAATTTGACTAAGTACAACTACTCTCTACTCTATAGGTACAGAAATTCTTGTTTAGGGTATTTGGACCTAATTAATTACCTAGCTCAAGCAAATTAACTAAAGTAATCAATAGTTAACTCACGAAATCCGTGGGAAACAAAGAAATATAAGACGACGAAAACAAAATCGGTGAGGTCCCCCAAGTGCACCGGCACTTGGCAAAACAGACCCCGCAACAAATGAATGTTCGTTTACAATGGTTCAAATGCTAGAAAAAATAAATAACTAAATAAGTTTTTTCGATCTCCTTTAATTCTTTTTCTCCTCTCACGCTATCCTACGGCTCGATGAAGAATCAAGCCACCTCCACGTTGCTTGGGTGCTTCGGCTCTCCCAGGATCGTCTCCTTCACTCTGCGGGCCCTCGCAAGAAAACAAAAAGAGAGAATGTGTAAGAAACACAATTATCAAATATGAGGAAGCAAAATGAAATAAATGCAGTGAATATAAACAATGGAATAATGTGCAAAATATAAACAAATATTCACAACCAAGAATAGCAGGTCAAAAGAGAAACCTAACTCCCCTCGTTGTACCTCCCCAGCAACGACGCCATTTTGTTAAGGTAGAAACTCCGAGGATTGGATGTGATACGAAGTCATTGTTATCGCCAAAAAAACCCAGATCAAACAAACAATTATTATTTTTCTCTCGCTGCAAAATAATTATAGAAAATAATGTGGATCAAGAGAAATGTTTTGCAACTTACCTACCTGTATAGCGGACAGAATCGAACTCAGGGAGGCTACAATTCTTGAGGGTTATTCAAATAATCGATGGAAAATCAATTAAGAGAAAAGCAGGAATCTCAAAGGCAAACTATCCTTGGTTTTTTTGGAATTTTTCACTTTTTAAATTTTTTAAATTTTTTATTTCTATTTTTTATTTTTGAATTTTCAAATTTTTAGTGATTTTAATATTTGCATTTTTTTTAATTTCAAATAAAGATCAATATGCACAAGATAAGAAAGACATACACCAAACTTTCATGTATTTTTCAATTATATAAAAAATGGCTCAGAAAAATCCAAAGAAAATATTTTTGGGTTTCAAAGACTTTAAAATGTTTGGAAATTTTTGTAGAATTTTCAGATTTTTTATATTTTTTTAAAAATCAAACAGTGACAAAAATGAGAAATGGTGCACAGCCTGGAGTAATTTGCAACTTAGAAAATTTTAAATGCACAAAACTCTGGGCAACTATTTTTATGATGAAATATATTCAAATATCTGCAAACAAGAACTGAAATCATGATTTTTTAGATTTTTGTAGAATTTTCTATTATTGTTATAATATTTTGATGTTTTTCAATTTTTTTGGGTTTTGTAAAGAGTTATTGCACGAAATTTGCAAAGAAATTAAAAGACAATGAAAGGAAATAAATCTAATTTTATTGGAATTTTTAGAGAAATATTCAAATTTTTATGATTTTTTGAATTTCATGAAGAGAAAAAGACATTATTTTTTATTTGTTAGTAATAAAAAATGAACTTAAAATGTAATGAAAATTTTATGCTAAAAAGATAAGAACATCAGGAGCATAGCATGATTTTTTGGAAATTTATTGTCCAACAAAAACATTTAGTTCAATAAGAAAAGCAAGCAAAATAAAGTCTGGCAAATAAGGACTGAACTGCAGTTATTCAATGTTTGTTCATCAAAATGTAACAGAAATAAAGTTGCAGGAAAAAGTTACAATTTACCCAATAAACATGCCAAGCACATGACTTGAAGCTTTGGTGGGGCTCTTTTGAAATTTCAGAAACGTCTAGGGGGCTTTAATGTAATTTTCCAATATTTTATTCAGCCCTAGGGTTCTCTTTGTTTTCAGCTTCTTCGTTCACAGAGATGGGGTGCCGCCACCAAAGCCAAAGGGCAAGGAAGGGGGTGTCGCATGTGAGATGCCGCACTGGAGGTGGTTACGGGCGGTGGAGGGCTAACGCCGGTGGCAATGACGTAGGGCGGCTAAGCTGTGGCGGTGTGCTCCGTGGAGGACGCCGCTCCAGGTGGTAGTGAAGGCACTCGAGCGTGGTGTGGAGGTCTCGGTGGAGGTGCTCAAAGCGGCGGTGGGCACGATCGGAGGGCTCTGTCGCATCGCGCGGTTGGCGCGATGGCAGTGACGACGGTGGTATCGACAGGGACAACAGTGATGATCGGCAGGGGCGGTTGCAACCTGCTACAACGATGCAGCTGTACCGTAGGTGGAGGGGTGCGTCTGATGCACGGGGCTTCGACAGGCGACCTGGGCTTCGGCGGGCGGCCTGGGCGACACACGCCCTGGTCGACGGCAATGGCGCGGCTCCCATGCGGCTGATGAATCTATGATTCATTAACTTTTATGTCGCATTTTGTCTTAAAACCCTTAACAAATACATGTAAATATACATTAATTTCCATCTTTTATAAAAACTTCATTCATGAACAAATATCCACTTTTAAGCATCAAAAACATGTAAATAAATAAAGAACAAAGAAAAGAAAATAAGGCAGATTAGAAATATGTATATGTGTACAATATGACTTATAAATAAATATAACTGCAAGGTATATTTATAACCTAACCCCCGATACCAAGTCAGCATGGATTGGTCGACAAACCAATAAGTAGGGGGGGATAAGGAAAGAAAACCATAAAAATAAATTAAGACACACTTCATATACTTCTCACTATTTATCAAATAAAAACAAAACTTCAATGATTTTTAATTAATTCATAAATATATTTTCCACCAAACTCTTTTCCTAATTATTTCTAAAAATATATATAAAAATATAAAAATAAGTTAAAAATATTCTCTTGTACCAAGAAATCCCACTTGAAAATTGTCAAATTCTCAACTTCCGAACATCACAACTTCTTCATACGAACTCCAATTTCACTCTACTCACTTTAAAGTTCATAAAATAATATTCTCTAATTAATAGAGGTGGATTCATTGAATTCGGAGTCCGTTTGCTAAAAGTCGGTTTTGGGACATAATGACAATGGGGTTTCTGGGCTATTTATTTTATTTAGAACACACTATTTACAAATTTATTAATTTATAATTTCTAATTATTTTCATGATATTATATTTTCATCATAATTTATTTCAGAATTTGTGGAGCTTATTTATTATTTTAATAAAATCCAAAGCCATAATCTTTAGATAAAAATAAACCGGTTACCTTATACATGTATTTATTAATATATGTAGACTAATTTATTAAAATCCCTAAAAATTCACATAGCCTTTATTTATTATTCTAATAATTAAGAAAATATAAAATTAATATTTAATTGTTTATTTATTAAATTAAAAATCCAAAATCTATTATTTATACCTATTTTTTAATATAATTTTTATATTTTGTATTATAATTATTATTTATAAATAAAGTTAATTATTCTATAATTTAGATAATTAAATTATTTACATTTCTTTTTTTATACCTAATTAAAATAACATTATTTAATATTTATAATTGAATTTCTAAGTACTTTATGCATCTGGCCACTCAGGTGCTGACACGTGTCAGCACTGGTGCATCTTCTCCAAGAAGCTGGTACAGCTTCTGCTCCAACCAGCCTTCTTCAACTATTTTTCCCGCGCACACTAGATGCACTTCACTCGATCCAACCCCTTGAATCTAAAACCCTAATAACCAACACCTTCGGCCACCATTAGATTGAACTTGAGGACCACGAAATCTCTCTATAAAAACCACCAAAGTTTGAGGTTTTCAACAACTTTTCCATAACCAACTGAGCTACCAGATTCAGTGCCTGATCACCTCTCTGCCCAACCTTGATCCGCCCGCTCTGAAGGCGATAGCTCCGGCCAAGGAGGACCGCGTGGAAGAAGGATCATCGGGGAGGAGTTCCAAGGCACCAACTCCGCCTTGCATCGTCGTTGCGTGTGCGTGGAGCTCCGGGAATATGACCCGTCGAGCGATGACAGCAGCGGTTCTACACTCTGCACTTCACAGGTAATTCGTCCATCTTTGCAATTTTATTTCTCAATTCTTGTGCCTCCCTTAGTGTGGTTAAGCACGTCATTAGGACGCTTAATCCTTCATCTTAAATGCTCATTCAAACTCAACATCCAAATCATTTCATATTCAAATCGAATCGAGATCCATTTTTCATTATTTTTTTATGCCTATTTTCAACAAGTCTGGAAACACATTTTGATCTTTAAATTAATAATTTGTTGGTCGATTTCTCCGTAAATCGAGAATGTAGCGTTCATCTTTGCAGATCCAATTATCCTCGGGAGCAATTTCACGTCAAATGGAGTCTTTAATCTTCACGTAAATCATCAGCAAAGAAGGAGCAATAAACTTAAATCCAGGATCGGAGCAGTGGACTGTCATCTTCTTCCACCTTTCGCCACCGCTCTCAGCCATCTCTGACCGCGTCTGTCGCGGGAGAGCTCGAGGGGTAGAGGAGCTACCCCTCTGGCCTCGCCAGAGGCCCAAGCTACACTTCGTTCGAACCTCCTTCGCTACCTGCGTCAACTGCCTTGAGAACAGCCAAGAACAACCCGGTCTATAGGCTGTTGACACGTGGCAAGCTTGGATAGCCTAGATCGAAACTGACATTCTAATCTCAGCCGTTCACACTGAATCGGTGCGAAAATTGCATATTAAGCCCAGGAGATTTCAAGCTTTCCAGACCGCCTCTAGAGTTTTCCAGAAATTACGTTTAGGTCCCCGCACGGGGAACTAAATGTAATATTTCATATTCTTTAAATTTAGTCCTTGACAGAGGACCTAACTGTATAACTTTTCTTTTTATTTCTTGCATTTCTACCACTGTAGCGTAGGGTAACTTTGGACATATTTTGATACTATTTTTCGTAGTTTTTTAGGGTTGTTACACAACTACCCCAGCGAGGTTTTTCAGTAATCCTTGTGTGTTTTTGTCGCTTTTTCATCGTGTTTTTGATTTGTTGAATATCGCCTTCATTTTGCTTTTTTTAGTGTTCTTCGAGCCCGTTGCTCGTCTGCTTTACCTATTATATAACATCACATATATTTCACCTATTCTTCACATATTATATTGTTGGTAAATTGTTTGTTAAAAATATCACTTTGAAAAATTAAATAAAAATTGAGAAAAATAAAACCAAATAAAAACTTGAAAATCAACTCGAGAAGAGTTAAAAAATCACAAAAAATCCTTTTTGTTCAAAAATTAAGATAACCCTATTCTGCCTCCTTGTGTTCGACCCAGGCACACTTACCTGGCTAAATAAATAGTGTAAGGTTTAAAATAAGAGAGAAGTCTATTCATTCATCTTTTCTCTCTCTCTCTCTCCTATTTTAAAACCGAATTTTTGTTTGATGTAAACTCGGGTTTCTTTGCGGTTTTCTACATCGAAAACGTAATCAATTAACCGCAATTGGTCCGAGCTCGCATCGAAAATGGCGTCGTTGTCGGGGAGGCGTTAGATTTATTTTGATTTTTGGACTTTTTCTTGTGATTTTTTTCGTTCGGTTTTCGATTTACGATTTTTACTTCGATTTTACGATTTTATCGTGTTTTGTTTAACGGTCTTGTTATGGTTTTTTTAAATGTTTTCTAGTGTTGTTCCTTAACCAACTCTTGTAGGGCCTGCAGGTGCATCCGGTTTTTTCAAAAGCCGCAAAACAGTTGAACGTGCAGAGACCGAGTTTCTCGGTTGTAGAGGGCAAGAGTAGTTAGGGTTGTGTTGTAATTTTCTTTTTCTTATTGTATAAAAAAAGAAAAAAAGGCACTTGCCCATGTTTTTGTTTTCATAGAAAGGGGCCCCCTAAGGGTATCCCGACATGTACCTTCCCTCTCGTTTCTTTCGAGGTCTGATTTGTCGAGTACCGTGTATTTGGGGGATCAAGGCACCCACCGCGGTTTTCTCGCATCGACGGTTTTTCCGCAGCTTTTTCGAGGATAGGTGCTTGCTTAGGATTTTTTTCCTATTTGATTGTGCTTTCATAGTTAGTCTTAGGACTCGCCATCTAGGTGCATGATTTTAGGATTTTTATAAAAATAAATAAAGACACTCGGTAGACGTTTGTCTGAAAAAACCCAAAAAATATAAAACTTCGAAAATAAAATCGGGACTGCTAACGTATCTGATCTAAAAAATGTAAAGATCCAGTTAATTTGGGAGAGTAATCCCCGAATATTTTCTCAGAGTGCGCGAGTGAGAGACGACCCGTGAGGTTAGAGCCACAAACCCGTATTTCTCGCGAAATACTACTTAGTCTATGCACCTAATCACTACTTCTCAGTGAGTACGCTCGGGTAGCCGGAAACGGTATGGGTTTACTTATCTAAGTGGGAGGTTTAGAGGACACTGCGTAAGGCTCCGTCCTCAATTAACATGGGTAGCCGGAAACGGTCCGTACTTACTCCCATACTGGTTGAGAGAAAGTGGTTTTCTGTAAAGATTCGGGACAGTGTTTCGGGGAAAACATCGGGCACCTATCAGCACGTGTAACCGCTATTATATTTGTTTACTAATACAACCCTAAAACCGACAAGATAAAAGACCGAACTCTTACGGTCATCATCGGGTTGTGTTGGTGAAAACAGGGTTTGCTTTGTGTTTGTCTGCAAGGTGTGAGTTACCGCGGCTTTTCGCATTTTCCCATCTTTCTTGAATCGACAATCGTGCTCTCTCGATCAATCTTTTGGCATCGAAGATGATGACTTGACGGCTTTTCTGCTCAGACTCCGTGAGCTCTCAACCGTCCACCGTCCGTCGTATATCTTCACAAGCTCGGGATGACCCTCTTCCCGAGTTGGTCCCATCTAATCTCGAGGAGAGTCAGACATGGACTCCCTCGCCTCCTGGCTAGACTATTGAGGCAGACCCTTGTCTCAATACATCATCATCTCCAGTTGCATTTTCGTTGAGTTCTTACGAGACTTTTTCTTTCACAGCAGATATGTGATACATGGCTCGTGGTAAAGGACTAGCAGAGGAGAGGCCACTAGTAGAGGATCACCATGACGGAAGATCAGACTCAATCGCAGATATTACGACAGGAATTCTAGATACTCTACAACAGATGAATTTACAGATTCGAGAGCAATTTAGAACTCAGAACGAGTTGCGAGCTGAGATAGCTGTGTTGCGAGCAGAGGCCGGGAACCCTTTGTTGCCTGCAGTGGTTCCTGCCACATTATGGGATGAGTATGAACCGGGCATGAGAACGCTCCATCATTGGATTCGGCTACCGCCGAATCAAGGTCCATACGAATTAAGGTCATCCTTCATCTCACTACTTCCCAAGTTTTACGGGAATTCTACAGAGGAGCCGTTTACCTTTTTGCAACAGTTCGAAATGATTTGCGGTACGGCTAGTTATCCAAGCGTTACGTAGGAGGTTGTCGAAGGATACGGAGAAATCCTCAAGCGCATCACGGAAGCGTGAGCGTCGTATCGGATACGACGAAGAATGACTAGTCGTACTAGTTGTTCTGTGCAGCGGAATTTAAAAAAATTTATTCAATGAAACCACATGATCCAAGAACAATTCTCGGATCGTTTCATCTATAACCACAACAAGTATAATGCAATACCTCTTGAAGCGTGGTTGATCGAGTCTCTAAGAGAAGAGACCTCCTGTCTCAAGTCCGATCGTAGGAGAGATTGCTTGCGAGCGCGGGGATGAACCGCGTAGTCCTCGCAATCCAAGAAGTTGATCCAAGCATGGTTGCTCCTGATCTCGTCGCACGAGATCGTACGTCTCCTTCGTGAGCGAAGCACTCCAAGTAGACGGAGAACCGCAGAGCGTCGAAGCGGCAGCACGATGGCACGGGCGTCGACGATTCTCTCCACCAAGGTATGGTGGACGGCCACCAATAAGAGAGGGAGAGAGGGCTGTCGAGTATGGAGAAAAAGAGAGAGAGTTGTGTGCTACAATAGCATGTAAAGAGAGAGCAAAGTATGCCTCTCTATTTATAGGGTTTTGGGATCCATGGATCTCAATCCATGTGACATATAAAATCAATGGATGAGATTGATTTATGTCAATCTAATGGTCAAGATTGTTGTTGGTAAAAAACCAACAACTTGTGATTTAATTTTGATAAAATATATTTGATAAATCAAATAAATATTAATACCAAATTAAATCAATCAAATAAGGAGAGAGAGAACAAAGGAGATCAACCTTCCCCTTTGGAGGGAGGTGACGGCCACCAATCCCACAAGGGATTTGGTGCCCCCACCCCCCCTCCTTTCATAATGGGAGGGCAATCTCATGGATTCCCATGAGATTTCACAGCTCCTTGATTTTCTCTCTACTTATTTTCCAACAACAATTTGTTGGTATTTCAATTCACCAAAATAATTCTCAATTAATTTTGGGAATATTGCAATCTTGACATTGAAATATTGTGAATCATATTCACAACCCAAAACAAAATGTAATTTACATTTTCAATTAATTAGATAATGTGTATCCAATACACATTAATAATTAATTTACTAATATAAATTATATTTAACTCTCTCTAATATATTATAAATCACATTTATAATATATTATGAATAATTGGATATTACTATCCACATTTTTCTTATCCATAATAATTAAATCACATTTAATTATATTGGATAATTCTTCATACATCATGATAATTAAATCACATTTAATTATCAAATTCTCTTTGCTTAGATCTTATGGAATTGTTCTTAAACCATTTAAGAACTATGATATTTCTCCTCAGATACTTGGAGATAAGGACAGGGCGATTGTATTGTTCCACGTATAGTGACTTGGATATTGAGATCACATCTCAAATCCAGATCCCATGGACCTCTCATAGATGCTTGATTAAATCAAAACCGTAAACCTAATCTTCTCATTGCATCTGAATCTCATTCAGATCAGTGTCCAGTATATGGAATAAGATTAGGTCACTTCTCTAATGAGAGGAGTCACTAAAATCCAGACCTGTTTCATCACTCCCTCGGAATGGAAGCGTCATGGTTATACAATCGTTTATGATCAAATCACCCTTCAGGTATTCCCAATACCTGTACATCCTGCATACTGGAAGACTCATGATCATCATGAATATATAGATCACTTTTACAATGTCATCTTCATAGTCTGATCATTAAGTTTCTCAATCTTGGTCCTTGGGATATGGTACAGATCATATGCTTTCACAAAGCATATATCTTACTTCCAAAATTCATATCATGCTTCTAAAGCATGATGACCATGCATGGAATTTGGTCAATCCCAATACCTCATGAGTGAGCTCATGTCTCCCGGTTCACAAGTGAACCTGTATGATCCCTTTGAGAGATCATATTACTCATATGCCCTACATACACACCAGCTCGCCGGTGTATAGACCTTGATTAGGTCATCAACCTATTGGTCTGCCAAATGTACATACTCAGACATATAGTAATACATCTGTCTCTAGTCAGAGGATGTTTGCCTGTGATGTGACAGTATTCATCATAGGTCTTTGGTTATCTCGATCTCGTTAGGTCAACCCATTGACTCAACTAACCTGATACCTCCGAATTATTATTCCCATGAAGAGGACCTGCATCAAGAGGTCGATCAGATATCAGTCTAATGAGATAGGATTGCCATCTCCCACTTAGACTGGAGATCACTACTTGTCGATCATTGATGATGCTTGATGAGTCCTCTATATAACTCCTTAGATATTCATCCAAGCATCAGCCTCTACGATTCATTTAATGAGTCAACAGTCGTATGATTATCAAGTTGGCCATGGTACATAACCCTTATTGTACAGAGGGACCTTATAGTGCATTCATTCATTCAATATCAGAAAGGGAGTAGAACAAAAATCAATAACTTTTATTGATAAATCATTTATTACAATAACATTTATTATAGGAATGGTTCGCCTCGGGCTCACATTGCTAACAATCTCCCACTAGCCCTCAGAACCATTCACGAACAATCCTTAAACCCATACTCATTACATGCTGGTCAAAAACCTTCTATGTCAGAGGTTTGGTAAGAGGATCAGCAACGTCGTCGGCGGAGGCCACCTTGGTGATGATGATGTCACCACGCTTTTGAATCTCCCGAATGATGTGGTATTTCCTTTCTACGTGCTTCCTCTTCTGATGCCATCTAGGTTCCTTCGCCTGGGCAATGGCTCCCGTGTTATCACAGAGTAGCGGGATGGGAGTATCAGAGGAAACTACTCCAAGCTCCTGGACGAACTTACGCAACCACACCGCCTCCTTTGCAGCATCCGATGCGGCAATGTATTCGGCTTCTGTTGTTGAATCTGCTGTAGTGTCCTGCTTCTTGCTTCTCCAGCTCACAGCACCACCGTTCAACAGGAACACAAACCCTGATGTCGACTTTCGATCATCAATATCTGATTGGAAGTCAGAATATGTATATCCCAAGACTTGGAGATCACCATCTCCATAGACCAAGATGTAATCTTGTGTCCGTCTTAGATATTTGAATATGTTCTTTACTGCATTCCAGTGTTGTTCTCCATAGCAGGATTGGTAACGACTTACCACTCCCACTGCATGGCAGATATCTGGCCTAGTACACATCATGGCATACATTAAGCTTCCTACAGCTATGCATAGGGACATCCAGCCATGTCCTTCTTTTCCTCAACAGTTTGAGGAGCCATTCCTTTAGACAGGTGAATACCATATCTCAAGGGTAGGAATCCTTTCTTGGAACTATCCATACGGAATCGTTCAAGAATCTTCGTAATGTATCCATGTTGTGACAATCCCAATATCCTCTTTTCTCGGTTTCTGAACAGCTTCAGACCCAAGATGTAAGAGGCTTCTCCAAGATCTTTCATCTCAAAGGTATGGGACAGCCAAATCTTCACACTGGTCATCATCCATGTATTATTCCCAATGATAAGGATGTCATCTACGTAAAGCACGATGAATACAATGGCACTCCCACTAAGCTTCTTGTACACACAAGGTTCATCAGGATTCTGCACAAAATCATAACTCTTTATGGTTTCGTCAAATCTGATGTTCCAGCTACGAGAAGCTTGCTTGAGCCCATAGATGGATTTCTTCAGCTTGCGTACTTTGCCATCCTCAGTCATGAATCCCTGGGGCTGCTCCATGTAGATATCCTCCTCGAGGTATCCATTGAGGAAAGCAGTCTTGATGTCCATCTGCCAGATGTCATAGTCAAGATGTGCAGCTATAGCCAGCAATGCCCTGATGGATTTAAGCATAGACACAGGAGAGAATGTCTCATCGTAGTCGATGCCTTCTCTCTGTGTGTAGCCCTTGGCTACGAGCCGTGCCTTGAAAGTCTCTACTTTCCCATCAGGTCCCATCTTTCTCTTGAAGATCCATTTGCACCCAATGGGTTTTACCCCTTTAGGTGGATCCTCTAGGGTCCATACACCATTCTTATGCATGGAGTCAATTTCTGACTTCATTGCCAGCATCCATCTATCCATGTCATGATCCGCGACTGCTTCATCAAATGAAGTAGGATCATTGTCAGTTTCACCTGACACATGGAATCCATACCTTTCAGGTGGTGCAACCACCCTCGAACTCTTTCGAAGAGGTATGGGTGTTTCATCTTTATTTATCTCTTCAGTTTCTGATCTAGGAAGCTCAGAATCCTCAGGGGACTCTATGAGTTCCTCTACTTCATTTTTGTCTTGACCTTTAAGGAAATCATCCTCCAGAAATTTCACATCTCTAGAGACAAAAACCTTTTGGGTCTCAGGGTCATAGAGTTGATATCCAATACCATCTCTAACATACCTAATGAAGTAGCATTCACGAGTGCGAGATTCCAGCTTGCTAGCGTCCACGTTCTTCGCATGAAACAAGCATCCCCAAACCCTCAAGTGAATGACACTAGGTTTAGTTCCATACCAGAGCTCATGAGGAGTCTTAGGTACAGATTTGCTGGGAATCTTATTCAGGATATATATTGCAGCCTCTACTGCATATCCCCAGAAACTAAGTGGTAAATGTGCTTTACTCATCATTGAACGGACCATATCCATGATGGTTTTGTTGCATCTTTCAGCAACACCATTAAGTTGGGGAGTTCCAAGAGGAGTGAGACTGGAAATAATTCCATTCTCTTTAAGGTATTCCTTAAATTCATCTGATAGGTACTCGCCACCTCGATCAGATCGAATTCATTTAATCTTCCTATAGGTTTTGTTCTCAACCAAAACCTTGAACTCTTTGAACTTTTCAAAGGTTTCAGACTTATGACGTAATAGGAAGATAAATCCGTATCGCGAATGTTCATCAATAAACGTCAAATAATATCGATATCCATTTCGAGTCGCGGTACTGAAGGGACCGCATACATCAGTATGTATTAGGTCAATAATACCTTCACATCTTGTAACCTTGTTACGGAAAGGCATCCTAGTCATTTTACCTCGAATACAATGTTCACAGGTAGGTAAAGACTGAACCTGTAGAAAATCCAAAGGTCCATCCTTTATCAATCTATTGATCCTATCAACAGATAAATGACCAAGCCTTTGATGCCAAATCATGTTTGAATGATTTATATTACTCATGGATCTTTTAGGGTTTTTATTAGTGGTCGTAACATTCATGACATGCTCATTAATGCACAGTTCATAGAGTCCTCCAGAAGTCAAAATACCCTCTGCAATATATTTATCATAATGATTTATGACTAATTTATTACAAAATAGGAATGAATATCCACTTCTAACTAGCTTAGATACAGATATTAAATTCCTTCTAACTTCAGATACATAAAGACACTCTTTAAGTACTAGGACTCTTCCACTAGATAATGATAGTCGGCAAGTCCCGACGGCGACTGCTACAACACTTGCATCAGATCCCATCCAGATGACTATCTCCCCTTCTTCAAGTTTTCTAGTTTCCTGAAACAAATGCAACAAATTGCATACATGAACAGAATCACCAGAATCAACAACCCAACTTCCTTCTCGTCCAACGAGAAAGCTGGTTTCAATGATAAAAGTAGATTTCATACCTGTTGGGGCTTTACCTTTGTCGAACGACTTCAAGTAATCTGGACAATTATGCCTCCAGTGCCCCGGCTTGTTGCAGTGGTGACAGACGTCGGTTTTCTTCGACGCCATTAGAGTATATGCATTGGAAGATGAGCCAACACTTTGTCCCTTCTTCTTTCTCTTCTGGGCCGGGCCCTTCTAAAAACCTTGCTTCCGACCGCGCTTTCCTCTGGCCTGTGCAACCACTGCAGTGCCAATGGGACCATCTTTCTTCATTAAGTCTTCTGCAGACTTTAATTTAGCAAGAAGCCCAGCATCTGTCAGTTCCAGCTTATTCATGTGGAATGACACCACAAAGTTATTGAAAGATTTGGGCAATGACAGCAGAATGAAATTGGATTGCATGTCTACATCCATCGTCGCCCCCAGAGTCTCCAGCTCTGACAAGTACCCAAACATTTTAAGTATGTGTTCCCTTCCTGCGTCTTGCAGCGAACCAGTTCTTTCATAACATTGTACCGCTGGGTGCGGTTAATATCACCAAACATATCCTTTAGATTCTGCATGATTTCCTGGCAAGTACTCATCTCCACATGTTGTTTTTGGAGAACATTGGAGAGAGAACCCAAGATGTAGCATCTAGTCAAGACATGATCATCATCATACTTGTCATTATATGCTTTGTCTTCCTTAGATTTAGGGTTTTCAAGCTTGTCTTCAGAGAGCACATAGCTGATGCGCTCCGCCGAGAGTACAAACTCCAAATTACGGGTCCAATCCGAATAATTTGGTCCGGTCAATTGGTTGACCTCCAGAAGCTTGCTTAGTGGGTTCATGGCCTTCATTTTCTGAAATTGAGAATGCACTATATTAGAATATAAAATATTCAATTTAGTTTTATTTGATCAAGGCATTTTTAAATCAAATTAGTCTTGCTATGTCAACTATGAAAGTTTATTCCCTTATTCACTTTCAAAGTAGGAGATATACTTACCGATATATCTCAAGCAAGAACTGGGATCTCCTCTTTATCTTTGTCATATCCCAATAATATGAGAGCCTATGACTCCAATAAAGAGAAGCGGGAACACATTACGCCTTGCAAGTCCAACTTGCATTTCTCAATTTGGTCTTTACTACCCGAGCCCACCAACCCTGAGGTGATGTTGACTCGTCATTAATTGAACCAACCGTCAACAGGAATACAACTCGCTATGCGCAATCCAATATCACCCCAATAATATGAGGACCTGATATTGGGGTCACTACGCATACGTCCTTACTCTTTCGAGAAGCGACGAGCCCGATCCAAATGTATCATATGCAGGAGCTGTCACTTCGGACTGGCGTCTCCCACATATAATATCTGGCGACGAAACCCTTCGCCTTAACGGGAGACCATGGATGTCACTTATGTGATCCTCCATCTCTTATTCAAATTTAATTAATTATTATGAATTGCATTCATACAATTAATTCTTCCAAGGGAATTATTAACTCTAATCATATTAGAGTATTCTTAATTGGATATAATTAACTTAATCATATTATATTAATTATCAATCCAGTTCAATCAATCAAACTTAATTTTATGCTTGAATATATATGGTATTATTCTCAAAGTACATATTAATTCGTATTTTAATAATTAGAAAAATACATCTTAATCCCTCGGACATTATCTCGGCCCTACCCGCTGTCATGGCCACTACCGGCGGGAGTGGGACGGACCGCATACGTTGCAACCCGCTACCCCAACGATCCCCGACTAGACACCATATCCGCCTCGAGAAAGGATAATGCCAAATTGATTAATTTGTACTTGAGATGATCATCGGTTATTCAACCGAAAATTATACCATATAGTAATCAAAACAATTTTGATTATAAGGAAATTTGCTAGACAAATTCCCAATCCTATTCAAGCAAGGAGTTTGACGATTGTGATTTCAATTATGATTTAGATCAAATCTAATCAATTAATTGGTTAGGGCCAAGTCAATTAAGGAAATAATCATCTTCTAATATTTCTCAAATACTATCCATAATTATTTCTTGAAATTACCAATTAATTTCATTAATTGACAATCACATGGTTCTTGATTAGGACTGTAATTTCAGCAGTGATCCCTACTTACTAAAATTAGCATATCTCAATCATAGTAAATCCAAATTAGACAAAATCAATTTTCATGGATTGCTAATTTGATTTAGGACAGAGATCAAGTGATGTTTCACGCATTTCGAGGCAAGTCTAAACAGTAATTAACATTTTAATCACGTTCAGATTTACAGTTCCCGCAACAGTGCATACATGTTCATTAAAACAACCATATCTCGAGCATACGAAATCCGATTTACGCAAACTCAGATCCTATGGTTTCCTTATTTAATGGAAACAAAATCCAAGTATTAAATTCGTGTTTAAACAACTTAAACAGTGCCGAATTTATTTACTAAACAGATCTGCGAAATCAAATGCGATGAAAACTTTCGCGAACTTAATGAACCCAAGTCGTCCTCGGTTAGCGAATCATTATTCGAAACCGTCAACCTAAGGCTCTGATACCACTTGAAGGATACAGAGAAATCCACAAGCGCATCACGGAAGTGTGAGAGTCATATCGGATACGACGAAGAACGACTAGTCGTACTAGTTGTTCTGTGCAGCGGAATTTAAAAAATTTTATTCGATGAAACCACATGATCCAAGAACAATTCTCGGATCGTTTCATCTATAACCACAACAAGTATAATGCAATACCTCTTGAAGCGTGGTTGATCGAGTCTCTAAGAGAAGAGACCTCCTGTCTCAAGTCCGATCGTCGGAGAGATTGCTTGCGAGCGCGGGGATGAACCGCGTAGTCCTCGCAATCCAAGAAGTTGCTCCAAGCACGGTTGCTCCTAATCTCGTCGCACGAGATCGTACGTCTCCTTCGTGCGTGAAGCACTCCAAGTAGATAGAGAACTGCAGCGCGTCGAAGCGGTAGTACGATGGCGCGGGAGTCGACGATTCTCTCCACCAAGGTATGGTGGACGGCCACCAATAAGAGAGGGAGAGAGGGCTGTCGAGTATGGAGAAAAAGAGAGAGAGAGTTGTGTGCTACAATAGCATGTAAAGAGAGAGCAAAGTATGCCTCTCTATTTATAGGGTTTTGGGATCCATGGATCTCAATCCATGTGACATATAAAATCAATGGATGAGATTGATTTATGTCAATCCAATGGTCAAGATTGTTGTTGGTAAAAAACCAACAACTTGTGATTTAATTTTGATAAAATATATTTGTTAAATCAAATAAATATTAATACAAAATTAAATCAATCAAATAAGGGGAGAGAGAACAAAGGAGATCAACCTTCCCCTTTGGAGGGAGGTGACGGCCACCAATCCCACAAGGGATTTGGTGTCGCCCCCTCCTTTCCTAATGGGAGGGCAATCTCATGGATTCCCATTAGATTGCACATCTCCTTGATTTTCTCTCTACTTATTTTCCAACAACAATTTGTTGGTATTTCAATTCACCAAAATAATTCTCAATTAATTTTGGGAATATTGCAATCTTGACATTGGAATATTGTGAATCATATTCACAACCCAAAACAAAATGTAATTTATATTTTCAATTAATTAGACAATGTGTATCCAATACATATTAATAATTAATTTACTAATATAAATTGTATTTGACTCTCTCTAATATATTATAAATCACATTTATAACATATTATGAATAATTGGATATTACTATCCACATTATTTTTATCCATAATAATTAAATCACATTTAATTATATTGGATAATTCTTCATACATCATGATAATTAAATCACATTTAATTATCAAATTCTCTTTGCTTAGATCTTATGGAATTGTTCTTAAACCATTTAAGAACTATGTTATTTCTCCTCAGATACTTGGAGATAAGGACAGGGCGATTGTATTGTTCCACGTATAGTGACTTGGATATTGAGATCACATCTCAAATCCAGATCCCATGGACCTCTCATAGATGCTTGATTAAATCAAGACCGTAAACCTAATCTTCTCATTGCATCTGAATCTCATTCAGATCAATGTCCAGTTTATGGACTAAGATTAGGTCACTTCTCTAATGAGAGGAGTCACTAAAATCCAGACCTGTTTCATCACTCCCTCGGAATGGAAGTGTCATGGTTATACAATCGTTTATGATCAAATCACCCTTCTGGTATTCCCAATACCTGTACATCCTGCATACTGGAAGACTCATGATCATCATGAAGATATAGATCACTTTTACACTGTCATCTTCATAGTCTGATCATTAAGTTTCTCAATCTTGGTCCTTGGGATATGGTACATATCATATGCTTTCACAAAGCATATATCTTACTTTCAAAATTCATATCATGCTACTAAAGCATGATGACCATGCATGGAATTTGGTCAATCCCAATACCTCATGAGTGAGCTCATGTCTCCCGGTTCACAAGTGAACCTGTATGATCCCTTTGAGAGATCATATTACTCATATGCCCTTACATGCACACAAGCTCGCCGGTGTATAGACCTTGATTAGGTCATCAACCTATTGGTCTTCCAAATGTACATACTCAGACATATAGTAATACATCTGTCTATGGTCAGAGGATGTTTGCCTGTTATGTGACAATATTCATCATAGGTCTTTGGTTATCTCGATCTCGTTAAGTCAACCCATTGACTCAACTAACCTGATACCTCCGAATTATTATTCCCATGCAGAGGACCTGCATCAAGGGGTCGATCAGATATCAGTCTAATGAGATAGGATTGCCATCTCCCACTCAGACTGGAGATCACTACTTGTTAATCATTGATGATGCTTGATGAGTCATCTATCTAACTCCTTAGATATTCATCCAAGCATCAGCCTCTATGATTCATTTAATGAGTCAATGTATGATTATCAAGTTGGCCATGGTACATAACCCTTATTGTACAGAGGGACCTTATAGTGCATTCATTCATTCAATATCAGAAAGGGAGTGAAACAAAAATCAATAACTTTTATTGATAAATCATTTATTACAATAACATTTATTGTAGGAATGGTTCGCCTCGGGCTCACATTGCTAACAGTTGTTCATCTCAAAGCCTTTCCCTTTGCCTTAACCGATAAGGCACTTTATTGGTTGAGCCACCTGGGAAGTGAAGTTTCTACTTGGGACGATCTGAAGTCCACATTCCTGTGTAAATATTTTCCTCTGGGGAGGACAAACATGATGAGGAGTCAGATCTCCAATTTCATGCAGCTTCCGAATGAATCTTTCCATGAGGCATGGGATCGATTCAAAGATCTTACGGAGAGATGCCCGCATCATGAGATACCAATGAAGGTGCTAGTTCAGAATTATTTTGGAGGACTCCAGCCGTACATTCAGGGGTTAGTGAGTGCTGCATGTGGTGGCAGCTATTTGAATAAGGATGTCGAGTCAGTCTGGTCCATCTTCGAAGGATGGTAGAGAACTCAAGAGTCGTCGACTCTACTCAGGCATTTCAGAGAACCCCTTAGCCACCACATCACTGAGAGCATCATAAGGTGGCTAATATCTTAGAATCTGAATCCAACACCAACATGGGCTTCATTAGCGAGAAATTAACGTTGGTGGATGTGATTCAAAAGCAAGTTCAGGACTTACAACTGCTGCGAGAGTTAGAGAAACTCTCATCTCTGTCTCAGCAGCTGAGTGATCTTACGAAGAAGGTTACATAGCTCCTACTTCAGTACCAGTAGGCCCAATCTTCTTCGACCACACAACTTGCATGGAGGACTTTACATCACTATTATATTCCTCCTGGGAATACAATGCCTGTAAACACAATCCGGTCCCTCGTGAAAAAGGATCGGATCCTCCCAATGGTAGTATCGTACCTCGGAAACTAGTCTATCAAATTGATTCTTTGGCTAACCCTGAGGACTTTTCTGCATAACCACAAAATTCACTATATCTGCATACCATGGAAGATCGATAACTACAAAGATGCTCTCGTCGGGAAATCTCTCTGCAATCTCTGGCGTGTACTCATCTGAAGGCTTCTCTATCTGTAATCGGGAGAGCTGATCAGCTACCACAATCTTTACTCCAGGTTTGCCTTTAATATCCAAATCGAATTCCTGATGTAAAAGAATCTATCGAAGAAGGTGTGCCTTAGCATCTTTCTTTTCCATCAAAAACCGTATAGCTGAATGATATGTATAAACTGTGATTTTGGAGCCAAGAAGATAAGATCTGAATTTATCTAATGCAAACACTACTGCCAATATCTCCTTTTCTGTCACTGTGTAGTTACGTTGAGCATCATCCAAAGTTCTGCTGGCATAGTTGATAGCAATAGGAAGTCCTTTCCTCCTATATCCTAATACAGCCCCGACCGTAAAATCTAAAGCAGCTGTCATGATCTCGAAGGGTAGAAACCAATTAGGCGGTTGTAGGATAGGAGCACTGATAAACATCTCCTTTAATGTGAGGAAGGCATTAATATATTTATCATTTAACAAGAAGTCGATGTCTTTGCCTAATAATTCAGTTAACAGTCGGGCAATCTTAGAGAAATCTTGAATAAACCGTCGGTAAAAACCAACATGCCCCAGAAATGACCGTAACTGCTTAATGTTGGATGGTGATTCGAGGCACTTGATGACATCCACCTTGGCAGGGTCAACATCCATGCCTCGTTGTGAGATGACGTGCCCCAACACGATCCCATGTGTAACCATAAAATGGCTCTTTTCGCTAGACATAACGAGATCTACCTCACAACATTTCTGAAGAACCTGGTCTAGGTACACTAAACAATCGTCAAAGGACTTGCCATAGACCGAAAAATCATCCATAAAAACCTCTAGAAAATCACTGACCGTGTCCGCAAAAATAGCAAGCATACACCTCTGAAAAGTGGCAGGGGCGTTGCACAATCCAAAGGGCATACGTGTCGAACGGACATGTGAAGGTGGTTTTCTCTTGGTCTTCAGGAGCAATGGTTACCTGGTTGTATCCGGAGTAACTGTTAAGGAAACAAAAGTATTCTTTCCCTGCCAACCTTTCGATGACATGGTCTATAAAAGGCAAAGGAAAGTGGTCCTTCTTCGTCGCGACGTTCAATTTTCTGTAATCAACACACACCCGCCACGACGTGGTTACTCTCTTTGGAATCCCCTCTCCACTCTCATTCTTAACCATCTGAATTCCCGACTTCTTCGGGACAACATGTAATGGGCAAACCCATTCAGAGTTGGAGATGGGATAAATGAACCCTATGTCACACCATTTTGTAATCTCTTTCTTGACAATCTCTCGTAAAACCATATTTAGCCTACGTTGAAATTGTCTGGAAGGTTTGTTATCATGATCGAGATATATATGATGAGAACACAAAGTAGGATTAATCCCGCAGAGATCAGATACAGTCCACCCAATAACCTTGCGTTTTCTTTCAAGAACATCCATCAAACGAGATTCTTGTTCTTCGGTCAAAGATGAACTGATAATGACCAGAAACTGTCGATGTAGACCCGCAAGGAAAGCGTACTTCATATTCGGCGGTAACAACTTTAGTTCGAGTAAGGTAGATTCTGGCCCTGCTGAAACCTCATATGTATGTGTATTGGGATCTGTATCGGTTATGGATTTATCGGCAATCTGGTTATCCACCATCTCAATATGCTCTAGAGTCGGACTACAGAAGATGTCTAAAACATCATCCGACTCGCTACTATGCTCATCCTCAGAATGATCGGAGGAAAATAATTCAGCTAAATAGAGCTCTATCTTTAGATCATCTGAAGTGGAAGAATTGTGTAAAGGCTTTGAATCTAAAAGATCTTCAATAAACTCCTCAAGAGTATGATCCCTCTTCTTCTCGTCATCCATACTGAAATATAAGGTACCGTCTGAAGAACTGCCAACTGTGGTCTCGGACTCATCCTCTGCTAGGAAATCTTGGGTCTCTACTCGATACCTCTCAAGGTCGTTAAGATGAACCTCATCCATATAATCGTAGGTGGCTAAAGAACTCAAGAAATCGAAAGATGCATCACTGGATGTGTTTGAATCTCTCGCCATCTCTATATGTACCTTCTCGCCCTCGACGTGAAAAGATACCTTTCGTGTATCATAATCGAAGAGAGCCTTTGTGGTCTCTAAGAAAGGCCTCCCAAGAATGATTGGGGTAAGGTGTAACTATGTAGGGAAATCCATGTCCAGGATTGTAAAGTCCACTTGGAATTGCAGACCTTGCACGGTTACGATAACGTTCCTTAATATGCCCCTAGGTCTCTTTACGGATCTATCAACAAACTGAAGGATCGCGCGGGATTTGTAAAGAGGACCTAACTCGAGCTTGCCGAGTAAGGAAGATGGTATCAAATTGATCGAGGAACCGTTATCTAAAAGAGTGCGATGAATTCAGCATTTGCGATCTCGTATCTGACATAGTGCGCTCCTGAATCCTTCTTCTTCTTCGGTAACTTATTCTGAATAGCACAAGATATGGCCTTGGTCAAAATATGTTTCTCTGTATGTGATCTCTTTTTCTTACGCGTAGTACATCGGTTTTTCAATTGATTCTTAAGCGTAGGAAAATGATCCAAAGCATCATGAAGCGGAATCTTCAGAAAGATGTGATCTTTTAGTAATCGCTCGGTCTCTGGAGTGACAACATTCTTTTTGGAGTTTTCCTTTCCTTTTCCAAACAAAGCGTCAGGAAAGGGAACAATGTCAGGAATGAGAAAATCAGACTTTTTATTCAATTCAGAATCAACATGTACATCAAGAGTTTCAGAATTATGTACAAAACTCTCTAAAATAGGAGAAGACATATCTTTGTCAGGAGTATCTGCATGCTCTGGCGTGATATCATCGTCTGATTCACTGGTGTCCATGTCAACTGTATCGGCATCGCTCCCTTCTCTTTGATCTCCAAGGTGGTCCTCATCATTATGTTGATTCTCCTCCTCAGCATCAGAATCTGGCTGTTCATGGATTTGCTCCTGCTCCTCATCAAGTTCCCTCTCCTCTACTCCAGCAGGTGCTCGTTGTGATCTACCGCTCCTGAGACGAATGAAGTTAGATAAAAATTTAGAAAACGAGATCATACTTGTAGTGTTGTCTACCTGATCTGGATGCCTCCTTTTGTTGTTCGAATTCATCTGAGGCTGGGCTGAAAGAGTGGTCTTCGGTGCAGTTAACTCGTCCAGACGATGGTTAACCTGCTCCATTTCTGACTTATGTGCAATCTGGAGCGTACTCAACATATCCATGATTTGATTTAGTGCCTGGGCCTGTGAAGACATCTCAGGTTTGGTGTGGTGGCCCTGGCTCTCTATTCTCTCTTTCCTTGGCATGTAATGCTGTGAGGTGGAAAGCTGGAAGGATCTCTGTGGTGTAAAGGAAGACTATTGTTGCTGCTGATAGTGATGTGACTGTGAATGGTGAGCAGGATACTGGTAAGAATGTGGTCTCTGATAGGCATGATGGTGAGATTCCTGCTGCGTGAAATTATGTCGGTGCTGAAAGAGTGAACGTCCATGCTGCGGTTGGTTGTACGGCTGTTGCTGATGATGTGGTATATTCGGTTGCTGAATCAGAGTACCAAATCCTGTTGATCTCAAGAGTGGCTTGAGGCTCAACATCCATGTCTGTAGAACTGGTGATCTGGCTGGCATTGGCATGAGACTGATCCTCATGCCAATCAATCTGCGGAGTCTCGGGCTCGCTTTGTACAAAATGAATCTGTCGAGTGGGTGGAGCGGGTAAAGTCCTCCGTGCAGGTTGTGTAGTCGAAGAAGATTGGGCCTGCTGGTACTGAAGTTGGAGCTCTATAACCTTCTTCGTAAGATCACACAACTGCAGAGGTAGAGATGAAAGTTTCTCTAACTCTCGTAGCGACTGTAAATCCTGAACTTGCTTTTGAATCACATCCACCAACGTTAATTTCTCGCTAATGAAGCCCATATTGGTGTTGGATTCAGATTCTGAGATATTAGCCACCTTATGATGCTCTCGTTAATGTGGTGGTTGAGGGGTTCTCTGAAATGCCCGAGTAGAGTCGACGACTCTTGAGTTCTTTGCAATCCCTTCGAAGATGGACCAGACTGACTCGACATCCTTATTCAAATAGTTGCCACCACATGCGGCACTCACTAACCCCTGAATGTCTAGCTGGAGTCCTCCAAAATAATTCTGAACTAGCACCTTCATTGGTATCTCATGATGCGGGCATCTCTCCGTAAGATCTTTGAATCTATCCCATGCCTCATGGAAAGATTCATTCGGAAGCTGTGTGAAATTGGAGATCTGACTCCTCATCATGTTCGTCCTCCCCAGAGGAAAATATTTACGCAGGATTGTGGACTTCAGATCGTCCCAAGTAGAAGCTTCCCTTCCCAGGTGGCTCAACCAATAAAGTGCCTTATCAGCTAAGGCAAAGGGAAAGACTTTGAGACGAACAGCCTCCTGCGTAACACCTGGACAACTACCCGTACCACAAATCATTTCGAACTGCTGCAAAAAGGTAAACGGCTCCTCTGTAGCATTCCCGTAAAACTTGGGAAGCAGTGAGATGAAGGATGGCCTCAATTCGTATGGCCCTTGATTCGGTGGTAGCCGAATCCAATGATGGAGCGTTCTCGCGCCCGGGTCATACTCATCTCGTAACGTGGCGGGAACTATTGCAGACGGTAAAGGGTTCCCGACCCCTGCTCGTAACGCGGCTATCTCAGCTCGCAACTCATTCTGAGTTCTAAATTGCTCTCGAATCTGTAAATTCATCTATTGTAGAGTATCGAGAATTCCTGACGTAATATCTGCGGCTGAGTCTGATCTTTCGTCATGGTGATCCTCTGCTGGTGGCCTCTCCTCTGCTGGTCCTTTACCATGAGCCATGTATCGCAGATCTGCTGTGAAAGAAAAGGTCTCGTAAGAACTCAGCGAAAATTCGTCTAGAGATGATGATGTATTGAGACAAGGGTCTGCCTCAATAGTCTGGCCAGGATACGAGGGAGTCTGGGATGGACTCTTATCGAGATTAGATGGGACCAACTCGGGAAGAGGGTCATCCCGAGCTTGTGAATATATACGACGGATGGTGGACGGTTGAGAGCTCATGGAGTCTGAGCAGAAAAGCTGTCGAGTCGTCATCTTTGATGCCAAAAGAATGATCGGGAGAGCACGATTGTCGATTCAAGAAAGATGGGAAAATGCAAAAAGCCACGGTAACTCACGCCCCGCAGGCAAACACAAAGCAAACCCCGTTTTCACCAACACAACCCGATGATGACTGTAAGAGTTCGGTCTTTTATCTTGTCGGTTTTAGGGTTGTATTAGCAAACAAATATAATAGCGGTTACGTGAGCGGATAGGTGCCCGATGTTTTTCCCGAAATATTGTCCTGAGTCTTTACAAAAAACCACTTGCTCTCAGCCAATATTGGAGTAAGTACGGATCGTTTTCGGCTACCCGTGTTACTTGAGGACGGAGCCTTACGCAGTGTCCTCTAAACCTCCCACTATGCTAAGTAACCCGGACCGTTTCCGGCTACCCGAGCGTACCCACTGAGAAGCAGTGATTAGGTGCATAGACTAAGTAGTATTTCACGAGAAATACAGGTTTCTGGCTCTGACCTTATAGGTCCTCTCTCACTCGCGCACTCTGACAAAATGTGCGGGGATTACTCTCCCAAATCAATTGGATCTTTACGTTTTTTTAGATCAGATACGTTAGCAGTCCCAATTTTATTTTTGAAGTTTCATATTTTTTGGGTTTTTTTTCAGATAAACGTCTACCGAGTGTCTTTATTTGTTTTTATAAAAATCCTAAAATCATGCACCTAGGTGGTATGTCCTAAGACTAACTACGGAAGCGCAATCAACGGCTCTGATCGGTGAGGTGGTGGATGGGCGGCGGTCATCCGCTTGAAAGCTTTTTTTATTTTTTTTCTAAATGTAAACAGTAGCAGGAAAAACAAAAAAAACTTTTTAAATTTTTTTAGAAACAGAAATGTGAATATTTTTTAATTTTTTAAATTTTTAATTTTTTTTATTTTTTGTCCCTACAAAATAAATGTTAGAAACAAAGTCTAGCTATATTTTTATTATTTTTTATTATTTTTATTTATAAACAAATGAGGATACGAGCACGATGGCTCAGTCCAAAAATCAAAATGGAAGACGTGAATGGGGATTCGTCAAAAAATGAGGAATGGATTGTAGTCTTCGACCACCGTGCGTGGCCGAAGTTGAGAGGTCGTGATAGGTAGAAAAGAACGCGTAGAGATCGAGATGTGGAATGAAAAATCGAGTCGGTGGCGGATCAAATCATGATGGATTTTAAGATCTAGAAAAAAATGACAACGAAGAGAAAATGTGAGGAAATAAAACTACGATTAACCTAGAATAAAACAAAAGAAAATGGATCTAACCTTAAGAGCAGAAAAAACCTTGATCACCTCGACGAAGGCCGACATGCTGTCACCGAACAGCTCGGAGGCTGCGCATCCTTCTGTGACAAGAAGACTCTCGGAGATCGGGCTCCTCTCACCAAAGATTGATCAAGTTGGAATGATGGAGAAGAAGCCATATAAATAAAAAAGATAGGAATTGAAATTTGAATTTTTGAATAAGATGAAGTAAGAGATAAGAGAGAAAAAAATTGAAATGAGATAAAATAAGAAGATAAGTGTTAAAATTATTTACAAAAATTAACTATTTTTTTGTATTTTCATCACTTTATTAATTTGAATAAAAAATGTTAGTTTTTTTTATATTTTTATAGTGGTTATTTAAGAATAGCAACTATATACATATACTATTTACATATGGTGCATTATATACATAGTTAAAGAAGGAAATTAGTTTTTTATTTTAAAATTTTTATTTTTTTTATTTTTATTTTAATAATTATAAAAATATTTAAAAATATTTACAAAATACAATATGTACAAATATATGGGAAAATTGCACAAACCACCCCAGAAAACAACTTTTCACCCGTAACTCTAAAAATTATGAAATCGCAATCATTTTAAAGATAATTTAATTTAGAATACAATGGAAGTGAGTTTGGTTCAATTTGAGTTCATATGGAGCCAAAATTGGTATTTCAATTATCGTTTAGTGGCTTTTCCAAGTGCGATTGCTTTTATTATGTACATGATTTGATTGTACAATTATTTTTATTATTTAGGACACATTTTTATTTACAACTTTTGTTTTGAAAATATTTTGTTTAAGGTCAATTTATGTACAAATAAAATAGTGTAGTATACAAATATACACAGCACACATTTTTTGGATTTTCTGATTAAGGACCATATCTCCCCCTACTTTATTCTTGGTCGATCAGGTCAAGTCTTGACCTTCACTCAGGGTTCGGGTCAGCTTGTATCTATTACATATATACAATCTTCCTTTTTTATTTTATTTTCTTTATCTTTTCTTTCTTTCTTTATTTATTTTAGGTTTAAATGGTAAGAAGTGTACAATATTTGCACACAAATTCAAGTTAGTAAGAATACAGAGTTAGTGTTACATACAAGTGTTTTATACGGGATTTTAAGCTAAAATAAATGAATAAAGATGATGAAATGTAGATTAATTAGTGCTTTGTTATGCGGAAATGTAACGACCCAAGCAGTTTGCATGCTCCTCTTCCTCCTCGAGAAGTGCCTGAAGGGAAATCATGTTGAGCATCAACAAGTTGTGTCGCATTACGATTATGCCTTCAATTTCTTACGAGTGGGCACATGTAATCATAACTGACATGATTAAAAAATGTATGGTTCTTCATCCAGAAATTCATCTCACAAGCTTGTTATTAGACGTTAAAAGCCGTATAATAACATCACATGTTACCACCAACATCACATGTTACCACCAAAGATTGAACTAAACCAAATAAATTCAAAAGGTTCAAAAAGAGAAAAATTCAAACACCACGGGGAGAAACGAGACAACATCTAAGCATGCATGCAACTACTCCACAAATGGAGGAGTTTGAAACTACACTAGGGCTTGTTGAGTTGAACGCCCACCCAAGCGTAACTTTGGCCGGGACAGTCTTTGCACAATTAAATTTGATTCGCTCATATGGATCACGTAGGTTGTGTGCAAGCTTGATGTAGGCCTTGGGTAAAATACCTAAAAGCAATGCCTCTAGCTCATCCAAGATCTCCTCCACACCGTGTGTAGGTCCTTCAATGTTAGTGTCCTAATCTGCTCCCATTGCAGTTCGAGGATTTGCTTAGTCAGCCTAACAACATCTTCTCCCATGATCTAGGATGCAACAGAGGTGATATCTCTCATGGAATGCTTACCACCCGATGGTTGTCCTCTTCAATCTCTACAACGTTGCATGGGACTTGATGTGTTCATCAGCCCTCCATCCTCACCGGGGTTGGGGACCTCGGGAGTGGCATGTCCCTCCTCTATATTGTCCTCGAACAACTGTTTCTTTGATAAGTCCCCTTCAAAGAAGGTTGTGAAAGATCTAGGTGGTGGTATCTGCAAGGAGAAGGCAAAGGTCCCCCTGGCGGTGTATTACTCGATCATGACATCGACCAGGTCATAATGTAGGAATCTCTTCCTCCTATAGGGCATGTATGCCTTGTAGATCTTAAACAACTTCCATGAGACATAGTGTACATAATTATTTACTAAGAATGACTTGGAATTTGCTAATGTGTACCATTGGTCAGTCACTCTCATCTAGTGCGAAACAATAAAAGAGACCAGGTCCCAACCCCACCCACGCTTCATCATTAGATAGACGAAGCCATTATAATCCTTCTTGATGGTCTTCCATCGCTTGTGCAGCTTTGGCTTGTTGAAAATCTTCCTTGTTTGCATGTTGAAATGTGTAGTTATGTTCTCCCAGGTGGGGGGTGAAGGACCCTCTGACTAAGTCACTTATGTCGAAGTGATGCTTAAAAAGATGCAGGATGCATTCATCCATTGTGGGTGTCCACTTCACCCAAAGTTCAGAGGACTCTTCCGCTGTGATATGTACACCCAAGAAGCATGTACCTCTCCTGGTCATTCCGTATGGATATGGGTTTTAGTAACAAAGTTAATGAGAAGTCACAATAGCATTCGCGGTGGTGTAATGTCTACGATTTCCCAATTAAATACCCATGAATTCTAATAGTAAGTCCAATCTAGTAAATTTTATACACCCAACATCTATCCAAACTCTTGTATTCCCCTAGATCCCCATAAGATACTTCTGACTAAATGCATTTTCAAACTTCCACTTTGTAAAAACTTATGCAAAAGCAAAAGTTAATCAATGTTAACTCTAAATCAATCACATGCTGGAAGCATAACTTAGCAAAAAATACGCATATGGGCATGTAGGCATTGAAGCTAACTAAAATGTAACTAAATCTAACTAAAATTCACCAGATCTGAAATTAATTGAAGCACCTTATAGAATCAACATATTGTAGCAGCAAAATGTATAGTATGACTGAGCAAGAAATAGGTGCAAGCATGTAAGCATATATGATATGAATTGAGTAATGGGTATATAGAATAATATGCAATCATAGATCCGTGTGTGTAGTAAGGCATATAAGATCAATGGATCATAATAAAAAATAAGGATATAGAAGAGGTGCATGTAGATTATGCCGATATTAAGAAGAATTTTGATAACAATGTAGCAAGATTTCAGAACAAAGGTTATATTAAGCATGTTTTTTAGCTAACTAGAAGCAGTACAACATCTTACACAACTAAGCAAATGCTATCATATGTACAAAGTTCACCAGATTCTGAAACAAAATTCACCAGGTCCCCAAATCAATTGAAGCGCCTTGTAGAATCAATACAATATAGCTACAAACTATACAAGTATAACTGAGCAAGAAATAGGTGCAAGCGTGTAATCATATAGTATATGAAGTGAGTAATTTATGTTACTTATCTAGTCTCAAAATAAAAGGGGGTTGTTGGACATTTATCCCCTTGGGGTCCTATTCCAAATAGGATTAGGGGAGTTGTAGGTGGAGAGAGATGATATAAATAAGTTCCCATGCATGACTTTGGAGATCATACCAAGTCACAAGCATCTCTCTTCTCTCTTAATTCTCTCTCTCCAATCAAGGAGAGAAGCATCCCGTGCAAGGCGCGAGGAGCAATTTGCGCAAGGCACGAAGAGTAGCCCATAGGGGCGTGAAGAGAAGTTGAATCTGTGAGGAGCGTTCACGCCAGAGGCATGAAGAGAAATCTCAAGGGGGGTCCATACACGCACAGAAGGTGCAAGGTGCATCTGTATGAGAAAGGATTGTGCGTGAGGAGGGACAACTCGTGACGAGGAGAAGAAAAAGTACAGTGTTCTCCAAGTACAAGGTGGCATTTATCTGATTTTATTCTTGTAATCGAGCCTTGGTTTTGTTGGGTAATAAAATTGAGGAGACATTGAGATCTCTCTCATTTTTCCGACCTAGTGGATTTGTTGTGGGTCATCGTGCCCCGTGGGTTTTCCCTCTCTCTCACATAGAGGAGGGTTTTCCCACGTAAAATTTCTTGACTCTCTGTGATTGCTTGATTATAGTGCTACGATTATTTTTCTTGGTTCCCATGTGAGGAACATCCCGCTGCTAGTCATCCTTTGCAGGACAGGTTAAGGAAACCCCACGATTTCCCAACAAGTGGTATTAGAGCTCGTGTTGTCGAGATGGGGAAGGATGACGAAAGCACGATGATCAAGCTAACGAGCACAAATTGGCAAATCTAGAAGGCCAAGATGGAGGACATTTTTTATTACAAGGACCTCCATGATCTGGTGGAAGGAGAAACAACCAAGCCCGAGGGCATGTCTGCAGGTGATTGGATGAAATTGAACGCAAAAGTAGTCAGCACCATCCGGAAGTGATTGGACTTATCAATATTCCACCATGTCGCAGAAGAGAGAGATCGAAGAAACTATGAGAGAAACTGATTGTTCTTTATGAGTATAAGACAACCACCAACAAGGCGTTCTTGATTCGGAAGTTGGTGAATCTGAAGTACAAGAATGAGTTGAAGATTGCTAATCACGTGAATGAGTTCTAGAGTCTCATCAATCAATTGAGTACCATGAACATGGCGTTAGATGATGAATAGCATACCCTTCTTCTATTGAGTTCCATGCCAAAAAGTTGGGAAACCCTGGTGATAACCATGAGTAACTCCGCTACAGACGGCAAAGCTGGCCATCCCTATGGTCAAGAGCAGTCTCCTGAATGAAAAAATCAGACAACGATCATCTGGAGAGTCCTCTTCTTCACATGTGTACGTAGTTGAAAGAAGAGGCTAGTCCAACAATAGGGGAAAACCATGAGAGAGACCCGGGAAGAAGTCCAAAGACAGAGGAAAGTGTCATCGCAACAGGCCTGGTCATTAGAAGAGAGACCGTAGAGTATGGAAACAAGAGCAAGCAGAAGCCAAAAAGAATCAGAAGAAAGATAAAGATGAGAATGTTGTTGCAGTAGTGGCCGATGACGATGAGGATTAGTTGGTTCTCACTATTCATGAGCAGTGTCTACATGCAGGGGATGACTATGAGTGGGACGTCGACACGGACGCCTCCTACCACTTAAATCCGCACAGGGAGTTCTTCACTTCCTATATAGAGGGAGATTTTGGGGCAGCCAAAATGGGGAATAATAGTTACTCCAAGATCGTTGGCACGGGGACCATCTCAGTTCAGACCGATATTGGATGTACAAGGACTCTGGAGGATGTTAGACATGTTCCTGACTTGTGACTTAGCCTCATATCTGGATCTCAACTGGATAGGGAAGACTACCATCTGAAGTTTGGCGACATCAGGTGCAAGATCAGCAAGGGCTTTCTTATCATGGCTAGAGGGAGGTTGTGTTGCACGCTCTACAAGACACGGGTGAAGGTCGTGGATGGCATCCTACATGCTAATGAGGTTGACGCGTTGGATCTTTGGCATCGATGACTCGAGTACATGAGCCAAAAGGGATTATAGCTTTTGAGAAGGAAGGAGTTGAGTCCATGTCACACTGACATCACACTATCACCTTGTGATTCATGTGAGATTGGAAAGAGCAAGTATGCACCTTTCAAGGCCAGAACAAAGGTGAAGGAAGACCTCCTACGTTTGATTCACTCTGATGTGGGCGGTCCCATGGACACATCATCTTTAGGAGGAAACAAGTATTTTCTAACCTTCATTGATGATGCATCAAGGAAGATATGGGTTTATATGTTAAGGATGAAGGATCAAGTCTTCGATTGCTTCAAAAAATTTCATGCCATGGTGGAGAGCGAGACAGGCAAAGTGTTGAAATGTTTGCGCACAGACAATGGAGGGGAGTACACCTCTCACAACTTCTATCTTGCAGAGCACGGGATTTGGCATGAAAGGATAGATTCCATCACACCATAGCACAATGGTGACACTGAACAGATGAATAGGACCATTGTGGAGAGAGTTCCTTTCATGCTGAAGACAACGAAGCTGGCCAAGACCTTTTGGGCTAAGGCAGTTCATACCGCCTGCTATTCCATTGAAATTTTAGGTTCGTGAACACATTTGGTCTAGGAAGATCCCTCATATGCTCGCATGAGGGTGTTCGGATGCAAAGCTTATGAATTTATACCAAAGGAACAGAGGAAGAAGCTTGATGACAAGGCAGTGTAATATATTTTTGTTGGCTATAGAGATCAGGAGTTCGGATACCGACTTTGGGATGCAAGGAAGAAGACAATCACTAGGAATAGAAATGTGATTTTCTTTGAGAACCAGACTTTGACTGAGGACGACAATGGTGATTGTGACTCAAATGGGATTGCTATGGATGATGACAACGATGAGGACTCAAAATCTTCTCCAGTACATGGTATAGACGGAGAAGATGTACAACCAAAATAGCATGTGCCAGATGCAAACCCCATTGATGCATGCCCAAGGGATCCTGAGTAGGGGGAGAAACTTCATCAAGAAGCAGATACAATAGAGCGTCAGGTCAGGAGATCTGGGAGGGCACATCGGCCATCATCCCACTATCCTACTTCTTATTATGTGATGCTGACCGATCATGATGAGCCATGTACTTTTGAGAAGGCACAAGAGCATAAGGAGAGAGATCATTGGCAAAATGCAATGAGCGAAGAGATGCAGACTCTGAAGAAAAATCATACATATGATCTTGTTGAGCTTCCAATAGGCAAGAGAGCGTTGAATAACAAGTGGGTCTACAAGCTGAAGATAGATGATGGTGGCAAGCAACTGAAGTACAAGGCCAGATTGGTTGTGAAGGGATTAAAGCAGAAAGAGGGCGTGAAATATGATGAGATCTTCCTCCAGTTGTGAAGATGAATTCTGTGAAAGTGGTCCTAGGCCTTGTTGTAAGCCTAGACCTTGATCTAGAGCAGATGGATGTGAAGACGACTTTTCTTCATGGTGACCTGAAGGAAGAGATCTACATGGAGCAACCACATGGATACTGATAAGGTGAATAAAGATCGGGTTTCGCGGCTTCTTCTTTTTAAAGAAGAGAGTAAATTGTCGGTTGTAGCAGAAGCCGCGAAACGAGGGAAAGTTTCTTTTTTTTCGATCTTTAAACCTATCAAACAAATACGGTTTTCTGTCGGAAAACCTTTCACTAATATTTTACCAGGCAAGTGTTCCTGGGTCGAACTCAAGGAGGCAGAATATATTCCCTAGATTTTTTATTCGTAATTTTATTTTAACTCTTCTCTAAGTCAGAACGCTTTTTTAGTGATTTTTATTTTTTTATTTTTATTTGATTTTATTCTTTTCAAATTTTTATTTAATTTTTAAAAAGGGATATTTTTCAAAGGATTTATTTATTATATAGTATGTGAATAGAATATAGGTGATATTATATAGTAAGGATGAATGAGGTTCGAGCCACGTACTCGAACTACACAAGAAAACAAGACAAAACGAAGCGGTTTTCGATAAAATCAAAACACGTCAAAAACTCGTCGAAAAGCCGCGAAAACTTTATACTAAGTAGCCGGGGTAGTTGTGTAACTACCCTCAAAGAATCGTCGAAATCCGAGGCCACAAGAACAAGAAACAGCCCCTACAGCCCAGGGGCATAAGCGTAAGAAAACTATTTAAAAATGTTTGCAATCGGGTCCTTGAGGACTGTTCTGAAAGAAAACTAAACAAAATCTTACGTTTAGGTCCCTACGGAGGGACCTAAATGTAAATATACAAAGTTCTGGAGGCGGGTTGCACTTTTGGAAACTTGTCTGGGCTTATGATATAAAATTTCCACCGTTTCAACTTGGTCGGCCGAGATTAGAACATGCGGCGTGTGATCTGAAGGCTACGGGCGCGCCACGTGTCAGAAGACTGTGCTTCCTCTATTCTTGAATCGGTTGAGCGGCTGACGGACGCGGCGTCTTCTCCGAATTATTCCGGCCGACTGGCGGCGACTTTGGCTCTCCGGCGGGGCCAGAGGGGTGGCTCCTCCACCCCTCGAGCTCGCCCGCGGTAGGGATGAAGGTGGCGGCGCTCCGAGCGGTGGTTATAGATCGAAGAAGATGGTGGTCTCGACCACCTGGGGCTGAGGCTGTTCTGAGAGTCCGACTTTGGAATGGAGTTTCATGATGATTAAAGCTCCCAGATGTTGGACAAATGGCTCGCGATTGAAGATCAACCTGCAAATAACAAAATTCTATGCTCGATTCATATAGAATCGACCAACAATTAAAGATCTCAAGCCCCAAAGTTTGAAGAAAAACACATAATTCCAGCCAAACAACCAAAGATGCGAAGAAGACGATGGTTTGCGAATTGATTGGAGGCGAATCTAAAGTGAGTCGAAAGGTTTTTAGTTTGTGCGGATTAGATGGATCATTAACCTATCTTTATGCGTGATTAGCCACCCTAATCGTGGCACGATGATCGAGAAACCAAATTGCAAAGATGAAGGAATAAGGTCTATGAGTTCCAGGTGTATTACTTGGAAATGTTGCTCGACGGTCGACCTTCGAGCCGGAGCTGACGCACGATGGTGGCGATGCAAGGCGGGGGAACACCTTGGAACGATCCTCCGTCGACTCCTCTTCCTCGCGGGCTATGCCTTGGTGCTGTCACCACCGGGGATTCGCCGGAACAGAGCTTGGAAGTGGAGGGGTCGGTAGTCTGGAGCTGATGCTTCAGGCAGTTGGAGAGAGTTAATGGTGATTGGCGAACTTGGGGCCCTTATATAGGGAGCTTGCTTGGGCCCCAAGGTGGGATCAATGGCTGGCGGTGACGATGGTTGTTGGGAGAAGGAAATCAAGGGTCTAGGTTGATCAGAAGCTTCAAGAAGGGCATGGGAGAATTAGAGGAAGTTGGCCGGTTGAACAACCTGGCGCAACTTCTTCTTGAAGAAGACTCCAGGTGCTGACACGTGTCAGCACCTGGTTCGCCCAGATCCGTTAATTACTTGTAAATTAAGTATAAAATAATAACTTACATTATTTTAAATAGGTATAAATACAAGAAAGTTAAATAAATTTATTTTCTAACTTATGGCATAGTTACTTTTAATAAATAATAAATATTATTCAAAATATAAATATTTTATTCATAAATATGTATTTATAAATAGGTTTTGAATTTTTAATTTAATAAATAATTAAGTAAAAATTAATTTTATATTTTCTTAATTATTAGGGTATTAAATAAGACTTGTACGAATTTTTATAGATTTTTATGAATTAATTTACATATTTTAATAAATAGAGTAAGTAGCTATATAGGTCAATTATACCTATATTTTGAGGTGTTTGATTTTATAAAAATAATAAATAGTCTCCAAAAATTATGAAATAATTTATGGTGAAACTATATGATCATGAAATAATTTAAAAATTATAAAATTAAGAAAATAATGAAGAGTGTGTGTTACATAAAATAAATAGCCCAGAAACCCCTTTGTCTTTTGGTCCCAAAACCGACTTTTTGCAAACGGACTCCGAATTCAATGAAACCACCTTTATTAATTAGATAATATTATTTTATGAACTTTAAAGTGAGTAGAGTGAAGTTGGAGTTCGTATGAGGAAGTTATGATGTTCGGAAGTTGAGATTTTGATAATTTGTAAGCTGGATTTCTTGGCATATTTACAGGGTAGTATTTTTAACTTATTTTTATATTTTTATTTACATTTTTATGAATAATTATGAGAAAGATTTGATGAAAAATATGTTAAGATGAAATAATTAAAATTCTTTGAAGTTTTGTATTTTATTTTATAAATAGTGAAAGGTGTATATACATGTGATAAATTATTTTTTATTTGGTTTTCTTTCCTTATCTCCCCCTACTTAGTGGTTTGTCGACCAATCCATGCTGACTTGGTCTCGGGGGTTGGGCTATAAATATATCTTACAGCTATATTTATAGTTTAAGTCATATTGCATATATATACATATATTCCATATGCCTTTGCCTTTCTTTTCTGATTCTTTATTTATTTACATGAGTTTAATGGTTAAAAGTGAATATTTACACATGAATGGAGTTTTGTTAAAGTATGAGAATTAGTGAGTATTTACATGTATTTGTTAAGGGTTTTAAGACAAAATGCGACAGAAAAGTTAATGAATCATGGATTCATCAACCCCCTATACTTAAACTTTGCTAGTCCCTTAGCAAACACTTATTTTGAAAAAGTAAGTGAAAAAGAAAGAAAGTTAGAATGAATTTGTTTTCCTAAACCAATTCATGAGAACAGACAAAGGACAGAGCTCGATCGGGCCTGAAACAAGCATTTTGTCGGAACCTTAACTAGGATTAAGATTTTATCCTCAACAGTCTTCAAGTTCCGTAATCCTTACTCAAGATCACTTCATTGGCTAGTTCAGACTCACTTATTCATATCGCAAACTCTATCATCCTTGAAGTCAACTTGTACAATGTGTGAATTGATTTAGCTCTTCCTGCTTAGAGAACCGAAGAAACCGTCAATCCCGGCTATACACTCCTATGGCTTCCTCATCCTGCTACTCTTTCCTCGGGGAGGGAGGTATTCCCTTCTGAGTTCAGTTCTGCTTTGTCCACAATCGAATATAGGGAGAAGTTAGAAGAATGAGAAAAGAAGTGGAGTGCGACCAGTGTAGACACATCTCCTTGTGAAGCCCAACCGGTGTAGCTGAGTCTCCACTAAGATGTGCAGGCATATTTGGTGGAAGCTTTGACCAGTTTGGTCTTATTTGGTGGCTTCTGCTTTGCTTTGACTTTGTAATTTGCTTGCACTGCATTCATCTTTTGTGCCTCGACGGTTATAGAATCTTTTTAATCTGTCCATTTTTTGAGGTCTTAGAAAAATTGTGTCAGCAGATCCTTCCCTCATCCGAAGCAACCATCGCAACCCCAATCTCTCCTGTCTTTAGACGTCAATGCCGCAAAGATAAGGATAGGGATGCACTACCAAGGTGTACTGCCCTTCGGAACTCTATGCGAGTCGAGCTAAGTGCAGAGTGCATGTGTTCAGAGTTGGTTCACTGATGAAGAGTTGTACGGATGACTCCAAATGGTCTACTTAAGCTCAGATGACTTGATTTCCCGAATATGGTCTTACGGAACCCAAAGATTTTAAGTCACCAGACCTGAAGAGTCTAAATTCCAGTTCCTAATCAGGCTCCTTACAACGAGAGTTAAAGGCCGTAATCAAGCTCCATCCTTTAGACTAGGCTCAGTCCTTAGTTTCGGAAATCAAACTTATTCTGAAATATGCGAATGCAAATGCAACCATGTTTTTGTGAAGTCTATTTTCTGGATTTTACTCATTTTTATGGATTTTATGGATTTTGTAATTTTTTTTACAAATTTAAGGACTTTGTATTTTTTTATAGATTTTTATGATTTTTATAAACAGGGTTTTATTCACAAATTTTACAAGATATATTTTATTCAAGTTTAGTGTCTAATGTATTTTACAAATTTTATCTACAAAGTATTTTACAAGGGTTGAATGGCTTTTATACAAATTTTAATAAATAGGGTTTTAAATAAGTATTATACATATTTTAAGTACAAAAGTTAAATACAAGTTTTAATTACAAACTTTAAGCATGTTTTACTTATTTACCAGGATTTTATAAATAAGAGAGTGGATTTTAAATTAACTCGTTCCCATTTTTTATGGATTTTATAGATATAGAAAATACATAAAAGTACGAGTTATGGCCGAAAGTATATATACAATATATACGCACCCCCCTATACTTAGCTTGAGCTATGTCCTCATAGCATCAAAAGAGAAAAAAGGAGGACATAACTCGTGCTAAGTAAAAGTGGGTGAAAGAGGGATATCGATGACAAGTCAGTCAACCCCCCCTATACTTACGATCAGGTCATCGTAAGTATTACGGGAGAGCAAAAACGGGATGACTGAATGAAGAGGATAAATAACGAAAATTTAAAAGGAAAGAATACGAAATCATCGAAATCACTCGGTCCCCCCTATACTTAGGATAAGGCATCCTAAGTATAGAAAAGAATGTAGTCAAAAATTGGGGATCAGTGATTCGTGAAAAGGAATGGCTATACAAAAGAATTAGTACAAAAATAAAATGTAAATCAACGGGCAATCAGTCCCCCCTATACTTAGGATCTGGTATCCTAAGCATAGAAGACGAGCAAAATGGGGACGATTGTGGTCTATGAAGAATATACAAGTGTTGTGAATCTCCAGAATGGCTCAAAAGGATTTGTACAGGAAGGAGTAAAAGAATGATCATGATTCCTGTACAAAATAGATCACTTCAGTACGGGCCAGATGATTAGTAGTCTCTACGAAGTGCTTCAGCATCTACCCGTTGACCACGAACGGTTATCTGATTGCTCAACCAGGATCATACTGAATTGTCTGCTTCTTGTGTACGTATTGATCTTTGGCTGCAAAAGTAGAGCCTTCTCTGTAAGTGAACTCTGTACACGGCATAGCTCTCTTTTCTGAAATATGCGTCTCTGGAGTCGGACTACAGAAGGTGTCTATATGTGTCAACATTACACCATCCAACTCTCTACGCTGAATAGACTGTATGATCTGTGCAATGTCTCCGATGGACTCTTGTGCTGTAATATGTGTTCTTTCAATCTGCGGCACAGAGATATCTATCGTAGGTGACTGCTCATCTGAATCTGATATAAAATCTGTTTTTGTATGTGAACAAACATCTGAAGAACTAGGTACCCAGTGATCTACCCTATCCTCGTGTAGGATATCTTGGGTATCAAAATAAACACTCTCAAGATCAGGATATTGTGTCCCATCTATGTTCTGGCAATCTTCCGCAAGACTGGTGTCCTCTGAAGTGAATGATAATACTGATCTAGGACTACTACATTCTCTCTCCATCTCAATGTGTATCTCTCCGTTGTCTGTTCGGAATGATACTCTCCCAGCATCATAATCGAAGAGTGCTCTTGCTGTCTGCAAAAAGGGTCTCCCGAGAATGATTAGAGCAAGGTGTAACTGTGTAGGGCATGTCATGTCTAGGACCGTAAAGTCCACGGGAAACGGTGAGCCCTGAACAGTCACGATAATGTTCCTTAAGACACCTCTGGGTCTCTTTATAGATCGATCTGCAAACGGAAGTATCGCTCGTGATTTATAGAGAGGACCTAGCTTGAGCTTATCAAGCAAAGAAGATGGAAGTAAATTGACCGAGGAACAATTATCTAAGAGAGTTCGATGAAATGTAGTGTCTTCAATCTGACAATTGACATAGTGAGCTTCCAAATCTTTCTTCTTCTTCGGTACCTTGTTCCGAATTGCACATGAAGTTGCCTTGGTCAATATATGCTTCTCAACTCGTGATCTCTTTTTCCTACGAGTAATACATCTGTTCCTCAACTGATTCTTGAGTGTAGGAAAACGATCCAAGGCATCGTGCAGTGGAATCTTTAAAAAAATGTGATCTTTCAATAATCTTTCTGCTTCTGGAGTGACAACATTATTTTTGGTCTTTTTCTTTCCTTTTCCAATCAAAGCATCGGGAAAAGGAATGAAGTCATGAGTCAGAAAATCAGAACTTTTATTCAACTCATTGGAATCAGCTTGTACATCGAGAGTCTCAGAATTATTTACAAAACTCTCTAAAACAGGGGAAGAAATGTTTTTGTCCGGGACTTCTGTCTGATCTGGCGTGATATCATCATCTAAGTCGCCAGTATCCATATCTGAACTGTTGGCATTACTCCTGTCTCTTGATTCTACGTCCTCATCCTCTTGTGGTTTCTCCTCCTCGGCATTAGGATCATGCTCGTGCTCCTCTGGTACCCTCTCCTCCTCTCCAGCAGGTGTTTGCGGTGATCTACCACTCCTGAGACGAATGAAGTTAGACAAAAATTCAGGAAATGAGATCTTACCTGTAGGATCTACCTGATCTGGATGCATCCTCTTGTTGTTCGGATTCATCTGAGGCTGGGCTGGAAGAGTGGTCTTCGGCACGGTTAACTCGTCCAGACGACGGTTAACCTGCTCCATCTCTGTCTTTTGTGCAATCTGGATTGTACTGAGCATATCCATGATCTGGTTGAGTGCCTGGGCCTGTGAAGACATCTCTGGTTCGGTATGGTGGCCCTGGCTTGCTCCTCTCTCCTACCTTGACGTGAAGTGCTGAGAGGTGGAAGGCTGCGAGTAGCGCTGAGGTGTAGAAGAAGACTGTTGTGGCTGCTGAAAAGGATAATTCGGTGAGAACTGGGCAGGGTGTTGATAAGAAGGTTGCGGTCTCTGATGGTAAACGTTCGGATGAGACTGCTGCGGCGTGAAGCTCTGGCGGTGCTGGAATTGCGGACATCCATGCTGCGGATGACCGTACGGCTGCTGCTGGTGATGATTCGGTATACTCGACTACTGCATCGGCGTATACCAAATCCCGTTGATCTCAAAAGTGGCTTGCGGCTCCACCTCCATCTCTGCAGTACTGATGATCTGGCCGGAATTGGCATGAGACTGATCCTCATGCCAATCGATCTGCGGAATCTTGGGCTCGCTCTGAACGTAGTGTATCTGACGGGTGGGTGGAGTGGGTGCGATCCTCCGTGCTGGCTGTGAAGAAGTCTGGCTCTGCTGGTACTGGAGCTGAAGATCAGAGACCTTCTTCGAAAGATCACTCAGCTGCTGAGGTAGAGATGAGAGTTTCTCCAACTCTCGCAGCGGATGTAGGTCCTGGACCTGCTTGTGAATCACGTCCACCAACGTCAACTTCTCGCTAATAAAGCCCATGTTGGTGTTGGATTCAGAATCTGATATATTCGCCACCTTGTGATGCTCTCGGTGATGTGGTGGCTGCGGGGCTTTCTGAAATGCCCGAGTAGAGTCTACAACTCTCGAGTTCTCGGCCATCCCTTTGAAGATGGCCCAGACTGACTCGGCGTCCTTGTTCAAGTAACTGCCGCCACATGCGGCACTCAAGAGCCCCTGTACTTCTGGCTGGAGTCCTCCGAAGTAATTTTGCACTAGCACCTTCATTGGTATCTCATGATGCGGGCATCTCTCCGTCAAGTCCTTGAATCGATCCCATGCCTCATGGAATGATTCGTTCGGCAATTGTGTAAAGTTGGAGATCTAACTCCTCATCATGTTCGTCCTTCCTAGAGGAAAATATTTACGCAGGAAGGTGGACTTCAGGTCATCCCACGTGGAGATTTCTCTTCCCAGGTGGCTCAGCCAATAAAGGGCCTTATCGGCTAAGGCAAAAGGGAAGGCTTTGAGTCGCACGGCTTCCTGCGTTACTCCTTGATAGCAAGCCGTTCCGCAGATCATCTCAAACTGCTGCAAAAACGTGAACGGTTCCTCTGTGGCATTCCCATAGTACTTGGGAAGCAAAGAAATGAAGGACGGTCAGAGTTCGTATGGCCCTTGATTCGGCGGTAGCCGAATCCAGTGATGGAGCGTTCGAGCGCCCGGGTCATACTCGTCCCGTAAAGTAGCAGGAACCGCAGGCGGTAAATGGTTCCCGGCCCCTGCTCTCAGTGCGGCTAACTCAGCCTGCAGTTCGGTCTGAACTCTATACTATTCTCGAATCTGTAGATTCATCTGCTGTAATGTATCGAGAATACCTGTCGTGACATCTCCGTTCTGCTCTGCTCTTCCCTCCTGATGATCCTCAGCTGGTGGCCTCTCGTCTGCTGCTGATGCTTTCCCACGAGCCATCTGGTCGTCTGTAATATAGAAACTCTCGTAAGAACTCAGCGAGAAATACTCAGGAGATCTAGATTCTGTATTGAGGTGAAGGTCTGCCTTAATGATCTGGCCAAGAGGCGAGGGAGTCTGGGTCTGACTCGCCTCGAGATCGGATGGAACCAGCTCGGGAAGAGGGTCATCCCGAGCCTGTGAAGACATACGCTCGACGGTGGACGGTCGAAAGCTCACAAAGTCTGAGCTGAAAAGTCGTCGAGACGTCATCTTCGATGTCAAGAGAAGATTGGGAGAGCACGTGTACGATTCAACTGAAGAAAGAATGCGAAAGCCGCGGAAACTCACACCCCGCAGACAAACACAAAGCAAACCTCGTTTTCACCAACTCAACCCTGATGAAGACCGTAAGAGTTCGGTCTTTTTTATCTTTTCGGTTTTAGAGTTGTGATTAGCAATCGTTGCGGTTATGCGGGCTGAGCTAGCCAATAGGTGCCCGATAGTTTCTCCAAGACACTGGCCCGAATCCTTACGCAAGACCACTCGCACTCAGCCAGTATGGGAGTAAGTACGGACCGTTTCCGGCTACCCGTGTTACTTGAGGACGGAGCCTAGCGCAGTGTCCTCTAAACCTCCCACTCTGCTAAGTAAACCCGGACCATTTCCGGCTACCCGAGTTTACCCACTGAGGAACAATGATCAGGTGTATGGACCCAGTAGTATCCCGCAAGAAATACGGGGTTTTGTCTCTATCCTTAAGTGTCGGCTCTCGAGCTCGCGCACTCTGAGAATTGTGCGGGGGTTACACTCCCCAAATCAATTGAATCGATTTACGGTTTTTGATCAGATATTTTTTAGCAGTCCCAATTTTAGTTTTTGCAATTTTTATGGTATTTTCAAACAACGTCTATTTTTGTCTTTTTGTTAAAAACCCTAAAGCAAGCACCTAGGTTGCAAGTCCTAAAACTAGCTACGCGGCACAAGCAGATAGAGAAAAAAAACCTAAACAATCATCTAGAAAACCGCAGAAAACTGATAAGCGATGAAAAAGCCGCGGTGGGTGCCCTGATTCACCGGATACACGGTATCCGATGAATCAAGCCCCTTAAAAAAATGAATGTTTTATTATGAAGTACAACTCTCTCCCTTTCTCTCTCTTTTACAAGTAAAAGGATACTAAGTCTTTGCTCCTCTGCAGTCGACTCGTGAAGAAGAAGTCAACCTCTGCCCTTTCAACTGACTCGGCTTCCGAAGAAGCCGGTTGATCCTGCATGCCCTACAAAGATGATTAGCACAAAAGAATTGATCGAGAAAGCCGAGAAAGCCGTAAAGAAACCAAAAAGAAACTCAGAAAATAAAGCACGAAAAAGCCGTACGAAAAACCGTACGAAAAACAAAACAAAGAGAAGAGAAAGAATAAAATCATGAAAAACGAAAAATCCAAGAAATCTAACGCCTCCCCGGCAACGGCGCCATTTTGATAAGGTGAATAAAGATCGGGTTTCGCGGCTTCTTCTTTTTAAAGAAGAGAGTAAATTGTCGGTTCTAGCAGAAGCCGCAAAACGAGGGAAAGTTTCTTTTTTTTCGATCTTTAAACCTATCAAACAAATACGGTTTTCTGTCGGAAAACTGTTCACTAATATTTTACCAGGCAAGTGTTCCTGGGTCGAACTCAAGGAGGTAGAATATATTCCCTAGATTTTTTATTCGTAATTTTATTTTAACTCTTCTCTAAGTCAGAACGCTTTTTTAGTGATTTTTATTTTTTTATTTTTATTTGATTTTATTCTTTTCAAATTTTTATTTAATTTTTAAAAAGGGATATTTTCAAACGATTTATTTATTATATAGTAGGTGAATAGAATATAGGTGATATTATATAGTAAGGATGAACGAGGTTCGAGCCACGTACTCGAACTACACAAGAAAACAAGACAAAACGAAGCGGTTTTCGATAAAATCAAAACACGTTAAAAAACTCGTCGAAAAGCCGCGAAAACTTTATACTAAGTAGCTGGGGTAGTTGTGTAACTACCCTCAAAGAATCGTCGAAATCCGAGGTCACAAGAACAAGAAACAACCCCTACAGCCCAGGGGCATAAGCGTAAGAAAACTATTTAAAAATGTTTGCAATCGGGTCCTTGAGGACTATTCTGAAAGAAAACTAAACAAAATCTTACGTTTAGGTCCCTGCGGAGGGACCTAAATGTAAATATACAAAGTTCTGGAGGCGGGTTGCACTTCTGGAAACTTGGCTGGGCTTATGATATAAAATTTCCACCGTTTCAACTTGGTCGGTCGAGATTAGAACGTGCGGCGCGTGATCTGAAGGCTACGGGCGCGCCACGTGTCAGAAGACTGTGCTTCCTCTGTTCTTGAACCGGTTGAGCGGCTGACGGACGCGGCGTCTTCTCCGAATTATTCCGGCCGACTGACGGCGACTTTGGCTCTCCGGCGGGGCCAGAGGGGTGGCTCCTCCACCCCTCGAGCTCGCCCGCGGTAGGGATGAAGGTGGCGGCGCTCCGAGCGGTGGTTATAGATCGAAGAAGATGGTGGTCTCGACCACCTGGGGCTGAGGCTGTTCTGAGAGTCCGACTTTGGAATGGAGTTTCATGATGATTAAAGCTCCCAATTGTTGGACAAATGGCTCGCGATTGAAGACCAACCTGCAAATAACAAAATCCTATGCTCGATTCATATAGAATCGGCCAACAATTAAAGATCTCAAGCCCCAAAGTTTGAAGAAAAACACATAATTCCAGCCAAACAACCAGAGATGCGAAGAAGACGATGGTTTGCGAATTGATTGGAGGCGAATCTAAAGTGAGTCGAAAGGTTTTTAGTTTGTGCGGATTAGATGGATCATTAACCTATCTTTATGCGTGATTAGCCACCCTAATCGTGGCACGATGATCGAGAAACCAAATTGCAAAGATGAAGGAATAAGGTCTATGAGTTCCAGGTGTATTACCTGGAAATGTTGCTCGACGGTCGACCTTCGAGCCGGAGCTGACGCACGATGGTGGCGATGCAAGGCGGGGGAACACCTTGGAACGATCCTCCGTCGACTCCTCTTCCTCGCGGGCTATGCCTTGGTGCTGTCACCACCGGGGATTCACCGGAACAGAGCTTGGAAGTGGAGGGGTCGGTAGTCTGGAGCTGATGCTTCAGGCAGTTGGAGAGAGTTAATGGTGATTGGCGAACTTGGGGCCCTTATATAGGGAGCTTGCTTGGGCCCCAAGGTGGGATCAATGGCTGGCGGTGACGATGGTTGTTGGGAGAAGGAAATCAAGGGTCTAGGTTGATCAGAAGCTTCAAGAAGGGCACGGGAGAATTAGAGGAAGTTGGCCGGTTGAACAACCTGGCGCAACTTCTTCTTGAAGAAGAAGACTCCAGGTGCTGACACGTGTCAGCACCTGGTTCGCCCAGATCCGTTAATTACTTGTAAATTAAGTATAAAATAATAATTTACATTATTTTAAATAGGTATAAATACAAGAAAGTTAAATAAATTTATTTTCTAACTTATGGCATAATTACTTTTAATAAATAATAAATATTATTCAAAATATAAATATTTTATTCATAAATATGTATTTATAAATAGGTTTTGAATTTTAATTTAATAAATAATTAAGTAAAAATTAATTTTATATTTTCTTAATTATTAGGGTATTAAATAAGACTTGTACGAATTTTTATAGATTTTTATGAATTAATTTACATATTTTAATAAATAGAGTAAGTAGCTATATAGGTCAATTATACCTATATTTTGAGGTGTTTGATTTTATAAAAATAATAAATAGTCTCCAAAAATTATGAAATAATTTATGGTGAAACTATATGATCATGAAATAATTTAAAAATTATAAAATTAAGAAAATAATGAAGAGTGTGTGTTACATAAAATAAATAGCCCAGAAACCCCTTTGTCTTTTGGTCCCAAAACCGACTTTTTGCAAACGAACTCCGAATTCTATGAAACACCTTTATTAATTAGATAATATTATTTTATGAACTTTAAAGGTGAGTAGAGTGAAATTGGAGTTCGTATGAGGAAGTTATGATGTTCGGAAGTTGAGATTTTGACAATTTGTAAGCTGGATTTCTTGGCATATTTACAGGGTAGTATTTTTAACTTATTTTTATATTTTTATTTACATTTTTATGAATAATTAGGAGAAAGATTTGATGAAAAATATGTTAAGATGAAATAATTAAAATTCTTTGAAGTTTTGTATTTTATTTTATTAATAGTGAAAGGTGTATATACATGTGATAAATTATTTTTTATTTGGTTTTCTTTCCTTATCTCCCCCTACTTAGTGGTTTGTCGACCAATCCATGCTGACTTGGTCTCGGGGGTTGGGCTATAAATATATCTTACAGCTATATTTATAGTTTAAGTCATATTGCATATATATACATATATTCCATATGCCTTTGCCTTTCTTTTCTGATTCTTTATTTATTTACATGAGTTTAATGGTTAAAAGTGAATATTTACACATGAATGGAGTTTTGTTAAAGTATGAGAATTAGTGAGTATTTACATGTATTTGTTAAGGGTTTTAAGACAAAATGCGACAGAAAAGTTAATGAACCATGGATTCATCAGATACCAGGAGAAGGGGTAAGAGCGCACAGTTTGTAGACTGAGGAAGAGTCTTTATGGCTTGAAGCAAGCCCCTAAACAGTGATACTTGAAGTTTGATGCTTTCATGACAAAGAAGAACTTCGAGAAGACTACAACGGATCCATGTATATATTTTTGACGTCTTCCTAATGGCAAGTTCATTATCTTATTGTGGATGACGTTGATAGTTGGTCCTGATCCTGGTTTGATTGCAAAGCTCAAAAGGGATCTCTCCAGGGAATTTGAGATGAAGGATTTGGAAAGGCAAGCAACATGTTTGGGATGCAGATCCCTCGCGACAGGACAAAGCACATGTTGTGATTGTCACAAAAGAAGCATGTTGAACGCGTTATGGAGCGGTTCAACATGAAGAATGTAAAGCATGTCAGCACGCCCCTTGACGCCGCTCACTTCAAGTTGACGAGAGAGACATGTCCCTCTACTTGTGAGGAGAAGTCTGAGATGACCAAGATTCCTTACCAGTTTGCAGTTGGCAGCCTTATGTATGCCATGGTTTGCACCAGACCCAACATTGCTCATATCATGGGCGTAGTGAGTAGATTCATGTCGAATCCAGGGAATGATCACTGGGAAGCTGTGAAGTGGATTCTGAGATACTTGAGAGGGACCTCAAGTATGTGTCTAATGTTTGGGAGGTCGGATCCCAAACTCTGTGGATACACAGATGTTGACATGGCATGAGATGTGGATCACATGAAATCGACTTCCGGATACATTTTCACTTTTGCAGGGGGAGCGATTTTGTGGCAGTCCAAGTTGCAGAAATGCATTGCACTCTCAACGACTGAAGCTGAGTATATTGCAGCAGTAGAAGTAGGGGAAGAAGTGATGTAGTTACAACGATTTCTTGGTGAATTTGGATGCGAAGATAGTGAGCCGATTGTTTTTTATGATAGCGAGAGCGCCATTAATATAAGAAAGAGCACTGCACCATGCTCGCACAAAGCATATAGACGTGCAATATCGTTGGCTGAGAGATGCTATTGACAAGAAGCATCTCATTCTGAAGAAGGTCCACACATATGAAAATCCATCAGATATGCTGACGAAGGCTGTGACTTGTGACAAGTTGCAGCTCTATCGAGAGCTGGGCGGTGTCACCTCTCAGCGATCGTCTTCTTGGTGACACCTCCCCATTGGGATCGGAGGGGGAGGTTGTTGGTTATTATCCAGTCTCAAAATAAGAGGGGTTGTTGGACAATTATCTCCTCGGGGTCCTATTCCAAATAGGATTAGGAGAGTTATAGGTGGAGGGAGATGATATAAATAAGGTCACATTCATGGCTTTGGAGATCATCACAAGTCACAAGCATCTCTCTCTTCTCTCTTAGTTCACTCTCCCCATGCAATGAGAGAAACAACCCACGCAAGACACGAGGAGCAGCATGTGCAAGGCGCGAAGTGTAGCCCGTAGGGATGTGAAGAGAAGTTGCATCTACGAGGAACGTCCATGCCAGAGGAGTTAAGAGCAGTTGTAAGGGGGATCCATTCTCCCTCGTCCATACGCGCACAGGAGGAGCGAGGTGCATCCGCTTGAGAAAGGATCGCGCACGAGGGGAACCAACGGTATCGTGTTCTCCAAGTACAAGGTGACATTTATTTGATTTTATTCTTGTAACTGAGCCTCGATTTTGTTGGGCAACAAAACTAAGAAGGCATTGTGCCCTGTCTCATTTTTTTGATCTAGTGGATTTGTTGCGGGTCATCATGCCCCGTGGGTTTTTCCCCTCTCTAACATCGAGGAGGGTTTTCCCACATAAAATTTCTCGTCTCTATGTGGTTGACTGATTATTATACTACGATTATTTTTCTTGATTCCTATGTGGGGAGCGTTCCGCTTCTAGTCATCCTTTGCAGGACAGGTTAAGGGAACCCCACGATTTTCCAACAAGTAATGTATGTATAGAAGTAGATGCAAGCATATAGAACAAAAAGAGTTGAGCATATATACATAGAAGCAAAATATTTAGGTATCGAGGCATATATGATCAGAACCAAAAATAAATAAATCGAAGAGATGCATGTAGATTTTGCTGAAAATAGGAAGATATTTTGATAATAGTGTAGCAAGATATCAAAGCAGAAGTTATATATAAAGCATGATTTTTAAGATGACTAGAAGTAGAACATTTTACACGACCAAGCAAATAATATCATCCGAGTCAGGCTTACATAAGCAAGGATGAATCGAACATGTACAAGCAAAGATGAACTATGGACCAAACAGGGAGGGAACATAAGTCAAGTATACTGAAGCAAATTAGAATTTAATGCAAACTAGAACTTTTCAAAGTAAAATTTGAACCAAAGAAAAATCTGAGCATGTATACCACGAGTATTGAAACAACCCTGGACTGTGCCATGGGAAGAGTAGGCATCTTTTTTTCAATCATTTGATCCGAAACAAACTTCAAAAGCCAAAAATCTAACTAAAAATTCACTAGATTGTGAAAATCAACAGAATAGCAGAAAACTGTACAAGTATAACTGAGCAAGAAATAGGTGCAAGCATGTAAGTATATAGGATATGAAGTGAGCATTGTGTATATAAAAGTAGATTTGAGCATATATAATAAGTAGAACTTAGCATTATAGACATAGATGCAAGCATGTAGGCATTAAGTCACATAGGATCATAATCATAAACAAGGGAATCGTGGAGATGTATGTAGATTCTACTAAAAATAGGAAAATTTTGAAAACATTGTGGCAAAATATAAGAGTAGAAGTTATATATTAAGCACACTTATTTAGTCAACTTAAAGCAATATAACATCTTACATAACCAAACAAATGAAATCAATAGAGTGAAGCTTGAAGAAGCAAGGATGAAGCGAACATGTACAAGGAAATGTGAACTATGGATTGTTCTAAAACAAAATTCATGTAACCCAAAAATCTGACTAAAAGTTCACCATGTCTTGTAATCAACTGTAGCATCTTATAGAATCAACACAGTATAGCAATAAACTGTACAAGTATAACTGAGAATGAAATATGTGCAAGCTTGTAAGCATGTAGGATATGAAGTGAGTAAAGTGTATGCATAAGTAGATGCAAGAATATAGAACAAGTAGAACTGAGCATGTAGATAGAGATGCAAGCATGTAGGCATTATGGCATATAGGATCGGAATAAAAAAATAAGGAAATCGAAGAGATGCATATAGATTCTGCTGAAAATATGAAGAATTTTGATAACATTGTATCAACATATCAGAGCAGAAGTTATATATTAAGCATGATTTTTTAGCTAACTAGAAGCATAACAACATCTTACACAACCAAGCAAATGATATCATCTAAGTCAGGCTTGCAGAAGCATAGATGAAGAGAACATGTACATGCAAATATGAACTATGGACCAGACTGGGAGGGAACATGTCATGTATACTGAAGCAAATGAGAAAATGATGCGAACTAGAACTTTGTAAAATAAAATCTGAACCAAAGAAGAATCTGAAGTAAAGATGCATTTGAAGCAAATATTAATATGAGGCCAAGAAACTCAAACATATAAACATCAACTCAAACACATAAACACAAAAGACATTCGTATGAACTGGAATACAAAGCCCCCAATCAAACACTAAAGCAAAATATCAAAAGAGAAAATGACCATTACCAATAGACCTCGATGGCATTAAACATGCAAGAGCATATTTTATTCGGTTACCTCGCAATCCAGAAAGCCCACAACGTAGAGGATATGTGAATGCACCAACAAAGGAGAAATAGATCATTAAGGGATCATGATGTGCGATTAGACGGTGTCTTCCTCACCCTTTTATAGGGCTTCATTGGGATCATAGAAACCCTAGATTCCCTATTCAATTCCATGGTGGAGAAGACAATCAAGGCTTCCCAAGGACATCACACATCTATGTAAAGGTTGTGGTAAAGCGTACATAGGCAATTATACCTCCACCAACACCATTGAAGCTAGAGTAAAGAGCTCGAAGACAAGATTCAGGGGTCACAACAACCAAGGATGACCTGCAAAAGCTGAAGGAAAAGTAGACCACATACAAGGACGAGCGAATGGAGGGGCCAGAGGAGGGAGCATCACACGATAGAGGGAGGGTTGATGACGGGAGGACGAGGGTAGACGAGTGGGGAGGGAATAAGTGGTCGCTCTATAGGCTCTGTTTGTTTGATTGGAAAGGAATTGCAATGGAATGGAAACCAAGACAAGAATGGAATTAACAATGGAATGGAAAAGAATAAGTTTTCCATTCTGTAGTTTGGTTCATATTAAAAATTGAAACATTATTATGAGACACATTCTTTTCTTATGTTTGGAAAGGGAAAAGAATAGAAATGAAATAATCTTCCTTTGATATATTTCGTTTAGTAGAAAAAATAATGGTATCCTCCAACTTTTTTTTATATAATTGATATATTTCATATAAGGAATCAATAGACAAATTTAAATGGAAACTATGATTTTTTCCATACAATTGATATATTTGATATATCCATATATGTATCTGTTATAATGTTTTATTACCATATACGTATCCATATCCTAAAAAATTAAAAATGTTATATGTATCTGTATTCGTAAAAAATAAAAAAACGCATATCCATATTTGTATACGTATCCACTAAAATCTAGCATGCATCCATATCCTAAAAAAATTAAAGATGGTATCCGTATCCATATCTATAACTGCAAAAAAATAAAACCCATTTCGATTTCCATATCAATTTCCGCAAAAAAATCCTCATTCATGTCCATATATGTATCTACAAAAAATTAAAACCCATATCCATGTCAGTATATGCATCCGTTAGAATATAAATCAGTATCCATATCTTGGAAATAAATTGAAAAGTGCATCCGTATCCAATCCATATTAAAAAAATCCCATATCTATGTCAATATCCATATTCGGGAAAAAATATGAAAAAACACATATCCATGTGTGTATCTATATCAGTAAAAAAATCATATCTGATATATTTTATCCGTATAATAGCTATATTTAGGATATATATATATATATATTTGTATCTGCTGGAATATCTTGTAACCATATGTGTATCCGTATCAAAAAAATTGAACCATATTTATACCGTATCAGCAAAAAATTATCCCATATTCATGTCAGTTTCCATATATGTATATATTCGTACCTTATCAGACCTTTTCATCCATATATTTATTTCTATGTCAATGTCCATATATCCATGTCCAAAAAAACCTTATCCATATCGGTATCCAACAAAATATCCAAAAAAGAAAAACACATATCTATGTCGATAATCATATATCTGTAACAATGATATATTAATTAAAAAAAATGAATAAGAATACATTTATTAGCATTTGTAAGGAATGGAATCCCAATTCCAAGGGGGTACCTATGAATGGCAATTCTGAGGGAATCTGATTTCCTTTGTAATCGTTATTCCTGCCTTATTATGATCTAGCAAACACATGAATGGAATCAACAGAGGAATGTTGATTCCATTCTCTCATCTATTCCTGCATAACAAACAGGGCCTATATTCCGCAGGAGAGGGCTTCGACTCCCCACGGCATGGTCTGCGAGGTGTTGTATAGGGAATACGAGAGGGGAATAAGGGATGGGAATATCGCCATTATTTTTGGGCCTATTCCCCAACTGAACACGCCCTTAGGGAAATATAAATCGCGTTGGATGTTTACAGAACTAATAGATTTTAATACCACGACATAAAATTTATAACTGCTACCTCATCAGTTCTAACCTCGTTATTGCTAATGATGATCTGCTTTAAAAAGTAAGATGTTCTTAGAAATGAAAATTTCAAATGATAGAGTCTATGTACCACGAAGAACAAGTACTAGATAACCAATCATCATATCTCAAGATCAATAAGAAAGTATAACAAAGATCAAAGAAAATCTCGATGCCTATATAAACTTGAGGCTTGGGCCATTAAATCCACATGAAACTAACAACAGAGATGGAACCGACTTTGTTACACATATAGATTCTCATGCAAATCCTTTTTTAGTGCTATATAAGGTCACAAAATAAATATAATCTTCACATTTAATCAATACATACATTCCATCCTTAATTTTAATTATTTCAATTTATATACAAGTTGATTAACAAATTGTTCTTAATACTCTTTTATTCATTAGGAACGTGAACAACAAACAAATGATAAGAGGGAGAATCCATCCAGCAAGAGGGACTCCAAGGTCCATGGGACACATGCATCACGAGAAAATCGCAAACAAAAAGGGGAAGGGATCGTACCTCACACAGAGTCTCCCATGCGCAACTCGTACATAACCACGTTCTTGTGTGTCCTCGTGATCATGACTATTTCTAATCCACAAGAAATCTACATTTAATGTTGACCCATAAAATAAAATAACAAAAAATATAAATATGGAGATAAGGTCTTACATTCTTAATGATATATCCTCATAGATGGTGGCGAGAGGAAGTTTCTCTCCAAAATAAAATTGTTGGCTATGCGCCTACTCCAACGACCTTGATGGTTTATCTGGTGGATCTTCGGTGAGTTTGAGGGGTGAGAGATGATAGGTGCAGCTAGGGTTCGTAAATGAAGAGAAAAGAGCAATCAGATGATGGTTTATATGTCTCTAATTGGACTTGGGTACATCTTTAGGTGGATCCCGCTCAAATCTTGTATGACCACTTAAAAGCTAACCTCTCTTCACTAAAATTATAATATCTCGGTCATCTGATAACTGATTTGCAAAATTTCAGATGTATTGGATTTCTAAAGACGATAAGCACCTAATAAACTATCATATGCCACAATCAGATCCAAATTTATTTTTTCTGGATTGCAACCGTTTGGGTCATACACAACTTAACCAAGTTACGAGGTCAAAATTTGGGATTTCACATTCGTGCCAGAGGGGGTGATGTCCTCAATTCACCCGACTGTGAAACATGATGATTCTAAATATGGCAAAGCTGATGCTTCTCTTGATTATTATTGATCTATGAATGATCATCATTTTAATTGCTTTTGAACATTAGAGCTTTGACTCAATTCATTTCAATTCGGTATGAATTAAATTGCTGAAACACTAATGGAATGAACAAACATAATAACAATTAATTGACTCTTAGTTCAAACACGATGAAGATCAACAAGTAATCCTAGGCAACATGAATTAGAAATAAACACTCCTCAAGGAAGAATGGATAATAAGAGAATACTCAGATATCAATATTTGCAAAATCAGATTTAAGAATAGAAACGAAAGAGAATGAAGGGAAAACAAGGAGGGAAATCTCATCCCAACAACAACAACAACAACACAGTCTTTTCTCACAATTAAGTAGGGTCGAATAAAATCAAAACATTTTACAGAGAGACTGTTGAGAGACGAGCAACAAGCTGTCCCGCCAATCCCTTTTGGATGGAAAATCTAATTCTCTGAAACACAAAGGATTGAATTATAGTAGGAATCGAGTAGAACACGAAAAATAAAAGAGAAGAAATCATATTCTAATATAACAAGATGAATAACATAACTTGGCAAAAAAATGTGAAGAAGAAATCACTAGTAAAGTGTAGAAAGAAATCAAACACCAAATACAACTAAATCTAATGAATCTAAAAAAAGAAAAGAAAGATGAATACTTGAATTAAAGCTATAAGAGAACATAATGGAGAAGAACACTACTCATCCAAGATTCAAGTTGTTTCCTTGATTCGTCGATGAAGAAGCAAAGAGGTTTGACATCTTCTTGAGAAGAAGCTCGTGCTATAGGAGATGAGATCTTCAAGATCTCTCCAGCGATGGCTCCTACTCTCACTGCTCAAGAACACCCTCACCTCATCTGTCACACAGGAGGTTGGGACTGGAACTGGGAGAAGAGATCAAAGCTCTTGCTGCTAATGGCAGATGGGCCAGTTGATTGCTCAAGGGGTCCTTTATATAGGAATAGGAAAAGGTGGGACATAAGGAGCAAGGCTAGGCCGATGGTTGGTGGAGAAGATGGTTATCAATCTGGGAAAATGCGGGAACATCGATGAGGTAGTTGGAATGGGAGTCATCTGTAGATCAAAGGTGGTTTGGGTTCTAGTGAGTTCAACTATAGATGAAGGGCCAAAAAGGATGGCCCTTTGGCTCAATAGAAAAGAGGAAAATGTAAGAAGAAGCATTGAGCAATAAGTAATGAGTAGAGGATTTCATATGAAAGATCATAGGGTGTTCATGGGGCAAAAACCCACTTCACTTGTACTCAACCCGATCCGAACCATGACATCGGATCAACAAGTCGATCCGTTGTAAGTTCATGTGATGAGCTCTTTTTAAAATTGCAAATAGTTTGTTGTTTTCCGTGTTTCCGTGATGTGAAGTATTAAACTTCCTTCAACTGGTATCCGAACCTTAGTTTAAACGATTTGTATTGCATCCAAGTTCGATGAACATTCGATCATATTATCATGATCATCGGGTGTATTGTTTTGCGATTGTGTTTGATATTTCGAATGATTTAGTGACATACGATGTTGTTGTTGTTGTCTCTTGTTTAATACTTTTTGGGATATATATGATGTTTAGAAGATCTGAACTCATGCCCAAAAGACATACCAATAGTTGGTGGTGTTCGGGAGAAGATCCGAATGTCAAAAACGATCGTAGACTTTGATTTCGATCAAATATCATAGCTAGAAAATATTGATTTTTTGCTACAGATTTCTGAGTCATGTAACATAACAAAATACCGATTAATAAAATCATTAGTCAAGTCCCCAATCAGTGTAAAAAATTTCATGCGATTCCGACCGTACGGCCTCGAGAAATTGGATTTCTCTATAGGCGGAGTTGGAAGAGAAATCGACTGTTATAATAATTTGTTTCTCTTATTTTGATACTCAAAATAGATGAAAACATATACGATATATTCACATCAGAAGTTGGACCTAAAATTTTGGAAATATTTGTGATCGAAATGAATTTAAAGTCCAAGTTATACAATGCTTTCTAATTTGAAGCATCATGTCGTGACTTGCAAATTTGAAATCCAAAAATCATTGTTTATTTATTTGGATGTATGCAATAAAGTAAAATGTCTATTTATTCTTATTTCCTTTATTGATTTGTGTACTTGGTTGATTGTGAATGCATAACGATTATGAAAAATTATTTTCTTAAATATGTGATTTCGCAGTGTACAATTTGTTAAGCCAAAATGTTTTTGTTAAAGTTAATATTTAAAAATTTGGATTTATATTAAAATGGAAATGATGAAAAAAAGCTAAACAATACAAAATTTACTATTATGTTTAAAAATCAAAATATCATAGTCTATTTATCTCGTTCTTCCAATCAATTTTAACCAATATAAGTAGATGATTATTGAATATATAGGATCGGAGTTCGTCGAGGGATCTTAAAGGTTGAGGCAACAATATCGATCCATGCATGTCGATGAATTCGATGACCATCGATGGGTCCCAAGTAGGGATGTAATAGAACAGATACAGATGCGGATGTAGGTGTTACCATATCATTATCCACTTTTTAAATACCAATTGGAGTCTATATATATATATATATTTATGGATATTAAAAGCTATGTTATCATATCTTTATAAAGTGATACGAATGTAAATGGATATCATTCGAGTAATAATATTGAAAATACTCTATAAATTAACTAAATTATACATGCATTTGATGATTCTTATACCATAATAACAATATTAAATATGGTGAAAGAAGGTATAAAATAATATCATATATGGTTAAAAATAAATTTACAATTATATTTATATATGAAAAGGGGTATATGGATACAAAAATAGATGCAGATGTTTGCGTATATCAAAGTGATCCGTTATTCATCGAAGTCAAAATTTATATAAACCGCATATAGTGGCAGAATGAATATGGATATATCCCTATCCTGTTTGCATCCCTAGCTAGTCAAGATTGGCTAAGTTCATAAATACTAGATTAGGTTGACAGAGTGATAAAAAATGGCATGTCTCATCTATGTCCTATATTTGCTTAGTTATAAATAATTATATTTACCATTGACATTGCATACACCTAATAGAAATATGATCTAGAATGAGCAAAAACTATTCATTGTACTTCTTTTAATTATTAGCATCAAGCGACGATGAGCTCGAGCGCTTTGTAAAGTACTAGATGTTTTTTTAAAAGAGTGTAAATCTCATAAAGAGATAATTTTGGTGATAATTATTTTTGAGAACCAACTTACCATTTTAACATACAATCAACTAATCAATTAGTTAGACATTGATTTTATTATCCTTATAAATTCTTATTAATCCGAACAAATGCCATAAAAGACTATAATCATGCTTCCAAACCTTAATAGACCAAACCCTTCCTATTCCACGAGAGACAGGAGGAAAGAAATAGAGAGAGAGGCCTGGTGAAACAGTCTTCTGTCAACACTGTCATTGAATCCGGTAATTGCCGTCGGAGTCGATTTTTTATCCGACAATGTGGGAGTAATGCCGATGTATTGGATAGGTGCATCGAGTTCGTTCTTATGGACATATTTTTTGCACCGTCGAGGTATGTGTCGAACCTTGAGTTATGATCATCTTAAAGTCAAAACAAAAGTACATGAATTCCCTTCGTTCTCATTACCCGATCGGTGCATGTTGAAATATTTGAATAAAAAAACACATATGCGTCAATATATATTTCATTCCTCATAGCATGTCGTTAGATCTAAGAACATGAATATGTTTTTTTTGCAAGAATGTTCAATGTCAGAAATTTGTTCATATATCTCTGATCTTTGCTCATACAAATACATGTAGATTGACTCGCTAGTTGATCATGATGATCATATGTTCTTTTTTAAATTATGGTAATCACACAATGATGTACTTGAGTAAATGAATATATTTTGACTAAGTTGGACATTAACAAAGGTTATGCACATATCCGTGTGGAGAGAAATTCAGATGTTTTGAAGATACCTTTGATTTATAAATTAAGTTGCCAAAGACGATGTTGGCTGAACCCCCATTCTTAAAGATGGGGTATAGATAAATATAAATATTTAGAGAGATTATACTGGTATAAAGGAAAAAACAAGGGAGAGAAATACCGTCGTCAGACATATTCTCGAGGATATGAATTTCCATGATATTTTTGGTCAATTACACTTATTTCAGACAAGATAAGGTTGTAAAGAAATTTAAAGTATGTGAACAAGAAATAGGAATATCGAAAAGGAATGGTTAGCTCATACATTGATTACCTTGTTCTATCTCAAGAAATCTTAAAGTCGGGGGTTTAACATCAAGTATAGCTATTAAGTAATACCATAAGAATATTAGAGTTAATATTAAAGTTAAGATCATTAACACCGACTTAATTTAATGAGAGTTATTCTCAATATTCTGAAAAAGATTGATTGTAAAAGTATTGGAATTTCTGTACTATGAATACTAACACTAAAATGTTAAGCGAGGCTAAGTGTTACGCCCAATAGTGGGAGCCACATGTAGATCTTGTTTATCGGAGGCCTAAAGAGCCAACACCTTCCGAGGACATGAGCCAAAAGATAAGTCCTCTACGTTTGTAGCTACATTGTCATGTTATATTATGGACTGCTTGTGCCGGCGGTAAAGTCGTCAAAGCCTTCAAAGCCGCTTAAAGGATTTAACAGTCAAGACAACTCTAAACACATGTGTTATTATGACAATGTTATGGGCATATATGCAATTATTTAATGTTATGTGTATACATGCAATTGTGAAAATGCTATGAGCATTTATATGCAATTCTATGACAAATGTTAAGAGCATATGCGCAATTTATGATAATGCCAAGGGTATATATATGCGATTATGATAATGTTAAAGGAATATGAGAAAATATGACAATTTGGAAGTATATGCACAAATATGGTAAATTTAAGGGCATATAAGAAAGTATGGTAGTTAACGTAGGGATACAAAAATAATACTCTTCTTAAGAAAAATTATGTTTATTAATGATCCATATATTAATATGTGAACAAGTTAAATATCATACGCAATAAGATAATAATATTTATGAATGAATATGATAAGACAACTTTTTTATGCATGACATATTTTATGAATAAATAATACTCTTCTTAAGAAAAGTTATGTTTATTAATGATCCATATATTATATGTGAACAAGTTAAATATCATACGCAATAAGATAATAATATTTATGAATGAATATGATATGATAGCTTTTTTATGCATGACATATTTTATGAATACACATATAATGATGATGAAAATAAGAACAAAGCAAATAATGATAGAGTTGGAGCCCCATGTGCTACGGGTTAAATGGTATGGGGTATCTAATCCGGATTTTTTCGATATTCAAGAGTTTAAGGTCGGTTCGGGTACCTTTTTTGGACCCACTATGCAAACTCCGGTAACACAGATTCATACAGGAAACTAAGAGGTTTGTTTCTGGTGCAATTGTGTTTCAATGTTCTGTTTGGGCCATCATGTTCAAGATGATTGGTTTCTACCATTTTTAATTAAACTAAGCAAACCCATCTATTTGAAAAACAAACCCCGAACTAACTAAAAATCAGGGGTTTGACCAGTTCAACAGGCCGATTGAGATCCTCATTTTCAAAAGAAAAAGATAGGACAGCTCCAATTTGGGAACATCCCCACGCGGATAGCAGCGATCCTCCTACCGTCACCTAATTCAACGGTACCACATTCTCACCTAAACAACACGAACACCCCCCCCCCCCAACGAATCCAACGGTAGCCAATGCATCCACTAAACTAATCCAAGGGCTCTCCATCTACCCCCCCACCAGAGATGCGCACGTTAGAGTCTTTTCTAGTCTCAACGCCCTTTTGGCGCACGTTAGGTCCTCGTGGCCTTCTCTTCCCCCCCACCCCCCCCGTCCATTGTAATACGAAGCAGTGAAGAAGACGAGATGAAGCCATCAGTGGTGGTCGGAATGCGAGATCTCTAGTCCTCCTTTCTCTCTGACGGTCGGTCGTGTCTTAACTGCTCCAAATCTCCTCCCAACTCCTCATTAGTCTGTTCCATCTCATATCTTTAAGCTCACTTCAAGATCTCCACCTCCAGTTCAAGATCGCGCTCTAGGGTTCCTCCTCCTCCTTTCACTTCGATATCTTCTGTTGCTACCTGTGATTAGTTTCTGGTTTCGTGGGTAGTCGGAAAAATGCTGAAAGGTGTCGACTTTTTTGAGCTCAGAGTGAGACCTAAGTGGGTTTATTTACGTTGCTTTCATGCTTGAGTCATGGAACTTGAATTGGGTTCTTCGAAAAAGGTGGGCTAAGTGGGGAAGGTGTCTCCTTTCAAAGTTGTCAGAATGTTCGTTGCATGCTGTTGAGATCTACTCTTGGCGTTGGGATTATTTTGTTTGAAGTGTTTTGATTGTTGAGGGTACCCATGTGGAAGAAGTACTTGGGCAAGTTGCCCCGTAAGCCCTCAAAATCTGATTTTGAGGGAGATCCCACCTCCAGCAGCTGCGACAGCAATGGGGAAAATGCATGTAGTGCTATTGGTAATGGTCTTTCTAGTAGGTCTGCCTCTACGCTGAAGCGGATGTCAGCCGCGGTGTTTCCGTCAAGTGTTGTAGCTGGGATAGAGCCCCTGTTGTCCTTCAAGGATGTGCCCTCTCAGGAAAGGCTGAATCTTTTCGTCAGTAAGTTGAACCTATGCTGTGTTGTGTTTGATTTTTCAGATTCCACAAAGAACACGGCAGAGAAGGAGCTGAAAAGGCAGACCCTGGTTGAGCTTGTGAAGTTTGTTTCTACAGGGAATACCAGGTTCAATGAGCAGGTGATTGCCGCAAGCTGTCAGATGTTCACAGTCAATCTGTTCAGAGTGTTCCCACCCATTCGCAGGCCGAGTTCAGGAGGTGAGAACGATGAGGATGAGCCTGCATTCGAGCCTGCATGGTCACATTTGCAGGTCATCTATGAATTATTGCTGAAATTTATCGCATCTTCATCTCTCGATGCGAAGATTGCCAAAAAGTACTTCGACCACTCATTCGTAACAAGATTGCTCGACCTTTTTGACTCGGAAGATCCCAGAGAAAGGGACTGTGTGAAGACCATCCTCCACAGAATATATGGGAAGTTCATGGTCCATAGGCCTTTAATTCGGAAAGCAATCAGCAACATAGTCTACAGGTTTGTTTATGAGACTGAGAAGCACAATGGGATAGGGGAGTTGTTGGAGGTCCTTGGAAGTGTGATCAGTGGCTTTGCTTTGCCTCTGAAGGAGGAGCACAAGATGTTCCTCTGGAGAACATTGATTCCCTTGCATAAGGCAAAATCATTAGGTGGCTATTTTCAACAGTTGACTTTCTGCATATCACAGTTTATTGAGAAGGAACCGAAGTTAGCAAGCACAGTGATAATGGGCTTGTTGAAATATTGGCCGGTGACAAGTAGCCAAAAAGAAGTGATGTTCTTGAGCGAGCTAGAGGAGATCTTGGAAACAACAGATGCACTTGAGTTCCAGACTATTATGGTCCCGGTGTTTCAGCGTGTAGCTCGTTGTCTCACCAGTTCTCATTTTCAGGTATTTTAGCCATATTCTTTTAGTTGATAATTTTTTGGACATCTTTATCACAATTATCCTTTAAAAAAATCTTAACGGATGGTTATTTATTTGTGCTGATATGAAATCATGGACTGGTATTTAATAATGCTTGTCGCCATGCATCTCTGATAATTTTGGCAGCATGATGCATATGTAAACTAAAATAATGAAGTACCAAAATATATGCATAGCAACGAAGATGATTGTGAATTTAGAAAGGGTGTTAGATAGTTTTAGGTTGAGTAACATTATCACATATCTAATTTGAGGCATGCTTGAGATAGATTATTCTTGAAAGTCCACTTGTATGGTTAAGAGGTCCCTTATCCCTTTGGGTAAGGATGTCTGAAGTTGATAGGCTTGACTTTTTCCTGAAAGGGAGAGAGGGGGAGGCTGGCCATGCTGTAGTCTGTGGCAATATAATATTCAATCAATGAGTTCAATGATGTTTTTATACATGTACAATATGTTCATTAATTATTACCTAAATTTAGAAAGTTACAACTCTTGTTTTTCAAACAAGTCTGCCATTATTGTCGACCTAACGGCTATTGTTCTAGGCTTTTTTCATCGCTAACTTAGATTAGCAGAATATGAGAGTTGGAGGCTATTTTTGCTGGTGTTGAAAGTTGAGTTGAACTCTTCCGTGCGTTTCCTTGAAAATTTATAATAGAGGCTAAGGAGAAAAAGGAAAGAGGTACAACTAGGAGATGTGATAACTTATTTCCACCCAATTCCTTGTTACTTAGGAAAATGGTGCATGTGCTCGGAAATGCACCTAAAATCTCACCCAGCCCATGTGGGTAGGACCGCCAACCCTTGTGTGCAGTTGTAGCAAACTGTTTGATTTCCACAAGTTGCACCTCCTAAAGCCCAACCCCCCGCACTTGGAACATTATTTCCTTGGACATCTCCACCAACCCTCCTCCGCCTCTGCCCTCGCCTTCCATGGCCCCCCATCCACTTCGACACCTCTGAGGCTCTGCCAACCCCTTCTCTTTCTTCACCCTCATCTTCCACGGCCAGCCCTCTATCCTGACACCTCGTTTACTCACCATTACCTTCCATGGCCTCTTTGATCACTATTCCTCTTCACCGCCATCCTCACCCCTTCCTTTTCTTTGCCGCTGCCTGTCATGACTATCATCTTTTCTATCTCCCTTGCCACCAGCTTCCATGCTCTGCTTTGCTGCTTTGCCACTATGAAATTCCTTGCTGCACCGTCAACTATTCCTCCAGTTATTTTGACATCACAAAGAGTAACAATGTCAACACCAACGAGATTTACGGCACCGTGCATCTCTAACTCAGTGGTTCCGCCTCCGTCGCTATACACGTCTCTCTCTCTCTCTCTCCTGCGCACTCCATTCCTCCTTCGTCCTCTCAAGTGCAACTTTGATTGGTTAAATTAGAAACCCATATGGTTTTTTATACGTGTTAGATGGCAAATGCATGATTTTGATTTCTTTGAATCTTTGAGTTTTTGCAGCTTTTGATTTATTCAATTGACTTGAGCTGTTACCATGGAATTTATTGGGGCAACTGAGCACATGCTATAGTGCTTTGTTGCCGTCAGCCATGTTTTCATTTGAAGAAGAAATGCTGCCATTTTGATTGCATTAGATTAGGTGCCTATATCGTCATTTTTTGTGTGTTGGGCGATAAATGCTGGAATTTGATATCTTTGAATCTTTAAATTGTGAAGCTTCTCATTCATTTATTTAATTGGTTTGAGCTGGTCTAGGTGAACTACTGCATCTTTTCCGAGCACACATTGCACAATTGAAATTCTTGCTATATATATATATATTTGTAAATCAGTAATTTCTCATCAATTATAAAAGTGAGGCATTGAATAAATTTAGAGAATGTGATAAGTACTCAATTTTGAACGGCTATAATTTTCTTTACACTTGCTATAAAATTAAATTCATACATATTTGGTGTGTTATCGCTTCTTTTATCTCGTAGCACACGGTACTAGTATTTCCACCTGTCATTAGGAAGACAGTTCCAATATTTATTTTTCAACTTGGGATCATTTTATATTGTCATAATCCTATCAGATAGTTTCTTTTTTCTATATTGGTATCATTTTATATTGTCATAATCCTATCAGATAGTTTTTTTTCCTATCTCAATTTAAAGTACCACTTCTTGCCATATTGCAACTTGCAAGAATGTCTTCTATAACTAAAAGTACTCTTAATACACACGTCCTGTCATATTGTGGGATGATGTGCCATATAAATATGTGAATCTGGCATCATTTATCTTGTCTTAAGTTTACCTTGTCGGATATTTCTTTTTCTTGCCTTAACAACGTTAACATAGCTTGCATTACCTACATTTTGTAATCCGAACTTTAAAATTAAGTTTAGCGCAATGACTTTTTACAAGTCCAAAATCGTTATGTGTTTCTATCTGAAAATATATCAAGGACCCAGTTTTGAGCGCTATATTTTTCTTCTACACTTGCTATAAAATTAAAATCCATATACATTCGGTATTTTATTGCTTCTTTTATCTTGTAACATGCCATACTTGTATTCCACCTGTTACTAGGAAGACTTCCAATATTTATCTGTCAACTTGATATCATTTTACATTGTCATAATCATATTAGATAAGTTTCTTTTTCATATCTTAATTAAAAGTGTGGAAGGTTGTAAAAAATGAAAGTTGTATTCCTCGTAGCCCTAGAGCTCTCTTATATAGGAGAAAAGCTCTAAGGGAAAATTACATAATGTAGACTGGAGAAATAGAGAAATATAAATAAAGATGAAGAGATATGAGTATCTCAACACTCCCCCTCAAGCTGGAACATATATGTCTTTCATGCTCAGCTTGGAACAAAAACGGTGAAAAGGACCCTCGCAAGAGCTTTGGTAAACATGTTTGCAAATCTAATCGCCTGAAGCAACAAGAGAAGTGGAAATAAGCCCCTTTTGGATCAAACACGAGTGTAATGACAATCTACTTCGATGTGCTTTGTTCTCTCATGGAAGGTTGGATTATTAACTATCAACATAGCTTCTTGATTATCACATTCGAGGTGCATAGGAAGAGGCACTTCAATAGTTAGGTCAGTCATGACGGACTTGACCCACATCATTTCCGTGCTCCCTTGGGCCATGACCCTATATTTTGATCCAGCACTGTATCGAGCAACAACAGTCTGATTCTTACTCTTCCATGAAACCAACGAGTTACCAACAAACATAATGAAGCGTGAAGTGGACTTCCTTTCCTCGGGACACCCAACATAATCCACATCTGCACATCCAGTAACTGTGAGAGACGTATCTCTTCTGAGAAGAAGATCTGCACATGGAGAAGACTTCAGATATCTTAAGATCATGCAAGCTGCATCCACGTGAGCCTGTCTGGGTTGCTCCATAAACTGGCTGACTTTGCTCACAACAAATGATATATCAGCCTCCAGAAGGAAAGGGGGAAACGTTGGGGGTTTGGTCAAGAACAATTGGTACTACAGCTTTCATCGGTTGCTCTTTGATGCAGATGAAGCTCCAACTATGAATTGATGCTCTAGATGTTCATGAAGACATGTAAATGTGTATTAATTTGCTTGATTCCCAAAAGAATCGACCAAGATGATACAAATAATTGTAGCTCAAAGATAGTTTCCAGGAAGGATGAATATCAAGCAAAATGGTGCGAATCAAGATGAATTGTATGGCAATTTGATTTGTGAATCGAAGAACTTGATTAATGAAAGCTAATGATGTGATTATTATGGATAAACATGCACGAGAATCGATGAATCGAGGATGAAATGGACCCTACTAGTCTTCGCTCTACAGGTTGGCTACCAGGAGCTCAACATCATGCAGTGGCAGCAATTCAAGGCCGACGGAGGCCCTGGAACTTCCTTCGTTGATCAACCTTCCATGTGGAGGCACCACCTTGGTGTTGTCACCACCGACGACAGAGCTACAAGGCTTGGAAGGGGAGGTTATGAGGAGGCGGTTCTGGATCTGGAAAGTTCCTGGTTTTTGATTTATTTAAATATTAAATAAAGTTTAAAAAATCTGAAATAATTTATAAACAATCTACAAAATCAAGAGAATAATTAAAACTATAAAATTAGTGATACTATAAATATTATTTACAAAATAAATAAATAGCTCAGAAACCCAGTTGTCATTAGGTCCCAAAATCAACTTTTTGCAAACAGACTCCGATTTTAGTGAAATTGCCTTTACTAATTAGAGAATACTATTTTATGAATTTTAAAGGTGAGTAGAGTGAAATTGGAGTTCGTGTGAAGAAGTTACGAGGTTTGGAAGTTCAGAATTTGATAATTAGAAAGTTGGATTTCCTTGGTATATATACATGTTAGGATTTTTTAGGATTTTTGCAATTTTATATACATTTTAGGAATACATAGGAGAAGAGTTTGGTGAAAAATATTTACAAATGAATTAATTAAAAATCAATGAAATTTTGATAAATAATGGATAAATAAGGAATAATGTTCTAGCTATATAATTAATTCCTTTTGTTGTTTTCTTCCTTATCTCCACATTTTTTATGTTTGTCAGCCAATCCATGCTGACTTGGTCTCGAGGGTTAGGTTATATAAATATATCCTTGAGATATATTTATATTTATTGGTCATATTGTATGTATATACATATTTACACTCATGCCTCTTTTTTGTTTCTTTACTTTTTGTTCTTTTATTTATTTACATGATTTTAAAGCATAAAAGTGCATTTTTATGAATGAATGATGTTTTACAAGTTGTGATATTTAATGCATATTTACATGTATTTGTAAGGGTTTAAGACACAATGTGAAAGAAAAGCCAATGAATCATGGATTCATCAGTTAGGCACTTTATTGGATAAATTATTTGGGGAAAAGTGACGTGGGAAGAACTGAAGTATGCTTTTCTACACAAGTATTACCCGCTTGGTTATCTTAATTTGATGCAGTCCAAGATTGCCAACACCTGCTAGGGACCACAAGAGTCCATTAATGACACTTGGGAACGATTCAGGTACTTTATCAAGAAGTGACCCCATCATGATATCCCCAAGACCAGTTTGGTCCAGCATTTCTTTAGGGGACTCACTGAAAATAGCTAGCATTTGGTTGATGCCGTATGCGGAGGCTCACATTTTAACAAAGATGAGGACACTGTATGGCAGCTCTTTGAGGAGATGTCTGAGGGAGAGGCCATACTCTCTCATCTCGTTCTTTTCAGATACAACCACACATCATTTGCAAATCTATAACATGGTGGATACTCATAAGGTGGACATATGCGAGAACTCAAACCTTAACATCACTCGCAATCATCTGTCCAAGGTAAACATCATCAAGAAATAATCACATGATAAGCTTTATCCGTGGATCAACGGCTATTGTGTAAACATAGTAATCATGGAGCGGGTGGATTCATGGGACCGAGCTTAAATTGTTAGAGGCGATCGCGAGGGCACAAAGAAAAGAGAAGGGCTTTTGGGTTAATCGATTCGATGTCCAAGCATTCGTCAACTGATTGACAGTTTTGACCCTACAAGTTCGGTTAAGGAATGACCGACCTCCCACTTTGTTGCCACTCCACTTGATCGCTTTCCCTCTAACATCTGCTACCTCGGGGGATCGTCTTTGCTCTTTCCCCAATTCAAAAATATGGCCATCAAAACATCGAGAAAATCACCAACCATATCCGAGAAAATGGCCATCAGAAACCCAAAGGTAGCTGGTGCATTACAAAGCCCAAATGGCATTCTCCGGAATGCAAATGTGAGGCTACTTACCTGAAAAATACAAGTGGAGGTGTTTCTCCCATAAGCCATGCGCACACTCTTAGATCCCTACTTCTCTGAAGTTGAGGAAAAGACTGGTCTGAGGTGTGTACTTTCTAAATCAAGAAGAATGACTGGGATAAAGACTTTAGGAATCACATGTATAAAAACATCCGACATCAGGAATAACCGAGAGAGAAGCTAACTGTGATCAAATGGAGGATGAAGAGCTTGGACAAGCTGGATATGATCACCAAGCAACTAGAGCTGTTGTTAAACACTATCAATGCTTGCAACTCCGTGGTTGCAGCCTCTGATGCTCCTTCTGAGTAGGAGTAGACATTGTTGCATCAACCTCGGCCGAGTCAGGCACCGCCTCAGCCAGTACAACATGTCTATTATGTGTAGGCACCTGAGCAGCCGTTGCTGCAACCACATTCACAGATGGTGGTTTACCAGCCCGAGCCCCACCCCAGTGCATTGATACATGCTTCCCACCTCCACCACACATTCATGAGGTAAATGGCACGTGGAACAACGATCAACATCTGACCCGTCCTCAGGGACAACCCCATGGTCAGAATACAACTATCATGCCATTTCACCAGCAACAAGGAGGGAGGAACTTCCAGCCTAGCCTGCCTCATCACCAACAACCTCCGCAGCATGGTTATATCTGAAGGTAGAACTACCAACAGTTGGGGTATCGTCATCAGTATCATCAGCAACCGGATGCTAACTTCCAGAATCAATACTCCTCTCCTCATTACCAACAATATTCTTCAACTCCTCCATCTCACCTTTATTAGGGTTACCGGCAATAGCCCTCCCCCGTACCCACAGAGCCAACGACCCACATTAGTTCGAATCATTTGAGGTTACGCCGATAAACCCGACTCTTGATTTCTTGGCCCAACTCATTAAAAATATGGTCGAGATGAGTCAGAAGATTGACGACATGACAATCACTAAGACTGTGTTGAACAAGACTGTTGTTGAACAGTACTTCTGGGGTTTCAATTTAATGTAGTTAATGTAGTATCGTTGCAACAGTAAAATCA